>CAJQZJ010001826.1:14836057-14859966 GCA_907164525.1 Lophiomys imhausi | reverse complement strand
AACAATATAATGACATTTTACAGAGAGGCATAAGCTGGGGTCTTTCACCCCCAGCAGGTTATTAGCAACTCTTCCCCATTCACAGCCAGTGATGTCATAGAAGTAACTTGGAACAGGCCAAGCTGGTACCATTTACACCATATTAATCAGCAAAGACTATAATCTGAACTTGTTTTCTTTTTTTAACCCCAAGAAAGAAGAGTGTGAAATACTTAGTTATTTAAAGTGGTCACAGAATGCAGATTCTGGTAGATGGAGATATGTAGGTAACATGCTTGTCCCAGGGACTATCTCACATGATTGATGGCTATGTTTAACTTCTTGTTCAATCATGTTATATTGTCTCCTGCTGCATCAATGCCTCCAGGTGGTTGTGACTGAAATGTCTTTAGTGTCATCAGTTTGCATAGTTAACTAGCTCCTGAATACTTAAATAATATGTATTAAGTATCTGTCAGGTGCTGGGCGTGGTGGCACACGCCTTTTATCCCAGCACTCAGGGAGGCAGAGGCAGGTGGATCTCTGTGAGTTCAAGGTCGGCCTGGTCTACAAAGTGAGTCCAGGACAACCAAGGATACACAGAGAAACCCTGTCTCGAAAAACCTAGAAAGAGGAGGAGGAGGAGGAGGAGGAGGAGGAGGAGGAGGAGGAGGAAGAAGAAGAAAAAGAAGAAAGGAAAAGAAAAAGTATCTTTCAGGTGAAATAAATAAATACAGTAAAATAAATGTTTATAAAGAAATGATAATCAAAATATTTTAATGAGCATTATATAAATCAGCAATTAATGCCAGTGAAATGGATTAAATTTATATACCTTTAAGTTAAAAGTGATTGCGGTTTTTGTTTTGTTAATAAAGTCTTGCTGTGTAGCCTAGACTATCCTGAAACTTATTATTTCCTTGCGCCAGCCTCCCAAGTAATGGAATGATGGGTATTCACCATCACACTCAGCTGTAAATGATTGGGCTTTTTTTTTTGAGGGGGGGTTGGGTTTTTTTTGGTTTTGTTTTGTTTTTGTTTGTGTTTGTGGGGTTTTTGGTTTTTTGTTTTGTTTTGGTTTTTGGTTTTTCAGACAGGCTTTCTCTGTGTATCCCTGACTGTCCTGGACTCACTTTGTAGGCCAGGATGATATCCAACTCACAGAGATCCACTTGCCTCTGCCTCCCAAGTGCTGGGATTAAAGGCGTGCACCACCACCCCTGGTGGCAAAATGATCGTTTTTAAATCAAATAAGTAGTGCTTGTGGCATAATCAGTAGTCAAATAAATTATAGAGAACTAAATCTGTGTTATACATATATGAGTATACATGACTGGGTGGCTTTTAAACCTAGAACAACCATCACTTATTAACACAACCCCTCCTACCTACAGTCCACTGGAAATTAAGTTCTCTCTAGTTTGAAACTAAGAACTACATAAGAAAGCTAGGACTCAGAATAAAATTTCCTAACAACTGGTTTGTAATTTTTATCTCATTGGCTTGTCTTTAGCCTTAGAAAATACTATAACTCCTTTTTGTTTGTTTGTTTTATGTTTTTAATCATAACTATTTGGTTCGTACATGTCACTGACCTCCAATTTGAAGGAAGAGGCTCTGCTTCCTCTGCTCTCACACTGAGTTTCTAGGAACATGGGCCTTCTTGACCTCTCCTGTCTGTACAGTATCCTAGGTCATTGTATCTACACATAATTATGGTTTCAAGTGTCACCTATATGTAGGTGAATAGCAGCTGTTTTTCCACTCAATACAATATCTATGATCTGGAGCTTACAATACCAGTATTGGCCTTCTGATGTCTCACAGGAGTCTCAAAATCCATCATGCTCATGCTAGGCATGGTGGTACCTGCCTATAATCCAAGCACTTAGGAGATAGGAGCAGGAAGATCAAGACTTCAATGCGTGATCTTTGAAGTACATGCTCTGCTTCCTAGTGAGTTTGAAGGCCAGCCTAGGCTACCTGAGACCACGTCTTTAAAAACAAAACAACACACCCCCCCCCCCGCGCCAAACAGCAGCAACTACAACAAAAATCAGTTCAACATGTTTACCTTGTATAAACCAAGAAGTTACTGAAATTCTTCCAGCCCTGTCTGCGCAGCCATTTATTCTGTCAAGTCTTCTCAAATTATTGGACCTACCACCTCATAGTTAATTATTTGTGTCTGGGGGGGAGACTTATGTGCATATCATAGCAGTACTGGGGAGACTGGAGGAAAACCTATGGGAATTGTCATCTCTCCTCTCATCATATGGATACTGGGGATTAAACTCCAGCTGTCTGGCTTGATTGCTGAGCATCTCTATCCTTGGAACCATATTGCTTGCCAAGCAATTATAATTTTTGTATGAGTCATTGTGATGGTTTGAATGAGAATGCCCCTCCATAGGCCCATATATTTCAATGTTTGATCACCAGTTGGTGGAACTACTTGGGAAGGATTAGGATGTGTGGCCTTTTTGGAGGAGGTATGTTGCTGAGGGTGGGTCTTTACCATGTTTAGTTCTGTCACTCTCTGCCAGGTCTTGTGGATCATCTGATCTTAGATATAGCTCCAGAGTCATACCTGCCGACAGTGACAGTGGCCATGCTCCCTGCTGTGATGGTCATGAATGGACTCATCCTCTGAAACTATAAGAAAGCCCCAAATAAACTCTTTTTTTTTCCTATAAGTTGTTTTGGTCATGGTGTTTATTATGGCGACATAAAAGTAACTAAGCCAGTTATTGTTTAATGATCTTCTGTTCTGAACTTCTGATTCCTTTATCTTTTCATTGAGATGTGTTTAGGTGATGTTCTTTCTTGAAATTCAACACCTGTGCTGAGGAGATGGTTCTGTTGGTAAAATGCATGCCACATTCATGAACATGAGACCCAGCACCCACATAAGAAGTTGAGCATGGCAACATACGTCTACAACCACAGTGCTGTGCCTGAGGACTGAGACCATCAGAGCCCCGAGTCGTGTTAGCCAGCCAGCCTGGCTGAATCACTAGCCCCAAATTTAATGAGAGACCTTCCTTCCTTCCTTCCAAAAAAAAGGTGGGAAGTCATCAAGCAAAATACAGACTTGACCTCTGGCCTCTACTTGCACATACATACATGTGCATAACTACACATATGAGTGTACATGCACATACACCACATGAACACATTTGAACACCACAAAAGGAGAATGAAAATTTAACAACTGTGTCTTTCCTATTAAAATACAATGTTTAGTAGAAATTAGAGTGCATATACAAAGATGTTACAGATAACAGTAAAATGGAACTGATATATTTTTATTAATAAGGGAATGGCTACATTCATGCTAATGGATCCATTCAGTGGAATATGCTAGAGTCCAATAAGTATTTTTCCAGGAAATTAGAACAGTCTGTGTTTAAGGACTGCATCTTAGTACTTGCACAAATTTATATTCTCATTTTTTTCCCTGAAAGATGCACAGGCTTTCTCTGACTTAATTACTTCAAGAAAATGACTTCATGTTCATGGAGGTCACACACAACTCTAGTACATTTCAGAAGCTCTGCAAACATCATTTCAATTAAACTCTACATAACCTCATACACCTCAGCTCCAACCGTTTTTGTGCCTGTCACTCCTTCATCTGTGCTGAGTTTTGTCACCTGCAGTGATCTCCAGTTTGCTTCTCTCTGGATTTCAGCAACTGCAGGTCAGCTCCTCCTCATCCTCTGCAGAGTTGGAGTGCCCATTCGAATTGGACACAGGTGCCTTTGATCTGGGTATTCCTTGCTCTGCGCTTTTAAATAGAGACTTCTATGCTCCTGGTCCCAGTCCTGTTGTGCAGCAGTAAGTACACCTGGAGTAATCCATGGAATTCTGACTTCACAGGCTTCTAACAAGCTTTTAAGGGAATGGAGGAGACACAGTCACTGTGCCCTTCTTGCAGAAGGGTATGCCAGGAAATCATGCTAGAATGTGTAGCTTCACAGAATAATAATGATTATCCAGGCAGGGTGGCGCCTGCCTTTAACCTGAGCACTGGGGAGGCAGAGGCAGGCAGATCTCTGTGAGTTCAAGGCCATCCTGGTCTACAAAGCGAGTCCCAGACAGTCAATGATACACAAAGAAACCCTGTGCCGAAAAACCTTAATAATAATAATGATGATGATGATGATTATTCATAAGATTGGCAGCCTCAGAGTCAGTCTGTACTGGAGTGGTGACAGGGACTGTGAGAAAGGGCCTTATGTGGCCCAGGCTTCTCCCTGGGTTGATCTGAGGAAGAGAAGAAGGGATGCTCTTAGAACTACTCAGACCTCTACATAGACCAACCAGAGTCTGTAGAGAGCTTGTAGACCCTTCTTGCTATAAGCCGTCTTATAGCAAGAAGTATGGGGAATGAATGGGAAGTAGATGGCTGGCAGTCCTATTGAGAGGGAGCCCCTTTCACCAGGATGGTTGGGCCTCTGCTATAAAATTATAGTATAGTTGGTGATTCTGTGTCTGGGTGGTAGTGAATACTGATGAAAAAATAAATGTTTATCTCTGGCAAACTAAAGAAAGAAAGAAGGTGGTGCCTTATATCTCAATATGTAGCTCATTGATGTAATTATCTGGGAGGAAACTTGTCCCTCTTATGGGCAAGAGGGAAACCATGTCCCTCTTATGGACAAGAAAGGCTTTATTTTCTTATGGTTACTGACCTTATGTTGATTGCTTTCCTCATTCATTCTCTTTTTTCCCCCTTTTTATTGTTTTTTTTTATTTTGTGAAATTCATATCATGAACTCTGTTCCCTCTCATCTCCTATCTCACCTCAGACCTAACCTCTACCCTTGCAACCTCCCCCCAACATTAAAAACAAAACAAAAAAAAATCTCATTGTGGAAGCTATACTTTGTTTCAGTATGTCCCACAATATCCCATTTTGTCCACACTTTTTGCTTGCAAATGTTCATTATAATGATTCCTTGGTCTGGTATGAGGCCTCTGGCTTCTGCTAATTTGTCAATACTGGAACCTCACTGAGACTCTTCTCAGATATGCTCTTATTATCCTGTGTCATGGAGATCCTATAGTTTTGAGTCTGTGGAACTGACCTCTTCACACACTCTAGCAGTTCATCCATGGGGTATAAATTGGTGTGGGCCAACTCAAAGCCCTGAGTCTAGGCCTGTCACCCCCATATCCATGGCCAGTTCTACTGTGCTACCCAGATAATGTGCAGGGCCTGCTCTCCTGAGTGCAGCAGCAGGTAAGGGGTTGGACCAGTTCTCCTCCTCTCATGAGCCCATCAAGGCCAACTCTCCCACCTGCTACCTGTGTCAAGGGCATCTCTCTCTCTCTCTCTCTCTCTCTCTCTCTCTCTCTCTCTCTCCCTCTCTCTCTCTCTCTCTCTCCCTTGACAATACCACCACAAAGAAGACAAAAGGCAGGTCTGGTTCTCCCACACTCATTCCTTCAGGGTCAGCTCCCCACAACCCCCATGTCCAGTACTGTGCTGCCAGGTGAGGTGCAGGGCCTGCTCACTCAAGTGCTATAGCATGTGAGGGTCAGGGACAGCTCTCCTGTTCTTGTGACCCCCAGTGGGGGGGGTCAGATCTTCTGTCTTCCATTGGTAGTGAGGGCAAAAGGGAGGGAAGGAGCTCTCTCCCTTGTCAACACCACCACAAAGCAGACAAAAGCAAGGCTGACTCTCCCAAACTTAGTCCCTTGGGGCTGGCTCACCCACAACCCCTACATCCAGAGCCAGACAGGGTTCTTCTAGTCTCTGGCTTGCTTCCAGTCCTGGGACCCCATCTAGTGCTTTCCTGGTGCTGGACTGATGGTCATCACAGGCTAGCTCCCTGTCTGGGCCCCATGGCGCTGAACTGGTATTGATCTCTGGGTTGATTTTTTTTCCAGGAATGTTAGGCTACTATTCATTCAGATGTTCATAAGTCAGGACACTGAATGTAGGACATAATCTCTCCTCTCTGCCATCTACTGATGCACTTGTGACACAGCAGCCACATCTCCTCCAATGCCTCTAGGGGCAAGCTCATTCTCTTATGATTACTGACCTTACATTGGTTGCTTTTCTCACCTCTATGATAGAGTATCTGTAAGAAGCATCTTGAGGGATGAAGATTTATTGTGGCTCACAGCTATCATTCACAATGGTAGGGGAGCTATGGAGGAGTTCATGGTGGCAGGAGCATGAAGTGACATCTCCTCCTAGTATTCCTGTTTATCAGGAAGCAGAGAGCTCTGGTCAGAGGCTGGGCTGGGCTGTAACCTTCAAAGACTTGTCCAAAATGCATACCTCTAGCTCCAAAGGTTCGAAATGTCCTAAAACATCGTCCCCAGCACAAGGTCCAGGTGCTCTCACACAGGTCTTAGGGTGGAGCATAGCTTAGTTGGTAGAGTGTTTGTCTACTACTCAAAAAGCCCCTTGGTTTAGTCATCAGTACTGCATCAGCCAGGCATGGGAGTGCACACCTGTAACCCCAACACTTGGGAGGTGGAAGCAGGGGTACCTGAAGTTGGACACCATCCAAGACTATATGAGACTTTGTGTCAAAAAGATCAAAGAAAGAAAAGAAAAATTATATTGAACACAGTCCATAATATCTCATGCATATAATATGGTAATATTCTTTTCATCCATGTATCCCGGAGTCTAGCATAGCCTCTGGCACATGGATGTTTAATACACATTTGCTGAATGGGTAAAATAATGACCAATTCTTCTCCTCATTGCCTGTGTCCTGGTCTTTAGTGCTCTTTTGTCTGTGGCTGTGTCTACTTCTGCACAAAGAGAGGTGCATCCTTCCTGAGTTGAACACGCCCCCAGGCAGAGTAGTCCAGTTTAGCCATCTGATTTTCCATACATCCAGGGCATCCCCTGACTCCTGTCTGCTGTGACCAGGCTTGTCCTCACCCATCTCCTCATGGCCATAGCAAATCATTTTATCTCACCTCCCACCCACACCTTACCCCAATCTCCCTTCTCAAAATGCCCCAAATGTACATTTATTTTTAAATATATATCTCTAGCCTAGACATCCCTAAACTGAGTCCCATTTATCAGATTGTCTAAGAAGCCTCTCAAGTTCAAAGTGTTCAAACCTGTTTCTAACCCTCCCAGAAACAAGCCTCATGTGCTCTCCATGTGGTCCTAGTTAACTAGCTGGATTAATTGAGTTATCTTTGTTCTCCTTTTCTTCCATTGATTTCAAAGTTTTATACCCTGTTTCAAGTTGTCTACTGGTTTACTTAATTTAAATGAGTGTTTGAACCTTTTTATCTCTTAGTAATGTTTAGAATTAAATATAATTATGTTTCTGCCCTCTGGATGATATAATAATAATGATAGCAATAATAATAGCCACAATGGTGATAATGACAATGATGATATATCCTGCCTGTTAGACACTTACTGCACGCTAAACACACTTCTAAATCTTTATATGTCCTGATTTATGTATTCTTCAAAACAGTCTTGTGAAGCCTGTGCTATTTTATTAATCTCATTATACTGGGGAGGAAACCAAGGCACAAGAGGTTAAATAATTTTCTCTTCATTAGAATAGCTAGGACATGGTGGAAGTAGTACTTCAGCTTGGGAACCTGCACTCCAATTTACTCTCACATTGGATATTCATTTTTTCTTACACTATATCCTTCCTAGTTCAAGAATTCTTTCTTAACAATGAATTTCCAGACCATAAAACAACTATTATTTATATTGAATTATCACTAGTGTCATTGATTTCTACTATTTCTCATATATCAAATTTTTGTTGTTTTGAGATCTTTATGGTAATACAATTTTCATTTGATTAGACTCTTGATGAATTTCTATTGTTTTTAGATATAAAATATGGGTGTGATACTTTCTGAGTGTTTCCACATCTAAAGTATGAATCTATTGCTGTCATGAGTGAACAAAATTTGATTGGATATGGTAATGTGAAATTACCATTTATTTCCCTTTATAAACCCAGTAATATTACTCCACGGGGAGGGTATTTCCAATATCATAAATGAAGACATTGCTGCTAGTCTCATTATTTTTTATGGAATGTATAAACATTTGGATTTCATCTTTTATTTCTAAAATGTCACCAAGATATGCGTGTGTGTACATATTTTTCAGTAATCTTGCCTAATATTTGCTTTTTCAGTCCAGAGAAATTTTTTTCAAATTCAATTTTTATTGCTGTTTCCCCCATAGTTCTTTGTTTTATTTGCTCCATGATTCTTCCTCCTTGAAGAACTAGGTTCCCCACCCTACCTGATCCCCACTACAGGCAATGCTTCTGTAAAAGCTTGTGTAATCCTGGCTTATAAATCTAGAGAAATAGCACCTTCTTTTTATTTTTCCCTAAAAAGGTCATGGGTGGGCTGAGACTGCAGATCAGTGTGTGGACGGACTGCTTAACTATTGTGCACAGAGCTGTGGGTTTAGCCCAAAACACAGCATTAAAGCCAGGTGTGTTGACACACTCCTATAATCCCAACACTCAGGAAACAGAGGTAGGAAGATCAGGTGTTCAAGGTCAGCCTTGGCTACATAGCGATTTTGAGGACAGCTTGGGCTTCATGAGATCCTGTCTCAAAGTAAATAAGAGAGCATAGGTGAGAACTGGACAGGCCCTCCCATGCATGGCCAGTGGGTAAGTAGAGCATAAACACTTGTAAGTCTCTGGCCCCACAGGGGATAGAATTATCTTGAGGTTGCAGTAAATGGACAAGTTAACCCCTTGCCAGGCTATAAATGAGGAGGGTCATAAATATGCCTGCTGAGTAGGCCTCTTACAGAGGCAGACAACTGTGCATAGGGAGAGGTGAATTCCAGCTGTGGCTATTTCTGGGAAAACAGAGTAACTATAGGCAAGTGCTACAGACTTGAATGAGAACCCAAGAGATGCCACCTGACCAGCTTCTGCCTGCTTTTAGTAGCTGATGGCAGACATTGGGCATGAGGCTCCCTTGACACCTTCCCCTCTTTGTGCACTTGAAGTTGCCGGCATTCCAGTTTGGCCCCTTTGGACATGCTATGAAGAAAAGAATAAATTTTTTAAAAAAAGCAAAAACAACTCTCTTTTCTCTTCTGAGTTGTAAAGGAAAAATGTTCAAAACAGATCATCAGGAATATGACACATTGGTAGAAGAAGCATGATAGAATCTGGAACATTCTGAATTTATGAACTATCTGATGTGTTCACAAGAGACGAAGCTCTGATAGCTGAGCAGCAGCCAGACCAGACCATGGGGTGTTTTAATGCCATGACAAAGACTTTGAACGTTATCCAGAAGGCAATCGGAACTTGAAGGCTTTTAAGGAAGGAGCAATAAGATTTAGACAAGCAGATCACTCTAGCAGCAGTGTGGGAAGTGAGAGGGGGAAGGGAAAATGGAGTGACGGAACCCATTAGAAAGCTATTAAAAAGGTTTGGGTGAGAATTTATGAGACACAGCTAGAGTCAGTAGCAATGTGGGAAGGAGTGGAAGACTTGAAAGCTTCTTATCATGTAGGATAAACGCAGTTGCTCTTTGATTCTAGGATGAGGTGAAGCTGGTACATACAATGGCTGGTTGATAATGTTACCTGAGGCAGGGGATACAGAGGGCAATCAGATTAAGAATGGAAGAAGACACAGTATGTAATGTCAAAGATATTTGAATGCACATGCCCAAGCATCACACATACATGCCAAAATAGTTCAAAAGGGCATCATACATAGGGACATCAAGAACATATGTCTAGCCTATAGTGAAACACTTATTAAAACAATACATTCTAGTGCTATTTTTTATTCTTTTTATTTATGTATGTGAGGCTGCCAGAGTTTGTGTGCATCACATGTGCATATGACTGAGGAGGCCAGAGAGCATCAGATTCCCTGGAACCGGAGTTTCAGATAGTTGTGAGCTGCCTGGTAAGGGTTTTGGGAACCAAACCTTGATCCTATGCAAGGGCAGTGTAAGTGGACTGTCTCTCTAGTCCTCCTAGTTTGGGCTTCTTAGTATTATAATGATTTAGAGATAGACAGAGGACAAAAATCTAGAATCTCATGCCTAAGAGCCAAAGTTAAACAAAATTATAAAGGAAACATGAAGGAAAAATAAAAGACAAGGAAGATTTAAAGCATAAAACAGTCATTCTACTGTCAAGCAAGTTGGGGACTAAAATGTGCTCCTTGTACTAGAGAGTTTGCTCAGTAGTTTAGAGTACTGGCTAGTAGTTTAGAGGACCTGGATTCCATTTTCTGGCACCCACTTGGAGCCTCACAGACACCTGGAACTCCAGCCCCAGGGGACCCAGTGCTCTCTACTGGCCTCTGCAGGCACCAGGCATTAATGTGGTGTGCGTGCACACATGCAGGCACATAGGTAAACACTCATGAGCACAAAATAAAAATAAATACATCTTAAAAGTTTGGACAAAGTAGTCTTGGGGTGGAGAGGAGTTCCAATTTCTTCCCTTAGAATTGCATTTGGCTTTGGCTAGTTGCCCTTTGAACTGGTTTTAGAGAAAGTACTCAAGAGCTGAAGGAAGTCTCTGAGAAGAAAGGGTATGATTGGTTATTGCTGGAAGTGAATAGCACCAAATTCCTAAAAATATGAGGAAACACTGAGTGAATCCTGTCCCCACACAGTGGGTGGATGCAAATGAAGAAAAGTATCTCAGGGCTGCAGCCAGGGAGCCAACCTGACCTCTGCGAAAGTGTAGGTGGAACCCAGCATGGTAGCACACTCCTGTCCTGTCAGCGCTGCGAAGGAGCTAGAGGCAGGAAGATCGGGAATGCAAAGCTAGCCTCATTTACATGGCGAGTTTGAAGCCAGTGTGATCTACATGAGACTCTGCCTTTAAACACACAGACAACGGGAAAATCTAAGGCAACTGACTGAGCAGTGTTGAGAAGGGTGACTTCTAGAGAGGAAGATGGTGTTAGGTGCTGGGGAATCCTCTAGAAACTCCTTGTAGAAAAAATGTCCTCATTTTTCTAACTCCAAAATGGAAAAAATACAAGTTGTTTGTGGCTAAGTCCCTCAGCAAAAATGGTGCATGTAAATTATGTTTCTTGCCATGGCAGACTGCAGTTAGTCACTGGTCTATGTAGGACAGTCAGGATCCAGCTTCCTTATCTTACCTTAGGATAAAGTGACACCTTCTAAGGGCCATTCCAACTGCTGTGCTCCCTTAAGAGTAGAACCTCAGTGTGATTTTGCTCCATACCCAACCTCTCCTTGGCAGATTCTAGTGTCCTGGGGACTTCTTCAGGGTTATTCACAAGGTGGATCAGGAGTTCAAGGCCAGACTCAGAATTACCTTTTATAAACCTGAATCAGAGTTTGTTTCTGAGGTACTCAGCCTAAGTACTTGGGATGGTTGGATGTTTGTTTGTTCATTTTTCATTTGTTTTTGTCAACTTGATGTAAATGAAGTCATCTGGGAAGAGGGAGCCTCAACTGAAATAAAATCAGATTTACCTGTAGGCAAATCTGTGGTGCTCTATTTTCTTGATTTATGGTTGATGTAGGAGACCTCAGGCCATGTAGGTGGTGCTATCCCTGGGCAGGTAGTCCTGGGTTGTATAAAAAAGCAAGCTGAGTGAACTATGAATAACAAGTTAATAAGTAGCGTTCCTCTATGGCCTCTGCTTCACTACCTGGCTCCAAGTTCCTACTTGAGTACCTGCCCTGACATCCCTCCACAATGGACTATGATGTGGACATATACACCAAAGAAGTCTTTTCTTCCTCAAGTTTCTCTTGGTCTTGATCTTCATCACAGCTAGCAAGAAGCAAGCTAGCAGAGGGGTGAATACATAGGTTAGGATTTTACACATTTTTCCTAGTTGAAAAGCCAAGAAATCATATTGGAATACTGTTATCAGATTTAGATCTACCTATAGAAACTTGATTCCATCACTTGCAGAAGTGATCAAAAGGCTCCATTTTGATTACTTATTTCAATGAAAAATCATGTTATATTTAACTAAATATTTATATTTAACTAAATATTTAATGAGAAGTTAATTCAAGGCTGAATTCTTACTGAGCAGTTAGAGACAGTGTCTCTGTACCTAAGTTCTCAGCCCCATGGGCTAGTGAGATTTCATAGGGAACCCAGTGCTTCAATTCATTTCCAGATGGCTTGGTTGCCCTGGACCTCAACCCTTCATGGTCATCTTGTGAAAGCAAGTTTCAACCTATTTGGAGTTCTATTTATGACTTTCTGCTTCTTCCCTCTAGCTATCTGGATGGTCTGGGTAGTTCTATTGTAGCCAACCTTCTTTTTGAATCAAAATCCAAAGGTTAATAAATTCCTTCATATCTCACAGCTAAGATAAGTCTTCACTGAAATTACAATCTCTCCTGGACACGGACACCTCTATCAGACTTTCACTTGGAGGATAAATTGGAAGAGAAGAAGGCATAGAGCCACCAGGGGAAGGAGAAAAATTCCCAGAGGTCTGACAAGCTTCAGTTTGAATGCCGCTCCCCCCAATACTGCTTTTGGGAGGAAAGTAAATTGCCCTACTAAGAAATGATTGCTTGGGGGCTATTAACAAGATATGACCTGAGAGGCAATGTTCCCACAGGTCATAAAGATGACATATGTGGGAGCAGATCATTAGAAAAATGATTAAGGCTATTATTAACACATTACTCAATTACTTATTAATTACTTTAAAATGTGGCTAGAAATGAGGCAATTAGGAGTTCACAGTAGTAATTGGTATTTGGAATCACAGAGGGTGAACTGATGAGCACCAGCTGCTCTGACATTTTGCCTGGTGATCAGCTACCAAGGAAGCAGGCTGCAGAGCAATAGTCTGTGATCTCTCTATTCACAGCATGGCCGCACTCAGGGAGGGCAGATGTTTCCCCTGGGAGAATAAAAGAGCACTCATGCTTCCATTTGACTGAAAGCTGTGAACTTCGTAGGAAGTAGAAGGAAAGTTGTGCCTCAGAAATACCCATCATGGACACTGGTTCTAAAGCTGCATAGGGAAATTTGTTACAACAGCTGTGAGTGCAGCTTAGACAGACAGGCTGTTTGCCTGTCAGTTCTACACCCAGTGTACATACCAATCCCAAAGCCTCAGAGTCCTCATGCCTGCTGGGACAGGGGCTTACCACTAAAGTCACCACATTCAGGTCTTTAGAAGGCATTTCTGTGTCTTGGGATCATGCACAGCTACTCTGGTAAGAAGTCAAGATGCCTAAGGAAATAGTCCCTCAGACATTTTTATCTGAAACGTCCCGTAAAGACTCTTGGGTTAAGCAACTTCATCTGGTAACACTGTGTTGGGAGGTTCTGAAAACTTTAGGAAATGGGATCTAGTTGGAAAAAGTAAGTTATTAGGGATGGGTCCTGGGATATCTTGTCCCTGGCCCCTTCATCTCTCTGCTTTCTATCCATCATAAAGAGAAGTTTTCCTGCCATGAAGTCCTGCTACCAAGATGTTCTGCCCAAGAGGATAAGAGCACTCTGAAACTGTTAGCCAAAGTGAACCTCCTTTTTGCTGTCTCTGCAGGTCTTCTGCTGTAACAACATATATCTACTAATGGGAGGGGTGAGGGGGGCAGAGTAGCTCTGGGAGGGTGTGAGCATAGGAGGGAGGCGAAGATGATCAGAATGCTCTGTATCATGCGTGTATGAATTTCTCAAAAATAGAATAAAAATAGTATGTTCAAAGAAGTAACTACTATATATTACACTTGTACAAAACATCATATTAGATTTTCTCTAATACTGCTATGCTTGTCTCTTTGTCTTCCTCTCCATGCCTTTACTCACTTGCTTTGAAACTGCACTTTTCATTCTCATGTCTTTCCACAGGAGAGTCTTCTCCTATTCAGTCATAAAAGCAAAATAATGGAATTTCTTTCCCCCAAACTCAGAGTTAGTTATTTTCCAAACATGATTTGGTTCTTATAGGAAAATGGAAAGAGGCACGTCATAAAGTAGGGAAGTGATCCCAGGAGGATGAAAAAGGGAATAGAGGCAGGGCATGGTAGCTGTAATCTCAGCATTTAGAAAGCTGAGCCAGCAGTATGCCAGGAGTCCAAGGCTAGCCTAGGCTATGTAGTGAGTACAAGCAAGCCAGGGTTATATAGTAAGTTCTCCTGTCTCAGGAAAATAAACAAAATAACAAGCTGAGAGGGGACAGTAGGTTTCTGACATACCCTGCTGGAAAATCTCCAACATATAAAGGCAGGAGCATCCCTGTCTACACCACCCCCCCGCCCCAAGCTCTTCACTTTCTGTATATTTTGGGAAAGGGATGGTTTGTATGACATCCATTTCTAGGCTAGTTCATGCTTGAAGACATTTCTGTCACCATGTAGTCCCACACCTACTGTAACATGTGCCTCAGGTATCTCTGCTGTTATTTGGAGCTCTGTGACTGCCATCCTCCATCACATCCATCTGCCATGCCAACCTCCATCAAAGATGATTCAGAGAAAGTTATTTCCCAGAGTCCCTTCTTAATTCTCCAGAGATGCACGAACAAGACAAAATTACACATAACTAAAATTTAGGATAACTAGTAAAGAATTAAAGTGAATATTCTAGTGAAGAATATTTGTGGAGGACTTTTGCTACAAAATATTTTCACTTTTATTTCTAGCATTTTCCCCTCATTGTCCCCTCTCTTCCATTTGGGAAACCGTCCTGTTCCTATTCCATTGACCCAGTACGTTGCCATTGTAAGGCCATTCATCCTGGCAGCCATAATTCTTCCTGTAGGTGAACACAGGACTCAAACAAGAAAACAGACCCCTCTTGAAGCTTTACATAACAGTGAGTTTAAAAAAAACTGACCATCCTTTCACTGTAGTTCTAAGATTCACACAGTTGAACCTGGAGCAGCTGCCTACCACATTCTGTAACCATAAAGGAAAAGCTCATCAGTATAAATAGAGAACAGCCCAACAGCACCAAATGTAAACATGAGGATGTCAACTGAGAATTTGGAGGAGTTAGCACAAAACGTGACCACGAGGAAGCAATGTGCTGCTTCTGCTCTCCATAGACAGCATGCTATAAAAAGGAAAGGAAGCCAAACTTTGCTTCCAGATAACTGATCTGAAAACAGTAAAACAGCACAAGTGAAGGAGCATTTGCCATTGTAAAGTGATGTTCTTTGACCCTGGATACAATGGTCCATAAAAAAAGGCTGGGCAAATAGTTCCAAACCTCTTGAAAATGGAGAACCTTCATTACCTGCCTCTGCAAAGACAGGGAAGTGGTGAAAAGTAGGCAGTTCAGTTAGCACCTGAAACATTTGGGAGTCTTGAGGAATTTTTACTTACTTCCTTCAGATAAGATGGGGTTCCCCTTTCTTCTGTTATTCTCTAAGAAAATTTAAAGATAAGCAAAAGTAAAGAACAAGTCCCCAAAGAGAATTGGAGTCAGTCTCCTTCAGGATCCAGCTGTACCACTCTTGGGCGTATGCTCTAAGTGTGCTTCATCCTGCCACAGAGACACTTGCTCAACCATGTTCATTGCTGCTTTATCCATAATAGTCAGAAACTATTGGAAACAGCCTAGATGTCCCTTAACAGAAGAATAGATAAGGAAAACATGGTAAATTTACACAGTGGAATATTAATCAGCCATTAAAAAATGAAATCATGAAGTTTGCAGGTAAATTGATGGGACTAGAAAAAAATCATTCTAAGGGAGGTATTTCAGACCCAGAAAGACAAATATGGTATATATTCAATTTATGTGAATAGTAGCTGTTAAGGGGATGATAACCAAGCTACAGTCCATAGAACCACAAAGGTTAGGTAGAGAGTAAGACTATAAATGACAGATAGATCTTGTTAGGACAGAGAAATAGAATGGATACTTATGGATGGATAGGGGTCTGGAATGAGGATCAAATGGGGAGGAAGAGAAGTGAGAGAGATGAGGGAATATGGGGAGAGGAAGCTAAAATTAAGGGCCATTTATAGGATAGAAACTTAATGCAGTAAAAGCTTCCTAAAATATATACATATATGAAGGTGGTCTCAATGAAATCACCAAATAATGAGGGAGGCAGAGCCCCAGCTGGACATCTCTTGTAACCAAATGAAGCTTTCAGAACCAGGATTGGGTTACAGCTAATTGAATTGTTGGCCAAAGGAGTCCCATGAGAATCCTCAAACAACCCAGGCTGTTGGGGAGACTATAGGTTGTTTTTCACAAATTGACAGCAAAACCCTTTGATTTACAATGGTGTCCTGCCTCCAAGATATACTAGGGCAATGGTGGCACAAAGCTTGGGGGAATAACCAACCAATATCTGATTTTACTTAAGGCACACTCTCTGGCCAAGAACCTGAGACTATACAGTCCAGAGACCTAGAGTAAAAGATAATACTACTGTTCTAGAAGAAGAGGAGGAGGCGGAAGGAGAGGAAGAAAGAAAAATAAACTAAAAAATGGTAACAATAAAATGGCTTTTAATTACATTCTGTTATGCTCAAAGATCAGTGCCTTCCTTGCTCAGCCATCATATCTGATTTTACTTACTCCTGAAGCTTCTTCCTGCGGCATATGGGAATAAAAAATACCCACAGCCAGATATTATGCAGAAAGTGAGAGATCTTGAAACAGTCAGCCCTACAGGAATATCTCCGTCAAGTCTTTCCCCTCAGGGCTCAGGGAACCCCTCAGAAAAGGAGAGCATACTTTGTAATGGATATGTATGCTCTTGTTGGCTCTGTTACATCACAAACAGGAGATTAATTGCTTTCACTACTCCTGTTTTGTTGTATATACATATGAGAATTTCTCCTAACTTCTACATCTAGAAACAGATGCTAGATTATCAAGTTTGCATAGCTGTAATTTTACCACTTCCTGCCAGTTTCTTTCTGAAATTGTTATATATGATGTATGAGAACGTTCTTTCCTAAAATCCTTACAAATAATTAGTACTGTCAGACTTTAAGTATTTGCCTTGTTGATGAAAAATGATATTATGCTGCTGATGGAATCTGGATATCATGGAATCAGAAGGAAGATAGACAGCTCCTCGAGTTTACTGTTCTATGATCTTTACAACAACCTAATTGTTTTGCTTGTGTTTCTTGGTGGGGGTTCATTGTATTTTCTTTATATTCATACTTTGTTTAGGTGGTGCTTATCATGTCTGGACTTTGAATCACGTGCCTCAGCCCAGTGCTCCTCACCTATACTTTGACTAAATCTTCCTGTTTGAATGTTGGTTCAGTAGTTAATAAGAAAGTTGCATTCTCTGAGCTTCATGTAAACTGTAAACTAGAGTCGGTAAGAGTTCCTCCTTTGTAATGTTATCATAAGGGTCTACTGAGTTGAGAGGTTTTGTTTTTAAGGTTTCGAACATGCTCAGGAATTTGATGGGATATACAGTGATAAATGTACAATGGGTAAAATACAATGAGAAAAGAACTCACATTCTTAAATTCTTTGCTTCTTTTTGTTTTTCAGCAGCAGAAGTAAGACAGCCACTACGGGTCAAAGCACAGTCCTTCAGCATCCTTTCAGCGTTCCTTTACTTTTCATATGCCACCTGCCTTGCCTGTCCTTATTTGGCATGCCACTGAAAGTTTGTGTTCATCTTTGCAAAGTTTGCACAAAAGGTATTTCTTAAAAGAGGTCATCTAATGATATCTGGCTTCCAGAAATCTCTCTTGCACACAGTTCTCAGCTCACCGTCTTCTGATGGTCTCTACGCCTCTGCTCAGCCTCCCAATACCCAGCATCATCACTGTCTCCTAGAGATTGATTAAATGTCAAAGGACTGGCTGACAAAAGCTATTCTGATGACAGGACAAACATAATGCTTTAAAATTCTAGTTCATTAAATCAATAAATAAGAGAGCAGTAGTATATGGAGGATTCGTTTTGTAATCATGTGTTCAATGTATTTTTCATGAATTGTGAAGTTTTATTTGGGAAGTCCAGTATATATAATATGTGTATACCATGTACTGCACATCATGTACAGACACATATAAACACTACATTATAAAAATGACAGCACTGCTGAGAGGAGGGGAAGAAAGTAGCTGACTGTAACTCTTCTTTAGAGGAGCTTTTAAAAGATACTTTTCTGGGCCTCAGCACAGATTTCTGCTAAACTGAACTCCTGGGATGGTAAAACATCAGAGAGAAAGGAAGGTGTCATTTGGCCACTGCTGATGACACAATTGTTTTTCATGAAGTAAGTTAGAACCAGGGGAGGGCTGCCTATGAGAACAGGAGAAGGGTAGGAAGTTACTAGAATTGGTACGAGGTTTTCTTTGTGAGAAAGCAAGCTATTTTTTTTTCTGAGTATGAGAAAAAGTCAACCTATTTATTCTGACTGTGATAATAGTGGAAAAGGTGCAGTTGAAATCCAGAAATACAAATCTTGAGAAGTGGGGCTGGAGATGGCTCAGCAGTAAAGAGCACTTGCTGCTCCTGCAGAGGACACAGGTTTGGTTTCCAGAATCTGATAGTAGTTCACAGCCACCTATATAACTCCACTTACAGAGGATCTGACACCTTCTTCAAGACATAGAGCACAAACATATACTGAGGCAATCATATATGCACTTAAGATTAAATAAATCCTTAAAAAATAAACACCACACACACACACACACACACACACACACACACACACACACACACACACCTGAAGTGGGACCTAATGAGACAACTCTGAGTTTCTTCTTGCACTTCCAAAGGACTGCTACAGATAGTTACATGGAAATATTGGCAAAAATCCCAGCAGATCCCAAGCAAAGCTATTGTATATGGACCATAACTTTAGAAGATACTAAAATGTGAAGGGTTAGTCCCCACCACAGCAGCAGAGAAGAAGCCAGTGTCTGTGGAACCCTCATGCCCCAATCATGCATATTAAGTATATTTTCTGTGATTTTAAGAAATTCAGTTCCCAAGATTCAACCCAGTAGAGTCATAGAGCCCTGTAGTTGGAGCCTTGTATCCAGACATCAAGTGGTTAGTAGACAGGAAAAGAAAACACAGAAAAGCCCTAGATTTTACTGTTCTAAGCCATGCAACCAATTCAATGGTTACTACTATATCGCCATTGTTATAATCCTTACAATCAATTAATATGTGAAATGTAATTACCAAAGCTCTGTTCTATTTTAAGTCGTGATTTTCATTTAGTATTGATATTAAAGGTTATTTTCAGAGGGTGCTTGCAGCAGTGGATTAGCCGATCACAAGGGTGGTATCACAGTTAATAAAGCTGTCTCTAGGCAGACTGCCTGGGTTTGAACTCCAGCTCTTCTGCTTATTGTTGTGTCACCTTGGGCAAGCAAATCTCTCTCTTCCAGGCTTCAGAGCCCTTGTCTGAGAGATGGAGGTAATACGGCACCCAAACTTACAGAATTATGTTGAAGAATCAATGAGTTAATGCTTGCAAAGTGCTTAGAACAGCAACAGCTCCGCAAATGGGCTCTGTCTATGTTAACACTTAATTCTGCAACAAGACAGCCTGTGCTGGGGGAGGGTGGCAGTGACGGTGGACAAGAAAAGAAGCTTCTTTTCTTAAGCTTCTGCAGTGCAGAGAAGTTCTTTTTGCCTCAGGAGCCATCCTGACCCAGAAACTGTTAGTGGATGACACTGGGCTACTTTGTGTCCCAAGAAAATCTCATCTTAATATTAATGCCCAAGTGATAGTTCCTGGAGGCCTGCACTTGGACCTGCTTACACATTAGCCCTGGCAGGCTTGACTCATACATATTTACTCAGGTAACTGTGACCTAAACTCAAGCAAAATTCGGATTATTGGACCACTGTTTCTCATTTTATGGTTCTGTTTACCTTTGAAGAACAAATGATTGATTCCCTTGTCTCTCTGGGAGCAGAGAAAGACATAAACTTAAAACAGCTGTCTGCAAAAGAACTTCCCAGACATCAGTCCTGGTGCTTGGAACATTGTCTATCCAGAACAGAAAGTCCAGTGTCAGTGTACTGACTGTCAACACTCTAGAGGAAGCTCAGACATGTAGCTTTCCCAGGATCCAGCTAACGCTTTTCAGAGAACTGGGGTGGGGTGTTAGCTCATTTAATAGAGTGCTTATGTAGCACGAATGAAGCTCTGGGTTCTGCCTTCAGCACTGCATAAACTAGGCATGGTGTCACATGCTTATAATCTCAGCAGTGAGCAGGTAGGAGCAGGAGGATATGGAGTTCAAAGTTATCCTTGGATGTCTAAGGAATTGAAGGAAAGCCTGGGAGACATAAGACTCCATCTCTAACAACAACAACAGGTTTACATTGAACAGAGTCCTTCTTACGGGAATTGGAGATGACAGCCCAGGCAAGCAAGAGGCATGACATTCACTAATGTTTGTTCTGTGTGATAAGCTCTGTAACAGACAGGGGAGGCTCACAAATTTAGAGATTGGTCTGGGAATTCTTCAGGGCTTACAGATCTCCAATCTCTCATTGTATTAATCAATATATGTAAGCACATACTCAGTGTTTTTCTGAGATATCTTGTATGCTGTGCACACATGCACACTTCTCACATCTTCAAGTTACATACACACATTCAAATGTGTGGCAGCCATTGGTCAAGATGAAAGTCAGAGGAGATCATAGAGAAGTAAGGCAGTTTGCTCACTTCAGAAAAGAAAGCTTTCTGAGAGCTGGTCATTGTTAAACTGAGCACAAAGTTGTTCATGGATGCCTTTGGTGGGATTCATTGATGGCAAGGTGCCAGGCAAAGAATAGCCAGCTTTCAGTTCATACCTAATACTTATCTTTAATTTCTTCTTGTTGAATTCTGTCAGTTTAGAGTGTTGAACTCTATACCACATAAGCTAGTAGAATAAGGAGGGCAGTTAGATTTCAACCAGCCAATCTACAAATACTTACCAGATGTCTACTATGGATAGGACAGCGTCCTGGGCACTGGCATTGAAATGGAGACACTCTTCCTGCCCCATGGGAGCACAACAGAAGACATGAGACTCTAGTATACATGGAACAGACTTAATCCCAGATAATTTTAGACTGTCAATGCCCAAAGGACCTTGTCAAACATATTTACTTTTGCCAATGAGACACCTATATCAGAGATATTTAGTTATAGTCTTATGTTGACATAATCAGACAGTAGAACAATTCTAGACAGAATTATTCTCTGTACTCCTTTGCATTGTTTTATGAATTTATAAATGCTTTATTTTCTGATGTGTGTGTGTGTGTGTGTGTTGGCTTACTTGTGTGTCACAGTGCCTATGGGACAGTTAGAGGACAACTCTTGGGAATTGGTTTTCTTCTACTTCCACGTGGAATCTAAGGATCTAATTCAGGTCATCAGGCCTGTACATGAGCACTTCACCCTATTGAGTCATCTCACCAACCCTAAAGCTTAGCTTTTAATGAAACATTATGCTTTTTAAAAAAATGTCAAGTTTTGACCTCTCGCTACCAACCGACATAAACTGTTTAGGATAATTAAGAAACAGAAACTAATAGTCATGAAAACATGTCATTTTGTTAGTTACTATGACAGTCTATCACAGTTATTTTCTAAGCTACTCAGAAATCAAGTTGCTAAGAGACAAGCAATATTTCCTTATCTAAATATAAGAGATAGATAGGGCATCTTCAAAAACCTCAAGAGATCTGTAGAATATGGCATTCAAAGATGTTTTCTTAACTTAAGATTTTTTGATATCGAGACATGTCAGCTACTGACAGCACCCCCTATTCTACTCCAAGTAGAAGATGAGCATCGAAGAATCTCCAGTGGGAGATGATTGAATTGGTGGTAAGCCATTCTCTTGGCAAGAAAAACCCCTTGCTTCAACTGTAGACAGACTTCTGTCCAAAAAGGACAAAACTTGGAAGCAGATAAGTCGACAGCCTAGCTCTGCCAAGACAGGGTAGGTAAGTCCTTCATAATTCCTGCTCTACAATCAATGTCTGTCAGAGAAGCGGGTCCAAATAGCTGAAGATTGATGCTGCAATGTATGGAGAGAAAATGGGAACTGTCCAGGCAGCCACTGGTATGTCATTTCTTAGTATTGGAAGCTGCAGTCCCTGCACTTCCTATATAATCAGATATATTTATCCCTCTCAGGTCTCTGAGGTGGTTGAAGAATAGATAGCTAGAGTCTCATAGTTAAATTTTGAGTTGTTTAGGAATCAAGAGGGTGTTCTGGATCTAAGAAGATATTTTAAAAATTATGAGGCAAGTTAGTATGAAAGCTGAGTTAGATATAGAACTTTAAACTCATGGAGATGGTTAGATAGTAGAATGTTAAAGTCAGGTGCCAAATACATATGGACTGGACATTGGGAATGTATGCTAAGCCATATAACTCTTATAATTGTGGCCTATTTATTTCTGTTGTTTTGTATTGTATTTATAGTTATAAGAAAAAGAACAATTTTTTGGACTGAAAGGGAGAGCTGTTGGGGGGAAAAAGAAATACCTTAAACAAAAAATAAGAAGGGAAGAGGATGGGGGGTTTGAGGGGGAGGAGGGTGGAAGGGTGGGACTGGAGGGGAGAGTAGGGAGGGGATTGTGATTGAGATGTAACTTGAAGAAATAAAAAATAAATTATTAAAAAAAATGTCTCTACCTATCTGCCCCACCTCTAGAATCTTGAGGTCTATAGGCAAGAAGATGACCTTTCACCTCTACAGAGCCACAGTGACTGACAGAAGCACAGTTATGCAGGGAGCAGTCAAGTCACCAACCTTACATGATGCCTGGGGAACCTGGCTTTGGTTCATAGTGTCACTCATTACAACAGGTAAAGCACTGATAAACATGAATGCTGGGCACAAATTCAAGGTACAGTGTTGCAAACTCAGCCCAAGAGTGGCAGAACTGTTTTTAAGCCCTTGCACTTTCTTTCCCATCTTAACCTCCACTCATGTAGTTTTGCACTCAGGCAAGGGGTTTTCTTTTGAGAAAGCAGAAACGGTCAGGTTCCTCAGGTGCTGTTGGTTCTTCGTGGACAGAATCATTGAAGGCTTTTGATAGCAGTCTCATAATGTTTCTTATTTGTTTGTTTGCTTGCTTGTTTGTTTTTGTTGATTTTAATTCTGCTAGGTCCCTCAGTCATCAGACAATTCTTTTAACAAACATTGTTTAAATTTTCTGCTCCTTGCCAAATACTGAGAAAGCTGTTGCCTTTAAATTTGCTTGGCTGAGCTACTATTACTTTATGTTCAGAAAGAGAAAAAAGGGCATAACTGTCATAGTGCATTCCTAGGGTCTCTATGACAAATTAACACAAAAATTGTGGCTTGAACAACAGAATTAACTCTCTTTATAGTGTAGGGGTTAGATAAATTAGATTTAGAAAATATATAGGAGTTTCTGATACTGTCTCTTAATTCGGGGCCTGAAGAGCATTATCAGCATGAAGTCAGCAAAAACAGGAAAGAATTAATAGACTGAAAAACAAGGTTGAAGTCAGGAAAAACAGGAAAGACTCAATAGACTGGAAGAAACAAAGTATCTGGCCTGACATTGTTTTCAGCTGCTAAGTGGGCGGAGCCCAAATTAAGCTGAAACAGAGTTCCTCCTATTTAAGGACAGTGCATGGAGCCCAGAAAGAGAAGAGGCCCCTGATGCTAGAGAGCTCCAAGAGTCCTGCTGAAAAAAGGGCTGGCCATTGATGGCCAGCTCTCTCCCTGAAGCAGAAAGAAGCCGGTGAGCAAAGAAAGCCTGAGCAAGACACCAAAAGGCCAAGGACTGGACCCTGTGGCTCAGCTTTTGCCTGGAGGGGTTTGATCTGTCTGATCAGTGGCCTAGGGGAAACTGTGCCTGGCTTTAAGGACTGAGGCATAGCAGCTGAGTTCCTGATTCAAAAGAAGTAAGTTGGCCTGCAGACGGCTGGAGTCTCCCACAGAAAAGAAAGCATGAAGCCTTATTTAAGGTGAGACTGCAATAACCAACTTACCCTGA
>CAJQZJ010001826.1:14811697-14836047 GCA_907164525.1 Lophiomys imhausi | reverse complement strand
TAGTGGATAGGTTAAAGGGGTTGTAGGAATTTATAGGATTAATAGTTAAGAAATTGTTGGTGTTTGTTATAAGTGAATTTAGTAATAAATAAATAAGGGTTAAATAATAATTTAAAAGATCGGTTACATTATAGTCCTGGACAATGCAAGTCAGAAATCTAGGTATCCTGGGGGCCTTTAGAAGGGCTTGAGGAAAGAATGCATCATTGCTGCCTAGCTTGGATTGGCTCTGGGCAGTTTATTCCTTTGGATTCTGTGGACTGTGGTTGCATCCCTCTAATTTCTGGCTGTACCTTCCTTGTGCATCTCTCATCTGCCTGTATTGTGCAGCCTATACTACATCCAGCATGGTTTGATCTCTTCATATGTAACTAATTATACATGCAGATACTATATTTCTGAAAAATGCTGTATCTTGAGATACAGTTAAGCAGTTACAAGTCAACCCATGATAACTGTCATGTCTAGCTTGGGTCTGTGTTCAGTGAGTAAGAAGATGACAATGGAGAGAAGTTTAACTTGATCTGCATGGATACTTTTCCTGTCTTGCTGCTGGTTCTGTACAGTTCAATCCCCTTTCCTGAGTGTGTCCACATCCAGAATGCTCTCTTGGATTCTACTACCTGAATGCAATGTTTAACATTGGACACTGGCTCTTACCTGTCCCATCTTCTCTGGAGTATGCTGGCCCACCTGGATCTGAGTGTAGTCCTTCATTGCCTTTTTTTTTCCATTTAACAATTATTCACAAGACATGTCAGGCACAATCTTGAATGCCAGGTTCTCAAGACAGGCCTGAGGGAGAAATCTCTCACCTTCATAAAGTGAACATCTAGGTTGGCAAAGGGAATGGGATATGGGAACCAAATAAGAAATAAGCAAATAGCAAATGTTCTGGTGAGCTCCTGTAATCTTAGCACTTGAGAGGTGGAGGCTAGAGGGCCAGGAGTTCAAGACCAAGCTCACTTACATAGTAAGTTCAAGGTCAGCTACATGAGAACTGGTCTCAAAAATTATTTTTGAACAAACAAAACACTAAAGTAATAAATACTCAATACCCAGAGCAGTTTCTAGCACATAAAGATGTTCGATAAATTTTAAAAACTGATAAGATATAGAGGACAGTTCCTGATAATGACTAATGTTATAAAGGAAAAAAGACTGTTGTGAAATAGAGAATCAAAATATGGCCACCATGGAATGCTGTTGGACAAGGTATTTTTCAGGCTGATCTATGAAGAAAATGCAGGGGCTGGCTACAACAAATCCCCAAGCAAAGGAAACACTGCTGAATTAGTAACAGGCTGATTTATCTGGGAACAAACAAAGAACAATGGAATTGAACCATCCTAAGTGAGGGGAGACTAGTACAAGCTGGTTTGAGAAAGGAAGGTGGACAAGAATCCAGTATCACTATCAAACAGGAGTTTTCCAAGGCAACTGGAAGCCACACATGGATTAAGTAGTAAGTTGATGGCATTGTATCTTTAATGCATGAGGTTCTGGGGTCAAACCCCTGCACCACAAAAACCAGGCATGGTGGTACATGCCTGTAATCCTAACACTCAGGAAACAGAGACAAGAAGATCAGAAGTTCAGTAGGTTACAAATCTATTTGAGACCAGTTCTGGCTATATGAGACTCTGTCTCAAAAACAAAGTCTGATTTGAGGAGAAAGTACTGGAGGAGGTAGGATGTGAGAACAAAGAGGAAAGGGAAATTGTGGTGTATAACTTCTTCTGGTGTAACTAAGAAAAGACTAGGTTGACCAAATTTGCAGAGTTATCCTGGCTTTAATGAGACTCATCCTTTTCTTCTTCCATGTCTGACACCATGTTGAAAAGTACTGCTTTCCTGAATATTTTTCTTGCATTCTTGCATTCTAGCCATTAAAAAAAAAAAAAACTTTCCTTCTATATTTGAAGAGTTTTTCACTTTGGTTAACCATGGTCCCTATAGCTAACGTCCACATACTGTGCATTCTTCTACTGCATTGTATCAGGACTTCCTCTGGGAGCCCACTAGAACAGAGGTGGTGGTGTATCCTTGTATCTGGAACTGTAGAGGAAAGCCAGTGCTTGGGCAGCTTCAACAGGCCAGGCACAGCCACCCAACCCCATACCTTAATTTTAAAGGAACACATACTGGTGAAAACCAGAGAAGATTTAATCAATGTGACCACATTAGGAAAAGCAGGTAAAGGATTCCAGTAACCCTAACCCATATTAACCATTTGTGAGATTTAGTTTAGAGAAAGGAGTGTGAATAATTAAACAGCTCTGGTCAAGGTGCTTGATATGTAGCTGAGGATACGGATGACCTTGAACTTCTGATCCTCTGCCTCCATCTCTTGTTTGCTGGGATTACAAGTGTGCACCACCACTCTTCGACTTCAGGCAAGCATTCTTTCAACTGAACTAGATCTCTAGGCTCCCTAAAACTTTTTTCTGTTTCAAAATTGGGGATCGGGCTTTGATACAGAATGTCATTTCTCCAGGTCTGAACTTGAATAGAAACTGGCCCTTCCCGAATCTCTGCCCTCTGTTTTTTAGGGGAAAAGTGGCTTTAGGGAAAAGTGGATGCACAATCTTTCTTCAAGTTTTAGTCAGTTGGGTTAGATCACCAAGGCTCCAGGTCACTTTGCCTTGGCATGACTGTTAGATTAGTAAAGAAAGCCCCTCGCTTCTGCTTTGTGGTACACAGAAGAGTGATGCAATAGTTATCTGGACATCCACATGCAGCTTAGAACAATATACAGGACTGTTCTTCAATATTCAAGCCTTGGGATCTGCTGACAGCTCAGCTGAGCCTGGTGAAGAGCATGCAACATGGCTGCGGTCACTCTGGTTAAACTGAGGCTGCTCTCGGGGCTTTTTCTAGCTGGCTGTTGGCTGAGCTTCTGTTCCTCAGCAGGCTGGCCTTTCTGCAGACACATGAGTGATCTCAAAGAAATGCCATCCCAGAGTGAGCCATCCAGGAGGAAGACAAGAGCTGAGGACATAAGCCTCTGTCTTTTACAATAAAATCTCCAAGGTGTTATGGCAGGCACTTAAGAAACTACCTTTGCTAAAAAGCTCTTGATCCTAAATTGGGCCAACACAGTGACTAAAATCAAGATGAAAACCTCCACTGGAGAGAGTCAGCCTTACTCTGGCTGCTGCTCAGCTATGAACAGATATGGTAGTCAATCCAGGTGTGTCTGTCAGTGTAACTAACCTACTGATATTATGGGTGTCGGTCAGTGGGCACCTCCAGAGCAGTTGCAGGTTCTGTGTCCCAAATAGAAGGAATAGGACAACACATGGATGGTTACAGAAGCAGAAACAGTTCATTAAGAGAGACCAAACAACAAACCGAGGCAAATCTTAGACAGAAAAGTCAGGGCCAAACAGTTCCTCCTCACTTCCCCATCCCAGTCGCATCCCGCACCCTGTCCCACCGACTCCACCCTGGGAGACTGTGTTTGAAGGTAGTGGCCTTTTCATTTCAACTGGTATCTGACTTCACAGATGGAAATACTCCAAGTGAATTTCACTTCCAGTTGAGACTAGTAACCACTAGAGAGTGATGAAAAATAGAACATAGTTGAGGCAGGGAATACCTTAGAAAACCCATTGATTTTTTTTTCTTTCTTGAATAATATTTGCAAGACAGTTTCCTCATAAATGTAATGGCAAAGACAAAAAATGAAATTCTGTGAAATAATCCTTGAATCTCTCTTTTCAAATTAAAAACATCTTAAAGCAAAAACATGAACAAGACTACCTCTTGCTATTTTATTCAGGTGACACAACTAGGCAACCCAAATGAAACACACTGTTGCAGCTAGAGCTAGTTCAAATTCGAGAACTGATATGGAATGATTGTGGATTGTAGACATAAAATAAAGCTAAGGCACGCATTTTAATCAATAAAATTTAAAATTATAGTGCAAAAGGCACATCACTACTCCTAATTAAAGCCAGACAGCCACCTCCAGGTCAGTGAAGTTCATAATTTGCATAAAACTTTCATTATCTGAACTCTGTAAATTTCCTTTCCTTACAACAATCCAAACTCTCTCAAAGGAGATGTAATAGAAGATTCTTCAGAAAATGGAAAATTGGCTGTCACCTTGATTCACTCTGGTGCACTCTGAGTCTCAAGGGCTCCAACTTTATCTGGAAACAAGTGTTCTTGCTCAGGAGGTGAAGTGGTTCATGCGGGTCTCCATGGACAGTGTTTTCTAACACAGTAGAGAAACAGCGACAGGAAGGCAGAAACATAGACAAAGACAGAGACAGTCAGAGAAAACACGGGGCCAAGCCTAGAAAAGAGACTCCTCCACCTAGCTGCCAGAGAGAACAAGTGAGACACACACACACACACACACACACACACACACACACACACAGAGACAGAGACAGAGAGAGGGAGAAGTTGGAAACTTTGTAAGACATTGCTCAGATAGGAGCAGAGAAAGCGTGCTTGTGCATAGGGTTAGGTGACAGTCAGAAGAAAGTCCTTGTTAAAGATTTAAAGATTCTACAAGGCTGATTGACTAATTAGAACCTCAGGATTAGAGAGTTGGAATGCTTCAGGTCTAGAGCCAAAAGTGTCTTGGGTGTCTTTATCCCCTTAATAGCTTTTCATTGCCCACTTCTGTGATCTGACCTTTCAAGTAAAATCATTTGTTTGTATGTCTTCTTCGAAGACCACTAGCTTCCACCAACCCAGAAGCTAAGAAAGGCATCAGAGAACATCTGAAATCCATTGCAGAGATTTCCCCATCCTGCTACACCTGATGTTCCACAATGCATTTGTCAAATGCATTGATTGATGACATCTTTTGTCCAGTAACTGTAAAAAGTCATGTGACCACTTCCACCCAGGACAATCTGAATCCATGTTCCCAGGCTGTCCTCATTCACATTTGACTCAGAAAAAGAACAACATCTTACTGCCTCTGCAGTGAGCGCTGTGCTTTGTGTTGGCAATAGAGAACAACATTTATTCCCAATTATCAAATGGTGGAAATCATAGGTGCTATTAGTGGAGACTGTACCCTGCAAAATCTGAAATCTGACAGCTGCAGATAGGGAAATTAGCATGTCTTTGTTGGCAGAAGATAACTCAACAAACATGGGTCTGGGGAAGAATTGTAGAAGTAGAGAGGAAGACAGGAGATAGCCAGAGGCGATGCAGCTGTTCAGGAGGTGGGACTGGCTGAGCAGAATACAGGAGCACAGTGTGTGTTGCTTGGAGTCTGTGTAATCCCCTGGGCTTTAAACAATTCTTTCAGAAGTCATGTATAACTTATTTTCGAATGTGTATTTGATTTTCCTAGGCATCATAAATGCTCATTTTGAATGTGTATTTATTTGATTGTCCAAGGTGATCATAAAAGTCTCTAAGAGTTGATATAAAAATGTGAAGGAGTCCTGTAGGGCAATTCTGACAAGAGAGTCACAGGGAGGCATGCTGCCCTGCAGGTGAATTTAAGTCTCTGGAGGCCCCATAGCTTACTAGTGGCATGACCTTGGGCAGGTCATTGAGGCCTCAGAATTTTGGTTATTTCAGACTATAAATTCAGGGTGATAATAGTATTAAGGATTTTAACTAGTAGCAGTAATGATTAAAAGGACACTAACTGGGACCTGAATATAGGGTTCAGCATAAGAGCACTGGCTACTTTTACAGAGAACTTGAGTTCAGTTTTTAGCACCCACATCGAGGCTCTCAGACATCTGTAATTTCAGTCCCAGGGAATCTGATGCCCTCTTCTAGCCTCTGAGGCACTGAACACAACACATATAGTCTGCAGACATGCATACAGACAAAACATCCATACACATAAAATAAAACAAAACAAAATCACATTAACCATAATATGTCCCATGGAGCACACAACAATTACTTGGTGATCTTTGCCCATAAATAAATGCATGGGACAGTCTGCAAAGACCATGCAGATCACAACTGCATATCATGAAGCATTTCCATCCTCACATGCAAAAACCAAAATCAAGTCTACTGCAGTGGAAAAGTGATTGACAGCAGGGCTTGGAAGTCACACCAACCATCACACAGACCACTGCTACTGACTAACAGTGACATCTTGAGCAGGCTACTTAAATGTCTCCTCCTCTTCTTGGTTTCATTTTATTGTTGTTTTAGACAATGTCTCATATAGCCCAGCCTGACTTTAAACTCACTATTTAGCTAAGGCTGGCCCTAAACTCCTTATTCATTTGCCACTGTTTCTACCTCCTGCTAGGATTACAGGCATGCACCACCAAACCCCCTGCTACTTACATTTCCAAACTTAGTTTCCTTAGGGAAAAGTGGGGGTGACTAACATCTTTCCCAGTGAATTGTTATGAAGATTATGCGAGATAATTCATAGCATTTTAAAAAGTGTCTGACACATGGCATGAGCTAAAAACACGACAGTAAAAATAATTAAAATAACACAAATAAGCCTCTAGGATTCTAAATTCTCCTTTAGTTCTTTATATGTTTGCAGATTATACTTCTGGGGAAAAAATGAGAAGGAACTTAAGAGGGGGTAGCAAGAAAGTTTTTGGTAGGCATAAAGAATTATACCAAGAGGATAAAGTTTTTTATTGAAAAAAAAATTTATTTTGTGAATTTCTCATCATGCACCCTGTTCCCTCCCATCTCCCACCTCCCCCCAGACCCACCCTCCACTCTTGCAATCTGTTCCAGCATAAAAAATAACATCTCATTATGGAAGTTGCAGTGTGTCTCAGTATGTCCCACAATATTCCCCTTTGTCCACACATTCTGCTTGCAAATGTTCATTATAATGACACCTTGGTCTGGTATGATGCCACTATTCCATCAGTACTGGGACCTCACTGGAACTCCTCTCAGATTTGCCATAAGTGTCCTGTGTCATGAACATCCTGTATCCTGAGTTGTGGAACTGACCTCTTCTTGTACTCCAGCAGTTCATCCATGGGGTAGATGTTGGGGTGGGCCAACTTAAAGCCCTGGTTCTGGACCTGCAACCCCCACTTGCAGGACCAGTTCTACTATGGGAAGGTGCAGGGCCTGCTCTCCTGAGTGCTGCAGCATGTGAGGGGCAGGGACAGCTCTCCTGCTTTTGTGACTCCATCTGGTCAAGAGCTCCTGTTGGCCAATGGTGGTGAGGGCAAAAAGAAAGGGAGGACATCTCTCCCTAGCCAACACCATCACATAGCAGACAGAAGGCAGGGCTGACTTTCCCACCCACAATCCTCACATCCAGGGCCAGGCAGAGTTCTTCTAGTTTCTGGTTTGTTTTCTGTCCTGGAACCCCATCTGGAGCTTGCCTGGTACTGGTCTGGTAGTCATCACAGACTATCCCATGGCGCCAAAGTGGTGTAGGTATCCAGCTTGCTTTTTTTTTTTTTCCAGGAATGTTAGGCTACTATTCATTCAAATGTTTATAAGTCACAACACTGAATGTAGATATAGCCTCTCTCCTCTCTGCCACCTACTGGTGCACATGTGACATAGCAGTCACATCCGCAATGCCTCTAGGGGCAGCTAAAGGTTTTTTATATATGCAGAAAAAATATTTTTGAGGTAAGATAGCAATGACTTTTCATAACTAATTCATGTGAGATATAAGAAGAAAGATTATTAATTGTGGAATTCAAAGTCCAACACAGAAGTTATATAAAAAACCTTTTGCATTTAATGGGCATTCACTGGACATTGGTTATATTGATTAAATGTGATTAGTGGGGTGCCACTCCCCCAGGCCTAACTCTGATCATGCAATTTCTGCACCAGACTTTCTTGAGAAGTGTAGCTCTCTCCCCTCATTAAAAAAAAAAGTTTCTTTCTACAGCACACAGGAGCCATTACAGAAATCCACAACTGGTCAAAGTAGAGAACAATAGACAGTGAGGTACCAAACCCTAGTTGATTCATCTACTTTGAAAAGACTTGGAAACATCACAGAAGAGGAGGAGGAAAGACTGTAGGAACCACAGGTCCAGGATGTCTGTTGTATGATTATCTTCTATATGTAACAGAGAAATTGCACCCATAGAATCTCAACAGTATGGCTGCTTTAACAAGATTTGCATAATGAAAATGCCAGTTGATATGCTAACTTGGATGGGAGAAAGTACAAGGAGCCCCTCCCCTAGATGAAGAGCTACAGTCAATTAAGGACTTCAGGGAAATATAGAATCAGTCTTACCCAGGGACAATCCTCCTAATAGGTTATCTAATCCCAAGCAATCAGTAGTAAAAACAAACATAGAAGCAACACTAAGTGGACTCAACTGGTTGCATAAATGCATTCATATGCATACATACATTATTTTGTGTGTGTGTGTCTGTGTGTGTAGCAATAATAATTAAAAAATAGGAGACCCTGGAATTGAGAAAGAGTGAAGCAGGAAGGAACATGGGAGGAGTTGGAGGAAAAGACAACTAGGAGTAGAAAGAGTTAAATATAATACTATAAATTTATTAAAATATTTTAATGATACAATTATATTAATCTCAAAAAATAAGAGATAATCTTAAATTATAAAATAAACACTGGTGTTGAGAAAATAAATATATGTAACAGGAAAAGTTAGACATGCCTATAATCCCAGAATTTGGGAGAAAGAGGCAGGAGATCATCCTCAGTTACATAGTAAGTTTAGGGACAGTTTCAGCTACATGAGCACTGTTTTAAAACACATACACAAACACACACACACACACACACACACACAATCATGAAGTTTAAAAAAATATTTGGGTCCTAGAAGTAGGAGTGTGGTAGAGCTCTTGCCTAGCTTGCAGGATGTCATGGGTTGGTTCACCGGCACAGCATAAACCAGAAACAAATTACAAGACTCTAATCCCAGTTTGACGAGGCAGGTGCATCAGAAATTCAAAGTCACCTTCTGTTACATAATGAATTTAAGACCAGCCTGGGCTGCATGAGACTTTATCTCAAAAAAAACATTTTTTACCTGATGGCAAAGGGAAATGAGGTCCAGAAATCTGACCTCCATTCTCTCCACTGGCCTCATTAGGAATTAATAAACAAATGCAAACCTGTGTGACCACAGAGAGGACACAACAGAGGAGTGCCAGGCCAGTGGCCCAGTGCTTTGTCTTCAGGCCTTTTACAGTCGTTTCTGCTGTGATGTGGCTTTTAAATGATAGAGCTAATAAGACTTTGCTTTTTTTTTAAAGTAAAAGAAATGGTAGTTACAACTTTGGAATCATCAACTATAAAACCAAGAAGAAACTCACACAGTCCAGCAGGAAGAATAAGAATCTTGAACACAGCAGAACAATCACTTAAATGGATGAAGTGGCTGCTACCACTTTCCCAATTGCTTCCATTTCATCTTAAGAAAAATTCACCCAAAGATAAAGCTAATAGGTTTCAAAGGAGTGTAATGCCAAGATGAGAAAAATAGCTCCAAGGCATTGCAAATCTCTTGGTCAAGGTGAACTGTGTGGCAAGCTCAGAGGCAAGCATGAGAATGAGTGAGGAGGAGGTTTGTGAGTACTTCACAGCAGTGCTAATCCTTAGAAGATAGCTCTGGCTCTCACTTCTTTTTCAATAAAGCAACTATCTGACAAAGAACTGAGTCAGTAGAAATGATGATTGGTGGAACTTCTGCCATTAGACACACAAACCACTCCTGCAGATGGGATCTTGAGATTGAGAGCTCATTCATGACATCACCTCTTTGTTTTTACACAGGGGCTGCATCTTGGATAGCCGGATGTGGTCAATGAGCAGCATGAAAGTTACATGGGACACACCGGATTTCATCTGCTGCACCCAAGGGACTGCCATTCAGTCAATGCAGTGAGAATTTTCGGTTTGTTTTAAAACATAGTAATCAGTGTATGTTTTTGTTATTCTCAGGTATGGGACATGGGACTTCAGATGTCCACAGCAGCTAACTATGATTTTCAGCTGAAGTTAGTTTACGTTTGAAATTCTGGGTATTCTTCAGAGAGTAGATAAATGCCAGAGCCCAGCATGGCAGCAGCAGATGCTGCTCCTCCTGCTGCTGCCCCTGCTGCTTCTGCTACTGTTGCTGTTTGCTCCTGCTGCTATTGCTGGTTGCAGTTTTTTGCTCTTTGGTGTTTGCTGATTGCTGGTTGGAGATATCCTGAAATCGAAGATCAAATTTGTCCCAAGGAACTCTATGCCCCTAATCAGCAAGAAGTAGTCTAATGATGTCAACACCCTCTTCCTCTCTAGCCTTCTTTCTTTCCAACCTAGTGTTGGAAGGGATAGGGGTGGTATAGGGAGGTAGGAAAAAGAACCCAATAACGTAGCCAAAAAGCATGGCTACATAGCAAAGTGGAAACTTGAGGCCCAAAGTGAGGCAGGAGGTATAACACCATATGCTGGGTGACATCCAGAAATGTTGATGACTCTGGCATGCTGGGTTCAACTTAGGCACCACATTTCAGAAAGGATTTTGAGTAAATGAAGTCATATAGTAGGCAAAGGACAAGTTGGTAAGAGATTTTCGCAGTCTCATGTGAAGAGTTAACATACTGGGTACTTTCACCCTGGAGGAAAGCAGCAGTGTGGAATAGAAAACAGGTTCTATCTGAGTGTGGGTGTCTCACTCTTGTAATACCAGCACTCAGGAAGCAAATGAAGGAGAATCAGAAGGTCAAGGCCAGCCTCAGCTACACAAGACTCTTTCATATAAAACTAAAAATGAACAACACCACTCCCCAAAAAGATAACATGGACTCTGGAACCAGACAGATTTCAATTTCAATCTTGACTGTCAAGACTAAGCTATGTGGAGGAGTTACTAGTTCTCTCTGTGTAATTTCCTCATATATAAAATGGAAGGCTAACAAAGGTCAAATGCAGTAAAGTACACAGTATGTAACAAATGCTCAAGAACTATCAACTATAATGACATTACCCAGATGATGTCATAGCTGCCATCAACTGTCTTTTTCCAAAGATGCTTTTCCTTTTTAAAACTAATAGTTTTTAAGCTTCATCTTCAGAAGTATTTTCAAAAATAGTGCTTGTGGTCTGGTCTCTGTGGTGCTGTTGTGACAGCAGACCTGAGACACAAAGTCTATTCTTTACTTATTGGTTCACTACGTAGTCTCAAGTAGCCCAAGACAACCTCAGCCTTCCTACACAGATTACAGACATGTGCCATCACACATGGTAAGACTAAGCCATTTCTAATTAACGTCAGTTCCCACCATTCTGGAGGCTGGGGAGCCCAAGAGGAAGACCAGGGCATTCATGTTGTCACGGCCTGGAAAAAGGTGAAAAGATAAAGAAATAAAAGGAACCAAACTCGTCCCTAGTAATGATATCAACTCCATCCTGAGCCTTCTGAACCTGATCACCTCTTTTTTGTCCCACCCTGTAATACTGTTAGAGTGAAAATTAAATCTCAGCATGAGTTTAGGATACTTTTAAAGAAATAATTTTGTAGGCCAGTGTGAATCTCTGGAATCAGAATTCTTTTTTAAGTGTATTTGTTTATTCTTCTATAATTTCATACATTTATGTATATTAATTGTGTTGTCCCTGTTATCTAGCCTCTCTTATACCTTTCTTCTTCCCTACTGAACCAATTTTGTCTTCCCAACAACTCTCTTTCTGTCTGCCTGTCTCTCTCTCTCACATACAGAGAGAGTGAGCACTTAATTAAGGTTGTTTGCATGATGGGTGTATAGAGCTGGTAGATATTTACTTGGGGAAGGGCTACTTATCAGTGGCTACACCCCTGAGGAATATGACTCCTCTCCCCCAGCAACAATGAACTTCTTATAGTTCCTTATGGAAAGATGGGCTCTCTTGAGCCCCTGTCCCACTCATGATGAAATGTTAATGTGTCTAGTCTTGTACATTGCTTGAGTAGCTATAGTTGCTATGAGTTCATGGGTACAACTTCCAGGTAATATCAAAGAATAGGATTTCATGACACCCCTTCCCATCCTCTAGCTCTCAGATTGTTTTCTCCCTTTCTTCCATGATGTTCCCTGAACATTGGAGGGGGTGTAACAGATGTTCCACTTAAATAAAGCCCTAAATGATATAAAATATAGTATACTCATAAGTTAGTAACAGTCATTTTTATATTTGATGATAAGTATTATGTACTATACATAATTGTGCACCCTATACTTTTATGTAACCAGTAATACATGTAGGTTTGTTTATGCCAACATTGCCAAGATGAGCAATGCAGTGGGCTGTAAGATTTTTATAGCTAAGACATTACTTGAGTGATGGGAATTTTTCTGTTTCATTATAGTCTATTATTGAATGAAAATGTTATGTAGCTCATGACATCTCCCAGTTTGGGATGCTATGAATAACAGATTAAGAAATGTGTTTTGTACCAAGTACATTACAGTTGACATAAAACAGCAACAAAAAATCTATAAGACAGAGCATGGTGGAGCACATCAGTAGCTCTATAGCTGGATGCAGAAATTCGTTCTTGAATGTATAGTGAGTTCAAGGTTGCCGGGGCTGAGATTATCAGATAGATTCTATCTACTTCTATCTGTCTGTCTGTCTATTGTCTGTCTATCTGTGCATAAATGTATATATATATAATATACATACATACACACAACATCATATTTAACAGCACAGTTCAACATACACATGCTTGTACATTAATAGATTTAAATGTAATGCTTTGGGTAATCTCAATAACAATTCAACTGTGCAGATATTAGTATTATCTGATAAACTCCACGTACAAACATTTTAACTTGCAAGATGCTGGTTGCTTAGTAACTATTCTACTTAATCAATGTCTTAGTATCTGTTTGATCCTAAGGACACTTGTTTTTATTTTATTTTTAAAATTGTATGTTTGGTGAAGGGTTTGCCAACATCATGAGAGTGTTGCAAAAACCAATGCTTGAAACTAAAATGGGAAAAGAAAAGCCATCAACATTGTTGTCACTGCACATAGATTCAGGAAAGTCCATCACTTCTGTCTATCTGAGCTACAGATGTGGTGGGCTTGACAAAGGAACCACTGAAAAGTTTGAAAAATGGCACCGTGATGACAAAAGTCTCCAAGTCTGGATCTTGGACAAACTGAAATCTGAGCATAAGCATGGTGTCACTATTGCCATTTCCCTGTGGAAATTTGAGACCAGCAAATATTTGTGACTATCATTGATGTCCTGGGACACAGTGACTTTATTAAAAGCATAATTACAGATTGTTGTGCTGGTGTTGGTAAATTTGATGCTAGTATCTCCAAGAATGGGAAAGCCCCTGAGCATGCCATTCAGGCTTACAAACTCTGTGAAATACATAAGTGTTGGGGTCAACCAAGTGAATTCCACGGAGCCACCCTACAGCCAGAAATCAGCAGCACCTACATTAAGAAAATTGGCTATATCCCTTAGGTACAGTGTCACGTCCCCCTCGACCAGCAAGGATGACGCAACTCACAAAAGCTCTTCTCAAGCAGTTTATTCAGGTCCCTTGAAAACAGTCTTCTGAATAATGGGGCAGACCCAACCCACAGGCTAAATACTAAATGAACAGCCAATCAAGTAAAGCCACGTGGTGCTATCTTACAGGCCCATGTATGCGGAAGCAAGCCAGATCAGCGGTCTTAACCAAATATGGACTTGTTTACCACCGAGAGCGCTCACCGTTGGGCTGGTGGAAGGCGGAAACCGGCGCCGTCTTTAGGGCGCGGCACGTCGCAGCTCTCTACAGTACAGGAGTGTTTTGTAGATGCATCCATAGAGACTGGGCTCCACTTGTGAGCCTTCTGAGGTGGTTTCTGTCTATTGCAAAGAGAAGTTTCCTTGGTAAGAGGTGCAGACTACACTTATCTGTGGGTATAAGGACAAATGTTTATAGAATGTTTGCAGGGAATTACGTTGGCTTATTTTAGTAGTTGTAGATTGTCCTGTACAATCTACCACTAGATTTCACTAGCACTAAGTGGTTAGTGAGGTTTCCAGCTACTCTCTGAGGCCGTGGCATAAGAGTTACATTGTTACTGAATAGCATGCATCTCCCCTCTTCATATACCCACCCTCTCTGTGTACTCCTCCATTGTTGCATACTGCCCTTCTAACATCCTCTCCTTTGGAAGAAGAACACCTGCTCAGTCTTCCCCATGGGCTCCTTTTCCACTGGTTTCCTCTTTCACAATATGTGATTTTGTCTTAGGTATTTTTGTTTGTTTGTTTGTTTGAGACTTGTGTAGCTCAGGCTACTTCAGAATCCTTATGCAGTCAAGGGTGACCTTGAACCTTTGGTCTCCCTGCCTCTGCTTTCTGAATGCTGGGATTATAGGCATGTGCCACTCTGCTGGGTTTACTTTATACTAGGGATGAAAATCTAGGGCTTTGGGTATGGTGGGCAAGCACTCTACCAACAAATTTGCATCCCAGCTCTATGCCTTAATTTTTAACAAAAAGGTTTAAAAAGTGGGGTGAAAATAGAAAAGAGTCTATGTGCCTTTTCACAGCTCTTTGGAATTACCTTTATAACTACAGCTATCCATTTTCTATTATTCCAATATAAATTCCACCAAGCCCAGCACCACTCAGCACAGAGCTTCAGATTTTATCTGCTGAGCAAATATTCTCTGTGTGCAATATGATTTTCTCTGAGACATTCTTAGACAGCACAAGCTTATGGCTAAGAGTGCTAGTTAACTGTTCTAGAATGAAGTTTGACATTAGGATTATATGAATATGTAAGAGGAGTGAAGCTGGAGAAAGAGAGGGAGAGAGGAGGGGAGAGGGTGCAGGGAAGGCAGTCAGGGAGAGGCCATCAGAGAGAGAGAGAACGCCTTATTATGAATCTGGACAAGTACCACATTTCTGAATCAGCTTTTGTAGTGGCAGCATGGGGATTACACACACACACACACACACACACACACACACACACGTTCAAGGCTATCTAGAATATTAAATGAAATTATACAAAAGGCTGCGGCACAGCGCCTTGAACACAAAAACAAGCTCAATAATTTGAGGTTATTCTGGGCTTAGTGCCTAAAAAAACTGAAGATATGGGTAGGTAAGAGGTGACTGAAGTCTTTCCAAACATCCACAAATTCTGGATCTTCTGTCTCCTGTGCTAAGGAAATGCTGGCAACCCTTGCATTTCCAATCAGCTTCTTAGAAAAACCAATCAGGACTTCGGAAGCTCCAGTTGAGCCTCAGCATCTTTCCCCGGGGGTCGTTCATCTGTCCTCTTTTCTGATCAGAGCCTCCACCTTCTCCAAATCACCACCGCGCTGGACCTCTGTTCTTTGTTAGCAGATCTTGGCTCCAAAGCCCGCACTTGGGCGCGTGACATCTCTAGGCCCACGGTTTCTGCTCAGAACCCGCGCTTTCCAAGTTCAAAGAAGGTACTGAGCTCTCCGGGCAGGTGCGTTCTACCTTCCAGCGGCATCTCCGTACAATCGAGAACCAACCATGGAACCCAAGCAGGGCTCCAGAGGAAGGAGGGATGAGAGGTTTGCATCTGGGAGGAGAAATGGGGTGCCAAGAGCGCCTGGCACTTCCTGATCCTGGGCGCGGCCGCTCGGAGTGCGGGGTCCGGAGCGAAATCAGGTGCTCCCCCTTCAGCGGGCCAGCGACCGGGTCCCAAGTCCCGGGCTGGCTCGCCTGCTCCAAGGTGGCGGCAGTCCCCCGCCAGCAACGCGCACCTCTGACCCGGCCCCGCCCCCGGCGGCCACGAGTAGCAGACGGAGCGCGGAGAGGCGCGCTGAGCTGTGCGGCACCGCCTCCCCTCGGCGCCGGGGGAGGGACCAGGGGCCGCGCGGGAGACGGAGAAAACCCGAGCGAGCGACTAGCGGAGAGCTGCATGCAACCGGTGGGAGGCCGGCCGGCTGGCGCTGCGGCTCGGGCGGGGAGCGCGGACCGGCCGGCGGCGGCGACGGCGGCTGCGCTGAGCTGGCAGGCGGAGGGCTTTCTCCCGCGTCCGCCTGCCCGGCGCGGTCCGAGGATGCGGGGGGGGCGATGCCCGGGGCCAGGGACGCGCTCTGTCACCAGGCGCTGCAGCTGCTGGCCGAGCTCTGTGCCCGAGGGGCTCTGGAGCACGACAGCTGCCAAGATTTCATCTACCACCTACGGGACCGTGCCAGACCCCGGCTCCGCGACCCAGGTAAGCGCCGCCGCCGCCGCCGCCGCCGCCGCCGGGCGCGACCCAAGGGCCCTGAGATGGGGACTTGGGGACCGAGCCAGGGCCTGAGGCAGGAGAGACATGCAGAATGGAGGAGGGCAGGGGGTGACCATTGAGCCCACGGAGGTCTCTAAAAGCAGCGCACTATGGCCTGATACTGACACTGGGCGGAGAACTCGGGCGGAGGCTGCTGTGCGGAGGCCGAGCCAGGGTGGGCTGGGGCAGGCTCGGAGGAACCACGCCCGCCACCTGCTCAGCAGCTCCTGGGGGCGGCTCCTGAGTTCGGAGCTGCGCCCGCCACTTCACCTGCTAGCGCCCCGATCCTGGGGAGGCCGCGGAGGCCTTGGAGCTGGGAGAGGGATCGGAGAGCCAAGGAAACTCTGGGAAGTTGGGAGTTTGGGACCTCCCGGCTGCAGGTGATTCCCACCCGAAGCTGCTCAGCCTGAGTGCCCAGTTCCTCTCCCGGCTCTAGGGTGAAAAGAGCCGGAGAAGGTCTTGCCTGGGACCCGGCCCCGGAGCCACATGTCTAGAGCAACTGGGCCTGAACCCTTTCCCTGCGTGTCTCAAGGTATGCAGGCGCTGAGGCCTTGGCTCCCAATTTGTCCCGGTGCCTGGCACACTAGAGAGGTGGGCTTTCTGGTTGTCTCATATGCAGTTGGCAGTTGTCCTAGTGGAAGTTGTGAGACTCCTAACTTTGGAAAGTTCATTTACTTTGGCATCTGGCCAATTAAGATCAGAAGAAGGCGTTTTATTTGAGCAGTTTGCTTTTTCCAGCTGCCCTGGGTCTCATTGTCTCCTCATTCATCGCTGGTCACTGGAAGATGCAGTCCTTTAGGATGTTTCCTTGGTGCCTTCTCAGCTGGAGGACTCTTATTCTCGAATATTTTTCCAACCTAAGTGTTTTAAATTTTAAAAGGCGTATTGTGGTTGGATTGTTAAAAATAGGATGAGAGAAGGGTCTTTGCATTGATGTTCCTGTGTGTAAATATAGGCAGTAAGCTCTTGCTGTGCAAACTGTTATGTACAAGTTAAGCCAGTTCATTATATAAAAATACACCTACAAAGGATAGAGAATTACTTGACTGTCTAAGAGGAACAAGCTTACTTAAATAGCCTACCTTTAATAGGATATTCTAAATGTGTGTGATGAAGGCAGGTGTTAAAAGTTTGTCACATTTTTTCAGTACTCACAGGCTTTATTTTTCGTGCCTGTGGCTACATTAATAAATTTCTCAAATGATCGCTAATGTTTTGCTCCAAGGGGAGAATTAAATGGAGAAATACGGATGCCAGTGATTTCCCAGGAGACTTGGTTGTCCAGCCTGTGTGTGGTTCCTTGCTGGATGAGAGTGTGCCTCAAAGACCACAGATATGAATGGGAGTGCTTCACCTCACCAATAGGAGTCCCAGAAAGATGCCCCAAGTGTAGGGTGTTCCATGCTTACATATCAGGGCCAAGCCCATTATTAACACACTTTCCCCAAAGCGTATGTTAGTGCTGAATCCTCTCTCTGTGTTCCTGCCTGTGCGGCAGGTTTTCCTTGTTATCTCAGACAAGCTGTCATCTTTGGCTTTACAAAAGGAGGATGCAGCCTGTCTCTGAATTGGGCTTTAACATGCCACATCTTTCTGGTCACTTTTCTCCCTCTTCCTATTAATGAAGGGACTGCTTCCTATGGGCCCAGATTCTCCCATTCTCACACTGGGTGGCCTGGAGGACGAGTCCCAAGGAATATTCCTCACAAGAGGGACTCTGGCTCCTGGGCTGGGAAATCGCTTTTGATGAGAGACTGCCTTGCTATTCCCTGACTTCCTGAAAGCCATATTCTGCTTAAACTGGGGCACAGGGTTTTGAGGTAGCTCCTGTTCCTCTGGCTCTTTCCACTGTGTCAGGAAGTAGCCTGAGCATGAGACAGGAGAAGAACCCTGAAAGTAATAGGTGGGAGGAAATGCAGCTAAAGATGCTGTTCATCATGCCACCCTCTCCTTCAGGACTCTTCTGCTCAATCCAGGTCTACCTGTTGCCCTCCCTTCTTCACCTTGCTCATAATAATTCATTACATGAGTTTATGTCCATTCCTACAAAGCTGTTTGTCCTAACCAACAGAGCCCTTAACCTCAGTGGCCGAAGAGGCTACACTGCACAGTGCTAAGTGAACAGTGCCCCTACTGTTGGATAGTGTGACCCAGAACAACCATGTACAGCTGCCCAGAGAGTCTTCTCTGTAAATGGGTGACTTCCTTTTCTGTCAAAGAATCCATGAATGCCATGTTCCAGCCTTCTATGCCTGATGCCTATCCATGGCTACCCCATGGTAGCTTTTTTCTCAAGCTCCATTAAAGAGTTTAGTTATAAAAGGAGAAATCAAGACATTCCCAGTGTAGAGATACTGCATCTCTGTGATGCTTTTTCCCTTTTCCAGAGATGGGGTAAGGCTGGTTCACAAGCCAGTGGACTTGAGGCAGAAGCATTTTGCTGTGATTTGAGAAAGACTGGCTTCAAGGGTGGCTAGAGGTGGAGCGTGGTAGGAAATCTGGTCAAGGGTTGAAGAGGGCAGATCATGTAGGGTCTTGTAAACTATGAGAAGGACTTTGCTTTTCACTCTGAATTAGATACAAACATTAGAAGTTGTTAGAGAAGTGTCAGCCAGACTACTGTGCTGAGAAAGTACTATAGAAGAGTAAGGGTGAGGACAGACAGACGTGTTAGCGATCTGTTTCAGATATCCACAAAGGGGTGCAAGTTCAGCATGGTCCTAGTGGAGGTGCCGAGATGTAATGATTATGGGCCACTTTGAAGGTATCACCACTACTCTTTGTTGACAGGAGGTATCAGGAGGATGAAAAGAGCTGAAGATGATTCTTGGCCTTCTGACCTAAGCGACTCCATTTATTGTGCAGCAGGTTTCAAGAAGAGACTTAAGAGCAGGGAGGGAAAGCAGAGAGGTTCTCTTTTGTGTCTAGTTTTTTGTACAGAACTGAGTTCACCATGCCCCGTTAGTTAGCCAAGCTGTCCTGCAGCTGAATGGTCCCTAACATTACTATTGGTTTGTGGTCAGTTTGTAACTGGAGACTTTACTGTCAACAGGCTCTCTAGTTGTGAGGTGCATTTACTGTTTCAAGTGTTTCCCTTTCCCAGGAATTGAAAGCTCTCTGAGCTTCTCCTCATTGATCTATTGTTGTCACACTAGGGGCTGAACCTGCGTCCTCTTGTTCCACCACTGAGCTACACCCCCAGCTTTCATTGATCTTGAATGTCTTACTCTTTTTCTTGTTTCTGCATCTTTGACTGCTAGGAAGGAAGGGTCAGAACTCCATGCCCACTGTTTCCACATCTAGGAAAGGGCGGATGTTGGGATGTACTTCTGAGTTTCAAATGTGTTTTATCATTCTCCTTGTCTCTGTGGGATGCTCACGGGACTGCCTCATGTAGGTCAGTTCACTTGGTTCCCCCTTCACAGTCTTCTGAGATATGACTGCTCAAAGCATTTGTCCCACGCCAGCAGCATCTGGGTACAAGTGTTAGGTAGGCATGCAAGATCCCAGGCTGGCTCCACACCTACTGAATCTGCACCTTTCCTCTTGCAGGGTCCTCAAGTGAGGCACTGGTGCATTCAAGTTCAAGAGGCATGGTTAAAATGGTTGGCACGTATAGGCAAAGGGAAATGAAGAAACTTAAGCTAGCCCATGGCCATACTATCCACTTACACAAAGAGTTGGGCTTAAGTCAAAGTAACATGTTAATCAGTCATGTCACATTTACAGCTGTCCCTCAGTGTCTGAAGGACATTGGTTCTGGGATCCCACAATGCAAAAACTGAGGATTTTCAGTCTTTTGTACAAAATGATTTAATGTTTTCATGCAACCTTTGTACATCCTCCCATGCACATTGAGTGATCTGTTGGTTTTGATACCTAATAATGTAAACGGCCTGTCCGTTGTCACTGTATTATTTACAGACTAATGGAAAGAAAAAGGGCTGTCTATGATCAATACAGATACATTTTTCTCCAAACATTTTTGATGTACAATTGTTTAAATCCATGGATGTGGAGGCCTTTGACACAGAGCTGACTTGACTCAGAACTCAAAAGTCATTGTAGGTGGAGATTTCCTAAACACATCTTAACAACCATCCTTCTACCTGCCCCCTTTATTCTGAATGTGTACAGTGGATTAAATCCTCCGAGTGTAGGTCAAATCATGCGTAGTTAGAGTCACCTATCCAGTGTCAGCTTCCATTCATGTCCCACTGTTCTGGTGTGTTTTCTGTGTATTTTCATTGTCTGTTCCAAAGAAAGGCCTAGGCAATGTTTACCAGCTCAGGTGTGCAGCAGAGCTTTAATGCCACATCATCAGTGACTCATCCTTCCAGCTAAATGCTACTATATCATGGAAAGTTTCACTTCCATGGTTTTCAGCTCTGGCTGCATATTAGAAATATAAGGAGTCTAGCAGAAAGAGAAAAGCAAGAAAATCCTAACAATGACTAGGCTGTATCCTAGGCCAGTTAAACCAGAGTCCCAGGGTGGTGGTGCCAGGGATTAGCATATTCCTTACATTTCTTGGTTGGTTCTGATTTACAGTGAGGTACAGGACAACTCTGGTGACCACAGGTGAAGATAGATTCCACCTAACGCTTCTCAGCTCAGCTCATGTTTCCTTACTCTAAAAATATGAAGAAATTATTTAAAAACTCAGGGGGAGTTTGACTGTTGCCTTTATATAGCTAATACCCATATCAACAGATTATTTTTCTCTCTTTTTTTTCTTTTTGTTTTTTTAGAGACAGGGTCTGTATGTAGCCTTGAGTGTCTTGCACTCACTTTGTAGACCAGGCTAGACTTGGACTCACAGAGATCCACCTGCCTCTATCAATTGATTCTTAACTTGCTTTTGACAATTTTTGACAAGTTTTTATTTTGAGGACTTTTAATAAGTATCACAAGACTTTATTGTGTCCATCAACTTTTAAGGGAAAAAATACATTAAAAGCTGCATGTGGTGACATACATCATGTATTTGTAATTTCGGCTCTTGGTTTAGAGACACAAGATTAGGCCTTCAAGGCTAGCCTCCACTACATAGTGAGTTTAAGGCCAGGATGAGCTGCATGAGACCCTGTCTCAGGATCAGAGAAACAGACAGACAAACAAACAAAAATTTGAGAAAAATCTTACCTGAATAGTATTTTATTAAAGGACCAGAATGTAGGACATTTGCTGCTAAAACCTCATATTGAATGATTGTGAAATCTCTTATCTAGAGGCATGTATGGAAAATAGTAATCAAATATAGTTTTTAAGGGGAAATCTTCATAACAATATTGATTAAATATTATCCTTAAGTCAAACTTTCCAAGATAATTAAAAGAATCATTCTTAAAATATTGGAGTTTTAGGGATAGTTATTGGTGTGATTATGCCCAGTGGGATTAATTTTTTATGTTTATTTATTACTTCAGGTTACACCTCCATCACAGTGCCCTCTTTCCACCCCTCCCAGTCCTGCCCTCCCATCCTCTACCCCCTAACCCTTCCATCCCACTCCTCTGGAGTGGAGTGTCCCTACATAACAGTCCCCCCCCCCCCAGTTCAGCAGTCCTATGAGGGCCAAGAGCCTCCTCATATACTGGGGGCCTTCAAGGTATCACCACTAGGGCAAAGTGTCTCATGGACAGGAAACAAAGTCTATGTTCATGTTCCCTTTGGTACATTGGTTGTAGTATAGTTATCCTGTACTATATGGCTAAAATCTGATTATAAGTGAATAGATGCCATATGCATTGTTCTGAGTCTGGGTTAGCTCACTCAGGATGAGCTTCTCTAGTTCCATCCATTTGGCTGCAAATTGCATGATTTCATTGTTTCTGATGGCTGAGTAGTATTGCATTGTGTAAATGTACCACAGTTTTTTAATCCATCCTTCAGTTGAGGGACATCTGGGTTGTTTCCAGTTTTTAGCTATTACAAATAAGGCTGCTATGAACACAGATGAGGAAACTTCCTTGTGATTTGATGAGGAATCACTTGGATGTATACGCAGAAGTGGTATGGCTGGGTCTTCAGGTAGAGCTATTCCCAGTTTTTTAAGATATCGCCAGACTGATTTCCATAGTGGTTGTATAAGCTTGCACTCCCACCAGCAATGGAGGAGTGATTCCCTTTCTCCACAACCTCGCCAGCATGTGCTGTCATTTGAGTTTTTGATCTTAGCCATTCTGACAGGTGTGAGATGGAATCTCAGAGTTGTCTTGAGTTGCATTTCTCTGATGATTAAGGATGCTGAGCATTTCTTCAAGTGTCTCTCAGCCATTAGGGATTCCTCCTTTGTGAATTCTCTTTTTAGCTCTGTTCCTCATTTTTTTTATTGGATTATTTGGTTTCTTGGCATTTAATTTCTTGAGTTCTTTGTAAATTTTGGATATTAGCCCTCTGTCAGATGTGGGGTTGGTGAAGATTTTTTCCCAATCTGTAGGCTGCCGTTTTGTGATTTATCAGACCACCATGGGATTAATTTTTTTAAATGAGTGTTAATTGCAGTGGGGAAATAGTCTTCCAAGGAATGAGTGACATATTGGATGTACAGTATGTGAAGGTCTAATTTGCATTTACTTCAGTGACATTTTAGGGTTTCTTCATAAATATTTTATTTTAAAAAGTGTTTTCATCTCTGTGGGATCCCTTTACATGGACCAGTGAGTGGTTTAGTCATGAGGTAATTATCAAGAGAGAAAAACAAAAGCAGAGCCTTGTATAGGCACTACAGGCAGGCTCCTGGGCAGCTGGATTGTCTTTCAGAATAAACAATCAAAGACATAGACTTTTTGATTTGGGCCAGAGTCTCAAGGAAGAATGAAGCTGAGGGTGAGATACTGCAGAAGGCATGCTGGCACTTTTGTGTGTGGGCAGGTGTGGTTCCCATGTGGTTGACTTAGAAGAAATATACATTCATTTTTTTTTTCATCAGATGATCAAGTTGAGAAGTCAGGGTTTATAAAAGGGGACCAAATCAGGAGAACAATCACATCGTGAGAGTGTAAGTGTGCAGTGTGTATTTCTGCATTCTGAATGAAGTCACAACTTGAGTTGTGCACAAGTTTTTCCAATGGGTATTGATCTTTCTGAGAGCTCTCACTATGTCTTATAATTTTTCTGTTTTTCTTTTGAGAGGAATTGTGGTCTCACAAGTCCAAGCTGTCTTAAACTCAATGTGTAGCTGAGGCTGGCCTTGAACTCCTGATCCTCCTACTCCACCTCTTGGGTGATGGGATTGCAAGCAAGCAACATCATGCCTGTTGTCACTTTTGTATTTCATTAGTTGACTCTAGGATTACAACTTTAGACCAATGTAAACTCAGAGAAGCAGCTTTGAGGATGTGTTTGAAACATTCAGGCATGCCTGTGCATAAATTTTGTCACATGAATTTGTTATGCATGGAATCAAGTCCTTGTAACTGTTCGCAAACTGAGAAACTGAGCTGTATCTCTAGACAAAGAGATTGTGTGTGTGTGTGTGTGTGTGTGTGTGTGTGTGTGTGTGTGTGTGTTTGGTGATTTTTTTTTTTTTAAGATTTATTTTATTTATTTTATGCATATGTGTGCTCTATCTGCATGTACACCTGCATTCCAGAAGAGGGCACCAGATCACATTGTGGATGGTTGTGAGCCACCATGTGGTTGCTGGGAATTGAACTCAAGACCTTTGGAAGAGCACTAGGCAGTGCTCTTAACCGCTGAGCCATCTCTCCAGCCTGTGTTTGGTGATTTTTAAGACAGGGTGTCACTGTATAGTTCTAGCTGTCTTGGAAATCAATTTGTAGACCAGTCTGTCCTTTAACTCAGAGATCTGCCTGGTTTTTGCCTCTTGAATGATGAGATTAAAAGCATGTGCCACCAGGCCTGGCTTTATTTGCTTGTGTTTTAAGACAGGGACTTGATTTTTTAATATAGCCTGCCTGGTCTTCCATTCACTTAGTAGTTCAGGCTGACTTCAAACCTAAATTGATCCTTCTGCCTTAGCTTCCAAAGTGCTGATATTAAAGTTTGTGTCACCATGCCTTTACTAAAGAGTTGTATATAATCACTGGTAGGAAAACTTTTAAGAAAATATGTATTATTTCTCTATCTCACACTTTCTCTCTCTCTCTCTCTCTCTCTGTGTGTGTGTGTGTGTGTGTGTGTGTGTGTGTGTGTGTGTGTGTGT
>CAJQZJ010001826.1:14800103-14811687 GCA_907164525.1 Lophiomys imhausi | reverse complement strand
GTGTGTGTGTGTGTGTGTGTGTGTGTGTGTGTGTGTGTGTGTGTGTGCACATACATGGGCACGAGTACACATGAACCTACATGAGTTTATATGAAGTGCATTCATGCAAGAACCCTTGGCTACCAGAAGAGAGTGTTGGGTGCCCTGGAACTGGAGTTATAGGCAGATGTGAGTCAACATGTAGGTCTAGGTCTTTTGTAAGAGCAGTTTGTTTGTTTTTGTTGTTGTTTTTCCTATTTGAAATCACTTGCAGGCAATATTTCTAGTCTACTCTTTTGTAGACATAGCATTTTCTCACTTTTTTTTTTTTTTTTTTTAGCTGTAGCCCTCTCCACCTCCATATTCTTGTTTTCTCATTAATAAAATGGATTGTTAATACCTGGGCTACTAATACAGGATCCAGGTAAAGAACTGGAACTGGATGCTAGTTCAATTTAAATTTGAGATAAACAACATGTGATATTGCATGGGACATACTTAGACAAAGTACTTAGCTGTTGTTTTTCTGAAATTCAATTTGAAATGAGCATCTTATATTTTTATTTGATTAGGTTGGCAAGCAAACTCAGTATATCATAATTTATATCAAATACTTACAATAAATATTGAGTAAATGTTAGCCATTATTTCTATGATTATTTTCCAGTTACAATTATTATTGTTGTGATTGCTATATATGTTCCAACCAATGAATATAACTTTTTTATTGTCAGTTTTTTAGGATATTTTATCCTTTTAGGATATTTTATCCTTTTAGGATATTTTATCTTTTAATTTTTCTGTCTTTCTTAGTTTCTTCCTTTCTATCTTTTTTTTTTGGTCTGGTTTTTGTTTTGTTTTGTTTTGTTTTTTGTTATTCTTTGTCTTTTGAGACAAGGTCTCGTTATGTAGCTTAGGATAGCCTCAGACACAGTCTGTAGCCCAGACTAGCCTTTAATTCATGGCAATCCTCCTGCTTCCTGTCCAGAATGCTGGGATTATAGATATGTGTCACCACCCCAGTGGTGCTTCTGTGTTTTTTCTAGTATGGTGATAATTTCTATCTATACTCCCCTGCTTTTATTTGATGAATTTTTGAAATAAAAATGAGCTTAAATTGATTTATAGTGGACCTATGTCATTTAGTCCTGTTACATATCAGCAGTAAATTCACTCTCAATGCAAGATACAAGATGAGCAGAAGGCTGCTGATTCAACAGGGTTGAAGTAGCTACCTGGTGACTGTAATTTGTAGTTTGCCGTTGGTAGACTTGAGTATTTTGACAATGTTAGGCCTAGTTAAGCAGTTCCTCCCAGATGAATTTCCTGTTTATTCTTGCCAGTGTGCATTTGTGTATTGTTGGGTTTTGTTTTGTTTTAGAATCTTGATGCTTTTCTTACAAATTTGCATTTATTAAAATGTAAAACTTCTATCAAATTAGCTCATAAAGGGAGCACTGTATAGTGACTTAATTAACTCAGACTGATAAAGTTCATTGTTTTATGCCTCCCGTTTTTTATCTTTGTGTGTATGTATATGCACATGCATGTATGATGTATATATGTGAATGTTTATGTGAGTATAGACACATGTGTGAAAGTCAGCAGTTAACATTGCTGTCTGTTCTTACCTTCCACCTTGTTTAAGATGGGGTCTCTTTATGTTCACCACTTTACATTTTTCAGACACATACTCCCACATACGGCTTTACACAGGCTCTGGGGATTTGAACTCAGGTCCTCATGCTTACATGTTAAGTACCTGATCCACTGAGCTACCTCCCCAGCCCCTTTTGATATTTAGGGTTTTTTGTTTTGTTTTGAGGAGACAGGACACTATTCAGGCCACGCTGGCCTTGAACATACTATATTACTGAGTATGTTATATATAACATACTATGTGACCTTACATTCTCTATCTTCCTGCTACTATTGTAACACTCTCTTCTGATACTAAGTAATTTATTTATATGAATATGAAAGAATTATATAATTCATCCGTGGCTTCACTCCATCTCACCCTAATGTCATGTCGTCTTTGTGTTAGCCCCACTGACATGATCACTTGTTCCTAATAAAAATTAAGTTCAGGAACACTCATTGAGTGCCTCCTAAGTGCCATGTACCAGATTAGGCATGAGTAATTGAAAGACACATTAGACAAGCTTACTGCCCTTATGGAACTGAGATAAAATAATAACTACAATTAATAAAATAAAGGCAGGAAGAGAGCAACACACTGGATACAGTGCAGGAAAAGAGAAGTAATTAGCTGGCATGAGTGGGTCTTTAAAGGCTTCCTAGAGAAGTCTATTTGTGGGCAGGGTGGGCATTCTAGGAAATTTCAAAGCTCATAAAAACAGGAGAGAATGGATCCTCTGTAATAGTAAGTGCAGTACATGCTGGGAAGGCTAAGAGATGAGACTACTGTAGTAAGTAAGCACTGGTCCATCATGGAAGTCCTTGTGGGCCATTGTCAGAATCCAGGGAGGCCTGGGCTTTGTGGGCATGGGACCTGACAGTAAACCTGAAAGAACTCTGACCTGCTGTGAGTGCAAATGATCCATTCTCAGCAGAGTGAGGCAGGAAGTTTCCAGCAAAGGGAATTCTCTAGTAAAGCTTCTTAAGTCTTCTGTGTCCTCTTGGGAGACATGTTCCAGTTAACAGTTTCTTCCTGTCCAAGGTAAGATCTTGACAAATAGGAAATCTTTTTCTGTTAAATGATTCCAATTTTAGATTCCCAGTCATGTCACTCTGAAATATAAATATAATTACCTCATATAGTTGTACAAACTGCCTTTAGCAAGCTTACACATCTGGTTCCAACATCTGGGTTCCAGATATAATTTCCAACAAAGTCAATGATGACATTTTGCTACCTTGCCTCGTTATTCAACAATAAAAAGGCTGCATCTTTGGTTGTACTGAAGTCTCCTGGTCCATGGACACACACAGTCTATTTTCTCAGTAAACAGAATCTAGGAGGAAGTAGGCATGGGAGGCCTGCTCAGAGCCCACAAAGCCATGCTGTGGAGATAACTTTTTGCCTCTATATGGAGTCGAATGCCCACAGGTCACAGGCATATAGGCACAGGTCCTTTTCATATCTGCACCCTCCCACGCACACTTTGATTTTAACACTTAAAGGTATGTCTCCCTTCAGAAGACATTCCAGTTTGCATCCTCATAGCAGTTAGAACCACTGAAGGGCTTTCATCTGAGGACTGACATGAGAAGGTTTACTTCTTTTTGTTGTTACTTTAATTTTTGTTTGTTTGTTTGTTTGTTGAGATAGGGTCTTGCACTGTAGCCAAAGCAGGCCTGGAACTATGAATCCCATTCTGGTTTTTAACCAATTTCAATCTTCTTGCTTCATCTGCCTGATGCACTACCATGCCCAGCTCAGTTTCACTATTTAATTAGATTATTCTGGAATCAGGATGGAGGTTAAATGCACAGGTTATTAAGGGTGTCATTCATGTCTGCATCATGTTTATTGAGCATGTGCTGTGTGCCAGGCTCTGTGGTAGGTGCAGTCACATGTCAGTGATGGGGATATGGTTTGAAAAGTGTAATGTTAGGCAGTTTTATTGTTTTGCAAACACAGACTCATGCAAGCCTGATGGTATAGACCAGTCTTTTACCATGGACTTTTTATGCACTAAAGAGAGTTTTTTCCCATTGTTATAATACTATGATACTCTCATATATGTAGTCTATTACTGACCAACATGTCATGTAACCTTATGACTACATTCAGTGGCCAGATGTTTAGAGTATTATACATTGATCTATGCAGTTGTAGGTACAGTAATAGTGTACAACCACAAAACAAACAACTTTCCCTCATGGAACATGCGCAATGTGGGGGAAGTATTGTATAGAAATTAATTACAGGGTATGTTAGGTATTACTATGTGCTAAAGAAAAATAATAAAAATTGGAAAGGAATGAGTGTAAGTTGCTTATGAGTCAGGGTCAGAAATAATTGTTGGAGTAAAACATATGCATCAAAGGGGAGAGCTCGCAGGCAGGCGAACAGCAGGTGCAAAGGTCCCTGTGCAGGAGCATGCCTGCTATGCCCAGGTGTCAGCCAGGGGTCAGTGGAGTTATAGTGAAGTAGGCAAGGAGGAGGGCAGAAAGGTGATGGCAGGCAGATTGTAGGAACCATTATAAAGAATGTGACCTTAGGGCTGAGTAGGTAGCTCAGCTGATAGAAGGCTCATGAAGCTCTGGGGGTTCCTGGCACTTCATAAACTAGATAAAGTAGTGCATGTCTGTGATCCTAGCACTTGAGTGGTAGAGGCAGAAGGATCTGAAGTACAAGGTCATCCTCAGCTATATAGCAAAGGCCAGCATGGGCTACATTACAGCCTTTCTTAAAAAAGGAAAAATGGGCAAGTAGCTGCTGGAGAGAGACTTGAGAGCTGTTTATATGTTTTAGGCTGGAAGAGCTAACAGCACTTAGGCAATAGGGATAATCTAGGATAGTGAATAACAGTTCTTGATGCCGGACAAAGAATGGAGGTCTGCTGGATTGATGTCCTTACATTGCCAGTTGGATGCACTCTCCAGGAGTTTAGGGGAGAGGTCTCAGTAGCAGAAACATATTTAGGTCCCCAAAACACATGGGCAAAACTTAAAGACAAGTGATTAGATGGTACATTGTATTAGTCTATTCATCCTTTCATAACAAAATTACTCTAGATGGGGGAGAAAGACAGCTAAACACAAAATGTTTACATTTTGTAGTTGTAGAGACCAGGAAATCTAACTTTAAGGTTTCATGGAATCAGTATCACCTGAGGTCCTGTTCCTCACAGATCATTCTTCTATGTGTACTCACATGGTAGAAGGGGCCATATGTTCTCTCAGGCCTGGACTGATTGATTTGATTGATTGATTGATTGAATGAGTCATGTGGCCTAGGCTGGCTTCACCTTTGCTATATAGCCAAGGATGACTTTGACTCCCAATCCTCCTGCCTCTGATTCCTGACTGCTGAAATTATAGGCATGTGTTAACATGCCCAGTTTGTCAAGGGCCTCTTTAAAAGTGGCTCTAATCCCATCCCTGTGTGTGCTCTGCCTTTATTTTTATATTCAGCAGTACTGGGAATTAGCCCATGGCCTCGTGCAGACTAGACAAGCACTTTCAGTGAGCTACACCGCCAGCCCTCCATCCTTATGTTCTAATCAAGTCCTCACATATCAGTGTTGTCATTTGGTGACTAGGATTCAGCATGTAAATTTGGGGACAGAACATGAACATTCAGATCACAGCGCTGACCAAAGGGCAAATGAAGATACACCTCACACAACTTACTGGCAATGAAGAATTACCAACAAGGAGACTGAGGAGGACCAGCAAGTAGGGTGGGGCAAGAAATAGGAATGTTTGGCTAAAAGTGAAGAAAGATTTCTTGGGGCATGGGAGTACTCTTCTGCGTGAACTACAGCTAGCAGACCAATCGAGGTAGAGGCCAGGGCTACTAACCATCGTGCTGAATGATATGAAGGCTTGTTGGTAACTTTGAACTAAGTGGTTTGGAAGGAAAACAGAGCTGGGGAATGTTTAATGTTTAAAGTAGTCACTTGAAAAGAGAAAGAGAGGAGAAAAGTTAGAGAAAAAGCAAATTTTGTAGCAGGAAAGAAGCAAAAATTCAAAAGATGACTTTTAAAGGAAGAAGAATCATTTGTATGCTGGAGAGAAGGGAAAACAAATGAGAGGGTGATATGCTGGGTGGGAGATGTGCTTCTCAGCAAGTCACTCTCTGTCAGGCAGAATCTGTGGGCACAGTGGGCAGGTGGGGGAAGGGATTCTGTAATCATTTGTCTTGTGGTTATTCTTCCTTCTCAGTGAGTGGGGAAGCGAAGCTTTTGAGAGGGAATGAGGGCCAGAAGGGTGGAGGTTTGAAAACAGGAGTGTAATAATAACTACCTAGGAGAATGGAAGAGTGGATAGAAACAGCGACTGCTGGCCAGTACTGAAGTCCTGCTCAAGTTGGTGTTTGTGGGCTTCAGTGAAATGTATCCATTTGGGTGTGTATTTCTCTTCCACCACTTTCAGCTATATTTGTATAGACAAGGAAGAGATTTGTGTTCATTTTTCTTATGTTTTTATTTTGTATGGGTATATGTGTGACTGTTTACATGTGTGCCACAATGTTCATGCAAGATCAGAGGATGACTTTTGGGAATTGATCCCTTCCCTCCACCATATGGGTCCTGGTATCAAACTTAGATCATCAGGCTTTGCAGCAAGCTCCTTTATTCTAAGCCATCTTGCTGCCCTGATATTTGGTTTAACAGGGATTGTGAGTACACATAAAAATGAAAGAGTAGCAAAAATGTTGAGAATGTGTAACATGCAGTGATTAGAGTGACTGAAATTTCATTAGAAGAAGTAGAAAAAAAGTGCACATATAAGAGGATTAAGGATGGGCTGGGAGTGTAGCTTAATTGGCAGAGTCCTTGCCAAGCATGCATGAAGCCTTGCATGATCCTCAACACTGTATAAGACCAGGCGTAGTGCACAAAGACTGTAATCCCAGTATCTAGGAGGTGGAGGCAGAATGATCAATTCAGAGTTATCTCCAGCTGTATAGTGAGTCTATGGGAGATGCTATTTAAAAAATAAATAAATAAATAAAAGAGGGGAATTAAAGATAAGGAAGATTAAACAGCCATAGGCTCTGGCAGGGGGTGGATATTGGGAATGCATTAAAGAGAGGGAGAATGTGAGGCTTTAATTAATCACATGATGGAAATGTCGCTGCCTTGTTGGTGAGACCAGGATCCAGGGCATTCATTTGCCATATGATGTTCTAAGATAAGGTGGAGGGAAAGTTACTGAAAGAGAAAAGCTCAAACAACTGAGCCTGTGGCAGTGGTTTTCAACTTGTGGGTCACGACCCCTGGGGGATCGAACGACCCTTTTATAGGGGTCACATATCATATATTCTGCATACCAGATATTTACATTATGATTCATAAGGCTAGCAAGATTACAGTCACAAAGTAGCAACAAAAAACAATTCTATGGTTTGGGGCGGGGGGTGTCACCGCAACATGAAGAACTGTTGCGGAGCTACAACACTAAGAATGCTGAGAGCTACTGCTCTAGGATTCTGGAAGAATCATGAGTACAAAGATAACTCATTAACCAGGAATTGTGGTGAAAGTGGTTTTAGGGAGTATGACAGTAAGCCAGCAAGTGAACTGTGCCAGAAATGGAGGAGGAAGCCTAAAGAATGGTAGACTTCTGGGACAAGGATGGGCAACTGTGGAGCAGTGCTGTGGTCGCTCATACAATGGGAGAGTTAAAGCTGATGGGTTGTATCTGTTGTTTTGTATAATACTTACTGTTATAAGAGAAGGAACCATCTGTTGGACTGAAAGGGGAAACTTCTGGGGGGAAGAGGGTGGAAGGGCGGGATAGGAAGGGGGAATAGGGAGGGGTTTGTGACTGAGATGTAACTTGAAGAAAAAAAAATAAAGTATTAAAAAAAAAGCTGGTGGGTTGTAGGGGAAACATCAACAATTTAGTTTTTATCAGGCAGAAGTTCTGAAGGGCCTTTTTAAGGCAGTAGACAGATACCTTAGAAAATATTTAAGAGCCATAATAGCCAGTGCATTGATACAAAATAGAGGCCTCCTGATGTCTGAGTGTCTGGTAGCTGTACCTAGGAAAGTAGTCACATGATGTATCAGACTAGTAACTGCAAGTTGGGAATATTTGCTGTGAAATAGAAATGCAATTAATTTTAAATATATCAAGTTCAGGGATGTATATGGCACCTGCTGCAGGCGTCCAGAGCCATTGGGAAGAAGTTAGACTAGCATTGAAGTCCAAAGTCCTTCACCATCCAAAGGTTTTGTGGAGTGGTTCTCTGTTTGAGTTGAACATGAGAATGATCCCAGGTAATCATTGAAGATACAAGTGAAGCCTCATTGACCGAGTCAGAATCATCAAGATGAATGACACCTAAATTATCTGTGCTCCTGAGCCTGATGAACTATGAGCATTGCAATTAGTGTGTGTGAATGGCCTTCATGAGTTGCAATGACTTTTGAAGCCCAATGGTAAAAGAAAAATATGCTCAAGTCATCTATATAAAACCTTTGTAAAATACTGGGAAAGAAAAGAAATTGAAAAAAAAAATACTGGGAAAGGATATAGAGACATCCCAATGCATTTGTTATATAAAATTGATAATTTTAAAAAACACACGGAGTTAACCTTAGATTATGAAGTACAGCCCTGTTGGCAACATGAATGATACATTTTGTAGAAAATTTAGCTTTAGAATATAGCTGTAATATCCTGACAATAAGGAGAACCTTAGCCTCCTTTGTTACTAAGCATGTAACATGACTAGCATCTGTTCATCACTTAGGATAACCATACAGTAGATCTGGTTGCAAGAACTCTGGGCCATGAGGTTAGAGGAGCGTGTGGTTGCTTGAGTTTTGTAAGCTATAAATCATCTTGGAATATGTTTTCTTCTTGCCAGAAATATTCCTGGAACAGAGAATGGATTTGACTGGATTGAGAAAGCCACATGAGATTCACTTTTAATATTTTATTCAGGAAATAAAGTGATTCAGAAAATCCCAGGCTAAACATATTTTCAACTTTATTTTTCAAGAACTATGGATGTCAGATGCCAGCATAGCTGAGCTTGCTCTAAAGGCTCCCCAGATGATTTCCAAGGGAATGAGGAAAACAGGCTGCCAGCTCTTCAGTCTCTTCTTTCTCCTGAACTGTGGCTTTGGATGTCATGTTGCTATAACATCAAAAATTTATAGGTCATTTTTTATTCTAGGGCTTTAAAAGTCCTTTTTGTATATTGCTTTAATTTTGTGGTAGCTAAAACTTGTCACATTGTGGAAAGTCTACAAAGAGGACCAGAAAGCCCCCCAAAGTGTTTCTTTCCATACGTTCTTGGAAAAAACACCCATCGATTCTAACCCAGACTGCTTTGAAGCCATTCATCTGTAGATTATTAGAGCCTTCTCTGTGGGTAATCTAATCCCCACAGGTTCAGTTTGAGAGGATTCACCTGGCAAACTGATGAAGAGTCAAATCACAACTCTCTTTCATTATGTTGGTTTAAAAAAAAAAAACCTTTTGATTTTTATAGTTTATGCTTCCATAACCCAATCGTAGCTGTCTTCCTAGTGCTTGAATCTATGGAAACTGGAAAGTTAAGTTGGGAGCCCCACTGCACATAGACAGTGATGTCTTAGGACTTTGGGGTGTAGATGATGGCTGTCAGCGGGTTAGATCCAAAGAGCCTCCAGGAACGAAGTGAGTGGCAAGCAGTGGCCTTCATGATGTCATAATGCATGGGAAGTTGTCAGAGAGAATAGTGTCTGACTATCAGAAGATAGTTTCATTAACTATATTAACTATGAGAAGATAGTTTCATTAACTATATTAAATTAATAAGTGAAAAATATTTATCCATGGATTTTATGTTGTCTTTATCTGTTCTTTTGACAAAGCTTCATGCTAATTGAATTATCATTCCTATAACAAACTGTATTCAAATTATGTCATAACATAAAACCTATTTATTATTCATAAGTAAAATGATAAACAATGAGGACTTAGCAAACATAAGTTTTTAATTAGTGAGGCAACAATTAAATGTGCAAAACTGAGTTTACTAAGACTTTATAACCTAAGAAAACCAGAATTGGAGACTGCTGCACTGCTATGTCAGATAGACAAAATAAAGCTGGTGTACTTTTGGAAGTTTCTACCCACCAAGAGAGAAGTAATGTCCAGGACACATTTTACAAACTTACAAGTATATGGCCATATCATATAAAGGAAACATGAACTTCAAAAGAGAAAGTGTATATGTGCCGCTGAGCATACGATACATACCTATAATCCCCATAGTTGGAAGGCTAAGGAAAGAGGATTACAATGAGTTCAAAGCCAGCCTGGGATACACAGCAAAACCCTGTCTCAAACAAAAATATTCATTTTTAGGGCATATTTTCCATGTCATGCACTTCTTCCCTTTTAAATACAAAAGTTATTTTTGTTTTTTTCCATAAATCTACAGTTGTTCAAGCATCACCATATATCAGTTCTAGAAAATTCCCATCACCTCAAAAAAGTTTCTCTTGTATGTACTCTGCTAGTTTCCACCTCAGAAGGCTACTAAGCAACTTTTCATCTCTAAATTTACTTCTTCTGGATGATATATACTTATCATACATACATACATACATACACACACACACATATATATATGTAGGATGTCTTATTACACAAGAGCTTGCTGTGGCAGGGTTCTTTGGGTGAACATAATTTTGAGGTCTGTATCACTAGTTCTTTCTATTTCTGGCAGAATTCCATTATATAGTTGTACTGTGTTTTATTTATCTGTTTTGGTGATTATTATTGATAATGCTGTTTAGGACATTCAAGTGCAAGGAAATTTTATTGATTAACTTATTCTTTGCAAGTTAAAACAATGTATGTATTTTTGTGCATATGTATGTGTATAAACATGCATGGGGGTACATGCCCACAGGTACACATATGGGCTAGAGGAAACTATCAGCTGTCCTCTCCTACTCTCCACCCTGTTTTTTGAGACATGGTCTCTCACTGAACCTATTACTTATGATTCAGCTAGACTGGCTGTCCAGCAAGCCCCAAGTATCCTCCTTGTCTTAGTATTCTATTGCCATGACAAAGCACCATGACCCAGGAAACCTATAGAAGAAGGAATTTAATGGGGGCTTGCTTATAGTTTCAAAAACTGAGTCCGTTACCATCATGGCAGAGAGCATGGGAACAGGTAGGCAGGCATAGTGCTGGAGCAGAAGCTGAGGGATCATTTGTCTTATCCACAAGCATAAGTGTAGAGAACTAACTGGAAATGGTATGGGCTTTTGAAACCTCAAAGCCCATGCCCAGTGACATACTTATTGGAGCCCTGCTCCAATAAGGCCACTCTCCCTCCTTCCCAAACAGTGCCACCAACTGGGAACCAAATATTCAAACATGAGTTTATGAACCATTCTCATTCAAACTACCATACTCCTTTTTCCATTTCCCTGGCATTGTGACAGGTGCACATCATGCCTGGCTTTTTCCATGGGTATTGGGGAGCCATATTCAGCTCATCATGCTTGTGGGGCAAGCAACTTTCTGAGTCTTCTTCCCACTTCCCTAGGTACAAAGTTTTTATATAGATATATTTCTTCACTTCTCTTAGCTGTGTAAGTAGAAATAGGATTTCTGGGTCATATTGTAAATCTATATGACTGCAGTATTTTATATTCCCACTAATAGTGTACAAGGATTCTCATTTCAACAAAGCCTTGTCAACATTTGTCATTACCTGTCCTTTTAATTACAGTCATTGCAGTGGATATAAAAACTATCTCATTCACAATTGCTAAGTTTTTGGAGAAAAAAAAAATGCTGTCATCTCAGGTGGTGCCAAGAAAGCATGTGACAAAACCCAGCATATTTCTGAAAAATGCCTTCTGAAACAAAGCCAATATCTGAATGTAGTAAGGATACTGCTGTTAGCAACAATTATAACAATAACAGTGATACTTACTAGGACTTA
>CAJQZJ010001826.1:14778192-14789019 GCA_907164525.1 Lophiomys imhausi | reverse complement strand
GTGTGTGTGTGTGTGTGTGTGTGTGTGTGTGTGTGTGTGTGTGTGTAAGCCAGATGTTAATGCTTGGTGTCTTTCTTTATTAGTTTTCTTGCTTATTTTTTGACACCATATCTTTCACTGAACCTGAAGCTTGTTATTGTAGCTAGATTAGCTGACCATTAGGCCTTGGATCCTCCTGTCTCTACTGCCCCAGTCTACAGATGCATGTAGCTACACCTGACTTTTATATGGATACCAGGGATGATCTACATTCAAGCACTTTAACATTGAGCAATAAACCTCTCCACCTCCCACACCTTTCCCTCCCTCCCTCCCTCCTTCCTTCCTTCTTTTTTTCTTTGGTAGTATTGGTCATAGAATGAAATCCACAAAACTGTTTGGTAGGCAGGTGCTCTACCACTGAGCTATAACCCTAGTTCTTTTTTTTTTTTTTTTTTTTTACTTTGAGACATGGTTTCACTAAGTTACCTGTGCTGTTCCTTGAACAACTAACTAGCACAGGCAGGGGGCAAACTAGTCGTGCTCCCACCCTGTCCTTTCTTGCAGTTGATATTACAGATATGCACCACCATGCCAAACTCTATTTAATTTACACTTACTCAAGCAGCAGGCCCCTCCGCACACCTACACACAAATGTTACAAACCATAGAACACGATGTTTAACAGGAAGAGTTTTTTAGAAGCAGAAAACTGACAGAGTGCATGTATATTGTGTAAAGCAATTTATTAGATTGGTTTATATGATAGGGGTTGAGCAGTCAGTTCATCAGTGGCCATCTTCTAGCGAGAGTGCCTGAAAACTCACTGGTTAGTCCACAAAGCTGCTTGCCTAAACTGTTCCAGTCTGGCACAGAAGGCTAGAAAGATTCCCAGAGAGTTTCAGACTGTCATGGAAGTTGTAGTCTAATACAGCAGAGGGTGGCGGTGACAGGGGACAACATCAATGAAGATGCACTCACCAACAAGAAGCAGAGGCAGGTCTGCCTTTCCTCAGACCTCATCATGTATAGGCCACCAACAGTATCTGTCTCTCACTGTGAAGGAAGGCCTTCTCCCCTCACATAATCCTCAGAAATACCCTCACAGACCTAGAGACCTACAGGAGGTTACACCTGCTCTCAGCCCAGAGTTATTTTTCTTTTAGCCCTTTCTTATTTCGGACAAAGGTTGCACATGTTTCTACAGTGTGAACATATGAATAGGCAAAATAAAAGCACTTGACTTCATACTTCTAAAAACTTATTTGATCTCATTCGTCAACTTGTTACCATCCTCAGTTAACACCTTAAGCTTTCCATGTTAGCTCTGGGAGAGAACTTAGTGGAAATACAGGTGCCTACTCCTTACTCTATGAATAAATTAATAGAGAAATAAGAGTCACACTGTTGTATTGGATTTCTCGTGCTCTACCCACAAAATGACAAAATACTAATATTGGTTCTTAAATGTGGAAGCCTCTATAGAAAGCTATACTGTAACTATAGCAATATTATTGTAACCATTTGCCATTTAGAAATTTTGCTCACATCTGCTATAGGATTCTTACAGAATAGGAGAATCAAAGAAATAATTACTTCTTCTAAGTTTTACTGCTGTCTCTACTGTTTTATAAGAAATATTTGTATAAGCATATATACTACACATATATATTGTGCAATATTTCTGATGAACTTAAATACAGGCTTAATTCTCTTATAAAAAAAAAAAGAAAAGAAAGGGAAATGTATTTGAAAGTGGCACCAAGGTTTCAAGCCTGAGTGACTTGGGAATGGGTGGGAGGGGACGAGCCACAGGTCTGCCACAAGTCTGTGTATCTAGCCTATCTCCTCTTCCAGTTGCAAGCAGATCTCATCTTCATAATCTCATTCTTGAACAAACCTCCAGAAACCTCCCCGTGGCAACTTCCTCCCTCCCTTGAAGTGTGTTGATGTCCCCTGTCCAGGACATCCCTTGTCTGTTTGGTTTAGAACAAGCCTCCCCTCTTTTCTCCCCATCACAAAGAGTTTCAGCGGACAATGGGGTCCTGCCGCACTTATTTCTGTACTTTGTTGCCCACAAAGGTAGTTCTGAAGTTCAGTTGGCCTCTTTCTCTTTTCCCTTTGTCCCCTGATGCCTACAGAAAAGTAGATCAGGCTTCGACTCTGAGAAGAAGGAACGTAGAAGAGTGTGTACTTGCCCATGGTTGCACAGGAAACCCTAAACAGAAGAGATGCTGAGGGTCTTAAGCACTGGTTGCTAGACACAGGAGGCTTAGAAGTGAAAGCTACTGGGGCCAGAGACCTAACATCCTTCAGAGAGCTGAGGCTATGATGAAAATTCAGTTGTTTTCTTTTTTTTTCATTTATTTATCTTTATTTTTATATCCATTGGTGTTTTGACTGCATTTATGTCTTCGTGAGGGTATGGGGTCGCCTGGAACAGGAGTTAACAGACAGTTGTGAGCTGCCATGTAGGTGTACCGGGATCCTCTGGAAGACCAGCCAGGGCTCTTAACCACTGAGCCATCTCTCCAGCCCCCTCAATTTTTTTCTTATTGAAGTCTCCAGAATAGTTTCAGAAGAGAATACAGATGGGGCAAAACCAACTCGTCTTTGATCTCCTCCATAAAAATTTCCTGAGCCAGAGCCTTTTTATTCTGTCTCTGTTCCCAGACTCTTTAACCTGCAGTCAGTATTTATTCCTCTCTGGTGTGCTTCAGAACTCCTGTAGAATTGTGTCTTCACCTGCGGGGCCAGTTGTTACCTTCAAGACCTAGACTAGACTATTTGGTTTCTCTTCACCTTTCAGTCCACTGGCTGTTTGTCCACATTGTCTGTTAAGTTACAGTGAAGTCCTTTCTCCTTTCTTAAGATCTAAGGAAATGATTGGCCTTGGGTTCGATACTTCAGGGGCTGATCCTTGAACTGGAACTAGTTAATTTACATTAAAGGAAAGGGGAGGAAAAGCAGTCCCTTTGCCTGTGTGCTCCTTCCCCTGTCCTTCCCTGTCCTGACCCTGGGCTGGAACTGAGCCCAAGGCTCAGATTCCTTCAGACGTGAAAGTGTTTGTCAGTGTAGTACAGGCTCTACAAACTGTGTTAAGTATCTTTGAACCGAGACTTCTTCCAGGTTCAGCTTAGGTCACAGGGGTAGCCAAGGACAGTCTTTAAGTTCTTTTTTGTTGTCTCCTCCATGAAAAGAAATAGCGTCTTCTGGCCAAGAGAGAATGGAAGCTAGAGGATGCCAGAGAGAGCTGCAACCCTGGCAGGCAGCATCTCAGAGCCAGCACACTAGGGCGTGGCTTATTTACAGAAGAGGCTGTCTCTCAATTCCCCCACCCATCATCCCTGCAACTTACCTTTCTCTTTCTGTGTATGTGCCCCTGTGCCCACATGTGTGTGTGTGTTCCTGTATGTGTTTCATTTTATAGATTATTTTTATTTTATGTGTGTGTTTCCCTCCATGTATCTATGTGCACTACATACATGTGTGGTATCCACAGACACCAGAAGAGAGTGTTGGGTCCCCTAGGAGTCACAGATGGTTGTCAGTCACAGCATGGGTGTTAAGAACTTTACCGGATCCTCTGCAAAAGCAGCAAGTGCTTTTAACCTCTAAACAACCTCTCCAGCTCCCCTTTGCCTCTTTTCATGCATGTGTACATTAAATCCTGAGAGTACAGAACTCCCCAGACGTACTCAGAAGGTAGAATACTGTTTTAGACACATTCCTCCTTACCACAGTCATTGGATGTCACATTGTCACTCAGAGACACTACAATTCCAGACCCTTCCAGGGGAACCTCTTGTATACTGCACTGGAGACCATTCCGAACAAGTGCACCTACTGTGCAGGGCATGCAAGTCATAGTGCCATCCCCTGTTTTTCCTCCTTTGCTGGAGACTTGCCTTTTCTTCCTGCCTCCATTTGAGTAGCCCACGCGAGCTATGGAATATAGATTTTTCATTTTCTCTACCTCATCTTCTCCTTTGTGCCCCTGGGCCAGACTCCTTGCTCTGATTTCTCAGCCCACAGAATGCTAGCAGTTATGCAGGAAAGTTGTGCATTACTCTGGTTCTCTGACTCTTTTGAGGTCTCTCCTCTATGTGCGTGCTGCACAGACACAGAGACACACATGTATAGAGGCACACGTGTACAAACAGACACAGAAACACACAAACATGGATATACATGTGCACCACACAGAGAGAAATAGAGACACAGACACACTTGTATACACACAAAAATACACAAACACAAACAACTTCAGTGAACTCTCCCTGTCTCTTAGAGGAAGCCAGAAAAGAGCTGTCATGCCCAGTTGTATGCTCTACATGCTCTGCGTTCTACGTTAATCCACTACAGTGAGATTCAGCTATCTTCCCACTAGTAATTCTGGAGAGAAATTTTGGTAGGAATGAATTAACATGTAAAATGCTTGCTGTGTAATATTTGTATTTGTGATTGGTTTTTTAGAAGGGTATTTATTGTATATGTGTGTCTGTGTGTGACTTGCATACATGTCTATATGGAGGTCAGAGATCAACCTCAAGTGCTGATCCTCAGGTGCAAACTACAGTCTTTTCTTGTGAGATAGGATCTTGCCTTGGTCAGGAACTCACCAGGCAGGCCAGGATGCCTGGCCACTGAGCCCTGGGGATGCTACTAAATCCCCCTTCACAGTGCTAGGATCATAAGTGTGTGCTGCCACTCCCAGCTTTCGTTTTTCATTATTAAAATAATGAAATAAAATAAAAAATATTTTTAAAAAGGTTCTGGAGGTGAAACTCACGTTCTTTTTCATTTTTTAATTTAGTTTTATTTTCAATTTATTTATCTTATTGTGTGTGTGTGTGTGTGTGTGTGTGTGTGTGTGTGTGTTTTGACCACACACACACACACACACACACACAGCACCACATGCATGCTTGGTCCCTGAAGAGGGCAGCAGAAGAGGGTTTTGGATCTCCTGTAACTCCAGTTACAGAAGGTTGCTAGCTGTCATGTGGGTGCTGGGAATCGAATCTAGGTCCTCTGAAAGAACAGCCAATGCTCTTAGCTGTTGAGCCATAGCTCTAGCCCCCTGAACTCAGGTTCAAGGCAAGCACTTTACTGACTGAATTTGCTTTGGAATTTGGAATTAGGGGCTTCCTGCACAGTTGGACTCTCAGAGAATGAGATTTTGCTTCTGCCTTTGAAGTACAGATCTCTCCATAATGCCCTCTCTGACCCACTCCCTCTACCTGCTGGCAATCCCTTGTGGTTAGGAAGAGCTGAACATTTAATACTAATCTCTCTACATTTCATGTTGAGCAAAATATGTTCCACTGCTAAGTAGCCAATTCCTTTTATTTTAAATTTAAATTGAAATGGTCTCTCTAGGTTAGTTCTGCAGACAGGGTGCACAAAATTTTGCTGTGATGAATCTACAACCTGCACTGTAAAAACATGAAGGTAACCTGCTCCGCACTGTAACAGAATATTTTTATTTATAAACATTTATATCTATTAATATTTAAATAACATCTATAAAATTTCTAAACCTTATAACCTAAAACCTATAATCTAAAATCTATAATTGATCTAAAAATACCTTAATATCTAAAAACACTCTAATACCTATCTAAAAACACTTAACACTATTTTAACTTTCTTAAAAGGGTATTAATATTCTTAGCGTAGGTCCATGCAGGATGGCTTGGTTTATGGCAGTCCCTTTCAAAGATTAGTGTTCTTTGGACCTTACTTTGCCAGTTTATAAGGCCAGTTTATAAAATCAGTCTGTTCCAACTGCCAACTGAGGGCAGCTTTTTCAGTCAGCTAGGACTTGCTTCCATGGTCTCTTTGGCCCGGGTAAGTCTCAAAGCCGAAAGCCTCTCTAAGCGGCTTCTGAACTCTGCTTGCCTCACTCACTCTTCAGGCGCTCTGGGCCCCAAGACAGACAGATGCCTTCAAGAAACTCTCAGCAGTTTTTATGCCAGGCCTTTGCCTTGCAATATAACAATCTAAATTCTGTTAATGGCGTACATTGCTGTGCTCTTCTTCAGCATGATGTATCAGTTTGTGAGGACAGGAGGAAGAGAGAGACCGTGTAGAATTCTCCAACTTATATATCACATTATCTTGCGATACTTGGTAGTCTCGATGGTCCACAGGATTTCTTGCAATGTCCAACAGTCTCATTGCTTCTCATAATAACTAACGTCATCTTTGTGGCTTGCACGGTTTCTTAGCCATGCCCCTTCAACAGGGCATATTGGCTGGCCACAACTTGGCTTTGTCCATCCCAGCAGGCAAAGAGATTCCAAGCTTTTCCCCATGTGCCACCAGATGACAACCCAAACTGCCCACCAATTTCACCAAAGAGAGCCAACTTCCACCACACCGCACAGAGACTGTTTAGCAGAAACCCAGGAGGAATGTGGCCAGAGTGACTGGGCCCAGTGCTGTTTATAGACACACAGGGTGGTTACTCCATCAGAATCAAGTCCTGAGAAGAAGTACTCAGCAGCTCTATGAGAAGGGGTCTCATGAATCCCACACTGGCCTCTAACTTGTCATGTAGTCAGTCAAGGATGATCATGAATTTATGAGCTTCCTAACCTCTACCTCCTGAGTGTTAGGATGACAGGTATGAACCACCATACCCAGATTCAGGTCATGCTGAGAATTGTACCCAGTGCTTGGTGCATGTCAGGCAAGCACTCTGCCAACTGAACCACATCCCAAAGTCACACCCAGTGGCTATCAAGGATGCGCTTTTATTACATCAACAGTACCGCTCACTAAAGAGCACCCCAAATGGTCTATACTATCACCTGTTAATCCTGTTAACTAGTCCTTAGCCAGAATGGTGTACGATGACTTGACTGAACCTCTGGATCTAACTAGAAAAGAAATATGAATAGGAGAGAGAGAAGTGGAACTGGTACCATTATCCTCCTCTGGTTTCTGACTGGGGCAGGGTTTTTGCTGCTTTTTGCCAGTCCCTCTTACACACAGAGGCCAGCAGAGCAAGCTTAAAGCTCTGCTCTAGCTCCATGGTGGCTCCATTTTTGGATGACATAATGGCCTGGCTACACAAATGGACAGCAAGTTGGGTCACTTAAAAGCATCTCCCGCCTTTCTGACCTCCCCTAAATCATTACATACAAAGAAGCTTTAACACTGTGGAGTATAGTTCTTCTCTGGAAGAAACTATAATCCATAGCAGCTGCCTTAAGACTGCATGGTCTTTGCACATTTGGGAATTTTTGTACCTGGGATATGTCTGCTTGGTGTGGACTGTGTTGAGTGTGACAAGTACAAGTGACAGTCTGTGATACCAGTCTTGGGTGTTATATGGGTGATTAGTGACTGGGAGTCTATGCTATTTTAGGGTAGATAGGGATGTTCAGCAAGACAACACCTGAGCTATGGAAAGGAGAATAGTTTCAAACATGTTTTAGGTCTGTAAATCCCATTTTCACATGATTATTTCAAAAGATAGTCTCAAGGAAGTAAAGGAAAGCAAATGCACATGTTTACTCTGTCTTTTCAATTATTCACCAGTCCTCAGAGACAACTTGGCTGTCCCTGTCACTTCCACCTAGAAACACCATTTTACTTCAGGTTACTGACTGTCTATTTTGCATATTGACTGTGCACTCTAAGCTAAAAACAAGAACAAGTAACCTTTGGTACAGCCTTATTCTGAGTCTGTTGGTGCACACCTATAATGACAGCTACTGGGGGCTGCTAGAGGCTGAAGCAGGAGGATCACAAGTTTAGGGCCTATGTGGACTACACACTTACTTTAAGGACATTCAGGGAAATTTTGTGAGAGCTTATCTCAAAGTAAAGAGTAAAAAGAAATCTGGGATATTAGGATTCAGTTAGTGGAGTGTTTTGTAGCATGGGGGAGGCGCTGAGTTCACTGCCTAGTACCACATAAAAAAGCAGTTAAACAAATGATCAGCTTTATATGTAATGATCACTTCTTTTTCCTTATGAGGACTGACTCAGATGAGACAAATTTAAAGAGAAAATTAGAGAAACTTCTAACTCAAAGCTTATAGGTGAAGACCAGACTCTATTAGCAAAGTCTAATTTTCTATTATCAGTGTCTAACCTTCCTTAATTTATTATCTATAATTTATGGTAGCTCATCTTTAAGTTTTTTGTCAACAGTACTTATTTCAGAAGTGAAGCCTTATGGCCCTGAAGAGATGGGTCAGCAGTTAAGAGCACCTACTGCTCTTTCAGAGGATTGGAATTTGGTTCCCAGTACCCATATTACATGGCTCACAGCAACCTGTAACTCTAGCTCAGAGGATGTGACACCCTCTTCTTCTGGCTTTCATGGTCACCCTTAGACACACACACTCACACATGCACACACACACACACACACACACACACACACACACACACTACATTTTTAGAGAGAAATCTCCTGATTGCTGACTGCCCATGTGGAACGGCAAAGGGTACGGTCTTTGTGCCAACACAAGAACCAGTCACAACCAATACAATCCCTTGCAAGCAGACATACCCCAGACCCACAAGTCTTCACAATAGTAAAACCTATTTTCTTATCATGAAATAATCTTATCTGAACCAGTAAGTATTTGTGTCTCTATAAAGCTGTAAGTAGTAGAAAATTTCATGTAATTTAGAGAAAGATATGTTTAGTTTGGTTTCGTTTTTGTGGCTGGGTATCACTCTGCACCCTAGGCTAGCTTTGAACTCAATGATAATCTTTCCATCTCTGCCTCCCATGTGCTAGAATTACAGGCATCAGCCACCACACTTAACTTGAGAAAGATGTATTCTTTCTAACAACATATAGCCAACTATTTCAGTGTGGGCACATTATCTGAAAGTGAATAATTTTCCTCTTAAAGGAGCTTGTTCATGCAAATCTTCACATTCTACCATCCAGATAAGCCTTAATGCTCATGAGACCATTTAGAAAGTGGATTGAAACCTTTAAAGCTCTTGGGCCACATGTTCATAAGTTCATTGCCTGACCCCAGGCCTCCATTTTAAGCCTCAATTTTCAGGGAGTAGTTTTACTCACATTACTCACATAGTGACCATTTTGAGTTCAGGCTAAAAAGAAAAAGGAAGAAAGAACCCACAGACATAAGCTCTTCTCAAAAAATAGCAGTGCACTTCCATTCCAGGCACAGGTTTCTGAAAGACTGGTGGCTAGTGAGGTTATAACTCTGCTGTGTCTTCTTTTCATTTAAGGCATAACTCAATCCGAAGACAACTCAACCTCTCAAACCCGGACTTTAATATCCAACAGCTTCAGAGGCAGGAGCAGTTGACTGGGATTGGTAGAATTAAACCAGAGCTATATAAGCAGAGGTCACTGGACAATGAGGACGGAAGGAGGAGTAATAGCAAAGCCTGTGGGAAACTGAACTTCATTTTAAAATATGACTGTGACTTGGAACAGCTCATCGTGAAGATCCACAAAGCTGTCAGTTTGCCTGCCAAGGACTTCTCTGGAACTTCAGATCCTTATGTCAAGATCTACTTGCTCCCTGACCGGAAAACAAAACACCAGACTAAAGTTCACAGGAAGACCCTGAACCCTGTATTTGATGAGGTGTTTTTATTTCCTGTTCCCTACAATGACCTTGAAGCTCGGAAGCTTCACTTCTCTGTATATGACTTTGACAGGTTCTCTCGCCATGACTTGATCGGTCAGGTGGTGGTGGACCACTTCTTCGACCTAGCTGATTTCCCCAGGGAGTGCATCCTTTGGAAGGATATCGAGTATGTCACCAATGTGAGTCTAGCGTTCCTTCATTTGGGGTGGGGTTGGGGGTTGCTTCTTAGTTTGCAAGAAATGGACTGCTTATACATTATGTTACTTGGGAGCAAACTATAAAATTCACATTGCTATTCTTCTGTCTTTAGAAGCTCTTTGTATCTTTGGAGGAATAGGTTTTTAACAACCCTGACTCAATATATACAAGAATAATTTGCTTAAAGTATTAAGAAATCCCTTTCTCAACTTTTTCTCTCTTTCCTAGCTTACAACATTTTCTTGAGAGCTGTCTCAGGTTGTAATGACTGGGTCCTGGCATCCTGTTCACTGTATTCAACAGCTAAAAGTCCATTGCCTGATTGACAGCACCAAGTCCTTGCCTGTGTTCTCCTACTGGCTCAACAGTGCTTCCAGGATCATACTTAGTTTTAACCTTGAGCACAAGAGTGGTTGAGGAGGCTTAGCATCATAGTTCTAAATGTAGAAGTCATAAATTAAAATTAAGGAAGTCAGTTTGAAAAGATAACAACACTGCTCCGCAAAAGGTCAAATCTCACTTCAGACTTAGGAAAGGAGGCAGAGATTCTTTGTAGCCATGTTTACATTTCAAATGTGGGATCCTGTGGGATGCTTTCACTACTTTTACATCTTTGTCATTCCCTGCTGAACTGTACTGAAGCTCCAGACTGAGGAAGACTAGACTTTCTTGGGGAATTGATCTTTCAAGCTGTGTATTTCTTTCCCTGATCAGATTCCCTGAGGCGTTTAGTGTGCTTTCTTGAAGCCAGCGTTGCCCTCTTCACCTTGGCATCCAAAGGGACCAAGTGTCACTGTCTTTAACTGGCTCAAGCACTGATCCGATTTGTGACTGAGCCTTGAGTGAGCCAAAGACTCAGTCTGCTCAAGAAGATGACCCCCAAATCTGTACCCCAGGACCAAATACCCCCATTGTATTTATTCTTCAGTCCTCAGACGTGTTTATGACCTCGGGACTTCTTCACACCTTAGTAGTTCTCTCCACGAGGCCCAAAGTAGTGATACCAGCTTTGTTGTGCTATTCTACCAGCTTTGTTGTGCTATTCTAC
>CAJQZJ010001826.1:14753340-14778182 GCA_907164525.1 Lophiomys imhausi | reverse complement strand
TTCTACCAGCTTTGTTGTGCTATTCTACCAGCTTTGTTGTGCTATTCAGATGGGAAAGTGTGACCAAGGTCATGGTGACTTCCATCTTCACATCGAGAAGGAAATGAAGGTGCAGAGAATAGCAGTTGATAAAACTAAAGTGATTTGGGATGTTTGGGGAAGCAACAGACCACTTCATTTTGAAAAGTTATAACATTTGGAAACTCAAAAATGGATGCTGGGGAAAGCAAGGATTATCTTCAAATCCCAGTTGCCAAAACCAGGAGGCAACTGAGGAGGCTTAAAAAACAAAATAGGTTGCTCATAGTAACATATGAGTGTCCCCAAATTATACCAAATCTATGTGGGTACAGAACCTTCAACCATGATGATGAGTTCTAACAAGGTCTCTTTGTAATCTTCTGGCAAGTAGAGTCGTAAAATAGCTGGAGAAGTTCCAGGAAGCTCAGTGGGGAATCATCTGGAGTTGCCATCTGGGGGTTTTGTGCAGAGAGCAACAGCGTATTCACAGAGGCTGACCACAGTCCAGGTGCAGCAGGCCCCTGGTGGAAAGGTATCCTCAAAAAGGTTCTTGTGGGACAAGAATAGGGTGGCTACAAAGACTTTTCTGCCCCAAGATCAATACCACTGTAGCCTTCTTCCAGAGCTAAGTTTCTGGATTATGTTGGAAAATTCTGGATTGCAAAAGAAGAAGAATGTTTGAACCAAATGGATGGAACTAGAAAAGCTCATCCTGAGTGAGTTAACCGAGACCCAGAAAGATACACATGGCATGTATTCACTTATAACTGGATGTTAGCCATATAGTACAGGATAACCATCCTACAACCCACAGAACCAAAGGAACAGGAACCTAGCATAACTATCCTATGAGAAATTCTACCCAGCAGCAGATCAAAACAGATGCTGAGACACACAGTCAAACATTAGGTGGAGCTCTGGGAGTCCTATATAAGAGAGGGAGGAAGAATAGAGAGACCCAGAGGGGACAAGATCAACACATGGAGATCAACAGAACCAACTAACCTAGGCCCTAGAGGCTCACAGCAACTGAAACACTAACCAAAAGAAGAAGGAAAAAAACCTTAGACTTAACCTAGGACCCCTCCCCCCACCAAACAAATATAGAGGCTAGGTAACTTGGTCCTCATACAGATCCCTTAGCAAGTAGGGATGGGACGGTCTCAGTCATGGACTTTGTTACCTGTTAGTAGGACACTTTACCCTAGTGGAGTTGCCATATTGGGCCCCAGAGCAAGAGGAAGCTCTTAGCCCTCATGTGACTGATGAACTGAGGGGGGCTGATATGTGGGGCCACCCCACACCAGAGGAGTAGAATAGGTGGGAGAAGGGGTAATGGGTAGGAGGGTGGGACCGGGAGGGGAGGAGGGAAAGGGCAGTGATTGAGATGTAACTTGAAGTAATAAATAAACAATAAACGTGAAAAAAAAAGAATGTGCGAGTCATCAAGAAGCATCTACCCATGTTTATGGATAGCCCTAGGAGGGGGGAGGTCCTGTAAGTGGGATTACAGACTGTTTTATAATCTCCCTCATAATTTTTAATGTGACTATGCCCAGAAACAGAAAAGAGAGATCTGAGATTCGCTAAGTTTTGTTTTCATAATGCAGAAGCATGAACTACCATATGTATAATATATAACAGTAGAACAATGAACGAATAGTTAAATGAGTAGGGTGAGCCCGCCAGCTGCAGATGACAACACATTGGTACCTTCATCCTAGTTAGTTAGTCTGATCTGCTCCCACTGTCCCTTTCACCACCCTGAACTTTATTTATACTGTGACTTGCGTGCGTTGAAGGTTTTTTCCTGCTTTTCGTAGCTCTTCTTTGACGAGCTTTTTTTTTTCCATACTCAAATTAATTACACTATTTAACAATAGAGATGAATGTAGTGGGTGTGGTTTGTGCATTTTCATTGTATAAAATATTCCATTGTTCTACAATATGACATATTAGCCTTTCTGGAAGGATTTTATCCACTGGTTTTTATTTTATGGGTAATTGTGTCTTGTTTGGATGTCTGTGTCTGGTACCTTTGGAGGCCAGAAGAGGGCATCCGATCCCCTGAAGATGGAGTGGCAGGCAGTTGAGAGTCACCATGTGGGTGCTGGGGACTGAACCTGGGCTGGGGCTTCTGCAAGAGCACTTAAGTGTTCTTAACTATGGAGTCATTGTTCCAGCCCCTTAGCATTGTTACACTGATGGCAGTCAGGTTATTAATTTGTTTGTGATTCTGAATGGCATAACAGAGAATACTTTTATGACCATCTATTGGTTCATAGGTACCACAGTTTTTGATACAGGTGTTCAACATTTCCAAGTGGTTACCAGGCCATTTCCACAGTGGCTTCTCAAACAGATTCCCCCACTAGTGAGATGTGACCGTCCCGGGTGCTGCACTTTCTCACCAGCTCTTACCCTCCTCATGTTAGTTAATGTTATATGTGTCCATGTGAAGCACCAGAAGACCGGTTTTTGCTTGACTGCTAAGGTTGGCCATCTTTTTATGTGTTTATTTGTCATTCTAGCTTCCTTTCGTATGCAGTGCTATTCAGCACACATTTTTTTTTCTTTTTTCTCTTCTCTGTTGATCTAAGTTCTTTTTATAGTCAGTATGCAAGCCTACAGTATATGCATTGTAGTCATCTGTCAGCTTATGGTAGTGTATGTATTAACTCTGTGGTGACATATTTTTGTAATTTTTATTTTTTGTTTATTTTGTAATTTTTATTTTTATTTATTTTTATTTGTATGTGGAGGAATGAATGAGTATGTACATGTCCCAAGTATGGAGGTCAGAGGACAACTTGGGGGAGTTGGCTCTAACTTTGTACCTTATTACAGCAAGGTCTCTTGTTTTTGTCCCATTGTAAAGTATCTTGATTGTATCTTAGTTAAAAATTCTTTGTATGTTGTGAATATATTTTTCCTGTATTTTGTACTGGAAGTTTTAAAGTTTGCAGGATTTGTTTGGTTATATGTTTGAGATAGGGTCTCACTGTGTAGCCCTGGCTGACCTTGAACTCAGCTATAGAGAATAGATCAAGCTGGCTTCAAACTTATAATCACACTCCTGTCTCTACCTGCTGAGTGCTGGGATTTTAGTAGGATGCTATCATGCATGGTCAGAAGTTTTAAAATTTTGACATCTATATTTTTTTGAAATTAAAATATAATTATATCATTTTCTCCTTTCTTCCCTCCTAATTCTTCCATGTAAACCCCCCACCCCCATCTTTCTCAAACTTATGGTCATTTTTTAAAATTGTTGTTACACATATATATGTTTCAGATATAATTTCTGTCTTCCCAGAATGGATTTTTTTTATCATGTATCACAGAAGCGTCTGAAATTGGTCTGCTCTGGCTCCCATAACAAGATCCCATGGGCTGAACTGTTCAGCAGACACTGATTTCTCACAGTTCTGGATCCTGAGAAGTCTAAAACCGAGGTGTTGGAATGGTTCACTTCTGATGGGGCTCTCTCCCTCCTTGCCTTCCCTGTGTCCTCACATGGTGAAGAGAGTTCGAACTCTAACCTTGTAAGGACACTACTTCCACCATGGGCCCCAACTCACGACTTCATGTAAATACAACCACTGTTCAAAGGATCCACCACAGTCTGCCATTACCCTGGAGGACTAGACTCTGTTCACTTTGTAACACATCCACATCTATTCTTCTAGATAGATAAGGAATTGTCTGGAGCATTTTCCCACTAATATGCAATACAGAGCATGACATATGCAGGTTTCCATATAGGAAGAATCTGCTTCTGGATCCCTTTTCCTACCCGTTGTTTTACTTGACTGCATCTTCAGATTGCGTGGTTTGCCAGCTGCTCATATTCCAGAATATCTTAACATCCAGGGGAGCAAATCTAGTCTTCTCTTAATTTAGTTTTGGCTGATACTTGACTTTTTACATAATTTTTAGAGCTGCATTGCCAAACAAAAATCCTTTTCAGTATCTTAAACTATCAACATTTTATAATAACCAGATCATAGGACAAAATATAGTTTTTTTTAAGTTAGAATTTTTCCCTTTTATTTTCAATTTGTCTTAATCATGTGCTGATATAATTCTGTAGTCTGCCCAGGGGCTCAGAATCCTCAAATTCAACTGAAAATATTTTTAAATGCATTTGTATAACACTGATATTGCGTTATGTGTTATGTTCTAGAGGGGTTTGGTAGAGCATTTGCCTAGCATGAGCAAAGGTTCCTTCCTGTCTGATTTGGGAGTGCATGAAGCCTATGGGACAGTTTAAGGGAAGTCTACACCTTTCTATTCATAATGTTCTTTCCATTTATATGGTCTTTATTTAAAGTCTCGCCTACAGTTGTTTTGGTTTTTCTACATAAAGATTTTGCCAGACTCTTGTTAGATTTCTCATTGGCTTCCCATTTTTGTTACCTTAAATGGTAACTTCTAAAATAGCATTTCTGACTATTACAGGAATATAACTGAAAATTTGTATGTTTTCTTATAAAATTCCTAATTCTTATAGGTGCTTCTGCATTCTTTTTGTAAATAATCAGTCATGTATGGCTTATCACAGCTTTGTTGCTTTCTAGTCTGTGCCTTTTATTGCTTAGTCCTTTTGGTTTTGTTGTTTCTGATTAATATACAAAGTAGGATATCCAGTAGGGTATGAAATAGTAATTATTGCAGCGGGCATGTTTGTCTTGTTCGATATTTTAGGTAGAATGTCTTTACATCCTATAGATAGTTTTTCTTAGAGGTATTTTGTGGGTGCCTTCATCATATTCAGGTTGCATCCCTCTGCCAAGTATGGTATCTCACACCATCAATTCCAGCATTCAAGAAACTGAAGCAAGAGAATCATGAATTTGAGGCCAAATTGGGTTGCATCGTGAAACACTGTCTCAAATAAAAAGTGGATCTCTGTTTCTAGTGGACTGAACTCACAACCATTAGGAATGGTTGACCATTTCTCAAATGCTGTGATTTTGAGAGGCCCTTTTAATCAATTATTATGGCCAATTATGCTAATCGTTTTTCTAATTTTCATTCAGTCTTATATTCCTAGATTAATCCAAACTTGCTGTGATGTGTTGCCTTTCCTGTCCACTGCTGAGTTCAGTTTGCTGCTGTGTTCTGCATGGATGCATACAGTGGTACATGGAGTGCTGCTCTTGTGCTGTTCTTGTTTGCTTTGAAAGCAAGGAAGTTTGTACCTCAGCACATCAGTTGGAGGACTATTTTGGACCTTCCATTCATTCCTGCTTGGTGCCCCTGGAGATCTTGAGGTTCTTACTTATCTCTCTCCATGCTGTAAAAGCTCCCTTGGTTTCTGGCTTCTCCTGAGGCTCACACAACAAAAAAGTGAGGAGAACAAAACTAGGATATTTCTTGGAATGTCCATAGACATTTAAGTCGAATACACAGCTCCCAAATGTGTCTTTGTTTTGAGATTATTCTTAGAAGGCTATTTTTCTGGGAGTAAGAATTTACGTGAATAAAACTCTCTGTTGCATTGATTTTGGCAATGTGAAGCAATCATTCCATTGTTTCCTAACTTCATTTTTCTAAGTCAATATTTGGTTTGCCATTTATTACTTTGTATGTCAATTTTCCTTTTTTATTGATCTCTAGATCTTTGTTTTCCTCCTTAGTGTTCTATACTTTAATTAAAACATTGCTAATGAGGCATTTCTTTTTGCTTATCATGGCCAGAGTATAGTCCTGAATCTGAGCATCTTTTCTCAAATCAGTTCTGGAAAATTCTTAGCCATTGTTTCTTTCCATTATTTAATACTTTTTACATTTGTCTAATTTGTTTGATCATCTCTTTTCCCCCTCAATCTACCTGCCATTTCTTTTATACATATACATGCCTACACATGTATAGGTATATATGCATGCATGTATGTATGTATGTATGTATGTATGTATGTATGTATTATTTCACCATTCCACCTACAGTTGCTTTTGTATTCTGTTCCTTGTGGCTCCAGTAACTATGAGTTGAGTAGCTCTGGTTTTTTTCCCTTGTCATTTCCATTGATTAATGGCTTATCAGGTCTTACTGCCTATTTTATTTGTGAGTATAAGTTTATCTAGCTTGAAATTTTATAGAAATTTCAATGTGTGCATTTAAAATACATTCCTCCAACCATGATTAAGATTGTGTATATAAGATGCCTAGATGTACTGCCAACATGGAACAATTTAAACCAAATCCTGAACTTTAGAGTTTTGGGTGGTTAGTGGTTTGTATTACTGATTAGAAACTGGTTTCAATTTTTTTTTCCCCTTCTTCTAGGGCAAGTCCAAGACAGGATGAAGCCCCACTACCACCTGCTTCATGTGTCTTTTAAGAATGTGACCCTCGGGTTTGGGAATCTACCTTTAGCAGGACTGTCTGACAGTGAATACCAGGAACTAGATACTAGAGCTCATTTCCTCCTTTCAGCCCTGCCTCCGGGGCTTACTAACCTCTGGGGATTCCTAGTTGTTGTTTCTGGTCACTGAAGTTTCTATTTCCACTGCATTAGCTCTGCTGCATGCTTAGGATTTTATAACCTAGTGTTATTTCTTACCTGAAGGAGTTTCTGTGAATACTTGCTTTAATGCTGGAAACTGCTGTATTGCTTGAAGCTTGTTCAAAAAAAAAAGAGTTGGGGGGGGGTTGATGTTTTGTTGTTTGTTTGTTTTTTACTTATACTAGTTGAACACTGTCTATTAATTCTTCACTTGTCAGATGAACCTTAGATGGAGGCCTCATTAGGAGATCCAGCCAGGGTTTCAGAGCTGGTTAGCAGCTGCACTGGAATCAGGAGTGCTTTCAGCTGTCTGTTTAGTTCTCATGATGGAATATGCTGTTTTGCTCTCTGTCTCCTCTTTGCTTGGTATCTCCTACCAAGCTCTTAGACCCCATCTTCAAGATAAACTCTGTGAGTCCTGGATTGGGGAAAGTCATTCTGATGTTTGCTTTCCATGTCACTCTGCACTTCTCCAATGACCGATGCTGTTTCCTTCTGTGCGTTTGTTCACTTCCATTTCTTTCCTGATCGACTATGCTGTTTAGTGTGGAAAGCCAACACTAAAGGATAGAAGGATAGTGTTTAAAAGCAAGATATTGAAGTTTACTTTTATGATAGGCTCTCATTGTGTAGATCAGGCTAGCCAAGCATTAATTATACCCCTGCCTCAGCTTCCTCAGTATTGAGATTAAAATTGTGCACCACTTTTTGATTGGATTATTTGGTTTCTTGGCATTTAGTTTCTTGAGTTCTTTGTAGATTTTAGATAATAGCCCTCTATCAGATGTGGGGTTGGTGAAGATTTTCTCCCAGTCTGTTGGTTGCCGTTTTGTTCTAATGACAGTGTCCTTTGCCTTACAGAAGCTTTTCAGTTTCATGAGGTCCCATTTATTGATTGTTGATCTCAGGTCCTGAGCTGTTGGTGTTCTGTTCAGGAAGTTGTCACCTGTGCCAATGAGTTCGAGGGTTTCTCCTACTTTTTCTTCTAGTATCTTTAGTGTGGCTGGCCTTATGTTAAGGTCTTTGATCCACTTGGAATTAAGTTTTGTACAAGGTGATAGGTATGGGCCTAATTTCATTCTTTTGCAAGTGGACATCCAGTTGGACCAGCACCATTTGTTGAAGATGCTGTCCTTCTTCCATTGTGCGTTTTTGGCTTCTTTGTCAAAGATTAGTTGGCCATAGGTGTGTGGATCCATGTTTGGGTCTTCAATTCGATTCCATTGATCCACTGGTCTGTTTCTATACCAGTACCATGCTGTTTTTATTACTGTTGCTCTGTAGTACAGCTTGAAATCTGGGATGGTGATACCTCCAGATGCTTTTTTATTGTACAGGATTGATTTAGCTATTGTGGGCTTTTTGTTGTTCCATATGAAGTTGAGTATAGCTTTTTCCAAGTCTATAAAGAATTGTGTTGGTATTTTGATAGGGACTGCATTGAATCTATATATTGCTTTTGGTAGAATAGCCATTTTTATTATGTTGATCCTACCTATCCATGAGCATGGGAGATCTTTCCATCTTCTAAATGCCTCTTCCATTTCTTTCTTCAGGGGCTTGAAGTTCTTGTTGTATAGGTCCTTTACTTGCTTGGTTAGAGTTACCCCCAGGTATTTTATATTGTTTGTGGCTATTGTGAAGGGGGTTGTTTCCCTTATTTCTTTTTCGGTATGCTTGTTTGTTGTATAAAGAAGGGCTTCTGATTTTTTTGAGTTAATTTTGTATCCAGCCACCTTGCTGAAGTTGTTTATCAGCTGTAAGAGTTCTTTGGTGGAGTTTTTGTGGTCGCTTATGTATACAAACATATCATCTGCGAATAGGGATAATTTGACTTCTTCATTTCCAATGTTTATCCTTTTGATTTCCTTTAGTTGTCTTATTGCTCTAGCAAGAACTTCAAGTACTATATTGAAGAGATATGGTGAAAGTGGACATCCTTGTCTTGTCCCTGAGTTTAGAGGAAATGCTTCAAGCTTCTCTCCATTTAATTTGATGTTGGCCACTGGCTTGCTGTATATTGCCTTTATTATTTCTAGGTATGGTCCTTGTATGCCCGTTCTCTCCAGGACTTTTAGCATGAAGGGGTGTTGGATTTTGTCAAATGCTTTTTCTGCATCTAGCGAGATTATCATGTGGTTTTTTTCTTTCATCTTGTTTATATGGTGAATTACATTGATAGACTTTCGTATATTGAACCATCCCTGCATTCCTGGGATGAAGCCTACTTGATCATGATGTATGATATTTTTTATGTGTTCTTGAATTCGGTTTGCTAGTATTTTATTAAGTATCTTTGCATCTATGTTCATGAGGGAGATTGGTCTGAAGTTCTCTTTCTTTGTTGGGTCTTTGTGTGGTTTAGGAATCAGAATGACAGTGGCCTCATAGAATGAGTTTGGCAGTGTTCTTTCTGTTTCTATGTGGTGGAAGAGTTTGAAGAGTAATGGTGTTAGCTCCTCTTTGAAAGTCCGGTAGAATTCCGTGCTAAAGCCATCTGGCCCTGGGCTTTTTTTGGTTGGGAGATTATTAATGACTGTTTCTATTTCCTTAGGTGTTATTGGGCTGTTTAAGCTGTTAATCTGATTTTGATTTAGTTTTGGTAGGTGGAATTTATCGAGGAAATTGTCCATTTCGCTTAGGTTTTCAAATTTGGTGGAGTATAGATTTTTAAAGTAGGACCCGAATATTTTCTGGATCTCCTCGATGTCTGTTGTTATTTCTCCCTTTTCATTTCTGATTTTGTTGATTTGGGTTCTTTCTCTTTGCCTTTTAGTTAATTTGGCTAGGGGTCTGTCTATTTTGTTGATTTTCTTGAAGAACCAACTCTTGGTTTGATTGATTCTTTGTATAGTTCTTTTTGATTCTAAGTTGTTGATTTCAGCCCTAAGTTTGATGATTTCCTGCCTTCTGCTCCTCTTGGGTGTGTTTGCTTCTTTTTTTTCCAATTCACCCAGCTTAGCTGTTAATTCACTAATATGAGCTGTCACAATTTTCTTTTTGAATGCACTTAGTGCTATGAACTTTCCTCGTAGCACAGCTTTTATTGTATCCCATAGGTTTGGGTATGTCACTGGTTTGTCATTTCTTAGTATTGGAAGCTGCAGGCCCTGCACTTCCTATATAATCAGATATATTTATCCTTCTCAGCTCTCTGAGGTGGTTGAAGAATAGACAGCTTGAGTCTCATAGCTAAATTTTGAGTTGTTTAGGAATCAAGAGGGCGTTCTAGATCTAAGAAGATGGTTATAATAGTGATGCAAGTTAGTATGAAAGCTAAGTCAGTTATAGAACTTTAAACTCATGGAGATGGTTAGAAGGTAGAAGGTTAAAGTCAGGGGCCAAATATGTATGAACTGGACATTGGGAAGGTATACTGGGCCATTTAACTCTCATAAATGTGGCATATTTAATTCTGCTGTTTTGTATAGAATTTACTGTTATAAGAGAAAGAACCATTTGTTGGAATGAGAAGAGAAGCTGTTGGGGGGGAAGAGGGTGGAAGGGTGGGACAGGAAGGGGGAATAGGGAAGGGTTTGCGACTGAGATATAACTTGAAAAAAAATAAAGTACTAAAAAAAAATTGTGCACCACAAGATAATTCAATACCATCTTTTATCTTATTAAGATCGTAAATCAAATGAAGTTCCTTGTGAAGGTCTCATTTGGTGGGGCTCTATAGACACTGGACTTGAGGATTTGGTGTAGTGGTAAACCCATAAACCAATTAATCTCCATTACATTTTTATTCCTCTGGAGAGAGTGTGAGCTTTATAAATATTCACACTAAAATAAAACTTAATCTTCTTGCTTCCTGGGGAGGAATAAAATTGAAATTATTGAGTATGGGTTTTGCTCTCAGCCACGGAAGCCAGATCAGTAATAATATAATGGAGCTTGGTGGGGATTTTTCTTAGTCAGGAGAGAGGAGAGTTCCTGGCAGGATGTCAGCACTTCAGAAAGCCTGAGTTTGGTGCTTAGCAGAATACTGACTATCAGGTCCCTGACCTTGACATTTACCTCTGGCTCCCTGGTAAATCGGCCTGAAGTACATCAGAGTCTCCTTCTTGGTGGGCTGATTCTTGGCTGGTAGATCAGACTCTTCCAGGGAGAGGATGTCACAGTTCACACCTGGTGACAGTAGATAGAAGATCCCCTTCCTGCCAGTATGAATAGATTGCAATTCAGAAGGGGGCATAGTACAACATAGGGCTTTAAAATTTTAATACTTTAAAGCCCGTGTTTCCATTAGATTTTACTTACTAAGCCATCCAAGCAATTTGTAGTGGACAATTTTGGAATCTCCCTATATGTTCTATGAGCATCAGACTATTTCCAGATCTGATAGAGGTGATTATGTGGTCCTGCCTAGAGAGCAAAGGATGTAAGGGATGTCCAGAGTGTGTGTTCTTCATGGTTGAGTACATGTGAAGCAGGCACATTCTGTAATCAAAGTCTACTATATGAAATATAGTCCATCGTTCTGAAAGCCATAGCATTGATCATACAGTTTTGCAGTTGTGTCATAGCTAAAGGTATGCTGGTAGCTGGTGTCTCCAGGCTGGAGGGTGGGGCCCAGGGGAGAAAGGAGAGCAGCTGGAATGTAGCATTTGCTGATTTTTGTGTTGTAATTACTCCCAGCAAGCCTGATTTCAGGTTGTCAGTGTGGAACCTCATTGAAGGCAAAGTTGGGAGAAGAGGCTGGCAATTGGCTTTTCTAGCTGGTTCCAGCTGATAATACCAACCCAGGATATCACCACATGTGGGACTAAACATCTTAAGAACTGCTTGCTTTACAGATCCTAAGGGCTGGAAAGTACTGTAGAAAGCCCTGGTTTACAAGCACTGGCATGGAAGCCAAGTTCCATCTAAGTGACTGTCAGGAGTCCAGCCCATGCTGGAGTCTACTCAGCTATGTCTTAGTTAGAATCCACTGACTCTCACCCTACATTTTTTTTCCTACTCATTATCCATCAGACACATAATCACTCTGCTGTTTGGACTGCTTAGATGGAGAAATAGCAGAAAGAGATGTGGGATAGAGCACTTGAAATGGGATGAAGCTCCAGGCCTCTTACAGATGACAGACAGCGTGATTGCCGGGGCAAAGCAAAGCATACACTTTAGATCAGTGATTCTCACCCTGTGGGTCACGACCCCTCTGAGGTCGAATGACCCTTTTTCTCAGGTCCCTTATCAGATATCTGCATATCTGATATTCACATTAGGATTCATAACGGTAGCAAAATTACAGTTATGAAGTAGCAACAAAATAATTTTATGGTTGGGGGTCACCACAACATGAGGAACTGTATTAAGGGTCACTACATTAGGAAGGTTGAGAACCACTGTTTTAGATGGAGTCTGTAATGCAGACAACAGTGTATGTAATGCATGCATTTGCTTTTAAAATAATAACAAACACCAGTCAGTTCAGAACTTAGCTGAATAAAGAGGACATTATCAGTCATTTTTTCAGCATTCTGTATGTCCCTTGATTGTCTCCCAAATCTTTCCTGGATGTAATCACTGTACTGAAGTTCACCTTTACAGTTCCTTTGTTTTTTTAAATAATTTGTCATATAACAATAGAATGCCCAGTTTTGCCTATTTTTGAAATTTACTTGAACGAAATAAAATTTGCTGTATTCTGTAAATTATGTAAAATATTCTGTTATTAGAATAATTGATGTTCAGGTACATAAACATAGTCCTTTGAACTTAATTGAATTTATTTGTTGTTTAGGATTTTGTTTGTTTTGTGAGACAGAGTATCTTGTAACGCATACTGTCTTCGATGTGGCTGTGGAACTGATGATGTCATTGAACACCGATTCTTTGTCTCTATACCCCCCAGTGTCGAGATTGCAACCATGAGCCTCTATGAGTAACTTTTATTTTCTGTAGTGACTTTTTAGCATCTGTTTATGACCCACCATAATTTATGCTTTTGAATTATTATTTTTCTACTTCAGAAAAATTGATATTGTAGTTTCTTATACATATCTACAACTAAATAGGAGCAAGAATTTGTCCAGTGTATATATTTGGGAATGTTCAAGAAAAATTCTTAAGTGATCTGTCCAGTTTACAGTACCACCTTAAGTGATCTGACCTGTTTCATACTGTATTCTCACCAACACTCAGTATTGATACATACTGTGTCTAATAATTTGATCACAGGTAGCTTGAATTTTATGCATTGACAGTTGTAGCATGTATGCATAAAGACCATTTTGTTAGTTCGTGTGTGTGTGTGTGTGTGTGTGTGTGTAGGTATACTGATATGTAGCTGTACGTGTGTGCAGATCACAGCATATATGTGTGATGAAGGAGCAAGCAGTGGTCCATGTCAGGAGTCCTCTACTATCACTTACATCCTTATCTTTTGTGAGATAGGGCTCAGGGTCTCTCTGTGAACCCAGCACTCACTGATTAGCCTTTTTGGACAGTGAGCTCCAGGGAGCTGCCTATTTCTGCCCCTCCCCAGTTGTTAGGATCACGGACATGTGTAACCACCCTGTGCAAGAGATCCAAATTCAGGTCCTGATGAGAGAACACTTTACCTACTGAGACACCTCTCCAGCCCCCATTTTGTTGGTCTTTTCCTTTCTAATTATTTTGATGTCTCCTGCCACCCCATCCTTATTATTTGTTTCAGTGTATTTTTCTAGGACCAGTTTCTAATCTTAAAAGCAATGCCTTGAAGTATTTCGCCATTAGGTGATAGATACATCGAATTTTTTGTTTGAAAACCTGAACAGACTTTGAATTTTATTATATGATTTCTGTGAATCTAGTTTTCTTGGAAGGTGAGGATTGTTTTGTCTTCTATTTCCAATTTTATCCATTCTTTTTTAATTTAAGTTACATTTACATTCCCTTCGCAGCCCCCTCTCTTCTACCCACCAGGTTCCACCCTCTTTCCCCTCTCCCCCATCTCTTCATATGAGGGGTGCTCCCACATATCCACCCACATCAGTTCATTAAGTCACATGAGGGCTAAGAACTTCCTCTTGCTCTGGGGTCCGAAAAGGCCATTCAATTAGGGTAAGGTATTCATTCCACTAACAGGCAACAGAGTTCATGACAGAGACATCTCCACCCCGCCCAGCTCTACTTGCTAAGGTATCTGCATGAAGATCACATTGCCTATCATTTATATATGTTTAGGGGGCATAAGACCTGTCTATGTATGCTGTTTTTTTTGTTGTTGGTGGTGGTGGTGTATCAGTCTCTGTAAGCCTCTAGAGGCCTAGGTTGGTTGGTTCTATTGGTCTTCATATGGTGTTCTTGTCCCCTCCGGATCCCTCTATTCCTCCTCTTTCTCTATAAATGATTCTCAGAGCTCCACCTAATGTTCCTGGCTCTTTGAGTCTGTGGGCTGTAGGATGGTTACCCTGTATTCTGTGGCTAATATCCAGTTGTAAGTGAGTTTCCCAGAAGGCTGGGAAACCAGTGCCATTTTCTTGTTTTTCCTAACGCACTGTTGGTTTAGACTTGTTTGAGAATTTATTTAATCTGTTTAAATGTATATCTTTCTGGGTGTGTCTTTCTGGGTCTGAGTTAGTTCTGTCAGGGTGAGCTTTTCTAGTTGCATCCATTCGGTTGCAAATTGCATGATTGCCTTGTTTCTGATACCTGAGTAGATGCCATTGTGTAAATGTACCAACGTTTTTTTGTTTTTCGTTTCTTTTTTTTTTTTTAATCCGTTCTTCAGTTGAAAGACATCTGGGCTGGTTTTTCAAATCTATTGCACTAAGCCTATGAATTTCATCTTTTATCTGTTAATGTATTTTGTGACTGTTTTCTAGTTTTGTTGAAAACTCGTTCATGATTTATTGTTCTTCATAAACAGATACACATGACTGTGTGTACAAATGTGTTTTTCTGCTAATTGATTTTATAATGTTCAGATTTTTTCACCTAGATTCATGAATGAAACTAGGCTGTAATTTTATTTTCTTAATCTCAGTTCAACTAATTGTATAATCTGATTTTATATATGATCCTTTAAAATGAATTGTAAAGCTAAGCATTGTTGAATACCCACATGATCCCACTACTAGGGAGGTTGAGGATGTTGCAAGTCAGCAATATCTAACAATTAAATAATGAACAAGTTAGGGAGTCTTGTATGTTTTCCTCTTCTCTGAAGATTTTGTATAATATCAAATCATGTTTCCCCACAGTGTTTAGTGGTACTTGGCCTGCCATGTTCTGGGTCAGATATTTTCTTTACTGGAAATCATTTAGCTGCATTGAAGGCTGGGAGACCAATGCCATTTTCTTGTTTTTCCTAACGAACTGTTGGTTTAGACTTGTTTGAGAATTTATTTAATCTGTTTAAATGTATTGATTGGAGTTCTTCACCATCTTACTGTGTTTTCTGTCTATAGTAACATTTCCCCCTTTCTAATGTCATTCGTCCTTTTTTGGTCGGTGCCACTGGATCTTTGTCAGCACTGCAAGGCTGTTTGGGGCACCAACTCTCTGTTTTGCTTATTCTGCTTTATTTTTGTCTTCTGCTTTTTAATTCAAGATTCCCACCTCTTTCCAAGTATTTCATCTTTAGTAACTTTCAATCTCTCACTGTTAAAAACTTACATTTTATAAGTAAGACTCAGCTTTGGGAAAATGGCCAATTTCAACTTTACATATTTTTAACTTTCTGTTGCCCTTGAAATAGGCTTTTAAGTCAACTAATCAGATGCAGTTAAGCTTTTCCATTCTCTCTGAAGTACTACTGTAGCCATGTGTCCACAAATCCTGGTAGTTTGTGTTTTCATCTTTCTAATGTCAAATGTGACTCTTACGTGCTATTTTAAAATGTTCTGTGTTTTGTCTTTAGTGGAGTATTGTAACTTAGTGCAGACGTGATCAGATGGCATGGTTTGCTTTACGATGGTTTACTATCTCATCATATTTGGTTTGTGTTCTTTTACATGTTGGATTTTATAAAGGTTCTGGGTACATTTGAGAAGGTCACCATCTTACTTTCTCATAGTGACTGATATTTCTGTCAGTCTCACATACCAATTACAGATAAAATATAGTTTGAAATTTCCTACTGTGGTGATGGATTTTCAGTTCCTTCCCAGTAGTTCTATCAGCTCTCACTCCATATACATTTAAAGTTATAATAATAGCATCTGTTTTATTTCTGACCATTTGATCTCTCTCTCTCTCTCACTCTCTCTCTCTCTGTGTATGTCTGTCTGTCTATCTGTGTGTACACACATACAGAGAGGCCAGAGGTTAATGTCGATTGCATTCGCCTGTTTCTCCTCGCCGTATTCTTTCCTTTATTTGCTGTTGTTGTACTTGTAACACAGGTGGGGAGGAGCATACATGTTAGAGCTCACCTACAGAAATCAGAGGACAACTTTTGGGACTTGGTTCCAGGAGTTGAGCTCGGGTTGTGAGGCTTAGGCTTGTACAGCAGTCTTTTTACATACTGGGTCATCTTACAAGCATCCACTTATTTCTCAAGACCGGTCTCTCACGGGTCAGCAGCTCACCAGGATCCCCCTGTCTCTACTTCCCAATGTTGGGGTACCGATTGTGCACTGCTATGCCTAGCTTTTTATGTGGATGCTGAGGAGCCGAACTTGGTCCTCATTCGTACACAGCAAGCACTTTACCCTCTGAGCCAGTGCTCTGGTCACTGTTTAAATCTTTGGTCCCTATTTTGTGTCTTTCAGAAATATTTTCTTTTCCTCAAATGTACTTGGGTGTTTATAGAACCAGACGGTTTTTTGCTTGGTTTTTTCTTGTATTTTTTCCCTATCCTTTTACTTGTACATTTCTAGTACCCCTCTATTTGAAAGGTAAGCAAGCATACTAAATTAAGTTGAATTAATTCTAGTCTGAATCCAATGAAACCTAAGTCTTTGCCTTCTCCATTAGGGTAAATGCTCTTGAAAGCAAATCCTATAACTTAGCACAGTAAATGTGTCGGGATGAACAAACCATAAAATGAAAAGTATACAAATATACTCGATGTACCTTAACTTGGGCTCCGTGGAAGCAGAGGCTGAGAGGGGTACTGTGATGGGGTAGGCTCTCATAAATCCTATAGTGGCCTGCAACTGCCTGTGGGTTCCATGAGTACCTTGAATTTTTGTTTTGTTTTTTGAGACACAATTTCTCTGTGTATCCCTGGATGTCCTGGACTCATTTTGTAGACCAGGCTATCCTTGAGCTCACAGATATCCTCCTGCCTCTGCCTCTCAAGTGCTGGGATTAAAGGCATGTGCCACCACTCCCACCAATTACAGACAGCTGTGAACTGCCATGTGAGTGCTGAGATTTGAACCTGGGTCCTTTGGAAGAGCAACCAGTGCTCTTAACCGCTGAGCCGTCTCTCCAGCCCCCAAATTTCTGATCTTGCCTTCACCTCTTAAGTACTGGAATTATAAGTGTATGCCACCATGCCTGGCTTTTGCAGTGCTAGGGAGTAACTGAGGATTTTGTGCATGTCAAGCAAGCACTCTGCCAACTGAGCTGTATCTCCAGGTAGCTGGGCTGAAGTCTGTGATGGGCTAGCTGAAGTCTAGAAGAACTGGAGCATAAGGCAGAGGTTCCCTCTCTAAGGTCAAGGGGCTACAGGTCACCTCAAAGGGGACAGGGTACTTGCTAGTAATTTTAAAGATGGGTCCCATGAGCTAAGAGAAATTCTCACAAGAACAAGGCAGCATGAGATGTGAACATCCTACAAGAACAGCATCTAAGAAATGTGCATACCAGCCTTGCCCAGGTCTAAACAGGGCACAGTGGTGGCATGACAGAAAGATGGGAAAGGGATAAAAGGACACATGAAGGACTGTATCTCCATCACCTCTGAAATGGAGGGATGAGATGGTGATGGTGAGGTGTTGGAAAGAGAAGTTCTAACCCCATCCCCTATCCCACCTCTCACCCCACACTTTTCTGGGCCAGTCGGCTTGCCTTGGGGTGAGTATCAAAGTGCGAGTTGTACAATGAACTGGCTGCTCCTGAGACAGAGGTTGGAAGCAGGAGTGGGTTCTGCATAGTTTCCCTCCCACAGTTCCATCATCCCATGGCTGAGACCCTGGACTGAGTGGAAAAACTTCTCTACATCTGCGACAACTCAAGGAGAACTTAATAGATTTGTCAAGGACAGCAATTTCATCTTTGAAGAAAGGTGACACTAGTCAGGTAGAAGGTCCCCCTGGGACGAGCTTTAATGATCTTCTTTCTACCTTTGGAAGCATTGCCGTCCAGAACAGCAAGCCAGCTTCCTGACAGAAAGCCTCCTCCCTAGGATTGGCGTATGCTTGCTTGGAGAATGAGTTTTGAGCCTTTGGAGAATCTAAGCAGTCTGTGGTATTTACAATACTGCCTTACTGTCCAGTAGCTAAGTGTGGTCTAATTCTGACAGATGGCTCTCCAGGGAAATGTTCTTCAGATTGGATTATGCCTGCATGCTGAAATGCTCTAATTAAGGGGAGTCTAAATAAACATGGTGGGGGAGTGAAGGGGGTGAGCTGTTTCTTAGGAAGATGCTTTGGAAAGCAGCCACGTTTGCAGTCTTTATCTCCGAAGCCCCACTCTCCTGCTACGTGGGGAATCTAGGCCATTGCTCTGCTAAAGACAGGAAGCATTGGGTCAGTGGCTAGTCAAGCTTCGTTTCTTGCAGAGCCCATCCTCTCCAGCGCATGCCCATCTGGCTTCTTCCATGCTTAGCTGTTGCAGAATGAAACACTCAGGATGCATGTTAGTCCTAAGATGAGCTTGAGTGATGTTTAAACATTCCCCCTGACCTACAAATTCAGCTGTGCCACACATCACTAGCACTTCTCTTGGAAGCCTCGTACATTGGTTTTTAAAAATTATTTAACACTGAAAGATAGTCTTTCTTTATAACATTTCTCCTTCCCTCCCTCCTACCTTCCCTCTTTTTTTCTCCTTCCTTTCCCTCCCCTGGCCTCCCTTCATTTTTTTTCCCCTTGTGCTATGGTTAAAACCCGGGGCCTTGCACATGCCAAACTGCACCTCAAGCCTTCTATTGCAGTTCTTATATATATATATATATATATATATATATATATATATATATATATATTTGCATATGTGTGTGTATGGCACACATATGGAGGTCCCAAAAAACTGGGAGTTCATTCTGTCCTTTCACTGTGCATGTTCTAGTGATTGAACTAAGGTCTTCAGCTTGGCAGCAAGCACTTTTACTAGCCAAGCCATACATACCACCAGCCATTTATTGTCTTTTGCGATATTTATCAAATTGAAATCTAAATCATTACAGGGGAAAGGACATCCTGGTGTCAGATACCTATGGATGGATTTTTGTATAGGTGACTTGAGGAAAAAAAAAATCTATTTCAGAAGTTAAGGGGTAACTTGTGGGTCGGAAGTGAGTTCAGGTTCTATCTCTTAGCCTTCACTCATTGTTTTCGTAGATGGAGGCAAGATTCTAGGCATTGAGGGCACAGTGGTCCCTATTGTTTTGAAGCTTAGAAGGGACATATCATGAATAAGTTGCACAGTTTACTTACATATGTGCCTGGCACTGTGAAGGGGATGTGGTGGATGCTTCAGGCTTCTTGGAGGAAATAACATTGAAGACTAAAAGATAGGTTAGGGGTTTTCCTTAAGGGCAATGTCCCTAACAAGGAAACTGGGCATGCAAAAGCGCTGCAACAGGAACAGTGTTGTCTAGTCTAGGGCAGATCATGCAGGTGATTAAAAAGAGAGAGGGAGGAGAGATTAGAACCCAAACTGGCTCAGTAACAAGGTTCTTGTAGGCAAAAGTAACTGTTTGGGTTGAGGAGTCACTTTTGGAGGATTTTGAGCCATACGGTAATATGAATAGATGCATTGTCTTAAAACATTACTCTCTAGCTATGTGCAGAATAAACTCTTGATCTGAGAAGGAAAGGTTATCCTGTTGTCAAAGGCTAGAGGGAGAGAGTAATTCTCACCAGTGTGGCAATCATAGACACAGAGAAAAGTGGCAGATTCTAAATGCATTTCAAAGTAGTCTTATTGAGGGATAATTGACTTACAATAAAGTATATATGTTTGAAGTATGCAATTTGACAATACTTGACATGTATATACATTTGTGAAAACACCCCCCATAATCAAAATAATGAACACATTCATTGCCCCAAAAGTCGATTGTGTCCCTTTTTAACCTCCCTGCCTCCACTGCCTAACACCTATCTCCAAGCCCTCGGGCAACAGGATCTGTTTTCTGTCACTCTGGATTAGTATGCATATTCTAGGATTTTCTGTAAGTCAGAATCATACAGAGTGTTCCTTAGCATCTTTAATCAGAATGACTGTTGTGGGGTTTATCCATCCTGATATGTGCATCTGTAGTTCTATCCTTCTCCTACCCAGTGCAGTTCCATTACAGAGATGTCCCTGCTGCTGGCTGCTGGAGGGCCTAACCTGTGGGTGAGCACTAGTTTATTTTCAGTTTGGGATGTTACAAATGAAGTTGGAATGAGTATCATGTTTTATATGGACATCTTCCACTTCTTTTCCCACACTCACCTAGGAACAGACTGGGTCATATCATGGATGTATATTACATGTTTTTAGAGACCGTCATAAAATTTACCATAGTAGTTATGCTGGTTTTGGCTCACTCACACAATCAGTGTATGAAGGTCCTGGTTCTGTGTCCCCACCAGTTATTGGTGAACTTGACCTTAAATTTTAAGACTTTCTAACAGATATGAAAGAGAAGCCCACAGTGGCTTTGTCTCTCCCTGGTGACACATGTTGCAGAACATGTTTTCATGTGCATAACCACCATCTCTTCATCTTCCATGAAATATCCATTCAACTGTTTTGTCTCTTAGATATGATTGAGGTCTGGGAGCTCTTTATATATTCTGGATGTCTGTCTTTATCAAATATCTGATGGGTAGTTGTTCTCTCCAAAGCTATGGCTTATATTTTTATCCTCTCAGCATTGTGCTCTAAAAGGGAGAGTCCTTCATTTTGTTAAGTCTATTTTACTAATCTCATCTTTATTTTGTGTGTGCCATTTCACTAGTGTCAGAGAAATCATCACATAATTCTAATTCATATAGTTTAGCTTTCCGTTCTTGAAGCTGTATATTCTTACCTGCTACATTTATGAATTTGATCCACTTGAGCTAATTTTGATATATGGATATAGTATGAGGAATGAAATATTTTTTATATGTGGTATCCAATTGTTCCAGCAATATTTCTCAAAAAGACTTTTTTTTATCCATATAATTTCCTTTTATATTTCTGAAGAAAATTAATTGATCATATGTTCTGGACTTTATTCTTTTCCAGTGCTCTATTTGTCTAACTTTGTTCCATGTTATTTGAATTGTAGATTTGGTAAGTCCTAAACTCAGGCCGTCTGAAGGCTCTAACTCTGTCCTACTTTTCCAGAATTGTTTTGGTTTTGATGCATTCTTTGCATTTTTATATGCATTTTATAATTGGCATACATATACATATATATAATATCTTCTTGGAATTTTGATTAAGACTACATCAAGTATAAAATCAGCTGAAAATTAAAAATTTAAAAATAATAAGCCTTTTAGTTTCACTGAGTACCTCTTCTGTGGCTCTTCTCTACCACCACCCTCTCTGGTGGTTCATGTTTCTTCTTTCTAGTGTTCTGACCTTCAAGCTCTGGCTGGATTTGTCTTCGTAGACTCCCAAGACCATTTCTTCAGCTAGAGGAGCCCTCTTCCCTCTGCCTAGATTTTTGTGCTATGTCTTGGAAACTGTAGGTGTGAGCTCGCCACCCTCTGTCATCTCTCATAGACCAAGTCTTCACTGTCTGATGTTGGGCTTTGGAAACCATTGTATCATTAAAGCCCCCTTCTGAAAGATTGATTGATCTCATGTCAGATTTGGAAAAAGTCAAAGATGGGTGATTTTCTGGCCTCCAGCATGAGCAACCTAAAGAAAGATGTTGCATTTAGTATCAGTCCTTAGGTAAAGCATGGGTAGGGTGTTCCCAGTTTGCATTGAGCCTGACAACCTGAGGTCAATTGCCAGAGCCCATATAGTGGAGGAAAAGAACTGACTCCTCAAAGTTGTCCTCTGATCTCCACATGTGCGCGCACGCACACACACACAATATACACACATAAATAATATGCAAAAGAAGATCTTTTATACATAAGAGTATATGAACTGGCGCTTATAAGTACAGCTTAAGGTAGAAATATAAACTACTACCATCCACTGTTTATACCATTTGGATACTAGGCATTGCTGAAATGACTTATTTAATATTAGAATGTAGCGTGATAAGGGAAACGAGTATGGGATGAAATCCTGAAGAATACTGTGTGAAATTTAAGTGGAGGAGACATTAAAGTAATCAGAAATTGGACAACCCAAGAAGCAAAGTGGCCAGCTATGTTGTAGAAGTCACTAGAAGGATGTTTCAGGAAAGCATGAGAGGGCAGATGGGCTAAAAGCCGATCTGATGACACTTAAGAAATGCTAGAAAAGAACCCACTGGATCTGAGTCAAGAAAGTGTTGTGACACTTTAGACGATGCCCAGATTAAGAGGAGAGGGAGGGGAACAGAAACCAAAGAGAACCCCACCCCCACCCCTCCCACCAAATCTAGTGGGGACTAGATTCTCTGAATATTAAGAGGTAAGAACAGATCCTAAAGATTCAAGGAAGAGAGGATGAGAAATAGCTGTTAAAGGCCCATGGCTGGGAGCCCATTGTAAGGTAAGACTAGATGAGGTCCAGCTGGAGCTGGAGTGTTCACTTTTGATAAGATGCTTCTGCCTATACCCCAAGCAGAGAGAAGAGGAAAGATGTATTTTTACACCCAACTAAGAAGGGCAGTGAAACCCCAGTAACATGTCTGTCTTTTCTATGCAGCATGGCAGGGCTGTAGACTGAGGAAGGCTCCAATGCCCCACCTTCAGGGAGCTTGTAGTCCTTGTGGATACTTGTCTCTCTGGGTTTCTTTTACTTAACTACCAAATAATTTGTTTCCTTCCTTCCTCCTTTCTTTCTTTTGTTTCTCTCAGGGTCTCCCTCTCTAGTCTTATCTGGTCTGGGACTTGCTATGTAAACCATATTGGTCTCAAACCTACTTCAACCCTTCTCCCTCTGCCTCCAGAGTTCAAGGATTATAGGCATGCACCATCATACATGGCTTCAAAATATGACATTTTAAACTCAATCTTACTTTAACTTCTGTCTTTTAAACTTTGGAATGTATTTTACTTTTCAGAAATAATGTGTTGGCTTTTTCCTTTATTAAGTAATCTGCTTTATTGAAAAAAACATTAAAATAGAAGAGTAGATCATCCTGAATGTCTCCCATAATCCCTATGTCCAAAAACATCCTTCTTTAAAGTTCTGCCTTTCCCTGGGTGAGCCTCTGTCCATGGTACTTTATTTGCAAGTGCTATGTCCGTTGTTCTCAACCTCCCTGGGGTTTAAACCCTTTAATACAATTCCTCATATTGTGGTGACCCCCCCAACCATAAAATTATTTTAGATGCTACTTCATAACTGTAATTTTGCTACTGTTATGGATCATAATGTAAATATCTGATATGTAGGTTATCTGATATGTGAACCCTGTGAGTCATTTGACCCTCAAAGGGGGTCATGACCCACAGGTTGAGAACCACTGTGCTATATGGTTGTTCAGTGACAGAAGCAGAGCAGTTGTGTATCTCAATCTTCTAGTGGGTGAGGCCCCTGTCCCTGAAGAGCTGGACTGATCTTGCTTCCCTTTCCAGCCAGGTATTCCCAAGCTATTAAGTCCTGCACACAACCTTCAAAAAAGCTTCACTCACATCTCTTTTGGGGCTGGAAAAGAAACTGGCACTGATCAGTTGGTCAATATTTCATTCAAATAGCCTTCAATGATCCTTTCCAGTGAGAGTATGGCAGTGGTCATAGGGCCAGGCACTGAGGAATCTCATTTACAACATTAGTGATACTTGTTGTAGCATCTCTGTAGTAAGTAGGTCATGTGAAGTGTAGGAGAGGGCAGATGAGGCTCCCAGTTGGTCTAGAAGAAAAATGTTTCAGCTCTTTCCCTTTGGCACATGGATAGCAGCTTGTCAAGAAGGTGGAAAGTGTAACAGAGAGACTTTTATTATCTTGTCATGTTGAAATGACAATAAGAAACTCAGTGAAGGCAGAGCTGTGTGGAGTGGGCCAAGGGCCAGCAAGACATTTGTTCTTTAAAAGCACAGGCCCAGTACTGGGCACTGGGGCATACGTAGAACTGAAGAAGAGGTAAGGGACTGGTAGCTCAGTTGTCAAAGTGCTTGCTTTGCAAGCATGACGACCTGAGTTCTATCCTTAGCACCCGTATAAAGAGTTAGGCCCAATAGCTACATTTGTAATCTCAACTCTGAGGAGATGGAGACAGGCAGATTTCAGGAGCTCTTGCCAGCTAGGCTAGCCTAATCAGTACCTTCAGGCCCTAGTGAGACACACAGACACACACACCTGGAGAAGGGTATTGCAGGCTTCCAGGAGGCTGGCTCTGTAGCATTGGAGCAGGAGTGATTCCATGAAGAGCAAACTGACTCTAGCTGCATTTATTCTCCTCTTACCCTGGAGCACTGGGGCAGACTTATAATTTTATAACAGGGAACTCAAAATAATACCAAGGTTTTATGTTGATTGATACTTTAAGAATGAAAAGGCACTCCATCCAGTCACTGACTATTTGATAATTATTGTAACATTCTCATAGAAAAGCAAACAAACAAAAAACAGGACCCCTCCTCCTGCAAAGATGTGCACAGCTCCACAGAGCCACCTGAGACTCTTGTATTGGCTCCTGCTCCAACTCTGCCACTCTCCCCAGTCTCTATTAATCTGTTCCCAAAAAGAAATGTCACCAGATGGCCATGCAAATGTCACCTGGCCGTCAACATAGCTTACTCAAAACAGGGCAGTGTGAGAAAATCTATCTACACCATAGTTTGTTTCCTTCATTGCAGATCAGTTTGACATCCCTCAGAGACTTCTTAATAAACTGGGTCAGGGAGGAAGATCCATAATCCTGCTATTGAAGTGTATTACTTTCGGTTGAGTGGAGGAAAGTCCACAATTCTTAAAGAATACTTCTCTCATTAGCATTTTGTGCCAGGATTCACTGCTCTCTGCTTCATGAGCTGCTTATTCCCTACATATTCTTAATGCCTTGAGCTATTTTTGGCATTTAATCCCTTCCAGGTATCAGGGCCATCAGACCTCCTATTTGCTTAAAACACACACACACACACACACACACACACACACACACACACACACACA
>CAJQZJ010001826.1:14734713-14753330 GCA_907164525.1 Lophiomys imhausi | reverse complement strand
CACACACACACACACACACACACACACACACACACACACACACACACGCACGCACAAGAAAATCCTCTGTATTTCCAGATTGTGGCTGGATGTCACTTAAGAATTGAACTGCCCCTTTTAAACAGTGATTCTCTTTCTCCCTGCCTCTTAGATGTCATGTCTGCCCAGTTGTGGGCTTTGTGGCTCTAGTCTGTGTGTTTCTCCATTCTAACAGGTTTTTTAAAATTTTTATGTTAAACCATATAATTTTATATAATGTTTTGATCATATGCAGTCCCCTTCCCTTGCTCCTCCCAGATCCTCCCTCTCCTACTTCCCTCCCTACCTACTCAATTTGAGTTTTCTTCCTCTGCCCAATCAAATTCAGTTTATGTTGCCTTACTACTCTTGTACATGGGACCAGCCCTGGAGTATGGTCGACCTACCAGAGGTTGCATCATTGAAAACGACCTACTCTCTCTCCTAGCAGCTACCAAAAGCCAATAGCTCCTCAGCTAGTGGTTGGTTTACTGCCTACTTACCCCTGTCCTTGCTGGGATTTTGTCTGGTTTGAGCTTGCACAAGTCTTGTGTGTTCTGTCTCAATCTTTGTGCAGTGTCCAGAGGACACACTTTCCTTGATGTCATACACTGCCCCTGACTCTTACCCCACCCATCCCCAATTCTAGCTTTTTTTTTTAGACGTAGCTAAGGTCTGTTTGAAGCTGGAGAAGGAAAAGGAGGCTGATCTCTCTTAAGCTGCCATCAACTGAAGAAATTCCAGGGTCACAGGAGGGACAGCTGTACTGTGGGACTGTCAGGAAGATGGCCAGACACACTCATATGACTCTAAGATGCCTACACCTTTTAGGGAGTGATTTCCGGGTCTGGCAGAAATTCACAGCTGGGTTTGGAATAGGAAATTTCAAGTTCAAAACCTCTGCAGGGTTGCCAGTGGTGTGGGGCGGGAAGATGGTTTAATGGCTCCAGAGTGTCTGTTTGGAATGATGAAGCTAATGGAGATGGAGTGCTGGTGCCCACAGATTCTGAGTGTGCTAATAACAACTCAGTGGCACACTTACAAATGGTCAAAGTGGTGAACGGTGTGTCATGTCCACTCTACCACAGCGAGAGACACAAAACAAAACTTCCTCTGATTCCCAGAACCCAGCCCCATTACTCTGCCATCATCTGACTTCCCAGAGTCCACCTGCTCCACTCTCTCCCCCAATTTACCGAACTCACCACCATGTGCAAAGTTATGTGTTGAATACACTTGCTAGAAAAGCCTGGGCAGTGTTCTTAAGCCCACAGCAGGGAAGTGGAGAAGCAGAAGGCATCCACACTTCCTCCGTGCCAGAGCTCAGCTTCACCGTTAACTTACACACATGTGAAGTAAGTGCTATATCCCTTTATACAGTGGAGGAAACTGAGAAGGGACCCCTGACTTCAGCAAGTTTGCACCAGTATTAAAATGTGAGCCTAAGTTTGAAAGCAGGTCTATTTAAAGTCTGTGTTCCAAAATTCACCCTTTTCAGTTTCTCTTTTACCACTCTGCAGACTTTGTGTCTCGGTGTGGTAGTTTACTTCTTATTGCTGTTTTGAGACAGGGTTTCTGTAGCTCAGGCTGGCCTCAAACTCACTCTATAGTGGGGAATGACCTCAAGCTTCCTGTCTTCCTGCCTTTACCTTCTTAGTGTTAGGTTTACAGGCATGAGCTACCATGACCTGCTTTTCACAGTCCCCTCACCATCTCTGGATTGAAAAGAGTGATTGGATTCTCACACATTCATGAGAACCACTCAGCAGTTCCCATTACATTCTACCTGGTGAGTCACCCGTGCGTGCCAGTAGGACCCACCCCCAGTGTGTAGTGCCCATAGTCTGGTTTTTACTAAAATAGATGGTACATCAGAATGAGAAGGAACAGGCTGGCCAGACAGATTTCCAGAGACCTAATCAATAATGGTACTGTAACACTGAGGTGGAAAGAGCTATTAATCATTTTTCTTTCTGGGAAAACATTACCTACGGTTGGAAACAATGCTTTAATAAGCCAATTAGGAAGAGTGATGGCACTTCCACATAGCTCAGGTTGAAGAGAGATCACTAACCCACATGTCTTTTGACAGGTTTGGGCCTTCATAGTGGCAGAAGAGAAAATAGCACTTCCCCTTTTCTACCAGGCAGATGAACTGACCTCTGTTCTAATAAGTACTGAGACAACATGTAAGTTAATACCAGTTTGAAAGAGGGCCAAAGTCATCTCCTGCCTGAGTTGCCTAGTGCACTAGTCTACCTCATGGACTATAAATCCCCATCCTCTCTTTCCTGTGCCTCTTGTGTCTTAACCCAGCCTGCCTCTCAGATGCTTCATGGACCTCCACAATGTAGTCCAGTGGCCTGGCTGGCTTTACCTTTCTCTCTCCTCCTACTCTCTCCCTCCCTGCCCGTTTTTTCTCTCTCCTCCCGCTTCTCCCCTTCCCCCTCTTTCCTCCCCTCTCCTTCTATCTCTTCTCCCCTTTCCCATCTCTCCTTCCTCTTTCTCCCCCTTTTTATTCTCCCCCTCTTCCTCTCTCCTCTCATTCTCTCCTTCCCTCCCCCTTCCTCTTGTATCCCAGGCTAACTTCTAACTTTCTGTATAGCTGAGAATGACCCTGAGCTTCTGTCCCTGGTGTCTCCGCCTCCTGAGTGTTGGGATTTTCAGTATGTAATAAATTTGAACCCAAGGCTGGGCAAGTACTATATCCCCAGCCCCATTGCCTACTTCTTAATTACTGAGAAACATGAAATTTGGTGGGAAAAGAAACTAAAAACTCAATAATTCCCAAGATCTTTATTAGAAAACCATTATCAGTGTGTCATTTGGGACAGTGGTTGCTTTTTTTGAGAGTCTGCTTTCTGTGCTAATTGACCAGAGATATGGCTAGCCAGGGTCGAGCTCCCACAGTCAGTGCAAAATGGCCCTGAGGCTCTGGGCAGCCCGCCTGATGGCAGCCACCTAGAGTCCAGTGAAGTGCTGAACCTGGCCTACTTTTGAGAGCAGCTCCAGAGTGACATTGCCCATGTGGGATCTGTGTGTCCGACTGGAACTCGAGACTGCCCGTTCCTGCAGAGCCTTACCCTGTCATTATTGATTTTATGGGGCAAGCATTTCCTTTTGTAAACAGCAGCCGTCATCTTCAATAAGATGATGTAATGGGATTAACAATGCACTTTCCAGAATCCTCATCGATTATGAAGATGGAAGTAGAAACCTGAGATGGAGCTGAGCTGTGTTTTGTCAACATTTTGCTGCTCTAGTAAGCAGAGTATTCTCAAATAGTGGACTCACCTGAAACACAGCCTAGTGTTTGAGTACCCAGAGCTGGGAGGATTCTGTCTGTAACTGTCACCAGGAGTGTGACTATCAGACATAAAAGGAAAGAGGGTGGAAGGAAAAAATAACTAGTAAATAACCAACAACTCCATTGCAGAACCTATAAATGGGTGAGCCGGCAGTGATTGGTTTGAGATTGTGTTTTCTGGGAAATAAACCTTTCTGTAAGAGTGAAGGGAAGCATGTGGGGGTGGGGAGAGCTGATATAGCAGACGGTGTGCATCTGCCCTCAGCCTGGGGGACCCAGCTGTTGGACATGTGTGTTCTTTAGCCAAATCCCAGTTAGCTTAATAGAGCACTGACCACCCTCAGGTGTTTGGAAAATAGATATTTTTATGAGGTGATTTGATATCTTACCTAGAGTAGAGCACTCTCTGCCTCAGGCAGACTTCTGATGTACATGATTTCAAAGAGTGCAGGATTATTTGTTTTCTTCCAGGAACAGCCAAAACCGAGGAGCATTTGTAAACTGTTGTCTATGCGAATCAGAGACAGGAGAGATCAGCTGTTCCCAGCTACATGGCACCAAATGTCTAAGCTGGGATGACAGAGGGTCTCTGTAAGTTAGGCAGAAAGTGGGGCTTCAACTTTCAATGCTGTCTTCAACAATCATGCTCTGTGAAGCACTTGTTCCCCCAGCATCCCTAGGTACCAGAGGTCTGTAGTTTAAAGTCTGAGAATGTATGGTGGCTCTAGCTGATTATCCAAGTAACAAACAAAAATGAAGAACTAAGGTTCATATTTATGTCATTTGAGAATACCTAGTAAATCAACTGACCTGTGAAAACAATGCCAAATTTTTGCTTAGTTCTCAAGGGTTAATACAAAACAATGTATTTTAAATATAAAATAACTTTGTGAAGTTATTTGGGAAGTTAAAGAAAACCTGGAAAATACAAGTTGCAATGCAGACAGGATACATGCAAATATGTGGAATGCAGAGATAGCTTTAAGCTAGGAAGATGTGACAGTTGTCATGGAGAAAGCAGTTTGGTGCTTGTCTTCAGATAACTTGGTTTGGATGGGAGAACAACATACACTAGGATATAAGAATAACACATTAAGTGTTTCATGTATATGTTATCAACTTTATTAATTTCTCATGTACATGCCTAGATAAACACAGATTGATATATATATATATGTGCATTTTTGTAAATCGATATGCTTTCATCAAGGTGTGAGTACAGGCAGTTGTAGCTACCCATGATCCCATGATGGGTACTAGGAACCAAACTCCAATCTGATGGAAAAGCAGTAAGCACTCTTAACTGTTGAGCCATCTCTCCATCCCTTCCTTTGCTTTTTTGAGACAAGGTCTCATGTAGCCCAGGCTGGCTCTCTGTGTAGCTAAGGCTGACTTTTTTTAAAAATAAGTTTATTTATTTATTCATTTAACATCCCAGCCGTAGCCCCCTACCTCCCTCCCTCCCTCCCTCCCCTCCTCAGGGTCTCACCCTCTCATCCTTTTCCCCCATCTCCCCTCCCCTTCTCCTCAGAAAAGGGGACCCCCCCCAGTACTATCCTGCCCCAGCACATCAAGTCACATCAGGACTGAGTGTCTCCTCTTCCACTGAGGCCAGGCACCACAGCCCTGTTGCAGGGAGTGATCAAAAAGCAGGCATCGGAGGCCATGTCAGAGATAGCCCCCCCTCTACCTTGCTAGGGGACCCACATGACAAACAAGCTGTAAGACTGACTTTTGATACTCCCGTTTCCACTCCTTGAGTGTTGGGATTGTCACCATGCATTATCAGACCAGTCAAGATTTAATTCATCATGTGAAAATAACCAAGCATTTCCATTTCATTATTATGCAAATTTGCTTTTTGTTTGATTTTTATGTAAACCAAACAATTGTTTTGAAATAAATTTCGTTACGATTTAGTCTTAGTCAATGTTTGATTTGTATACTTATTTTAGATGCCTATATACGTAAAGTATAAAAATTTCTTGGGCATAAAAGTATCACAAGTGGAAAAGTTTAGAAGATATGATCCAAGTCACTTCCTGGTATCATTGGTTATCTAGTCCCTGTACTACAGCCACATTGATTCTCAGGAAAACAAAACAAAACAAAACAAAAAAAACATGTTACGCTCTTCCTTGAGACATTTTTTTTTGGTTCCTTGCTATTCTTGGAGTAACATAAGCAGCTTCCCTGTAAACCATTTTGAGCTGGCTGCCAGTATACAGTTGACAGTCCTTTTCATACAGTGGATCTGATGTGTAAACCCGAACATGATCAACCTGAGTCTTCTTCAACAGTCCTGTCACTTACTCTCCCTCACCCCACAAACATGCTGAAGTAGGGGGACATATTCTGAGGACTCTTATACCAGAGTGCTTCCTGCTGGAACCCAGGTTTAGGTTTCAACCTGATAGGTGACCCCCTTCCTCAGCTCTTCATTAAGTTAAGTGACTTATGGTCCTGCTTCCCACATCTCCTGCCAAATGGATGCTCTCCTCTGTTGTTTCTTCAGCAGGATGCTTTGATGCTTTCTGGTTAAAAAAAAAAAAAAAAAAAAAAAAAAACCTGCTCACAGCCCAGGCCACTCTTGTGCATAACAGTGTGCTTTTGGAGGTAGAGGGGCCATACAACCTACAGCCACCATCTTACTTGACACGGTCACCTCAACACCATGTTCCCTGACAGCGCCTCCATAGATGCTCTGGTGCCATATCTTTCTAAGCATTACTTTTTTCATCAAGTTAACCTTGTACAAGGTAAATACTGGCATTTACCTATGGAGTCGATGTAGAAAAACAAGAGTGAATGTTTGGACTAGTACCGATGTAGAGCACGGATTTCAGTAGACAGTGCTATCTTTTGTAAGGTCCACAAGGAACAGGAGTACATTCCATATGTTCTTTTCCTATTTTCTTTCACACACTTGCACACCTCACCCTACCTGAAACCTACTATGGGATGCTTGGCTTGGAGTTTCCCAGTTGACATAAGCATTCCGGATGTAGAACATGGCTGTGGCACACATGACCTCCAAGTGTGCTAAAATACTGATTGTTCCTCACCATCTTGGGAGGCAGGTGAGCTCCCTTCACTGTAGCCCCACTTCTTCACTCCAGTGTGTGCCATAATTGTAGCTTTCTGTGTTTCACTCAAAACAAAAATAGGGAAAACAGGCATACATACAGACTTTAACTCTTTCTCCTCTTGACCTTTTGGATTCCAACTCAGATTCTTCTTCTAAATTCTTCCCTACCTTGTTCATCTAGAGGAATATGAACACCCATCTGAAATAGGTTAGCCTGCCTTCCTCCATAGGTTTCTCCTACAGGTACTGCCTGATTAGACAGTTAATCAGAGACTTAGCTCTTGCTTGGGGTTATCTTTTGTATGTTATTCCTCTGTTAAAGAGTGGAGGAGTCAGTGAGATTGATGAACTTTACCATAGAGCTCAGAGCTCATGTTGGCCAGTGTTAAATGTACAGGGAAAGGATCCTTGTCAAGGTTAAGTGGAGCTTACCCAAGGTCACCTGGAGCTGGAATCGGAGTTCCTGGGTTCATGTAACTAGTTCACAAATGTGCCATTGATGTTTCTCCTACTGAGTCTTCTCTCCCATCCATATCAGAAGCCCCTCAAGGCCCCAGTTCTCCTGAACAAGTTATGTCTTACCCTGGCCCGGGGTCCTGCAAAGAGTAGAAACTCATGAAATCTTTCTGTTTTGAACCTAAATGGCCAAATTCAGCCCTTGACATTCATTTGAGGATGATATAAGTCATTCAAAGATGGTAATTTCTTTTTATCAGCTGTCTCAAGGCTAGGCTGAGAACAAGCAGTGAGTTTGAGCCTACCTGGGGATTGATATTGGCTACCATAGTTAAAGCCAACAAGTGGAAAATAACCCTTCAAAGATGGAGGAAACACCCCCAAGAGGGCTATTGTCTGGATCCTGGTTATAGTCTATTGCATCCTATCAGAAAAACTGGAAGATCCCAAGGAGCTTCTAGTTCCCATAATAATCATTTTTGGGTCACTATTTAGAGATGCATTTTAAATTTCCAAGTCTGGTTTTGTTTGACTTTTTACTTTTTATAGGTATAAAACACACCGAAAGTAAACATCCTCATAAACAGTGAAGATGAGTCTTCTGTGGGTCACTACTGTAGTGAGGCTGGATTCTGCTCCTCCTGCTTCTATCTCCCAGGTGCTAGGATTACAGGCTTGCACCACCACAGCTAGCTCGAGGTCAGGTTTTGCAGCTATTCCATGGTTCCTTAATTTAGAAAGGAATAACAATTCCTAAGAGTGCAGACATGGTTCAGGTGATAAAAGCACTTATTGCTGTTGTAGTTTAGTTTAGTTCTCAGGACCCACATGGCAACTCACAACTGTCCATAACTTCAGTACCATGGATCCAGTGCCTATTCTGACCTCCTCACACATCAGGCACACAACTAGATATTCATGCAGGCAAAGCACTTACACAGATGCATAAATCTAAAAATTAAAAATAATGTTACATATGTATCTCCTAGATCAAGCTTAGTAATTGCATTGTTCAAATAATCTATATTCTCATATACGTTGTCTGTTTAGGTAATCCTTTGCTGAAAGAGATATAGTCATTTCTATCATTGTGGAATTGTTGATTTCTCTCTAGTACACATCTGCTGGATCAGGGTCACTTTCTTCTGTCACATCTGCTCTAAATGAGATCACCTGCATGCTATGGTAAGCCAACAAGTGGCTAATTGAGAGAAATTTTAATTTTTCTCAAGAATCAAAAAGGCTAGTAATACACAGCTTAGGCTGGTCATGACAGATAAGGAGATTTTCAAGTCCAAACATCCTTCTCATTGCCTGTCCCTCCATCTTACAATCTCACTTTCAAATTCAAAGCACTAAATGGCTTGACCTCTTCCAATAGCAATGCAGTATTGCATATAAGACAATACTAGAAGGTGGAAGGCAAAACAGCCATATACCAACCATTTCTTTAACTCAGGAAAATAGTAGAAATACCCAAACTTGTCACTCTGTAGATTTCCACCTACACACCACTGGCCAGAAATGTTCACTGTGTATCCCTTGAAGAGAGTGGACCTAGAAAACTGAATGAACTGAGCCTGTTGAACTGGAGTTCTAGGTGGGAATAAAAGAGATTAATATGAGCTAAAAATCAACATGTTGTCCAATATAACATAAGCTTTTAGTTTGTGTAGTTCATATGGACACACATATGTGTAATACATGCACACATATATATATATATATAATATATATATATATATGAGAGAGTCTGTATATGTGTTGTAAGACAGGATCTTACATAGCCCAGGCTAGTCCCAAACTGGTTATACAGTTGAAATTTCATGTGGATATTTAAGGTCTCTTTGTGACCCAGTTGAAAAGTCTAACCTGCCTGACCAGGGTTAGTTGTCTCCAGTACTTGCATATGTCTCTGATAAATGCCAGGCACGGCAGGACTAAAATAGAATTTGGGGTCAGATCCCTTCATGGCTGGTGAACCCTGCAGCTGTGACCGGTGAATGAGAGAGCAAATGCCAGAGGGAGAGAAGAAAGAAAATAAGAATCTGTCCTAAACCGAACCTTCTGCCCAGACAGGGAAGACTTGCCTCCCAGACAGGCTTTATGGATTGCCAGGGGTTCTTTGCTTTGTTGGTGCATCTGGGTGAACATGCTCCTGAAACACATCCCTTCTCCCTAAGCTCACCTTGCCTTCATCCACGAAGGTGTATGAAGAGCCATGATCATGCTGTCCTAAGCATTTTTGCTTTTGGGAGTGAAGGAAAACAAAGTAAGGAGATCACAGAAAAATCCTCATGATGGGTGGGAAACAGGCGCAGATGATTCTGTGAGAAAATAATCCTCTGGGTTAGAATCTTTTTATTCTCTTCTCACTTGCATAGAATGGCTGATTGTATCTTCTCTACTAAAGATGAAAAACTCAGATTTCTCATTTTCTGTCTGTTGTGTGTCATATTCTGAGCATGTGCTGTGCTTGACTGCTTTGTGCTTAGAGCACCTCTGAGCAAAGCAAACGGGGGCTGTGCTGAGGTAGGAGATGGTTGTGCCCTCTCACCACTGCTCACCACAACGGGACCTGATGCCCACAGTGACTTTCTGTACATAAATGAGCCAGCGGACATCCAACTCATTCTCACCAAAATCCCCACTGATTTCTCTTTTTTGGTATTTCCAGGGAATTGCAAAACCCTTCTAGGTTTTTCATTTTGTAGTTGTTGTGATTGTTACTTCAGTTACCAAAACCACTTAAGGATCTAAAAATATGTGAGCAGACTAAAAGTCATCAGAAGTCACATACACCATCAGTTACACCGTTCTCACCCTGCTCCAGCCCATAGTCAGTAGGGCCAGAAGTACAACACACTGGCAGCCCTGTGTCTCAGACTTGGGGTGCTCACACTAATCACCAACTCCTGCTCTGCTGTGTGTCATGTGATCATGTAACTCTGTTGAAAGAAGTTCTGCTGGCTTTGGTGTGTTATCAGTCCTTCAAGAGATAGAGCATTATCTCTATCTGGGCCATCTTCTGAACACATGTCTCTGAGTGGCCATCTCCCATAATTCGTTGCTCTGTCTGATCATGAGGCCATGCTACTACCTCCTGGTGGTTCCTCTATGTCTACCAGATTCTCTGAAAACTATCATCCCTGAGTCGTGTGGCTTCATCTGTAAAATTGTCCTTCCCTTGCCAGGCTTTCTCCTACCCCACTAGATTTCCAGGTGCTGGTCTCTTCCTACCTACAAAGTGATATTCTATGCTTAATTGTTACTCTGAGAGTCTACTAATAGCTTGGTATAATTATCTCATGATTTCTTCAAAGCTTAAACTTAAGCAAACACTTTCTTAAAAACAAACCCAAGATTACTCTGTGCATAGTACATAGTCCCCTAACAGTCTGACATATTGCTCTTTGTATGAATGTTTTCCATATCAATTAACAGACATGTACATCTTCATTTTAGGTTATACTCTCTCTAGCTATTGCTGTCCGATTGCATACACAGATGTACCATAACCTACCTCAATCGATCTCATACTGATTAATATTTAACTAATTTTTGGCTTTATATTGAGATGTAAATTCTCATATATGCATTTTTTTACATTACCTGGTTATTTTCTCAGGATTACTTCTAATATAGCTGCTTTAGGATCCTATATGCCTTGTTGATTTGCTCTCTAGTCTACATTTACTATTTTATGTTTTCATAAATAACATCTAAATGCCAGTTTCATCACTCGCTTATAAACATTATTATTAAATTAGCTTTCTGTGGGTATAAATGTTTGTGTTATGAATGTATATGTGGTGGTTCTGTGGCTTATCACAATTGTCCCTGGTGCTTATGGACATTTCAGTCTCTGCTGTATACCAAGCCATAAAGAACATGCATGCCCTGCATCACAACTTCTATTCTCAACATCCCTCAATCAAGGGATGGATAAAGAAATTGTGGTACATCTACACATTGGAGTACTACTCCACAATCAGAAATAAGGATATCATGATATATTCAGGCAAATGCATGGAATCAGAAAAGATCATCCTAAGTGAGCTAACCCAGACCCAAAAAGACACACAAGGTATTTACTCACTCATAAGCGGATACTAACCATTAAGTACAGGACAACCATGCTACAATCCACAGACCCAAAGAAACTAAGTAACAAGGAAGGCACAAGGGATGATCCTTCAATCTCTCTGAGTAGGGAAAATGAAATGGACATTGGAAGTGGATAAAGAGAGGAATCTGGACAGGAACCCAACATTGTTGCCATCTGAGAAGCCTTATCCAGCATAAAATGGAAACAGATGCAGAGACCCACAGCCAAACATTAGGTGAAAATCAGGGAGTCTTGAGGAAGAGTCAGAGAGAGGTTTGAGGAAGCTGGAGAGATCAAGGACACCACAAGGAGACCCCCATTGCCAATTAACTGGGACACAGGGGGGCTTATAGAGACTGAGCCAAAAACCAAAGAAAGTGCATGGACTGGTCTTAGGCCCACTACACATATGAAGCAGGTGGACTGCTTGGTACTCAAATGGATCCCTAACAGTTACAAAAAAGGGACTATCTCTAACCTGGATAAGGTTGCTTCTCTCTAGATCCTATTTTCCTAACAGAGCTGCCTTTTCCTAGCAGAGCTGCCTTGTCTTACCTCAGTGGAAGGGAAAGCAATTAGTCCTGAAGCAATTTGATATCCCAGAGTGGGTTGGTACCAGATTGGTGGGGGGAGGGTTGGACTGGAAGAGGGAGGGGAACGATGATTGGAATGTAAAATAAACAAATTAATAATAATTTTTAAAAAGGACATCATCATTCATAGTTTTCTTCTTTTCCTCGTTGTTGTAGTTAACTATTCAATTTAGGGTGGTCCTCCCAGGGCTTTTTAAAAAAAAAATTATTTATTTATTGCTTCAGGTTACATCTCCATCATAGTGTCCTCTTTCCACCCCTCCCAGTCCCACCCTCCCACCCTGTACCCCTAACCCTTCCATCCCACTCCTCTGGAGTGGAGTGTCCCTACATAACAGTCCCCCGCCCCAGTTCAGCAGTCATATGAGGGCCAAGAGCCTCCTCATATACTGGGGGCCTACAAGGCAGTACCACTAGGGAAAAGTGTCTCATTGATAGGGAGAAAAAAAAAGTCTATGACCATGTTCCCTTTGGTGCGTTGGTTGTAGTATAGATATCCTCTACTATATAGCTAAAATCCAACTATAAGTGAATAGATGCCATGTGCATCCTTCTGAGTCTAGGTTAGCTCACTCAGGATGAGCTTCTCTACTTCCATCCATTTGGCTGCAAATTGCATAATTTCACTGTTTCTGATAGCTGAGTAGTATTCCATTGTGTAGATGTACCACAGTTTTTTAATCCATTCTTCGGTTGAGGGACATCTGGGTTGTTTCGAGTTTCTAGCTTTTACAAATAAGGCTGCTATGAACATAGATGAGTGTCGCGTCCCCCTCGACCAGCAAGGACGACGCAACTCACAAAAGCTCTTCTCAAGCAGTTTATTCAGGTCCCTTGAAAACAGTCTTCCGAATGCCCGGGCAGACCCAACCCACAGGCTAAATACTATATGAACCGCCAATCAAGTAAAGCCACGTGGTGCTATCTTAGAGGCCCACGTATGCGGAAGCAAGCCAGATCAGCGGTCTTAACCAAATATGGACTTGTTTACCACTGAGAGCACTCACCGTCGGGCTGGTGGAAGGCGGAAACCGGCGCCATCTTTAAGGCGCGGCACGTCGCAGCTCTCTACAGATGAGGAAACTTCCTTGTGATTCATTGAGGAGTCATTTGGATGTATACCCAGAAGTGGTATGGCTAGGTCCCAAGGCAGAGCTATTCCAAGTTTTCTAAGATATCGCCAGACTGACCTTCACAGTGGTTGCACAAGCCTGCACTCCCACCAGCAATGGAGGAGGGTTCCCCTTCTCCACACCCTCGCCAGCATGTGCTATCATTTGAGCTTTTGATCTTAGCCATTCTGACAGGTGTGAGATGGAATCTTAGAGTCATCTTGAGTTGCATTTCTCTGATGGTTAAGGATGCTGAGCATTTCTTCAAGTGTCTCTTGGCCTTTAGGAATTCCTCCTTTGTGAATTCTCTGTTTAGCTCTTTTCCCCATTTTTTGATTGGATTATTTGGTTTCTTGGCATTTAATTTCTTGAGTTTTTGTAGATTTTGGATATTAGTCCTCTGTCAGATGTGGGGTTGGTGAAGATTTTCTCCCAATCTGTAGGCCGCTGTTTTGTTCGAATGACAGTGTCTTTTGCCTTACAGAAGCTTTTCAGTTTCATGATGTCCCATTTATTGATTGTTGGTCTTAGGTCCTGAGCTGTTGGTGTTCTGTTCAGGAAGTTGTCACCTGTGCCAATGAGTTCGAGGGTTTTTCCCACTTTCTCTTCTAGTAGATTTAGTGTGACCGGCCTTATGTTAAGGTCTTTGATCCACTTGGACTTAAGTTTTGTACAAGGTGATAAGTATGGGTCTAATTCCATTCTTTTACATGTGGACATCCAGTTGGACCAGCATCATTTGTTAAAGATGCTGTCCTTTTTCCATTGTGTGGTTTTGGGCTTCTTTGTCAAAAATTAGGTGACCATAGGTTTATGGGTTCATTTCTGGGTCTTCAATTCGATTCCATTGATCTACTGGTCTGTTTCTATACCAGTACCATGCTGTTTTTATTACTATTGCTCTGTAGTTCAGCTTGAAATCTGGGATGGTGATACCTCCAGATGTTTTTTTTTTTTTTATTGTACAGGATTGATTTAGCTATTCTGGGTTTTTTGTTGTTCCTGTATGAAATTGAGAATAGCTTTTTCCAGGTCTATAAAAATTGTGTTGGTATTTTGATAGGATTTGCATTGAATCTATATATTTCTTTTGGTAGGATGGCCATTTTTATTATGTTGATCCTACCTATCCATGAGCATGGGAGATCTTTCCATCTTCTGATGGCCTCTTCAATTTCTTTCTTCATGGAACAAAGCTGGACTTCAACAACAACAGAAAGCCTACACACACATGGAAATTGAACAAATCTTTACTGGATGACTACTGGGTCAGGGAAGAAATAAAGAAGGAAACTAAAGACTTCTTAAAATCCAATGAAAATGAAGGCATAACATACCCAAAACTATGGGACACAATGAAAACTGTGCCACGAGGAAAGTTCATAGCACTAAGTGCCTTCAAAAAAAAAAAAAATGTGACAGCTCATATTAGCAAATTAACAGGTAAACTGGATCAATTGGGAAAAAAAAGAAGCAAACATTCCCAAGCAGAGCAGAAGGCAGTAAATCATCAAACTTAGGGCTAAAATCAACAACTTAGAAACAAAAAGAATGATACAAAGAATAAATGAAACCAAGAGTTGGTTCTTTGAGAAAATCAACAAAATAGACAAACCCTTAGCCAAATTAACTAAAAGACAGAGGGGAAAAACCCAAATCAACAAAATCAGAAATGAAAAGGGAGAAATAACAATAGACATTGAGGAAATCCAGAGAATATTTAGGTCCTACTTTAAAAATCTATACTCCACCAAATTTAAAAACTTAAGCAAAATGGACAATTTTTTGATAGATTCCACCTACCAAAGTTAAATCAAGATCAGGTTAACAGATTGAACAGCCCTATAACCCCTAAGGAAATAGAAACAGTCATTGAAAATCTCCCAAACAAAAAAAAGCCCAGGGCCAGATGGTTTCAGCACAGAATCCTACCAGACCTTCAAAGAAGAGCTAATACCAATACTCTTATGATTTCAGCACAGAATTCTACCAGACCTTCAAAGACGAGCTAATACCAATACTCTTCAAACTCTTTCACAAAATAGAATCAGAAGGAACACTGCTAAACTCATTCTATGAGGCCATAGTTACCCTGATTTCTAAACCACACAAAGACCCAATAAAGAAAAGAGAACTTCAGACCACTCTCCCTCATGAACATAGATGCAAAAATACTTAATAAAATACTAGCAAACCAAATCCAAGAACACACCAAAAGTATCATACACCATGATCAAGTAGGCTTCATCCCAGGAATGCAGGGATGGTTCAACATACGAAAATCCATCAATGTAATTCACCATATAAACAAGATGAAAGAAAAAAAAACCACATGATAATCTCACTAGATGTGGAAAAAGCATTTGACAAAATCCAACACCCCTTCATGCTAAAAGTTCTGGAGAGAACGGGCATACAAGGACCATACCTAGAAATAACAAAGGCTTGTAATCTCTTCCCCTAAATATCGGAGTTTTCAGTTATCCTTCAAATAACTAAAAAGAAGGGCAGAGAAACACCTTCCTCACCCTCTGGGCATGGGACATTGCTCTCTTGAAGTGACTTCCTGCTGATTTGGGTCGTAGAGATTACAAGCTGATAAATGGTCCTGTTTAATGGGTTTTGGAGGTTAGCCCCAGGGACTTCCTACTTTTCCTTTTCTGTATCCTTCTTCCTCTCCTATGTAGGACTGCATAGGCTTGAGAAAAATGAGATATAGACATAGCACAGGAAGGTCCAAGAAGAAGGGGCAGATTATTGAATATGCCCTTATACCTTTGTATATTGATACAAAATTAGTAGTTTATTTGGCTAAAGTGGTATTGACCATTGTTTATTGTGCAAAAATAAGATTGTATTGGATTATATTGGTATTGATCTTTGTATATTGATACAAAATTAAGATTATAGTTGGCCACAATGGTATTGACCCTTGTATATGGACGTAATATTAAGATTGTATAGGGCTACATAGGCATTGACCTTTGATACATAATTAAGAGTATATTTAACCACAATTGAATAGATCTTTGTATATTGATACAAAATTAAAGGTAACGCTTCCTAATGGTATCATACCTAGAGATACTTAAAAATAAAATGTGAAGCTCTGGCCTCTTGATATCAACCGTCTAAAACGGTCTAGGATAGTTAAGTAAAACAAACTCCTAGTCATGCAAACATGTCACTTTGTTAGCTACCATGACAGTCTATCACAGATATTCTCTAAACTACCCAGTAACCAAGTTGCTAAGAGACAAGCAACATTTGCTTATCTAAATACAAGAGATGGATAGGGCATCTTCAAAAACCCCAAGAGATCTGCAGAATATGGCATTCAAAGATGTTATCTTAAATTAAGATTTTCTTTTTTTTTTATATCAAGACATATCAGCTCCTGACAGCACCCCCTATTCTAGTCCAAGTAGAAGATAAGCATCGAAGAACCTCCACTGTAAGATGGTTGAATTAGTGGCAAGCCTATCTCTTGGCATGAAAAAACCCCTTGCACTAACTGCAGACAGACTGCTGTCCAAAAAGGACAAAATTTGGTAGCAGGGAAGTCGACAGCTTAACTCTGCCAAGACAGGGTAGGTAAGTCCTTCATAATCCCTGCTCTACAACAAATGTCTGTCAGAGAAACAGGACCCAAAGGCTGAAGACTGATGCAGGAATGTATGGAGAGAAAATGGGAACTGTCCAGGCAGTCATTGGTATGTCCTTTCTTAGTTTTGGAAGCTGCAGGCCCTGCACTTCCTATATAAGCAGATATATTTATCCCTCTCACGTCTCTGAGGTGGTTGAAGAATAGACAGCTAGAGTCTCATAGTTAAATTTTGAGTTGTTTAGGAATCAAGAGGGTGTTATAGATCTAAGAAGATACTCTTAAAAGTGTGTTGCAAGTTAGTATGAATGTTGAGTCAGATATAGACCTTTAAACTCAAGGAGATGGTTAGATAGAAGAATGTTAAAGTCAGGGGCCAAATATGTATAAACTGGACATTGGGAAGGTATACTGGGCCATTTAACTCTCATAAATGTGGCATATTTATATCTGTTGTTTTGTATAATACTTACTGTTATAAGAGAAGGAACCATCTGTTGGACTGAAAGGGGAAACTTCTGGGGGGAAGAGGGTGGAAGGGCAGGATAGGAAGGGGGAATAGGGAGGGGTTTGTGACTGAGATGTAACTTGAAGAAAAAAAATAAAGTATTTAAAAAAAAAGAAAATGAAAACAAAAAAAAAAGAAATAACAAAGGCAATATACAGCAAGCCAGTGGCCAACATCAAATTAAATGGAGAGAAACTTGAAGCATTTCCTCTAAACTCAGGGACAAGACAAGGATGCCCACTTTCACCATATCTCTTCAATATATACTTGAAATTCTTGCTAGAGCAATAAGACAACTAAAGGAGATCAAGGGGATACAAATTGGAAATGAAGAAGTCAAATTATCCCTATTTGCAGACAATATGATAGTATACATAAGTGACCCCCAAAAATTCCACCAGAGAACTCCTACAGCTGATAAACACCTTCAGCAAGGTGGCTGGATACAGAATTAATTTAAAAAATCAGAAGCCCTTCTTTATACAACAAATAAATGGGCTGAGAAAGAAATCAGGGAAACAACTCCCTTCACAATAGCCACAAACAATATAAAATACCTGGGGGTAACTCTAACCAAGCAAGTAAAGGACCTATACAACGAGAACTTCCCACAGCTTTTAAAAAACATCATAATGGGTTAATATGGTATGTTTGTTATCTTGACAGGCAAAATATGCTATGACGTTTTTAAAAAATTATTTGTAAGATTATTTTGATGTGATTTGTGGGGTTTTTTTAAATATTGATAAGGTTAAATATCACTTTCTAAGTGTAATGACCATTTTGGTGTGACTTGCTCTTAATTCATTCTTATATATCATGTATTATGTCTTTAGTGATTTAGATCTCTTTGAAGTTAAAGTTGTCAGTATTTATTTGCCTTCAGTGTTATTGTTTAACAATTCACTTATGTCATGTTCTCCTTCCAGGACTTCTGCCTTGCAGTCATACTTAGAAAATCCCTCTCACTCACACCTTCATTCCCAGGATCATAAAAACGGCCTATTTCAACTATAGCAATGCTAAGAACTAACATTTGCTGAGTGATCATCAACCATTTGCTAAGCCTTGCTTTAAGAAGTCTGTATGCATTATCTTCTGCATTCCTCGCAAAATCTTCTGAGGGTCAAGTAATTTCATATACTGAGTGACATATCTTGAAATCAAACCTGGATAGTCTGACTCCAGGGACAGCAGTCTAAAACCACAGTCTCTACTTTACAACATGAAGTCATTTGAAGTTAACTTGTTGTATTATAAACAATGATGATCTTAACTGAATTACTAGCAAATAATAAATATCTCATTCCTATCTGAATAAACCAACTTTTGCTGAGCAACCAATATTATCATATAACAGATTCAGATATTTTTAAGTTTGGCACAGTCACAAAGTAGAATCCTGAAGAATGAAATAAAATTAAAATAAATATGGGAATAATTAGAATATAAAAGCTGTTCATTGTTGTCCTCAAACAGACGTCCTCTTACTCTAAGCATGTTTGTCATGGGACTTACTGGAATGAAACACAATGTTGGGGCATATTGCTTAGAATTGTGCTACTAGGATAAAGAGATGGCTCATTGGATTAAGCACTTGCTACACAATCATGAGAACTGGAGTTCATATCCCCAGAACCCACATGGAAGACTGACAAGTATGGAAGATGACTGTAATTCCAGCACTTGGGAGGCACAGATGAGAGATGTCCAGGGCAAACTGGAATCAGTGAGCTCCAGGTTCAATGAGAGACCCTACCTTAATAAATAAAGTGGGGCCAAATATAATCTTAATTTTGTATCAATATACAAAGATCAATACC
>CAJQZJ010001826.1:14670609-14695898 GCA_907164525.1 Lophiomys imhausi | reverse complement strand
GTCTATAAAGAATTGTGTTGGTATTTTGATAGGAATTGCATTAAATCTATATATTGCTTTTGGTAGGATAGCCATTTTTATTATGTTGATCTTACCTATCCATGAGCATGGGAGATCTTTCCATCTTCTAAAGGCCTCTTCCATTTCTTTCTTCAGGGGCTTGAAGTTCTTGTTATATAGGTCCTTTACATGCTTGGTTAGAGTTACTCCCAGGTATTTTATGTTGTTTGTGGCTATTGTGAAGGGGGTTGTTTCCCTTATTTCTTTTTCGGTATGCTTGTTTGTTGTATAAAGAAGGGCTTCTGATTTTTTTGAGTTAATTTTGTATCCAGCCACCTTGCTGAAGTTGTTTATCAGCTGTAAGAGTTCTTTGGTGGAGTTTTTGGGGTCGCTTATGTATACTAACATATCATCTGCGAATAGGGATAATTTGACTTCTTCATTTCCAATTTTTATCCCTTTGATCTCCTTTAGTTGTCTTATTGCTCTAGCAAGGACTTCAAGTACTATATTGAAGAGATATGGTGAAAGTGGACATCCTTGTCTTGTCCCTGAGTTTAGAGGAAATGCTTCAAGCTTCTCTCCATTTAATTTGATGTTGGCTACTGGCTTGCTATATATTGCCTTTATTATTTCTAGGTATGGTCCTTGTATGCCCGTTCTCTCCAGAACTTTTAGCATGAAGGGGTGTTGGATTTTGTCAAATGCTTTTTCTGCATCTAGCGAGATTATCATGTGGTTTTTTTCTTTCAGCTTGTTTATGTGGTGAATTACATTGATAGACTTTCGTATATTGAACCATCCCTGCATTCCAGGGATGAAGCCTACTTGATCATGGTGTATGATACTTTTGATGTGTTCTTGAATTCGGTTTGCTAGTATTTTATTAAGTATTTTTGCATCTATGTTCATGAGGGAGATTGGTCTGAAGTTCTCTTTCTTTGTTGGGTCTTTGTGTGGTTTAGGAATCAGAATGACAGTGGCCTCATAGAATGAGTTTGGCAGTGATCTTTCTGTTTCTATGTGGTGGAAGAGTTTGAAAAGTAATGGTGTTAGTTCCTCTTTGAAGGTCCGGTAGAATTCCGTGCTAAAGCCATCTGGCCCTGGGCTTTTCTTGGTTGGGAGATTTATTAATGACTGTTTCTATTTCCTTAGGTGTTATTGGGCTGTTTAAGCTGTTAATCTGATTTTGATTTAGTTTTGGTAGGTGGAATTTATCGAGGAAATTGTCCATTTCGCTTAGGTTTTCAAATTTAGTGGAATATAGATTTTTAAAGTAATGTCCAAATATTTTCTGGATCTCCTCAATGTCTGTTGTTATTTCTCCCTTTTCATTTCTGATTTTGTTGATTTGTGTTCTTTCCCTTTGCCTTTTAGTTAATTTGGCTAGGGGTCTGTCTATTTTGTTGATTTTCTCAAAGAACCAACTCTTGGTTTCATTGATTCTTTGTATAGTTCTTTTTGATTCTAAGTTGTTGATTTCAGCTCTAAGTTTGATGATTTCCTGTCTTCTGCTCTTCTTGGGAGTGTTTGTTTCTTTTTTTTCCAATTCACCCAGCTTAGCTGTTAGTTCACTAATATGAGCTGTCACAATTTTCTTTTTGAAAGCACTTAGTGCTATGAACTTTCCTCGTAGCACAGCTTTCAATGTATCCCATAGGTTTGGGTATGTTGTATCTTCATTGTCGTTGGATTTTAAGAAGTCTTTGATTTCCTTCCTTATTTCTTCCCTGACCCAGTGGTCATCCAGTAAGGAGCTGTTCAATTTCCATGTGTGTGTAGGCTCTCTGTTGATTGTTTTGCTGTTGAAGACCAGCTTTATTCCGTGGTGGTCTGATAAGATACAAGGTGTTATTTCAATTTTCTTGTATCTACTGAGACTATCTTTGTGACCAATTATGTGGTCGATTTTGGAGAAGGTTCCGTGGGGTGCTGAGAAAAAGGTGTATTCCTTTGTGTTTGGGTGAAACGTTCTGTAGATATCTGTTAGGTCCATTTGTTTCATGATCTCTGTTAGACTCAATATTTCTCTGTTTGTCTTCTGTCTTGATGATCTGTCCTTTGTTGTGAGTGGGGTGTTGAAGTCTCCCACTACTAATGTGTTGTGATCGACGTGCGCTTTAAGTTTTAGAAGTGTTTCTTTTATGAAAGTAGGTGCCTTTGTATTTGGGGCATAGATGTTCAGTATTGAAATTTCCTCTTGATGAATATTCCCTTTAATGAGTATATAGTGCCCTTCTTTGTCTTTCTTCATTAACTTCAGTTGGAAGTCTGTTTTGTTTGATATTAGGATGGCTACTCCAGCTTGCTTCCTGGGTCCATTTGCTTGGAAAACCTTTTCCCAGCCCTTTACTCTGAGGCAGTGTCTATCTTTTGTAGTTAGATGTGTCTCTTGTATATAGCATAAGGAAGGGTCTTGCTTGCGGATCCACTCTGTAAACCTATGTCTTTTTATTGGGGAGTTGAGTCCATTGATGTTGATGGATATTAGTGACCTGGGGTTGTTATTTCCCATTAGTTTGGTATAGGCGGTGGTTCTGTTCCTCTTTTGGTTTAGTTGCTGATGGGTTTTCTATTCCCTTTGTTTTCTTGGGTGGAGTTTTCTTCTCTGGGTTGGGATTTTCCTTCTAGGATTTTCTGTAGGGCTGGGTTTGTGGGTAGATATTGTTTAAATTTAATTTTGTCATGGAATATCTTGTTTTCTCCATCTATGTTGATAGAGAGTTTTGCTGGGTAAAGTAGTCTGGCTGGGCATCTGTGATCTCTTAGGACTTGTAGTATATCTGACCAGGCCCTTCTAGCTTTTATCGTTTCTGGGGAGAAGTCAGGTGTAATTCTGATGCTTCTGCCATTGTATGTGACTTGACCTTTTTCTCTTACAGCTTTTAATATTCTTTCTTTGTTCTGTACATTTGGGGTTTCAATTATTATGTGGCGAAAGGAGTTTCTTTTCTGGTCTAATCTGTTTGGTGTTCTGTAAGCCTCTTGGATTTTTATTGGCATCTCTTTTTTCAGGTTTGGGAAGTTTTCCTCTATGATTTTGTTGAAGATATTTCCTGGACCTTGGAGTCGGGAGTCTTCTCTTTCCTCTATACCTATAATTCTTAGGTTCCGTCTTTTCAATGGGTCCTTGATTTCTTGGATGTTGTGGGTGAGAGATTTTTTAGCTTTCTCATTTTCTTTGGATGATGTACTGATTTCTTCCACTGAATCTTCCATGCCTGAGATCCTGTCTTCCATCTCTTGCATCCTATTGTTGATACTCACATCCGTAGTTCCTGTTCTCTTCCCTTGGTTCTCCACTTCCTCTTTTAACTCTGACTGTGTTTTCTTTATTGTTTCTATTTCTATTTTCATGTCTTGTATGGTTTTGTTCGTTTTGTACATTTCCTTCTCCAGCTTGCTTGTTTTTGTATGAAAATCTTTCATGGCTTTTTCCTTTTCCTGTTCAAGCTCTGTCACCTTGGCTTGGAGCTCTTTAATGGTGTTGTTCCTTGTTTTGATTTGTAGAATTGTGGTTTCTTTGAATTCCTTCATAGATTTAAGTTCTTCTTGCAGGGACTCTATCACTTTCCATACTGCAGAATTGTCAATGTTTTCATGTATTTCTGTTGGTGTGTGGTCATCCGAATTGGATGAGCTAGGGTGGTTCTGCTTTGTTGGAGTCATAATTCCTTGATTTCTATTTTTTTTTTTTTTTGACCTTTCGCCATTGGATGCATTTAGCTGTCTGTTTTCTGTGCTTGGAACCACAGTGGATGATTTGGTGCAGGGGACGAGTTACTTGGCTATCTGTCGTTGCTTACAGGGGGATTTCAAGGTCACTGTGATTTTAATGGCCAGAGGCACTGTGATCTGGTGCAGCCTATTCCCAGGTTGTGAGTAATGGACCAGGATTGTTTCACTGCTCCCAATTCAGACTTCTCTATGTTGCACTCTGAGTTATCAGCCTGTAATGGTTCTGATGGTATGGGCCTGTTTGCCCAGGCACAGATTCTGTGGGCTTTGTTTGTCGTCCCGGAGGCTGACAGGGTCTGGCTCCACACCTGATATGTCTGGATTTTCCAGGATACAGCTATGGTCCCGATTTCTGGTTTCTCTCTAGTCTTCTCGCCACAGGGCTGGACCCTGTGCCTGATTTCCTTTCTGTCTGCGCCGCCACGGGTCCCGTGGGTACCCCAAGCCCCGGATCCTCCAGCTGCCTGAGTGCACCTCTCGTCCCAGCAGCTCCGCTGTGGGTGCACGGACCCCTGGTCCCACCCACGCCTGTCTCTCTCCCCAGATGACCTGCCGTGGACTGGCGGGGATTTGGCCCTGCCAGCCGTGCTCGCTCCCCAGCTGCGCTATCGTGATTGTGCGGGATTTGGCCCCTCCCACCTGCTTTTGTGTTCCCTGCTTCCTGCACTCTCTCGGAACCTCCCGCCCTCCGCTTCACGAGCGGCTGTGGACCACCCGCTGAGCCCCCTGTTTGTTCCTTGCTAAGGCTTCCACTATCTCGCAACCTTTTCTAAGTGGGTATAAGTTCAACCTGATGTGTGGGGAGCCCAATAGGACAGCGATCTATGGCCAAGTGGACCCTGATTCTGCCTGCTGTAAGTTGGGAACGATCTTACCAGGCGCCTCACCAAATGGGAGTTCCCGAATCCCCGGTTTAGTGGCCTCCGTGTCTGTGAGAGATGGGGAGAGCCTTGTCCTGGGACTTTTAACAGTCCCTTGGGAGCTGTGAGCGTTCCCGGGGGGGGGGGGGGGTCTAGCCCCTCCGGTTTTTGCACAGTGCCCAGTAACTCTGTGTTTTTTATGGCTCTTTTTTCCCCGCGTTCAGAATGCGTCAGTGTAGGTCGCCGCCATCTTCGCTCCCCAAATATACTCTTAATTATGTATCAATATACAAAGATCAATGCCTATGTAGCCCAATACAATCTTAATATTACGTCCATATACAAGGGTCAATACCATTGTGGCCAACTATAATCTTAATTTTGTATCAATATACAAAGATCAATACCGATGTAATCCAATACAATCTTATTTTTGCACAATAAACAATGGTCAATACCACTTTAGCCAAATATACTACTAATTTTGTATCAATATACAAAGGTATAAGGGCATATTCAATAATCTGTCCCTTCTTCTTGGACCTTCCTGTGCTATGTCTATGTCTCATTTTTCTCAAGCCTATGCACTCCTACATAGGAGAAGAAGAAGGATACAGAAAAGGAAAAGTAGGAAGTCCCTGGGTCTAACCTCCAAAACCCATTAAACGGGACCATTTATCAGCTTGTAATCTCTTCCCCTAAATATCAGAGTTTTCAGTTATCCTTCAAATAACCGAAAAGAAGGGCGCCATTATTGAGATAGTTTCATTAAAATTTGTCATCTTTTAATTTGCTTTTTATTTCTATTAGATTTTTCTCTCTGATTCTATCCCTTTCCATGTTTACTTGTCTTTTTTAATAGCTAAGCATTTTCACAAACCTATATTATCTCAAGTTTCTAATTCTTACCCACAAATACCTTGTATTATTTTAGCTCTTTCTTTTGGATATGTATTACACATCCTTAACATATATAAGTCAATTTAAAGTGGTGTTATTCTACTTTTACTATACATCATGCAAAAACCATACAATTTTAGTCGTCTATCTTCTAGTGAATAACATCAGTAAAATGACAATTTTTTTAGAAGTATTTAGTTATTAATCCCAGGAATGACTCTAAAAACCCACATGGGTTATGTACCCATCCTTTGTCCCAGTAAACACAGGGCAATGAATATTGTGGTTAGCATGGTTTCCTGCAGCACCCTCCTAGGATGTCATAGAATGTGGAAGGAATTCACTAAGAGATTTCAGGAAGCATGTAAAACTGCACTAGCTAGCCAGAAAATGCAATTAACATTGGCTTCTACAGGCACAATCAGAGAAAAGAGATTACAGATTGGCAGACAGAGAATTTATACACACTTGAGAATTTCCCGATGTGCCTTGCTGACAGTGCTGCACTTGACCACACAAAGCAGGCGCCAATGAGACATTTCTCTGCACGGCATTTCCTTCCCCTGTATCCTCAGGGCACTCACTCCCCTGTGACACTTCTGCATTCTGACTCGGTTTGGCTGAAGAAGAAGGTTGACATTCCAAGCTTCATTGTCACAACCACAATAATAATCGCCCACGGCCTAACTTCTTCCCTCCTATTCTGTCTTGTTTGACTCAATTATGAACACACCCACAGCCGAACAATAATCTTAGCCCGAGGACTCCAAACATTATTTCCACTTATAGCCACCTGATGAATCCTAGCAAGCTTGGCAAACCTGGCTATTGCCCCCTCAATCAATCTAATTGTTGAACTATTAATCACAATATCATTATTCTCATGATCGAACTTCTCTGTCATCCTTATGGAAGTTAACATTACCATTACAGCCCTATACTCACTATACCTTATTATCACTACCCAACAAGGCAAATTTACTAGTCACATCATTAACCTCCAACCATCACATACACGAGAACTAAGACTTATATCACTCCATATTATCCCCCTTATTCTGCTTATCCTAAATCCTAAACTTATTTTGGGGTCCACACTATGTAAATTTAGATTTTATATAATAAAATAAAAAATTTTTAAAAATCACTTCTGGCTGGGAAGGACTGATTCAAGGAAATGTCCATATACAGAGAGAGCCACAGGTTCTTGATCCCAAACCTGCATCACCTAATGGAGAAAAGCAATATTACCATCAGTTGCCATTGATCTGCTAGCCCACTACCCAGGAAGCTCAGGGCTCCTCAAGGGATTATGGCTCTGAGTTACTACTGCAGATTCAGCCCCAAGACTCTGGGAGAACAATGCTCAACTCATAGCAAAAAAAAAAAAAAATGGTGTTCTCAGAATAAGAGGGTGAAGAGATGACCCAGCAGTCAAAAGTACTTAATGCTCTTGCGGAGGACCCAAATTCAATTCTCACCATTCATGTGGTGGTCCACAACCATCTCCAATTCCAGTTCCAAGAGACCAGATGCTATCTTCTGATTTCCGTCGACACTAGACACATGGTGCATACACATCACCCTGGCAAAACACATGCATAAAATGAAATAAATAAATCTATAAAAACCTAAAATAATAAGTGAATGAATGAATAAATGAAAACCCTAATGGTTATTCACAGTGTTACTCTGAGGAAGAGTGACATTGGATGGTGTTTATAGGGAAGGGGGAATGTTTTACTGCTTTACTTGTCTTTCAGGATTTGAATCTTACTGTCATTTTACTTTTTAATACTCATTTTTAATGTGTGTGTGAAGATGTGTGCAAGCATATCAGTATGTACACACGAGTGCAGGTACCAGAGACATTGGTTCCCATGGAGCTGAAGTCACAGGAGGTCGTAAGCCTCAGGATGTGGAAATTGAACTCCACCCCTCTATAAAACTAGTATACCACCTTTAATCCCAGCAATTGGGAGGCAGAGGCAGGTGGATCTCTGAGTTCAAGGCCAACCTGGTCTACAAATTGAGTCCAAGACAATCAGGGCTCTGTTACACAGAGAAACCCTGTCTCAAAAAACAGGAAAAAAAAAAAAGTAGTGTCACTCAACCAGTGAGCCATTATTCCAGCATAATCAGCATAATTTGTATGTAGTTATTTTATAGATAAAGACTTCTATAAATAAAATTTTAGAAAAATGTTTACAAGATTTCTGTTTTGAGGTATGGTCTCATGTAGCCCAGTCTGCCTGTGAACTCCTTATGTATCAATGAGAGACTTTAAACTTCTGATCCTCCAGCCTCTCGTTCCCAAGTGTGTGCCACCCTGCCTGGTGATAAGCGTTGTACCAACTGAGCCACATCCATACACACAAGATTCACACCTTTAATTCCAGCACTCAGGAGGCGGAGGCAGGTGGATCTCTGTGAGTTTGAGGCCAGCCTGGGGTACAAAGCAAATTCAAGACAGCCAGGGCTCTCTTACACAGAGAAACCCTGTCTCGAAAAACCAAATAAAATAAAATCAATTAGGGGTCAATAATGTTTACTCTGATAATTATTTGTTTAACTTATGTGTTTTTAAGATACAATTACTGATTTTAGTCTGAGAGTTTTGTTGTTGTTTCCTATCAGCTGATGAGTACATAGTCTTACAATAGAAATATTTATGAATGGGATTCATGGTGGGGGGAAAAGCACAACTCCATATACTTAATACAGAAGGAATCTGACATTTCTCATATAACTGTGTGCCTGGAGAGCCAGGAGTAGAATGAATGTGTTTCACAATGCAAAGTCTTTCAGAGTGAGGTACACAGTGTAACCCCTCAGGAAATAGATGCTGAAAGAATTGATTGTGGAATCTTCATGGGCATGATTTTGGCCACTTTCAGAATTACTTTCTCAAATTGGGATTCTCTGGCCAGGAGGAGGTAGGTGAGGAGAGTAAGTTACTGTGGAAGAGGAGAATAGAAATCAAGGACACAGGAGTGGACAAGGGTATAGAAAGCAAAGGGAAGGTTAGGCTCCTGCAAAGGAAAACACATAGCAACAAGAACCTGCCATGTGTGAAACTTCACTCCTATACAATGCCCCCCTCCTCAACCTCTCCCTTACAGGGGAAGGTCTGGCCACCCAAGTCTCCTGTGGTCAAGGCTCCAGAGACCAGGACAACCTGGGCTGCAAGGTGAGGTGATTTATTTGCATGAGCTAGGCGACGCTTGGAAGCCACAGAACAACATCTGCCTTCGCTACCAAACAGATCCTTTTGCCTCCTCCTCCTCCTCCTGTGCAGGCAGTCAAGGCAGGAGGTTGGCAAGGTGACCTTATAAAGCTGAATCTGAGCTTCTAAAAATAGAAGCATCCTCCAAGAATCCAGAAGTGGAGGGGAGACTGTGGATGTTGAGGGCCAGAACCCAAGTCCCTGGAGCATTGTCAGTATGAAACTGTATTAATTAGACACAGGCACCCAGATCCATAACCTCAGGTGTCTCACAGAAATTGAAACTAAATGAACTGGCTTTTTTCCTCTTCCTAGTTACATTCTCCTAGGCTTTAAGGAAAAAGAGAGAGAGAGAGAGAAAAGAGATTCATATTGTCTGACCTATTTGTATTGGCTGTACATTGCCCAAGGAGATGTCTTCCCCAGTATCCCAGTAGAGGGAATGTGAGTTCCTTGAAACACATTCAAGATGGGATGTGGCTAAGTGGGACCTCCAGGAGCAGACAGCATGGCTTCCTAAAGTCTGGCTTCTGAACTTTTCTCCCTGTGTGGGTACTGTGCAGGACTAGGTTTGTGTCCCAGTGCGTCCAATTATGTGAGAACATGAGGTCAGCGGCTGCCACTGTCATGCTCATGCAGTGTCCTTGTCCAGAGTTAATGAGGGGCTAGAAGATTCCATGAGCTGGTAGAACCACCTGCTACTGATCTACAGAGGTTGTTTACAGTATTCTAAGGTATGAATGCCAATGTAGAGTATGGGGAAGACTGAGCTCTGCAGGAATCTGTGGGAGTAGTGTGGCTTACTTGAGGGCTCTGTGTAGAGGGGCAAGCATAGGGGCTAGACTGAAGCCCTGCTCGAAAGACTACAGGAAGCTGAGGGGGGGTTCAGGGCAGAATCTCTGAGTTCTGCTGGAGTGATCAGCCCTCTTAGGCTCCTCTTTGCATGGCTTTGTGCTGAGAACCGTGATTCTCACAGCCATATGAGTAGAACCACGATGAGGGGAACTCTGAGCATGCTGTGTTCTCTCAGAGTGTAGGATCCTGTGTGAAGTTGTGCACATGGGCTGTGTGCATGTGGTGGCTTCCTGTGGACAGCCTCCTCAGCTCTGCCATCTAAAACTGCACTGTGCTTTTGCAGATGTAGTACAGGGGTGGAGTTTATAAACTAGACAAAAGGAGCAGAGTGTCCTTTCTAGCACTGCCCTGCAGTGGAGGCTCCTGCACGTGGCCAAGGACTCTTTCTAATTCTTTGGTCTATATTTTTTAACAGGACAACGTGGACCTGGGTGAGCTTATGTTTTCACTCTGCTATCTTCCAACGGCTGGCAGGCTGACCATCACCATTATAAAAGCAAGGAATTTAAAGGCAATGGATATAACAGGAGCATCAGGTGGGATGTTCTTCAGTTCCTCATCTTGTTCTAATTCAACACATTATGAAGTTCGTTTTATGGCACCTTGGGTCTGGAACCAAGTTGTGTAAGTTTAATCATGTTCCTACCACCTCTGAGTGCTGTGTGACCTTGGAATAGCTCCTTAACCACTCTAGGCTTCAAATTGTCATCTGTAAAGTAAGAATATCTAGCCCAATGTGTTGTATGATGAACTGAGTTAGTACGTATAAGACCATAAAATGTGTGGTGTATTAAGATGCTACCTGATATTATTTGAATCTTGAGCCTTTTGTTTTCCATAATTGGGACTCAACTTACATTTGCACATTCTGAGTGCTCTACCAGTTAGGCCTTTCCTCTGACTTCACTATCTTGGGCTCATTGAAGATTGGAGACAATTCTGACTCCTTATAAAAGTTAAATATGGCGGTTTTTTTCAGAGAACCAAACATATACCTTTATATTGTAAACCCTGACACCAAATATCTCATTATGCAGTTCATACTATACACATTCATACCAACTTTGGCCAAGTGGTCACTAACGCACAGAACACTGACTCAAGGTCACTGAACTCAAAGAGCCAGAGATACAATGTATTTTGGTGGTGGTGGTGGTGGTGGTGGTGGTGGTGGTGGTGGTGGTGGTATGTGTGTGTGTATGAACATGAGTGAGTGCCTGTGTATGCATGTACATGTAAAGACCAGAAGTTAACCTCAGGTGTCATTCCCCACTAGCCCCTCACTACTGTCTAACAAAAGAAGAGAGTTCTGTATCTCTCTGCTGCCCTGACTCCTCACTCCCTCTGGAAGGTACTTCAAGCCAGAGGAGCTATATCGTTTTTGTTTATTTCTTGTTTAGAAACAGCCTGGAGTATAGAACATAGAATATATCAATATCTTGGAACAAATGCCATCCCTGACTTTGACTTTTGAGAAAGGTTCTCTCATTGAGACTTGGGCTCGCTGGTTAGGCTATGACTGGACAGCAAACACCAGGGATCCTCTTGTCTCTGCTTCCCTTGCACTGGAATTACAGGTGCATGCCATCCACCACCCAGATGTGTAGATAGAAGGTAGGCTCTAACTCAAGTCTTCTGCTTGCATGACAAGCTTGTTACTGACTGATAATTACTCCAAGATGTTGATATATTCTATGTTCTATACTCCAGGCTGGTTCTAAGCAAGAAAAATAAATATAGTTCCTCTGGCTTAAAGTACCTTCTGGAATGGATGGGGGGTCAGGGCAGCATGTGAGTAAGCAGAGAGATACATGAATCTGTGTAACCAAACTTTTTAATTATTATTTAACACTTATTTATTTATTACTATATTCACTTATAACAAATAACAATTATTTCTTAACTATTAATCCTACACATTCCTATAACCCCTTTAACCTATCCACTAAACCTATTGATAATTATTTTTCTAACCTTTTAGAATGATACAGTCTCTGGGGCAGGTCCTCAGTCGTCAGGAACACAGTCTTTGTTGTAGATTCTTTAGCACACTTACCAGTCCTTTTTCTGGATCTCTCAGATGTAGATTTGTCAGGGTAAGTTGGTTATTCCAGTCTCACCTTAAATAAGGCTTGATGCTTTCTTCTCTCTGGGAGACCCCAGCCCCTTCACATCAGCAACTCTGCCGCTCTACCTCAGAGTCCTTAAAGCCAGGCACAGTTTCCTTTAGGCCACTGTTCAGACAGATCAAACCCCTCTAGGCAAAAGCTGAGCCACAACAGGGTTTAGTCCTTGGCCTTTTGGTGTCTTGCTCAGGCTTTCTTTGCTCACCAGCTTCTTTCTGCCTCAGGGAGATCTGGCCATCAAATTATGGCCAGCACTTTTTTCAGCAGGACTCTGGGAGCTCTCTAGCATCAGGGGCCTCTTCTTCTTTTGGGGGCTGTATGTACTGTCCTTAAATAGTAGGAACTCTGTTTCAGCTTAATTTGGGCTCTGCCCACTTAGCAGCTGAAAACATTGTCAGGCCAGATACTTTGTTTCTTTAAGTCCATTAAGTCTTTCCTGTTTTCCTGACTTCAACCTTGTTTTTCAGTCCATTAAGTCTTTCCTGTTTTTCCTGACTTCAACCTTGTTTTTTCAGTCTATTAAGTCTCCTGTTTGTTTCCTGTTTTCACCTGACTTCATCCTTGTTTTTCCACAAGCTGATAAGCTAAATCGCTCACAGCCAAGTTGATCTTCATGCCCGGAATTAAGAGACTGTATCAGATACCCCTATATATTTTCTAAGTCTAATATAATTATTCTAACTCCCTACAACTCTGTCTTGAGCTGCATGGTAGTGAGGGGCTAGTGGGACCAGAAGTGCACTGTCCAGAGCACAACCAGCCTGGTCACCTGTCACTCTGCCATGGTTATGCTAAGAACATCCCCTGTCCCGTTTCTTCCTAATTAATGAACAGGTTCTCGCTTTGCAAACACATCTCCAGGAGCTTCCAGAACTTAAGGCCATCCACTCCCAAAGGCTGCCTCAGTCTCTAGGAATTCAGCTTAAAGAACTAGAAGCATTCCCTTGCTTAGAGGCCCAGTCTTTAAGCCAAGATTTCCATGGTAGCTCAGAGTCAAGGTACTGATTCCTGTCTCCCACTCCTTGGAAATGTCTGTATTTCTCTTCCCTTCACAGGCAGACAGGTCCTGAATTCTGGTTGGAATATTTTCTAATTTGGTAACAGATGTTTTCACTCTATTTTTAAAATTCATGAATTTTGAGGAGACAGTGTCCTGAGCTTTTTCTTGAATGAATAACCAAATTATTCTAAATAGTTGCTGTCCACATCATATGTCTCACATGAGTTAGAATCCTCAAACTCTATTCTCCAGAGAAAGGAAGTCTTCCTCCAGTGGCCATACACACCCAGCATCTCCATCTGTCCTCACAGTGCCCTGTCCATCTGTTCTCATGCCTGTGCAGATCCCTATGTGAAAGTCTCACTGATGTGTGACGGCCGGCGACTGAAGAAGAGGAAAACATCCACCAAGAGGAACACACTTAATCCCGTTTACAATGAAGCCATAGTCTTTGACGTCCCTCCTGAGAGCATCGACCAGATCCACTTGTCCATAGCTGTCATGGACTATGACCGGTGAGATACCAAGAGCTCTTTCTCTGTGCAGTCTCACTTGTTCTTGGGGCAGGATGGGCAGATGGGAGAGCAGCCATATGCTCAGCTGGGACCCCAGGACACAGAGTGACTAAAGGGGCAGGCTGACAGGGAGTCACATCATCTAAACCATGCTGTAGAATCCTGTTATGACAGTGCCACTGATACCTTACCTCCCGCTTTCTTATCTGTTTTCTCCTCCACCCTCCCACATCCCACCTCTTTCCCTTCCCATCTCTGCACACTTCCTGGTAGTTCTGTGTGGAGAACTACAGCCCTATAGGTCTTGTTTTCCACTGAGCAGTCCTGACTCCTTTAGTGGAAAGCTTCTACTCAAAACACAGAATGGTTACTTTAGCCACACCACCAACATTTCTAAATATAAAACTTCAATTTTTTTCCTTCTTGCACTGTGTTTAATAAAGATCATTTCCATCCACTTAACTCTGAAAGCAAATACAGAAATGTTCTCTTGAAAATGGTGGAATCGGTATGGATGATGGGGTACATTAAAATGTATAAGATGCTAGACTTTTTAATTAATACAGACACAGAGAAGATATTTATAGCTTGCATTGTAGCCAATTGTGTATTTAAAGGACAGATTTGAAAAACAGTCATTTTAATATGCAAAGGAAGTACCAACAGGGAATTATACATGTTAAACCAGTCATTAGACTGAAATGCAAAGTCTCTTTTTAATTAGAAACCTCCCACGTGGTCTGGGCACAATTATAAAAGGAAAAAATCAGTCTGACTTCTAATATAATCTTACAAATATTATTTGTAGCTAAAAATTTTTCCATCTACCTTGAAATGTCAGCACAGCAGCGTCATGACCCCAATGTTTTTCCAGTAGATCCCTACACAAAGCATGCCTTGTCTTCTGACACAGTTGCCCATGAGCGTGAGAGCCCATGCTGGGCATAGACCTTGCCCTGTCTTCTTGGACACACTCAACACCATAGTGCCAGGTCCCAGGAGGGGATCCTGCCCACCAGCTGTGGAAGGCTAGGCTAGCACTTCCCAAGCTATTGCCAAGGTTCCTGCATCAACAAATCTGATTATGTAATGTCTGCTTCAATTTAATTATCAGTAAACTCATGAATCTGGCCTGGAAAAAAAAATCCATGGCAGTATCCACAGGACCTCTGCTTGCATCTGATTCTAATGAGTATAGACTTAAATATCCCAGACACTCCATTCCCCCTCCCCCTTTCTCTTCTCCCCACACAAACAGAACAGAAACCACTCATCTTTTCTGGGAGGAAAAAGAGGTTATCGCAAAGAATCAAAGAATGGGCCGCATCCTTCCAATTATTTCAAGGGACTATTTTATTTTTTTAACTGTTGAGGAAAAAGTAAAGCGACTCAATACAGAGACCTACTCACAAAAATTTCAGGCTGTTATCCTTAAGTTAAATGAGCTGGGTATCTGTCACAGTTGAAAAACTCAAGTTGGTTCAAAGAACCAAAGCTGAATTAGAGAGACAGATTTGCAGAAGATGATGGCAGTGGTCTCTAATGGAACAAGAAGCAGGAAGACCTAAGTGCCCTCCCCACTGGGCTCCACCATGCCAACCTTGCTCGCCTCTTGTGGGGATCTGAGTGGATGTTACAGAACACACTCCTTCCTCCCTAAGGTCTTCCTTCCATTCCTTTCTATAGATCTGGAAGCCAGCTTAGCCTGCATAGCCAGAAGTGGTATCATTATCACACATCAAGCAGTTCTTTGAGCAAAGGTTCTCAGGGCCAAGTGAACCCATGTCAGCATTAGAAAAGTTGAATATAATATTGAACCCTAGGTCTTTCTGCTGGTAAGCCTGGACTGCAGTTTTAAATTAGAGTTTGTTTGTTTGTTTAGCTCACTACTTCTGAATTCCCTCCATACATTTGAGTCACTGCTTTTACTCAGTGATTCTCAACCTTCCTAATGCTGCAACCCTTTAATATAGTTTTTCATGTTGTGGTGACCACAAGCATAAAATTATTTTCTTTGCTATTTTATAACTGTAATTTTGCTACTGTTATGAATCATAATATAAATATCTGATGTGTAGGATATCTGATATATGACCCCCCCCCCCCAAAGAGATCACAACCTATAGGTTACGGACTCCTGCTTTTATTTCTGTGTAGCAAAATTTTAAGAAAAAACTGTTGTGGCCCATTTTCACAGTGTAGGTCACAATGAGGTCATCGGCGTGTGCCAAGTAGGCAATGAAGCTGAGCGGCTGGGCAGAGACCACTGGAGTGAGATGCTGTCATATCCTCGAAAACCCATTGCACACTGGCACTCCCTGATGGAGGTAAGACCTACCCCCTTACATGTTTCGCTCTGTAGATTCCATGCTTTGCTGCTGAAATGCAAAGCTGTTAACAACATGAACGTACCAGGCTTTTCTATCACCAGCACAGTCCCTGGTGACCTTTCCCGGGGCTGTTGGAACTTGCATGAAATCTGAACTTTAATACATTCCCTCCATTTGGATCAGGGACCATCCCTTATTTTTATTGTCTTTTAAAAGGATCAGGATTCAACAGTTTTGAGTTGGCTTTTGGAGGGTGTCTGCATGAGGCAGAGAGAACGCTGTTTTAGGAATGCCTCTGGCCCTAGCCTGTGAGTCCTGTGTTGGTTAACATCAAGTTCAGGTTTATTAAAAAAAAAATAATGAAGCACAAAATAACAGTGTGTAGAAAGGAAATTTCTCTCTTCCTTACATACAGCAAGTCTAAAGGAAGACAGTGTAGGGTGTGGGACTATGGTCAACAGAAGCCTAGACTTCTCCCATCCTTCTTTCTAACTGTCCTAGAAGTTACCTCATCATACAATGTGGCTGCTGAGCTCAAAACTATCATAGCTTTCATGCCATGAAAGTGTGGAACAGTGCAGTGGTCAAAAGAACACACAGTGCTACTTGCAGGGTTCTCTTTGATATCTTCTAAGACACTGCTTCTTATGTGAGATTTCATCACAGGACTTTGGGTGTTTCTACCTTCAGAGGAAGGTAGTAAATATATTCGTTTTCTTATGTACCTAACTGAGTAGGGTTTTATTTGCAGAGAAAGGAAGAGTACATACTGGCCGTCACCCTGCCAAGTTTTCCTCATGCACTAGTTTCTCTGTCACTTCTTATCCTTCTTCTGTTTGTCTTTGCTTATAGACTCTTTTTTTGGAGTATTCTCTCAACACTGATTTGATTGAGGGGCATTTCTGAGGATCACATGCACACATGTAAAGACACACGAAGCACACAGGTGAATGAGAAGCTGCTTTGTAGCTTTTATAGATATCACAATACAGAAGAATTTTTAAAAATGAAAGTATTTACTTACTTACCTATTGGTGGTGTACATGCAAGGACGCGTGTATGGCGACTAGAGGACAACTTTTGAGAGTTGTTTTTTCTCCTTCTACCAGGTGGGTCCTAGAGATTGAATGCAGGTTGTCAAACTTGAAAACAAGTCCCTTAACCTACCGAGCCATGTCACTGGCCCCAGAGAGTGTGAGTCATTACAGTGCATAGGCATAAGCTTTGTGACTGATAGGGTGAGCTACAAGGACACATAGGAGTGAGGCTTATTGAGCTAGCAGGACACGTGAGCTGCTGGGGATGGGGACACCAGAAAACAAGCAGGGATCATTGATCAAGGATATATGGGTTCCAGGAAGAGAACTTTCCTCTATTCTCCCTGCACTGGCAGCCAGAGAGCAAAACAGATCACTGTCCAATGTTGGTAGTACTTTTGCCCTTGACAGTCAGGTGAGTATGATGTGGTAGAGTAAACATGCAGGCAACTAGAGAGGAAGAGGTGCTCCGACCCAGACCTGAGGACAAAGGGATGCCTCCTTTGAAGGAATGGTACAGAAAGGAGGCTCCAAGCATGAAGGGCACTAGTTATATTCAATGATAGAATAGAGTCTCCTGATTTGCAGGTCCCAGGGCATGTATCTCTGCCCCTGGGCCATAGAAGCCAAATCTCTCTTTTCTGGCAACAAAATTAATCCCTAAGGGAGACCTTAAGACCTGCAAGCCACTTGAGAAAAAGCCAAGGGAACTATGCCTCATTTCCTCAGCTTCTGGTGGAATTCTCAAAGGGCCCCATATGCAGGCTTAGTAAATTGCCCAGGGATGCCACTGGTAAGTGGCAGTTAGAGCCATTTTAATCTACCTTCTGTGTCCTTAGAAGTCACTTCTGACTTAAATTCTCCTTTTTGGTCAGAAGTGTCAAAACTCTGTGACAGGTAAAGGGAAAGCAGGAAGGTCCACAGGGCTGTGAGAGGAGCCCTGACCCAGGCAGGACTTTCTCAGTGGCCTTGGCAGAGGAACCCCTGGCGGGATGTGGCATGCTGGGTGTGGGAGCACCACAAAGCAGGGTAGGAGGCTCTGTGGAGGCTTCTTCCACTTCAGAGGGAAGAATGTTATGCAGCCTAAGTCCCTAGGAGATGCTTCTTAAACCCTTAGCTCCCAGCTTTTTGCAAATCTGTGTTCAACAGTTATGTAAGTGTGAAATAAACGTCTTGGGGGTTTTAGTAATGAAACCTGGGAGTAGTTTGTGCAGTGGCTAGAATTACTTCGGCTAATACAATGGTCGTTTCTCAATGGGTGCAGTGGAACTAAGGAAATAAAATGCCTATGTCCCTGATATGAAAGGCGAGAGAGGCCGCTCCTTCCCTGTGGCCTCTTGCCTGTCTTTGAAGTTATGTCTTGAACTCTAGATCCATCTCCAGAGGGGGAATGCTGCCTTTCCTTTTAAAAATAAACATGTAGCTTGCAAAATTAGGGCAATGGTACCAGATGAGATTAAAGAAGGTGGAAGGTGTACCATGCTTTGTCAGCCACTGTATGGATGGAGGCGGTCACAGGCAGTGCTGAGTTGGATGGACCTAGATTCACACTGCTATGCAGCCACGTGCTGGTTGATTGTTCTTCACCTTTGGCTTTCTCATCTGTCAAGTTGTCCTAATGGTCTGTCTCTCAACGACAGTTATAAAGGTTAAGGTTTTAAGGAGGTGGGAGAGTTGAGGTGGGGTTTCATGTAGCCAAGTGTAGCTATGAGTTTGTTATATTGTGGAGGATGAACTTAAATTTCTAAATCCCCTTGCACCCATAGGTGCAAGGCTATAGGCATACACCATCACCCCCATTTTACACAGTTCTAGGGGTTGAACCTAGGTATTTGCTGGGAAAGCACCCTATAACTGAGCTATATCTCTAGCATAAGTCAAGTGGTATTCCCCATAAAACCATGGCTGGCACCTAACCAGTGCTCAGTAAGGTTCTCATTATTGTGTGTCCTACATTCTGATGGGTCATTGTGTCTTTTTACAGGACTCTATAACATAAGGAAATATCACCCATGTTGTTTTTCATGGCAACAGCTAGGAACCCCAGTGAGCATCATCCCAGCTTGGAATAGTGGCTTACTCTCAGCACTTGGGTGAACATGGGTATACAGAATTTTTGTTTTGTTTTTGGAGACAGTGTTTCTCTGTGTAGCCCTGACTATCCTAGAACTCAATCTATAGACTAGGCTAGCCTCAAACTCAGAAATCCTCCTGCCTCTGCTTCTCAAGTGCTAGAATTAAAGGCATGTGCCACCACCACCCTTCAGGTGGCTCAGGTATACAGACTTAAGGTCTATCCCCCTTTTCCCTTCAACTCAACCACAAAGATACCTGCTATTATGCTCTTTATTATGCTCTATTAAATAAAAATCTGATGAATCCTGGGCTGCTTAGTACATGTGCATGTGTATGCGTGTATGTGTTTGTGTATATGACCATGTATGTATAGATCACAGGGAAAAATGAACAAGGATGAGTTAGGATTTAGTGTGAAAGGAAGGTGGCCTGATAGAAACTCCATGCTGCTAGGGACCAGGGGAGTAGGTTATAAATGAACCCCAATTCCTGTAGAGACTTGGCCATCTACTCAAGGCTCTATCAAACATACCCTCACATTGCCAGAGTAGCAGATGGAGTCCTCAGAAGCAATGAGTTAAAAAATCCATCTCTCTCTCTCTCTCTGGGACACAGCATGGCTTCACTGCACACTCAAAGATCACCCAGTGACTTCCCCTTTACTCTTCATAATGTCATTACCTCAGAAAGCTGTGTAAGCTCTCCCAGAGCAGTTCTCCTGGGACTATATTTATATATAGCCAATATTTATATAATTATAATATATAAAATTAATCCTAAATAGAGTACTCAGTGTGGATCTGTCTTTCTCTCTCAGCATCTAGACTTTACACAGACATGTACATAAGGCCAGAAAGGTTTTACGCCAGCATGACTGGCTGAAGACATCACCTGATTACACCCTTTCTCGGGGCAATCCGATAGCACAGGACATACTGTAATGCCCAGAGCCTTCTTTGTCTTCCGCAGTAAGGATATAAATGTAGCTTTGTGAGGAGCCCAAGGCAAGCATCAGTACCAGGTCTTGCCTCAGTGTTGCATCAGGGCCCCTTTAAATGTTTCTAGATATTTTCTATCTAGTGCTCAACAGAGCCTCCTTGGAGTCTTAAATCTACACATTCCCAGGAGAAAACATCTGATTTTCCAGGCTGGGTCAGAGAACGGTAACTGGTAACCCACCCCATCAATGGTGTACAGAGCATAGCTCTTGAGAAAGATACCAACAAGACAGGAAAACTCGATAGATTGATCATGGCTGCTTCCCAGGAGTACAGGAGACTCAGACAGTTGGGGCAAGCTGCTGTTCACAACAGAGGCAGGCAATGGGTGCACTTTTCAAGACAGGACATGAATGGATAGGACACGTGGAGCTCTGGGAGCCTGGGTGCTGTCACAGGCCTGTATGGCTACATGCTCTCTTCCCCTGTTCCTGTAGCTCACGTTAGTCCAGGGACCACCTTTGCATTCCTTCCTGCTTCAGTCCATCTGATCATAGCATTTCAAACTTGGACTAAGCAAGAACCACTTCTCCCTGATCCCAGGCTTTCTCCCTCTGGGACTTGGTGTGGCTTCACTGCAGACCCAAAGTTAATCCATGAGAAATGCAGCTCCACAGCTGGTGTCTAACCAGTGTTCGGTAAAATATGCACTTTAGTACTATGATTATGTTCCAGATGCCAAACGTGTAAAGGAAATGCTTGGACATTAGAAATGATTCCTTTCTCGGAACCTTACTCCATTGCTGGTGGGAGTGCAGGCTTGTGCAACCACTATGGAGGTCAGTATGGCGATATCTTAGAAAACTTGGAATAGCTTTGCCTCAGGACCCAGCCATACCACTTCTGGGTATACACCCAAATGTCTCCTCACGGAATCATAAGGAAGTTTCCTCATCTATGTTCAAAGCACCCTTATTTGTAATAGCTGGAAACTGGAAACAACCCAGATGTCCCTCAACCGAAGAATGGATTAAAAACTGTGGTACATCTACACAGTGGAATATTATTCAGCTATCAGGAACAATGAAATTATGCAATTTGCAGCCAAATGAATGGAACTAGAAAAGCTCATCCTGAGTGAGCTAACCCAGACTCAGAAGGATGCATATGGCATCTATTCACTTATAGTAGGATTTTAACCATATAGTAGAGGATATCAATACTACAACCAACACACCAAAGGGAACATGGACATAGACTATTTTTTTATTCTTTTTTATCTGTTTGTCTGTTTATTTGTTTGTTTGGTTTTTTTAGTTCTCTCTCCCTGGCAATGAGACACTTTTCACCAGTGGTACTGCCTCGTAGACCTCCATTGTATGAGGAGGCTCTTGGCCTAGCTCATATGACCTCTGAACTGGGATGAGGGACTGTTATATAGGGACACTCCACTCCAGAGAAGTGGGATGGAAGGGTCAGGGAGTTAAGAAAAAAAATGAAATGTGAAGTTTTGGCCTTTTGCTACAAATTGTCATAAACTGTTTAGGGTAATTAAGAAATGCAAACTAATAGTCATGCAAGCCTGTCATTTTGTTAGGTACTATGACAGTCTACTATAGTGATTTTCTAAGCTAATCAGAAATCAAGTTGCTAAGAGACAAGCAACATCTGCTTATCCTAATATAAGAGATAGATAGGGCCTCTTCAAAAACCTCAAGAGATCTGCAGAATATGGCATTCAAAGATGTTCTCTTAACTTTATGTTTTTTTGATACCGAGACATGTCAACTCTTGACAGCACCCCCTATTCTACCCCAAGTAGAAGATGAGCATTGAAGAATCTCCAGTGGGAGATGATTGAATTAGTGGCAAGCCTATCTCTTGGCAGAAAAAACCCCTTGCTCCAACTGTAGACAAAATGCTGTCCAAAAAGGACAAAACTTGGAAGCAGGTAAGTCGACAACCTAGCTCTGCCAAGACAGGATAGGCAAGTCCTTCATAATTCCTGCTCTACAATCAATGTCTGTCAGAGAAACAGGGCCAAGTGATTGAAGATTGATGCTGTAATGTATGGAGAGTAAATGGGAACTGTCCAGGCAGCCACTGGTATGTAATTTCTTAGTTTGGGAAGCTGCAGGCCCTGCACTTCCTATATAATCAGATATATTTATCCCTCTCAGGTCTCTGAGGTGGTTGAAGAATAGATAGCTAGAGTCTCATAATTAAATTTTGAGTTGTTTAGGAATCAAGAGAGTGTTCTGGATCTAAGAAGATGTTTTTAAAATTGTGATGCAAGTTAGTATGAAAGCTGAGTTAGATATAGAACTTTAAACTCATGGAGATGGTTAGATAGTAGAATATTAAAGTCAGGTGCCAAATACATATGGACTGGACATTGGGAATGTATGCTAAGCCATATAACTCTCATAATTGTGGCCTATTTATTTCTGTTGTTTTGTATTGTATTTATTATTATAAGAGAAAGAGTCATTTGTTGGACTGAAAGGGGGAGCTGTTGGGGGAAAAAAGATATACCTTAAACTTAAAAAAAAAGGAAGGGGATGGGTGGGTTGAGGTGGAGGATGGGACTGGAGGGGGGAGTAGGGAGGGGATTGCGATTGAGATGTAACTTGAAGAAATAGAAAATAAAGAGGAAAAAAAAAGAAGTGATTCCTTTCTCTCAACAAGGCCCATTGCTAAGACTTTTTCTATGAAAGACTGATTGTTGACTGTGTTACTTGCCTTCAGTTTGCATTAATTCAGTGCATGGGACATGATTCATAGACAATGAAAGACCAATCCTGTTTTTATAGTGAGTTAATACCTGATGAGTTGAGGAAGGAATACATAAAAAGGATGTATAATGGAATCAACTGGCTTCCTTTCATGCTAAAGCTGCAGAATTCCCCTCCATTCAGTGGAATCCAAAGTAGAAGCAGGCAAGGTGTAAAAGCTACTGAAGTGAGTCTGTAGCAGGTGTTTAAATGTAGCTGGTTCTTCTTAGTTGCTCTAAGCTTTGACTACTTTTCCATTTAGAGTACATGAACAAAAATCATTTTCTCCATCCATCCCATTTATCAATCACAAAAATCATTTCCTCCATCGTTCTCATTCATTATGGCTTTGCATTCTGAGTACAACTAAGATAATATTCAGAACAACTGAGAGTCCTCAGTAAAGTATGAAGCTCCCCTTGAGCTGATGTGGCTGGCTAGGTCCTAGAGTGCTTGGTACCTGCTTTCATAAGAGATGATGCACAGACATCCCAGTGGCCAATAGCAGGGCCCTGATTGAGAACTATTCCAGAAATGACAAGGACATTAGCCCTTGAGTTGGCTCATCTCATCAGAAAAACATTTCAGTACCAATTTTGTACAATAGCATGACTTGATTCATTATCTGTTGTAGAAATAAAATAGAGGAAAATAAAGGGATTTTTGTTTGTTTGTTTTTGGACAGTAGGAAGGACCTGCTTTTGAAATTTCTTGAACTAAAAAGGTAAACTGTTTTTAATGGTGGGATGGCGCAATAACTGTCCATGAACACCTACCAAGGGAGCTCCCGAAACTGAGCTGACTTCAGGGAATATAAAACAGTGCTAGATGGTTAGGATGTGAAACTGGTAAGTCATCCTTAGAACCTATGCCAGTGGATGTTAAGTGCTGAGAATGCTGTTTGGATAAGTGGGCACAGTGAGTATTAGGTAAGCATTGTCAAGTTTCCAGCTGTTGGATGGGTGTGGTCAGCAAATCCAAGACAGTTGAGACTTTCACAAGCAACTCTTACTTCTTACATTGAACTATCTGTACAGAGAGATGGGGTGCCAAGTATCCTCTCCTTTTCAAAGAAGATACAAAAATCAAGAACTTCCTCAAAGGTCTGTAGAGACAGGAATCATACAAAGCCCAGGAACACTCAAAGTAACCAAGAGAGATATAAAAGATGACAACAATGTGATGGAAACTAACATTTCTGCTGTGTAGAAAGTTAACTATGTCTTGACACCCCTCTCTTTCACAAATTACCCCACTGTTGCACCTTCTGCCCATTGGGGTTATGCTCCAATAGTTGCTATACAGAGGGTGGATGACAATGGACTTACACTTCTGCTCCCCATCTCCAGAACGGCATTCAGAGGTGACTAGCTAACACATAGGACAGGCTGATTCTTCGCAGATGGAATGAATCAGTGATTTATTCTACCCCTGAAAGAACCACTTTCAGATGCTAAGCTGCTAATCATATGGGGAACTGTCCCTTGTTGGAGCAACAGTGGAACATCCTGACAGAGGTCATTCTGAGAGGCTACTGTGTCTAGAAAGGAGGCTTCCAGGAGATGCTCTTGTCAAATGCTGCCTCCCACAGGTCACCAGTACCACCTGCTGATTGGATAAAGCTAACTTTATTTCCACTAGTAATGGGAAAAGAAGGGCAGCACCTTATTTATTGGTATTCCAAAATCTGATGCAAGGTGTCAGGAATGGCATGGGAGGTGTTGATTGCCCTGAGATCTATTTTTCTGTTTTGTTCGCTGGTGTTTGCCTAGTACCTAACAAAACACACAGTACATGGCAGACTCTTTGGAAAGTTTTCCTAATGAAATAATTATTGATGTGCAGACAACAGCCTGTGTGTTGATGCCAACATGGCCAAAAGAAAGACATTCTACTCTTAGGGTACATGCATATTGTTTACAGTTAAGAAAAAAATGGATTTTCTTTTATTTCTATGTGATACTTTCCAGGGAGAGTTCAGCTCATAGGTGGAGCTGAAGGGCCTACAGAAAGTTCTCCATGTGGGATTGCTCCCTGGGTTGAGAACGGCAGTTTCTCAACTCGGTCATGTGCCCATTCTTCTCCATCGCATCTCCGTTCCCACATTTCAGTTGATTTAGAATGAAATTGAAAATTGTGCCAATGAGATGTCTGAGCTGGGGAGGACACTTGCTAACAAGCTTAATGACATGAGTTTACTCCCCAGGACCCAAACTCCCACAGATTATCTTCTCACCCCCACATGCATTTTGTAGTACATGCACACCCCCTGTATAACACACACACACACACACACACACACACACACACACACACACACTAAGTGTAATTAAAAAATTAAAATAACTTTTAACATCAATATCTTTAGTAACTTTACCATTTACTCCTGTCACTTTATTTTAAAATAAATCTCACTGTGTTGAAAGTTGGCAATCAGGAATGGTAGGATCACACCTTTTCACCCATTTTAAGTAAAATCTGGGACATGATATGTGTTAACATTTAAAACATATATATATAAAGGAGGATTTTCTCAAAACCAAGGAAAACTTCACAAATTGTTGGCAATTACATAAAGCAATCTCAGCTTACAGGCACCTGCTGTGCAATGGTGCATCATACCCAACTGTCCAAAACAAGCATTCTGTATGAGACAGGAAACATCAGAGTGGTTTTCCTCTATGTGGCTGAGGATCTGTGTGGCACCTGCTTAGGTACTTTAATATTGATAAATAAATGTTCAGATTGACAGTTGACTAGAGAAAGGTCATAAAACCAATCAAGCAAGTAAATGTCACCCAAAAAGATTAAGACTGGCTACACATTGTAAAATGTAAACATTCTGGATTTTTCTTCCTGTTATTAATGCTTAATGAAGTCTCTGCAGGGGACATGGAAATTTGGATCCAAAAAA
>CAJQZJ010001826.1:14577323-14660609 GCA_907164525.1 Lophiomys imhausi | reverse complement strand
ATCTCCTGGAAAGATAAGAACAGAGCCCTGCCCTAATCCTAACTCTGGGACAATTACCTTTTTTTGGGGGGGTCAGGTAATATTTTTCCTGGAGCAAATTTGGTTTTTTGATAATATATAAAGTATTACCTTTCAATCCGGATTAAAGAAGAAATTATTTTGATATTTTGGAGCTAAACAAACCTTTAGTGTATATATTTTGAGATCTCAAAGGACAATTTGTTTGAATTGCAGCCTGCCTTTTGTAAGTAGCTTTTAAACTTAAATCTTTCCAAATCCTATGTGCCTGTCTCTGCATTCTAAATTTTGGGATCAAAGACATGTGGTTTCCAACTGATGGGATTAAAGATGTGCTCCTCCACCCCTGGATCAAAGTTTTTCTCTATTTAGAGTTTGTTTTGTATCAGGTGGCCTTGAGCTCTGAGATCTGCCTGTTTCTGTCTCTAGTGTGTTGGGATTAAGGGTGTATTCTTCCCCAATGATGTGACTAAGGGTGTGCACCATCACCACCCTGTTTCTTGTAACTCTAGAATTTATAAGACAACTAACTCTATAGTGATCCTCCTGTCTCTGCTGGAGGTAAAGGCATGGGCTAACACCATGCATTATTTTACCTTAGCTCTAAGTTTTTTCAACTCTTGGAGGTTTGTAAAACCAGGTTGAACAGCTGTCACCTTTAATTTATTTACAGTGTTTTAAACCTGTTACCTGCTTTTTAATGCCAAACCATGGAAATAGCCTATACCTCTACAAAAAAAAAAACAAAAAACAAAAAAAAAACTTTTAAGCTGCTATCAAGTTTGTGTAATCTCTGTAGCCACCTGCAGTCTAACATTCTAATCTGAAATTAAGGCCATTTTCTTTTCATGCCAGTAAGGTAAATTATAGTTTGAAAATTTTATATTGTATTTGTATTATATTTTTAAGCTTATTAATTCTTTTCTTAAAATAGTATTATTTATTTCTAGAACATAGTTTCCTCCCTCCTCCCCTCTTGGCCCCTCCCTTCATCTCTCCTTCCCTCCCTCTCCCCTTCCCTCCCTCCCTCCCTCCCTTCCTCCCTCCCTCCCTCCTTGTTCCTCTACTTGGTACTCTCCTTCTCCTCAGATGAGGTGGGTCCTCACATATCATACTCCCTCAGATCTTGCGTCATGTGAGGCCCAAGAGCTTACACTCGTACTGGAGCTTGATAAGGCACACCATCTAGGGTGTGGGGTTCCACTAACCTGCAGCAGATTCCATGACTCACTGGTGGGTAGAATTTTTCCTAGGATAGATATGCTAGGTTCCTGTCTATTTGGGTGTGTGGGTTGTAGGATAGTTATCCTCTGATGTATGGTTAATATCCATTTGTAAGGGAATACATACCATTTTTATCTTTCTGGGACTGCGTCATCTCACTTAGGATGAGCTTTTCTAGTTCCATCCATTTGGTTTTGAATTGCATGATTTTCTCATTTCTGATAGCTGTGTAGTATTCCATTGTGTATATGTACCACAGTTTTTTTATCCATTCTTCAGTTGATGGACATCTGGGTTGTTTCCAGTTTCTGGCTATTACAAATAAAGCTGCTATGAACATTGTTGAGGCAATGTCCTTTTGGTTTCTTTTCAGATCTTTTGGATATATGCCCAAGACGGGTATGGCTGGGTCTTGAGGTAGATTTATTCCCAATTTTCTAAGATATCTCCAGATTGATTTCCAAAATGGTTGCACAAGTTTGCAGTCCCACCAGCAATGGGGGAGTGTTCCCCTTTTTCCACATCCTCGCCAGCATGTGCTATCATTTGAGTTTTTGATCTTAGCCATTCTGACAGGTGTGAGATGGAATCTCAGAGTTGTTTTAAGTTGCATTTCCCTGATAACCAAAGATGTTGAACATTTCCTCAAATGCCTCTCAGCCTTTAGAGATTCCTCTTCTGTGAATTCTCGGTTTAGCTCTGTACCCCATTTATTGATGGGGTTATTTGATTTTTTGGTGTTTAATTTCTTCAGTTCTTTATATATTTTGGATATTAGCCCTCTGTCAGATGTTGGGTTGGTGAAGATCCTTTCCCACTCTGTAGGCTGCTGTTTTGTTCTAAGGACAGTGTCCTTTGCCTTACAGAAGCTTTTCAATTTTATAAGGTCCCATTTATTGATTGTTTGTTTTAGTGCCTGAGCTATTGGTGTTCTATTCAGGAAGTTGCTACCAGTGCCAATGATTTCAAGGCTTTTTCCCACTTTCTCTTCTATTAATGTTAGTGTGTCTGGATTTATGTCGAGGTCCTTGATCCACTTAGACTTAAGTTTTGTACAGGGTGATAAGTATGGATCTATTTGCATTCTTCTACATGTTGACATCCAGTTAGACCAGCACCATTTATTGAAGATGCTTTCCTTTTTCCATTGTATGTTTTTGGCTTCTTTATCAAAAATTAAGTGACCATAGATGTGTGGGTTTATTTCTGGGTCTTCAATTTGATTCCATTGGTCAACTGGTCTGTTTCTATACCAGTACCATGCTGTTTTTATTACTATTGCCCTGTAGTACAGCTTGAAATCCGGGATGGTGATACCTCCAGATGTTCTGTTATTGTACATGATTGATTTAGCTATTCTGGGTCTTTTGTTATTTCATATGAAGTTGAGAATTGTTTTTTCCAGATCTGTAAAAAATTGAGTTGGTATTTGGATAGGAATTGCATTGAATCTGTATATTGCTTTTGGTAAGATTGCCATTTTTATTATGTTGATCCTACCTATCCATGAACAAGGCAGATCTTTCCATCTCCTGATATCTTCTTCAATTTCTTTCTTCAGGGTCTTGAAGTTCTTATCATACAGGTCTTTCACTTGCTTGGTTAGAGTTACCCCAAGGTATTTTATATTATTTGTGGCTATTGTGAAGGGTGTTGATTCCCTTATTTCTTTCTCAGCCCATTTATCTTTTGTGTAAAGAAGGGCTACTGATTTTTTTGAATTGATTTTGTATCCGGCCACCTTGCTGAAGGAGTTTATCAGCTGTAGAAGTTCTCTGGTGGAATTTTTGGGATCACTGATGTATACTATCATATCATCTGCAAATAGGGATACTTTGACTTCTTTCTTTCCAATTTGTATTCCCTTGATCTCTTTTAGTTGTCTTATTGCTCTAGCTAAAACTTCAAGTACTATGTTGAAGAGATATGGAGAGAGTGGGCAGCCTTGCCTTGTCCCTGATTTTAGAGGAAATGCTTTAAGTTTCTCTCCATTTAGTTTGATGTTGGCTATTGGCTTGCTGTAAATTGCTTTTATTATTTTTAAGTATGGTCCTTGTATGCCTGATCTCTCTAAGACTTTTATCATGAAAGGGTGCTGTATTTTGTCAAAAGCTTTTTCAGCATCCAATGAGATGATCATGTGGTTCTTTTCTTTCAGCTTGTTTATGTGGTGGATTACATTGATGGATTTTCTAATGTTGAACCACCCCTGCATCCCTGAGATGAAGCCTACTTGATCATGGTGTATATAATACTTTTGATGTGATCTTGGATCCGGTTTGCAAGTATTTTATTAAGTATCTTTGCATCCATGTTCATAAGGAAAATTGGTCTGAAATTTTCTTTCTCCGTTGGGTCTTTGTGAGGTTTAGGTATCAGGGTAACTGTGGCCTCATAGAATGTGTTTGGCAGTATTCCTTCTGTTTCTATGTTGTGGAAGAGTTTGAAGAATATTGGTGTTAGCTCTTCTTTGAATGTCTGGTAGAATTCTGTGCTGAAACCATCTGGGCCTGGGCTTTTTTTGGTTGGAAGACGTCTAATGACTTCTATTTCCTTAAGGGTTATAGGACTGTTTAATTTGTTTACCTGTTCTTGATTTAACCTTGGTAGGTGGAATCTATCAAGAAAATTGTCCATTTCATTTAGATTTTCCAATTTTGTGGAGTACAAGTTTTTGAAGTAGGACCTAACGATTCTTTGGATTTCCTCAATGTCTGGTGTTATTTCCCCCTTTTCATTTCTGATTTTGTTGATTTGGGTATTTTCCCTCTGCCTTTTAGTTAGTTTAGCTAAGGTCTTGTCTATTTTGTTGATTTTCTCAAAGAACCAGCTCTTGGTTTTGTCGATTCTTTGTATTGTTCTTTTTGTTTCTAAGTTGTTGATTTCAGCCCTGAGTTTGATAATTTCCTCTCGTCTGCTCCTCTTGGGAGTGTTTGCTTCTTTTTGTTCTAGCTCTTTCAGGTGTTCTTTTAGTTGGCTAGTATAGGAATTCTCCAGTTTCTTTTTGAAGGCACTTAGAGCTATAAACTTTCCTCTTAGCACTGCTTTCAATGTGTCCCATAAGTTTGGGTATGTTGTGCCTTCATTTTCATTGAGTTCTAAGAAGACTTTAATTTCTTTTTTTATTTCTTCCCTGACCCAGAGGTCATTGAGGAGAGAGTTGTTCAGTTTCCATGTTTTTGCAAGCACTCTGTTGTTTTTGTTACTGTTGAAGCCTAGCTTTATTCCATGATGGTCTGATAAGTTACAAGGAGTGATTTCAATTTTCCTGTATCTGTTGAGGCTTGCTTTGTGACCGACTATATGGTCGATTTTGGAGAAGGTTCCGTGAGGTGCCGAGAAGAAAGTGTATTCTTTTGTTTTTGGGTGAAATGTTCTGTAGATATCAATTAGGTCCATTTGATTCATGACATCTGTGAGGTTCATTATTTCTCTGTTTGGTTTCTGCATTGTTGATCTGTCCAGTGGTGAGAGTGGTGTGTTGAAGTCTCCCACTATTAATGTGTGAGGTTCAATGTGGGATTTGAGCTTCAGTAGTGTTTCTTTAATGAATGTGGGTGGTCTTACATTTGGGGCATAGATGTTTAGTATTGAAATTTCATCTTGGTGGATTTTTCCTTTGATGAGTATATAGTGTCCTTCCCCATCTCTTTTGATTAATGTTGGTTGAAAATCCAATTTGTTGCATACTAGAATTGCTACTCCAGCTTTTTTCTTGGGTCCATTTGCTTGGTATATCTTTTTCCAGCCCTTTACTTGGAGATAATGTCTATCTTTTTTGCTGAGGTGTGTTTCTTGTAAACAGCAGAATGTGGGATTCTGTTTTCGCATCCATTCTGCTAGCCTGTGCCTTTTTATTGGGGAATTGAGTCCATTGATGTTGAGAGATATTAATGACTAGTGATTGTTACTTCCTGCCATCTTGATGTTGGTAGAAATAGTGTGTGAGTGAGCTTCTTTCCTTTTGTTTTTGCTGCAGGCATGCTATTTGCTTCCTGTGCTTTCTTGTGTGTAGTTAACCTCTTTGGGTTGAAGTTTTCCTTCTAACATCTTCTGTAGAGCTGGATTTGTGTATAGATATTGTTTAAATTTAGCTTTGTCATGGAATATCTTGTTTTCTCCATCTATGTTGATTGACAATTTTGCAGGGAATAGTAGTCTGGCCTGGCATTTGTGGTTTTTTAGGGTCTGCAAGATGTCTGTCCAGGCCCTTCTGGCTTTTAGAGTCTCTGAAGGAAAGTCAGGTGTGATTCTGATAGGTTTGCCATTATATGTTACTTGACCCTTTTCCCTAGCAGCTTTTAAAATTCTTTCTTTGTTCTGTACATTTAGTGTTTTGATTATTATGTGGTGGGAAGATTTTCTTTTCTGGTCTAATCTATTTGGGGTTCTGTAAGCTTCTTGTACAGTTATAGGCATCTCTTTTTTTAGATTTGGGAAATTCTCTTCAATGATTTTGTTGAAGATATTTTCTGGTCCATGGAGGTGGGACTCTTCTCTTTCTTCTATTCCTATTATTCTGAGATTCCGTCTTTTCATTGTGTCCTTGATTTCCTGAAGGTTTTGTGTCAGGACTTTTTTAGATTTGACATTTTCTTTGACAGATGTATCCATTTCTTCAATTTTATCCTCTGAGCCTGAAATTCTTTCTTCCATCTCTTGTATTCTGTTGGTGATGCTAGTGTCTGTAGTTCTGATTCTTTTCTTAAGGTTTTCCAGTTCTATGGATGTCTCAGATTGGATTTTCTTCATTGCTTCAACTTCCCTTTTCAGGTCTTCCATTCCTTTAAGCGCTTTATTCATTTCCATCACCTCCTTTGCAGTACTTTGTTGTTGCTCTCTGAGGTATTTGATTTCCTCCCTTAGGCCTTCTATTATTAGTATAAGCGTAGGATTAAGGTCATTTTCCTTTGCTTCAATTGGGTTCAGCTGTCCAGAGTTGTCTGTGGCATTATTGCTAGGATCTGGAGACATCCTATTGTTTTGGTTTTTTTTTACCATGTTCTTGCGCTGACCTTTTGTCATCAGATGGACCCAGGTGTTATCTGTTTGTTTCTTTTGTTACCTGACCTTGGTGCTCAGGAAAACTCCCTGCCCTGGGGGTTGGCTGATCCTGAGATCCTGGTGTTTACCTCCAGATGGCGGGCAGATACCTGTAATAGACTGACTGGCTCTCGGAGAGGAGGGTGGCTGCTGCTCTCCTCAACTGCTTGTGACCCAATTGGACCAATATAGAGGGGATTGGAGTGGGGAGAGGGCTAGCCTCTGAGGACCTGGGAGCTGACAGGTCTCCTCAGAAAGGCAGGTAGAGCTGTGGTTGGGTCTGTGTTCTCCTCTCACTGACCCAGTCGTTCTGGCTCCCCAGCTGGGCTGACTGTGCAGGCAGGGAGCTCCACCCACAACAGATGCCGGCCTCAGTGCGCCTGTTGCTGACTGCCTCAGATGCTTGGGTGCTAGGGTGAGTGACCCACCCGCCCCAGTATTTGTGGAGAACACACTGTCCCGGGTTCTGTTTGCAGGCAGTCTTGGCTCCTAATTGCTTTGCTGTGACTGGGTTAGGTCTCTGCCTCTCCGCTACAGTGCACACTGTGCCACCATGTTGGAAACTCCGGAAAAAAATAATCTCACTTACCTTTGCTCTTGTGGTGCGGCTCGAGTGCAGGCTGGATATCAGGCAGACCAACATTTGACATTATTATAGACACATAATTGTAAAACTTTTTAGAAGAAAAAATGAAAAAATGTACACACATGTGGTGTTTTGGTTCTTCACATTTTTATTTTAGTTTAAAAGGGGATATACTTGTCAAAATCATTAAATGAATTTTATATACCAGCAATGAGTAAATATTTTCAGCACAAAAATTGAGGAGTTAAAGGATGCACACATTCAGAAATGCATATGCAGTTTTGGTGCAGAACGGGTCCATGATGAGGGAGCTATGGAATTGAATCATGATCAAGTGTGTACATTTGAGACTGGGGCTATAGCTCATGATAGCATGTACAGGGCCCTAGTTTTGATCCCTGATGCCATAAAAACAAAACTACACATTTTTCGAGCTATATATTCTAGCATTTCTTCTGAAAATCCAGAATTCCAGGCTTTGTTTCACAGGCACTCACCAGGAATCAACATCATCCTTTGGTTTTAAGACTCTGCATGCCTGGGTTTTTGTTACTAAATTTTCATGAGCACAAGTAAGTTGTTTTACCACAAATATGTAACCTTTGCTGTGGAGCTGGATTTACCCTTAGATGCTAAACAGCATAAAGACACCAACTGTGTTTGTCATTGAAGAAACATGTTGTAAAGCCAGAGAGGGAAGAAGTAGCAATGTGTGTTGAAGGTAAGCCCACCTACTATGAAAGAGCTCCCTCCACATGTCCCTTCACTCCTGCCTGGGGCCAGGTCCCAAAGTGAGTGCTGCAGCTACAGGGGTGAAGACTAAGTGCTGGCTTTCAGGAGGCTGGACAGGTAAATGGACAGTAAACTGTTCCAATGTAATACAACCAATTATATAATTGGTGTTTTCACAGTGTGTAAGGGAGCATAGGGGAGAGAGTTCCCATTGGGAGAGGCTAGTACACAGACACATGCTGACCCTGTTTGAGCAGGCTCTCAGAAATAGGTAAGAATCCTTCTATCTCATGAGCAAAGAGGAGGAGGGGAAAGAGAGATCTGGACATTCAAAGGCACAGAGTGGTGAAAGGAGAGGGCCTGCACCTGGGACAGCAGTTGAAATGACTGAACTCCAGGGCCTTAGGGGAAAGACGAAAGATACCAGAAAGGGGAAGGGGGGCTCTTTCTATTGGAACTTTTGAATGACTTTAAGATGAACAGCAGCATGCTCAAGTTGATATTTTAAAAGGACCGTGCTGACTATCTGGAGGAAATGGGCAGGAGGATGGAGACAGAGAAGACAGCAGTACTCAGGATCGGTGTGCTGAGGCTGAAAGGCAGAAGTAGACTGCTCCGGAGGGGGCGCATCTACTCAGATGGGTTATGAGCTAACATCACATGGGGGGGAGTTTGGGATGAGCCAGATCTCCATATTGGCCAGATGGATGGTCCTGCTGTCTACCAACCTACATAATGGCAGGGAAGGAGGGCTAGAGTAAAGGTTGGAAAAAAGGGAAGCCACTGATAGGAGAAAGGGAAGATTAAGGAGTTTTGGTTTGTTGAACTTACTACCTTCAAAAAGAGACCCCTCTCAAAGCACATTGAGTTTAAACAGTTATTTAGATTGTAACCATCAGCCTTCTACATAGACACAGGGAGGGGCAGACACACACACATACACACACACACACACACACACACACAGTGCTCTACATAGTAGCAGGCTAGTTCACTAATTATTTTTTTCAATGAATATGTGCCAATAATCTGCTAACCAAAGACTAATTAGGCTCCCAGATCCCTTGGCAAAGAGCATGCCAGAAAGCTCAGCTCTTGGCTTAAAAGCTTTTTCTCAACTAAGAGAGACTGCAGTTTGTCTGAGTGGCCTGTATATTAGTGTTAGACAACTCCAGACTCAGCTGAGGGCTTAGTGTGAAGAGAAATGACCTCAGTTCAGACTAGTAGGTCCTACATATTGTTAACCCTCCCTGATGAGGACAAGAGTGTGGACTAGAACACAATTCTCAAACAGCATCAGCCAGTTTTAGGATCATAGGTAGACAAGACTGTCATAACAAGGAGTTGGTGAAACAGCAGGGTCCAGGGAAAGACAAATGGATTACATTAATAGCACTATACACAGCAACCCATGCAAATTAAAGACCCAAAATCTGCTTAAATAAATTTCAATCTCAATTTGATAATATTTTTAAATTGTTCTATGGGCTAGGGAAATAGCTTAGTCAGTCAAGAGTTTGTCCTGGAAACATGAGGACTGTGTTTGGTCCCCAGAACCCTTTCAAGCAGCTGGAAAGTTGCTGTGTGCTTCTAACCCCAATGCTGGGGAAATTGAAACAGTTGGATTCCTGTCTCTCACCAGCCATTCTAGCCTACTTTGTGAGCTGCAGGCCAAATGAGAGACTATCTCAAAGGAAGAAAAGAGTGAAGGTGACTGACAAACAACACATGAGGTTATTCTCTTGCCTCACATGCCTATGCATATCTGAGGCTGTGAACATGACAGTGCATGTACACTCCTGTGTACCCACACATATACATGAAATTATTCCTCAACATCATGCTTTGTCACTAACCTGCTTGTCATTCTAAACACAGGCTGGACTGACTGCATGAGGTTTTATGGTTGCCTCTCATTGATGAAAGCAGTTTCAAAGGAGTGATGGTATCTGAAGGCATCATGATTGGAGAGAGAGACAAGGAGGGTGGAATTAGAAAGTAAGGAGGTGGAATCCATGGCTATAGATAACTTCTTCAGGTGTCTTGATGGAAAAGGGGAAGGCAGGAGATAGGCTAATAACTAGAAAAGGATGAAGAGTCATAGAAGTGGAATGGATTTTCCTTCCCAAAAGCAAGAAATGTGAACATTATATAGAATAAGAAAAGGTCAATGGAGGAGACTGGATTTATACAGGAGAAGGAGGGGATACATGCTGTGTGACTCTACCTAGACACTGCCCACTTCTTCTCACAGTGTGTGCAGGATGCTGTGCCCTGCTAATAGGCCCATCATGGCGCCATATTGCCTCCATAGCATATGGAAGTGTTACTCCATGAGCAGCACTAGGAAGTACTCCGTGTGCTTCTTTCAGCCCAGCAGCAAAGAACCCAACATTATGCCGTGCCCACTTAGGACTTCACCTAACTGCCAGAACTAGGACACCACCTGCCTCCTGTCCCTAGGGCTTCGTGCTACCTGGGTTTTCTGTATATAATTACTACACACTCCAGTGTCATAGAAGCAGCTCTCCTCTCTTCTGTCGAACACTTTCCCACTTTGGTCCTCCTAGACCTTTTGCCGGCCTCTAAACCAGCAGTTCTCAACCTATGGGTCAAGACCCCATTGGAGATTGCATACCAGATATCCTCCATATCAGATGTTTACATTATTATTCATAACAGAAGAGAAATTACAGTTATGAAGTAGCAACAAAATAATTTTATGGTTGGGGGTCACCAAAACATGAGGAATTATATTAAAGGGTCCCAGCATTAGGAAGGTCGAGAACCATTGCTCTAGACCCTGCACTTACTTTCTCATCTGCCTTCTTTGTCGAGAATGACCCATCTCTTCCCATGCTCTGCTCTGTACTTGAAACTTCACTCCTCAGATCAGACCTCATGTGCACTGGCATCCCATAACCTCCCACATCCCACCCCTAGATGTCACATTTTTTATCAGACTTCATCTCTGATTTCAGCATCAGCTCCCAACACAGAAACTTATTCCTGCTAACTCGTCTCCTCCCAGGTCTGGTTCAAGGCCCATACTTCCATTCATGCTCAGCAAGTCCAGCTGTGGGCAAGCTTTGTGCATTTGTCCTAAAACTCTAAAGGCTCAGTGCTGATGCAAGAGCAGCCTTCACCACTCAAAAAGTAGTCATTGTGCCTCTTGGTTTCAGTCAAACAACCCCCAAGACACTCAGAAAAGGAATCAGTCTGAAAAAAAAAAAATTGTAAAACCCCAGTTCAGTAGAGAGCACAAAATGCCAGCAGCAAATGGAAGAAAGTGCATAGATTGGTTTTATAGTGCCCAGTAAAGACATGAAGGTATATATATAAAACATAGAAGAAAAGGGTATGGACTGGACATTGGGAATGTATGCTAAGCCATATAACTCTTATAATTGTGGCCTATTTATTTCTGTTGTTTTGTATTTATAGTTATAAGAAAAAGAACTATTTTCTGGACTGAAAGGGAGAGCTGTTGGGGGGAAAATGAAATACCTTAATCTAAAAAAAAAAAAAGAAGAGAAGAGGATGGGGGGGTTGAGGGGGAGGAGGGTGGAAGGGTGGGACTGGAGGGGCGAGTAGGGAGGGGATTGTGATTGAGATGTAACTTGAAGAAATAAAAAATAAATTATTAAAAAAAAAAAGAAGAAAAGGGAAAGTCACTCAGTCTACTAGTTTCCTGATGGAGTGAGACCTTTATCTAGTTTAAATGTGAATGTTAGCACTCTGAGAATCTAGAAAAAGAGGCTGAGGAATCTGTTTGGGAGAACAGGTAGACTGATAAAGGAGAGCACCTTGTCTGATCTCCTCCACCTCCAAGGAGGCAGCCTCAGGACCACTGCTCAGAAACACCGGGCTACACCTGCTGAGGCTGCTAGGGAAGCATTTCCAGGGAGTAGAGCTCACACCTTGCCACAGGAACTGCCATCAAGCAGCATCAATTCAAAAGGCAGACTTGAAACTGTGAAGAGAAACTATGAGCTAGAAGAATGGAGAGGATCAGCTCCTGAATGGGGGTTAGTGCACAGAGAAGATGAGAGACGAATCTGTTCTGGACCATGTGGCCCACAGTACCTGCTCAGGCTCATCTGCACATGGCCAGACCTCACTTTCCCTGTTGAAGAGGCATCCTAAACTTTATATGGTTTATAAAGTACATGTGCATGGCCACAGAAGAAGGGGGCCATGTTTCCAGAAGCCACTCTGTGGACTTCCCTATGACTGATGACACAATCTGACACACCATGGTACATTGTGACAATTGTATTTTACCTCCAAACTTGGGAATGTCATGAACATGTCCAATGAAGCATCAGCAGAACCAGAAATTGAGATCATCAGATTTTACAGAGAAAATTGAGAAGGCCGTGATGAAAGATAAATTGTAAGCATCACAGACATATGATGAGGAGAATTGTTTGTAAACTAGTGGATAAAGAATCTAAGTGGTAAAAGGACAGAGAAGCAATGAATTAAGAACTTATTTTTATTAATAGCAGAGGCCAGTTCAAAGCTGTATAGATGTTCTGCTGCTAAGGTCCTGCAGATTATCTTGGATGGCAAAGGAAATTCCTGCACCCATTCCCAGCATGGTTCTTTCTTTGGAACTTCTATAAGAATTCACTGCTATTATTATTCATGAGTATTTAAATCATCTCAAGCAAGCCCATCCAAGTGTGTACTAAACATTCAAGAGTGAACCTGTAGTACTTCCAACCCAAGCACTGGCCAGAACTAGTGTGGCTTTGGGCACGTCCAGAAACCAAGGAGATTACAAGTGTCTGCTCTGGACTTGTTTATACATAGGATTCTACAATCTAGCTGTGCTGAAAATGAACCCTTAAATGAGGGTGATCTCTTGAGTAGAAAAGATACTAGAAGAAGCAAAAATAACACAATCAGAGATGAGATTCAAACCATTGGAAGAAAGCTAGACTGTCTTCAAACGCAGCAGGTGAGAGATCCTCCACCAGTGTGGATAAAGCTGCAAGGAGACAAGCCAAAAAGATGGCTAGTAACCATGTTCTGTTGTGATGCAGGAAGAAGCTGTGTGGGGGCTGGGCACACAGCTCAGTCGGTAGAGTGCTTGCCTCCTGTAAAAAGCCCTGTTTCCTCTCCAGAACTGCATAAAGCAGCAGGGGATGGGGACAAATGCCTGTAATCCCAGCACTCAAGAGGTAGAGGCAGGAGGATCAGGAGTTCCAGGGTCAACCTGGGCTATAAAAGGAGAGGGAGCGAAGAAGAGAGAGAGGATAGAAAAAGAGAGACAGTGTCAGACAAGCAACCTGTGTGGACCCAAAATGTCCCAAAACAAGATGCCTTCCTGCTGTTGAATGAGGTTTGGTGGAGTCTACTAAAACTGGTCAAACTCAATGCCTCTCTTGGGCACAGAAAAACCTACAGGAGTGAGCATGGATGGATTTGTCTTCAGAAGCAAGGTTGGGTTTGCTTAGGTTTGTTTAGTTTCCGTTGGGAAAATGATGAATTCACAACACAGGTGGTATCCTCATTCTTTCCACATGTTGCCCTTTGCAACTCTGCAGGGCTGAGCAGGAATCAGAGATGATGGTTTGTGGCTGTTTGTGTTTCTTTTGAGAATTGTCCCTTTCAATGGCACAGTTGTTGCTTGGCATGTGTTATTATTGTTGTTTTGGTGTTGAATTTTGTGGTTCTCTATAAATTTTGGATATTAGCTCCCTGACTGGATATAATTGATAAAAGGTTTCTTCCATTCTGTGGGCTGTTTGTATTTTGCTGTGTAGAAGCTTTTTTATTTCATGAAGTCCCATCTGTTAACTCTTGGGATCACTTCATGTGCTGTTGGAAAATTCTGGTCACAAAGCTTCCACCAATATCTTGGTTTTCAGGTACCAAAGGAATCATTTTCTATCCAGGAACACAGATCATCTTACAAAGACATTGGGGCTGTATTTCTCAGAGGTTAGCTAGCTAACTTCATCAATATTAAAACCTGATATCAGAAGGTAGGGAGCCAACAGAATCAAATAACCTGTGACACCATTTGATATTAAGTTGCATACAGGAAAAAATAATTGTAAAACAAGAAGTGTCCAGTAAATCACAAGAGCTAGGATGGAAAGCTCAGCTATTTGAAGTGTGTATGAATACATCCTTCACAGAGAAAAGGCAGCATGTCCCAGGGCACTGTTACAGCCTTGTAGCATCACTGGTATCCGAGCAGGCAGATCAGCAGACCACTTAGAAGCACACACATAGAAGCACTCCACAAGAAGTATGAAGCTGAGCAGAAATTATCCATAAGGGAATATCCACTAAAGAGCTGAGACTCCCAAAGTAAGCCATCAGCCTAGTGCAGAGATCCATCTAGTCATGGACACAACTCCTGGAAGCTTTCTTTTGTTAAGGACACAGTATCTGACAAGTCCTCCTCTTAGCTTTGTTATGAGATATAGTCATTGTGTTACTTTTGATGTAAACAGCAGAAACTCTACATATCAACAGATTAAGCAAGGAGAAAATGTGTTATTTGGCCAGAGGGCCTAGAGAGAGACGATAAGAGCTGAGGGATTGGAGATTCATCAGCTAAGAATGATGCCAAGATGGACATCTTTCCTTTGTTTCATCTTCAGACATTAAGTCCAGAGGAAAAGGTAAAACTATGCTTCTTGTAACTCCTACTTAGGAATAAGGGAAAACTTCCTCAGGCCCCTGTCAGTCTTTCCTATCATGGCCATAAGTTTGGTGGTTATTGAAACAGTATGGACCATGGAGGCCTAACCCTGAAGATGAATTGCCTTCTGAGACACCATTAAAAGCACCATCTCCTTCCCTGGCAATACCTGTCCAACCTTCCAGCTGGCTCTCCCTGTCCACTCAAAAGTTTTCCCTCAACTTGAGATGCTATTTTGGGATTCAAGCCAGCATGGATAGCACATAGCAGCAAGTCAAGAACAGATTCAGGCCCTTCCCATACCAGCAAGTCCCATGGAGCCTTGAAGAAATAGTCTGTTTAGAGACCCTTGCTGGCCATTTCCCCACTCCAGCCTGTCACATCTCTGCATATAGCTGTCAATACTCTTTTCTGGTGAAAATGGAGGATAAGAAACTTTTTCTTTAAATCCCCATACTCAGTGTGGTCCACTATGATGCTCACCTGCCTTGTGTGGAATCCTGACTTTCAACTCTTAGCATGTCTTCGAACCTCAATCCCACCCTTCTCCAGCTTTCACTCAAATCGTTTCCCTCCTATGTAACACTAAGATTCAGTAGATACTTGTCAGGAATTTTCTCCAGTCCCAGTACCCTCAGTGTTCTCAACCAGTTAGTGTGAGTTACGGGACCTTTGCATCAATGCCAAGCATCTGTCTCCCAAAGGGAGCACATAGCTGGAAGGAAGGGGCAGCCAGCAGGGAGCTCTGCTTCTGTCGCTCTGCTACTCTTTGCTGCCCTCGTCTGGCCAAGGATACCACTACAAGTAACTTCAGGGGTTTAAGGATGCAATCTTCTAATAAATATGTAGGGCCAAACAATTCCATACAGGGTTCATATACTGGGGAACACACATGTGATCCAATAAGAACAAAGGATTCCTACCTCTGAAGAGAAAATGGCTGTGTGAGAGGAGACCGAATCGATGGCATGAATGGTTTCTGCTGGAGTACCCCCCTGGAAACTGAGATTTGTTCATCATTTTGTAGATTCTCACCATTCCACTGTCCAACATCCTCACTTAATGGAAAACACTCGAAATTAACCTTTGAGGGGAGAGTTGGAAATCCTAGACCTTCCTCTAGTCAGTGGTTATTCGTGTCGTAGCTGCCTTCTTCCTCCATAACATTTTAAGATGGTTTTTGAATAAAACAAATATTTCTGAACAGGTGCCTGACACTTTGCCAAACTAAAGCAAATGATGCTTTCATCCTCATAGCTGAGTAGACATAGTTTGTTTAATAACAGTTCTGATTTCACCCGGTGCTGTATTCTGAGTGATTCATACCTAGCAAGAATTCTGTGTAGCAAGGATAGAACTCAGGACCTGTATTTTTTTGGCTCTACTGTGAATGAATTACAGAAAAGCACAAAATGTAAGCATGAGAAGCACCCCAGGAATGCCGAATGCCTGAAAGGCTGTAGGGCTGACAGGGACAAGTGTCTCTGGCCAGCTCAGCTACTAAGTTAGTAGCTCTTAGGCACTCCCTTCGACTGTAGCATGTCCACTTACCCCTGAACTATTCGACTTTAAATGCAGCTCCTGATGTCTCACACTGCATTGTTGCTGAGTTCAAAGTCAAGTCCAGGATAACCCAAAAGCCACAGAAGTCTATTATAGGGACTATGTCTGCTCTATGTATCATTGTATTTCCTAGGCTTTCATATAGCACTTAAAACATTGTTTTATATATGAAAGCAATTCTCAGAATGCTAACAAGGAAGAGAGCAGTTGTGATGAGCCTAACTGTTGTCTAGAGGAAGGTCAAAACTGTCCCATTATCCATTCAAAGTGGAAAGAATAATTAACTTCAAGGGCCAGTTTTTAATGAATATTTTAGGCATAAAATGGTGAGAATCTATAAAATGAACAAATATCAGCTTCCAGAAGCACACCAGAAGAATTCATTCATTTTCATTCATCTCTAGATTTCTGTGGTTGGTGTTGAATGAACATATAATGGTTTGCATAACTATCAAACAAGAACTAGGCTTTAAAAAGAATTTGGTCATGATTACACTCACCAGATCCATGGAGTCATTCCTGTCTGTTCTGGCCAAATATAGACAGAGAATCTAAGCTGGCCTATGGGTCACCAAGAAGGTGCAGACCTGACATTGTCATGATACCCTAGCCCTTCCTCAATATGGGCTCCAGCACCAACACAGAGTTGACCTAAGAGTGCCCCACCCTGCTGAGTCTCTAGGGCACAGTGGCGGTAACTGCTAGCTGATCTGAGAACTCTTCCTGGCAAAAGAAAGAGCAGGGAGGAAAGATTTCCTGTGGCAAGGAAGAGCAGTGCAGTGATCGAGATAGGCAGGGATTCAGGAAAGCCCTGGGAGAATATGCTCCCTCTCCAAGCCTCTGCTCCTTCTTTCATGGCCCTACAGGGATGCCTGTGCTGGTGGTGATGGACTTTTCCTAAAAGATCCAGAGAGGCTGCAACATAGTTTGCTTAAAACTACAGCTGGTTCGTAATTTTGGCCTCAGACGGTAATTACAGCTGCCAGGGCTCCTCGGAGAGATAATTATGGGAAGGATTCAGCACATTCATTTTATCCACACACTTAACCATCAATTAAATCATTACCATCTAATCCTATCCCAGAGTCTAGAAATGTTCTGTGAATATATAATTTTGAAGACATTGAAGTTTGTTTTCAGATGATTTTAAGTGAAAAATTGCTCAATTTCCATAGCCCACACAGGCCCACATGTGTGCTATCCTAGGGAAGGGAGAACCAGTGTCTCCTAGCTTGTGGTCACTGCCTCCATGGAGGCCTGTGCCACATAGAGGGCTGAGCTGGAATGGATCAGCAGCCAAGAGCCCTGACTTTGCCTTTGATCCTTACTGGAGTTCATGTTCTCCAAAGTAGGGGTCGTGTTAGTACTTAGAGGTCAGTAGCTTGGGGTGGGGGTGGGAAGTGGGAGGTCTGTTGCGCAAAGAAATTTCCAGAACAGCCTTTCCCTGCTGGGTTTCTGAAGGAGCCCTGGCCTACTCTCCATTGACAAATTCAGAAATGGTTCTTCTCTCATCAGAAGTTTAAGACTCCAGAGTCTGACCACTGAATTCATATTTTGCCTGATCTTTGTGAGCTCTGTGTCCTTGAACAAGTTGCTAAATTTATTAAAGCCAGATTAGTCAAGTCTTCAACCACACAGTTGTAGATCCTACCAAATAGAAAGGGCTATGGCCAGTCTTACGTGAGACTATGAATGCAATGTGTTTAGCCCAAGGCCTGGCACTTACTGGATGCTATGTACATTTTAATAGTCAGTGTTATTCAGTATGCTCATATGTACAGGGAAAGGAGGGACACACATGGAGAATAGGAGAACCAAAAATGTGATTCCAGGCTCTGAATCACTTGGAGTGATGGGCTGGTGCTGACACTGGGATAGTGCCTTGGACCTCCATATCTAGCCTTGAACTTCACAGCCTCTGACTTCTTGGTCCTTACCTTCCTCAAGGTAGCCCACCTGAAATCCTTGACTGCTATCTTTCCATATACCCCTGTGCTGAGTAATTTTATGTCAACCTGACATAACTTAGAGTCATCTAAGAGGAGGGAACTACAATTGAGAAAATGTCTCCATTAGATTAAGCTGTAGGCAAACCTGTAGGGTATTTTCTTAATTAGTGATTGATGGGGGGGGGGCCAGATCATTGTGGGTGGTGCCACGCCTGGGCTGGTGGCCCTGGGTGAAAAAGAAAGTAGGCTGAACAAGCCATAAATATTAGTAAGCAGCACTCCTCCATGTTCTCTGCTTCAGCTCCTGCTTCCAGGTTCCTGCCCTAACTGCTTTAGATGATGAACTGCTATACATAAATGTGAAGGAAATAAACCCTGTCCTCCCCAAATTGTTCTTGCTCATGGCTTTTAATCACAGAAATAGTAACCCTAACTAAGACACCCTTATCCCCTGACCCAGCTGTCCATCAACTCTTGCCCTGATACCTTTCCAGGAGCCTGGAGCTCTGCCAACTCCTACCCCAGCCAGCTGTCCTGTATAGCATTGTCACCAGCTCTCATGGGTTAGCAGTCAAACATGGCCATGCCCCACCATTTATCCTTACCACTTTTCGTTTTCTCCATACAAGCAAGAAGACTGATGATTGACAAGGGTGAAACTGCTTCCTGCCCCCCTTACCCCAGCAAAAGAAGCTTTTAAATACATATTTCAATTGATATATAGTGATTGTATGTATTCATGAGTTGAAATATACAACATTTTAATACCTGCATTCAGTGTGTAATGATCATGTTAGGGTAACTGGCATGTTTATGTTTCTTTGTGTTAAGACATCAATTCATTTTTATCAGCCATAGTTCCTTAGCTGTGCTATAGAATGCGATGTTATCTCAGAGACAACTCTTCCAGTAAGCTGGGTGTTTGTCGGGAACCAGCCCCTCAAAGTCAGCACCTAACAGTGGGATCTCAGAGTTGCCCTATACAATATACAATAGGCCCCTAGAAGTGTCCTTTATTTGTCAGCCATCCTTCAAGACTGCCACACCAGTCCTCAGCTAGAATGTGAGCTCAGTCCATCCTGCCCACAGCATATGGGGCTCCCTTGCTGTTGGCACTGAAAAGCCTAGATTTTGTAGTTAGTTTGCAACTAGCCATGGGGCTGTTTTGGGGTTTTATTTGTTTGTTTGTTTTTACTAGAATGAGCAACTCTGTGGGAATTGTTGCTCCCACAAGCCAGAAACAAACTCCAGGCATAGCATGGATGCCAACTGGATGCCAAGCTAGATCAGACACTAGACCTTACAGCTGAGCTTAACCCTGAGCTGGGTGCTGCAAAGAAATGATAGGCCTCCAAACCCTGAAGTCATGATACCAGGAGTGTCTAGTAACTATGCTGAGGAATGATCATGATTATCATCGGGAGGAATTTAAAGAGAATATTGGTTTTTAGCTGCCTTCAAGAATTATAAGAATTTAATAAGTTAATAAGTGCAAAAGACCTACAATGGTACATAGTACTGTGTATGTTGCCTGTATAATACAGTTAGTATAGTCATCATGATTAAAGGAGGCTGATGGAGTTCTGGCCAAAATCTCTGAGTATTCCTTTGAGAGCTCCCAGAAGGTTCCCTATGGACTAGCCTTATATGGTGATTGTCTAGCCCAATGACATCATGATAACTTCCTGGCCGCTTAATTAAGCCAGGGTAGTCCCTTAAGAATCAGATCCTGGGGCCAGGCATGGTGGTGCATACCTTTAATCCCAGCACTTGGGAGGCAGAGGCAGGTGGATTTCTGTGAGTATGAGGCCAGCCTGGTCTACAAAGGACAGCCCAGGACATCCAGGGCTATTACACAGAGAAACTCTGTCTCAAAAAAGGAGAAGGAAGAAGAAGAGGAGGAGGAGGAGGAGGAGAATCAGATCCTGGTTCTTCTCAGATCAAGGAAAGGCAAAGCCTTTCCCAACATCGTCATTAATTTCCTGGTGTTTCCTTGGAAGGAAAGCAATTGGGCAAGACGTATAAAACCAGCACACTTAGACCTCTCAGGTTCTCCTCCATCCCACCCCTGGAAAATGTGGGTAGGCAGTTCTTACTACTCCTTCTGTCAGTGAACTCACCTTGGTCCAGGTGCTGCCAAGAATTTTTGGAATGAAATGGTGCCAGGCAGTGGACAGTAAGGATTCAGTCCTTGAGAGAAGTGCTGAAGGAAACATGGGGCACTCCAGCACTGCCTAGCATTATCCACCCTGGGGCTTAGAAGCATCCATTTTGGTGCCCTCTGTGTTCACATGGAGTTTGACAACACAGAAGCTTTCAGGTCTACATTGCAAGTGCAGTCATGCACTGTGGCTAAGGAGCCTCCTAAGCAGCCAAGTGCTGTGGAACAGTGTGCATTCAGGTCTGACCAGTCTTGACCTTGATCTGAATCCCTCTCAGTAGCTCATGGCTGCTGCTTTTTTCCTATTTCCACAGTGGGGGACGGAGCTGCCTACCAGTTCATGACTCACCCAGCACCTCACCCCTATTCTGTTGTTCTCTCTGCCTCTCTTTGGCTTCTTTTTACAGATTTGAATGCAAGTTCCTTAGAATGAACCCTTCTGAGCCTGGCTAATTCCTGTCTGCAGTCCATAACATATCACTGTTACCTTGCCATGATATTTACACAATACCTACTTTCAGGACCCTGGAGATGTGGCACTCTGTAGAGTCACTTTGCCCTTGCACATGTGTTTCTCTTTGCCTGGGCTATCTCCATCTGTGTTCTAAATTGACTTCTTTAGGATTCTGCCTGGTATAGGTTGGACATAGTTTAAATGTGTCTTCTAAGGGTCCTTAGGTAATGGGGTCAAGAAGGGACTTTGGGATTCCCAACATCTTTGGCTTCTCATATGGCAAGATGACCTTTCCTTTGCAATTGACCCTGCCTTCCAGGCATGTCATGCCATTTCTATTTTGAAATTAAAGCAGCTGTGATCACATGAGCAGGCCAACCATAATTTCATCATGGAAATGAATGTCTGAGGATAACAAGGCAAATGAGATTCCTACCCTCCTTGCAGAATATAGACATGTTTAAGTATTACTAGGAGAAGCAAGACTCTTCTGCAGTGGTGTGACTTGTATAAGTTTTCCATGTTCCCATATGTCACCTTAATTAAACTCACTGGCTTACCAAACTACACTTGTTTGGAATGTACTCTGATTATTTGCTCTATCTGGGGTGAGTAGACATTTATTCATGTCTCCTGAGGAAAAGTCACACAACATGCATATACATGTCCTTGCCAGATTTGATACATCCAAGAAGACCTTCACCAGAGCTGACTTTTAGTCTCTAAATCTATGAACTAAATAAATCTCTTTATAAAAACCATCTTGCCTCAGGCATTTCACTATAGTAATGAGAACTGGACTAATACAACATTCAGCTGCAAGCTCTCCTGAGAAGATACATCTTTGCAATAACTGCTGTAATGCTACCTTGTGATGCTGTTTGTTTTCCTGAATAAGCTGTGAGTTCCCTGGAAATGGATTACATATCATCCATCTATGAATGATGAGATCTTTGGCTAGATCCCAGCACATGGCTAGATCCCAGCACATGGACAGGTGTTAGCCAATTGAGAAAGAGGATGAGCCTGAAGTGTCTTTGGCCCAGCATGCCTCAAACGGCATAAGGTGTACAGATCACATTTGTAATGCACAGATTCACAAAATCGGCAACAAATCCTATAAAATTTTAGGAGCTTGTGTGTTTAAATTTTTACTCACTGAAAAGACGATTGGAAAAGCTCCCACTGACAATATCCCACCTTTGTCTCAGCCTGAGATCTGCTCCTCTTGGGAGGAGCTTTAAGAAAATACCCTTATGACCCACAAAGATAGAAACACTACTAGACTCTGGAGTCCAGCCAGGCTTCAGGATCCTGTGGACCTTGATGCTTTGAGAGTTTGTGAGTGTGAAGCTGAGAAGGTGAAAAATTCAGAGACAACAGGGAAGGAGGGCAGGAGGTGGACAAAGCCTGGCCTCTGTAGTAATTTATTCCAGTCTTGTCCCTATTCTGAAAGCAGCCTTTACCCTCCAAGGGGCCTTACTTAGATGAGGGCCCAGCCTTGAGGCTCCATTGTCTTTGATGACTGCTGCTAGATGTGCACACAGGCCTTGCAAGCTGATCTTATCTCCTCCTTCAAGGATACTCATCCCTGCTGTGTCCTGCCACAAGATGGAAGAACAGGGCCACAGCACAGGCCTCCTCTGAAGAAGAAGAAAGCCTCCTCCATGAGGGCACCAGCTTCAGAAAGACAGTGTGCTTCACTGCCCATCTCATGCTCTGATTATTCTGCTTCTGCTCTCCTGAAAATGACATCTGTACTCATTGTGTCTCCGACATTGTGTCACATGGAGTTCTAGTTTCAGAATTACTGAAGTAGTTTGATAAACTAGCATAATCTGTTCTGTGGCAGAACACAGAGAATTATCTCAAAATAACTCACCTTTTATAAGCCCTCAGATGGAATTCTTCAGTAGGCACAGTGAGTGCAAGGCCAGGTTTCTACAGCTTCCCCAGAGTGCTGGCCAGGATGCCTGGTGAGTTAGCTCAAGGATGAAATACCAACCAGGACTGCATTATTGGAGGGGCACAGATGCAGAGCTTGGTCTGGAAAGGAAACCTGAGAGTAAGAAGGGCCTTGGTCTTCAAGGAATGTTTTTTGAAGAGGGGGGATAAGATGGAGAGGGGGCATTGTATTACGGTAAGATGGAGCCCCAAAGGTTGTAAATAAGAAAGTACCACAGCCCCACCCAGGCATGGCAGAGTTGAGGCCTTCTGAAATGGGCCTCAATAAACTGTGACTTAGAGAAAGAACCAGGATTCAGTAAAGATGAGAAAGTAAATAGGATTATAATAAAGTGCGAAATATATGGAGGGACTCAGATGAAATTAATGATGAGCACTGTAGGAAGACTAGAGATGGTGGAAAGAGGGTGCAGGTTCTGCGAAGGACAGAGCACCATCAAGGAAGCAGTAGCCAGAGGAGGATCGATGGGCAGAATTTTCAAGAAGCAAGGAGCGAGACCTGGCAGATGTTGTCTTCAGGAGTTCTAGTCTGCCTGGTCTGCAGGAAGCTGGGTGACCAGGCTGTGCTAGGTTTGGGAAGATAAAGCCTCAGCCTCAGACTATGACAAGCCTGTTGGAAAAGGGCCCATGCCATTGTTCATCGTACACGCCTTTGTTTCCCCATTGTATAGTGTCTGATGCACCCTTATTTTCTCTCCACCTTAACCCCTAACCTGTTTGACTGCCATCCCTCCTCTGTCCACCTAAGCTAACCATCCAAGTCCTGCCTTCTCTCCAGTACTAGTCCCTGTCATCCTCACAAGCCAGTATGCTTTGACTTTAAAACAATATCTCAAATCAACAATGATATAATGTAAATTTTCTTGCACCAAACACCTATTCTCCCCAAGGCATGATATATCATCTTCTGTAAATGCATCATCCAGTGGAGCCCTCACCCAGGATGGTGCTTAATTTCCATTGTCAAGTTGTCTAGATTTGGGATCGTCTAGGAGACACACCTCTAGGTGTATCTTTGAAGGGAAGTTTCCAGGAAGATTTAGCTGAGGAAAGTAGACCCAATCCTAAATGTGAGTGGCACCATCCCATGGACTCAGGATCTGGCCTAAAAAAAAAAAAAACTGGAGGAAGGAAAGAGTGAGCTGAGCACCAACATTCATCTCTATCTGCTCTGACTACAGACACAATGTCACCCAATTTCCAGTGTTCCTGCTACCATCCATTCCCCACCACAAAGACTGTATCCTCTCAAACAGAGAGCCAAAATAATTCCACCCTTTCCTAAGTTGCTTTTGTTGAGTATTGTGTCACAATAACAAGAAAGTTAAGGAGTACAGTCCGTAAACAGGCAAACAGTATTGTCTCCCTTATTATTGAGCCTTAAGTAATGTATTCACTGTCACCAGCAAGTCAGTGGCAGAGCAAGCAGGTTGAGATAGATCATAGTATTCGTTCCGTTTGATGTGACCCTCCACAGTCTTGTCAGAGCCTCACATCAGTAACTTTGGACTTGGCCTTGTTGCTTGCCTTGGTGGTAGAATACAGACTTGATGATAAGCCGTTCTGTGTGATGACTTTGAGATGCATAACATGCTGCCACTTGCAGCCTTTAGCCTCGGGGCTCTATCTTGGGCACAGCACACAGGAGCCCCTTCATAGCAGCAGCCTTTACTTGTCTGGCAGAGCAGCAGTCAACCCACAAACTGTAAGCCATAAAATGGTACTTGTTGTGTAAGCAGCTAAGACTCAGGGGATGTTTAACAACATCACAAAGGCTGACTAGTACAGATTTAAACTGGTCTTTTGATTCCAGACAATGCTTTTAGACACAATATTCGTCTACACCACTGCTGCAGCAGTGTAGCCAGCACACCATGGATCCAGTCATGGACCCCTTGGTAAGGGATCTCCCTCTCACTTTATCACTGTATTAGATGTGTTTCTTGTTACTATGACAAACACAAACAAGGAGGGAAGGAAGGGTGTGGTGGTTTGAATGAAAATGGCCCCCATAGCCTCATAGGGTTTGGCAATATTTGAAAGGATTAGGTTATGTTGCCTTCTTGGATTAGATGTGGCCTTCTTGGAGGAAGTATGTCATTGGGGACGGGCTTTGAGGTCTCTAATGCTCAAGCCAGGCCCAGTGTCTCTCCTTGCTGCCTGCCAATGTAGATGTAGAACCCTGGGCTCCTTCTCTAGCACCATGACTGTCTTTTTGCCACCATGATGATAATGGACTAAACCTCTGAACCTATAAGCAAGCCCCAATTAAATGTTTTTCTTTATGATAGTTACCATGGTCATGGTGTCTCCCCACAGCAATACAAGCCCTAACTAAGACAAAGGGTTCATTTGGTTCCCTAACCCTAACTCCTAACCCTACATTTGGGGGAGGTGTGGCAGGAGGATCTGAAGTGTCTGGTTGCATTATTTCCACAGTCAGGAAGGAGAAGGAGATGAATGGTATGGCAAGCTGCTTTCTCGTTCTCATGCAGTCTGGGATCCCAGCCCAGGGAGTGATGCTGCTCAGTTAGGGTGGCTCTTCCTGCCTTCATTAACCTAAACTAGAAAATCTCTCAGACATGCCTGGAATCTTATCTCCTAGGTAATTCTAGATCCTGTCAAGATGATACTCATTATTAACCACCATGATCACTGAGATGAATCTCACAACCTGTAGACATTACACTTGAACTCTACATTTTCCTCTATTACTGTGTCCCGGGACAAAGCATGCAGATAGCTGTGTAGAAGACACAGCTACACCACCCAGAGCTCACCCAGGGTCTTGCACAGTTAGGGATCACACAATTATGCTGCTCTAAAAATTGCTTTCCTTTCTGTGTTATGATTATTTGGTTCACTTAACAGTGTGAGATAAAAGCAAAGTCCAAGAATTCTCAGGAAAATTCTTTTGTTTCTCCCCAGCTGCCACTGATTCACAGCCCCTGATGACCTCACATTCCCAAATGGTCTGTGATGTAAGGGTTGTTTGCTAATTTACTTTTAGTTGTTTTGATCCTGCTATTTCTTCCCCCACCTAATCATCTGCTTCAATATCACCATAATTTCTAAACCCAGTAGGACACACAGCGAACAATAATGCAGTTAAAACTGGGGAATAAAAAACCCTTTGTTTTTAAAACCTTAAAAGCTAATGGATTTTTTTTTAATTTAGTGCTATGTTAGTGTTCTGTATTGCACCTCCCCCAGCCCCCAACTGGTGTCTTTTAAAATGTATTCTGATCAGTTTTGACACTGTAGATGCAAAGGCTTAGTTCTTCTAACGCAGAACCTAGTTCTCCCTGGTTACCTTAGCCTCAACACTCGGGGGGGGGGGGGGGGAGGTTGCATTTTGCTAGTGCAGCACTCCTGTTCTGATAAAAAGGATCTCATTTCCCTTCAGGGCTCAACCTCCCTCCTCCCTGTATAAGTATTTGGAAGAAGATAACCAAACCTACGGGGCTCCAGAAGTGTCTCTGTCCCCTTCACTTAACACATTCCAAGACTGCATTAGAGGAAAGCTGTGACCCAGTGTAGGCCCAGGAGCCTTTCCTTTAGAAAGCCACACTTCTGCCCTCCAAGTGGGGCTCTGAGGGGCTGATGTGACAGTTCCAGCAGCTATCTTGACTTCTGAACATTAGAACCCAATACCAAAAGGGGCCAAGCAAAAGAAAGCCAACCTGAGAGGTGGAAAAGGTGATGAGGCTTGATGACATTGCCTGAACCTCTGGACCTGCTGCTCCTGAATATGTCTCTTACATGTCTACATAGACCTATGATCAACAGTAACAAGCCCTACATCAGACACAGCTCCAGATCAAAATTCACACCCTCCACAAACACAGAGAGAAAAGACGTATGTACACAGGTCTTCATTTTTAACTGGGGATGCAGTGAGTGGTCAGTAAATAGAAAAGAATTGACAGCACAGCAGGCTTAAAACATGCACACACTTTCAGGAAACAACCTGTTAAGAGAGTTGGCCATCAAATGAAGAATATATGAAAATGTGTAATGACTTTAAGCATCAGCATCTAGGAAAGCTACCCCTTAATGCTATTGTTTGGCACCACCTGGCCATCAGGGTATCAGAAAAGATTGTCGCAATAGACCTCACTGGCCCAGGGACTGCCAGGAGTGCTGCGGACTATCTTACCTCCAGAGCTAAAGGACTTTCACTCCAATTCTGTGACCTGTAATTCTAACTTTATGAAGAGCTTCCCGTGGTCTCTCTCCCACTGGGTTGTAGATACTCAGGTAGGGGCCACCTCAAAGGTAGAATGTCAGGGGGCTGCCTCTGCAGAGGCCCACTTCTTGTTTTGTGAAAACTCCATAATAGAGTCTTGAGGCTGTATAGGACATCATATAAAAAGACCGTTCAGGTGACCATGAGAGAACTTGTTCTTACAGCACAGCCTCCACAACACCTCACTAGTCTACTGACCTTTTAGTTTACGATGGATAACTTCACTCATGAGAAAAGAATCCTCAGGACCAATCATCTCCCAAAGATCTCACCTCTCATAAAGCATTAACTATGACCTTTGAGGATCAACGTTCCTATAGGATTTGAAGAAGAGAGTCAAACCCTGATACCTGTCTCACTAGAATCCTTTCACACAGAGTTGGCCCATAACATAGCTGGAATCCCACACAGCCTAGTCAGAGGGCCTCACATTGAAGAACTTTGTCCTTAGCTGGTCCAGAGGGCTTTGAATGGGACAGTTCTCATACCCCAAGACAAGCAATACTTTGGGCTTCTGAGAACAGAAACCTCAGTTCAAACTGCTCTGAAGAGCAAAGTAGATTTACTGCTTCATGCAAATTAAGGATGAGAAGTCTGGTTTAATCTAGAAGTTTACAGTGTCTAGGACCTCTACTGTGGGGCTCTTATATTCTCTTGGATCTATATACTTCTGTTTAAAAACCCTGCATCCCCCCAGTCCCAGTTAGGAAAATAGGGGAATGCTGATGAGAACGTGATGTGATGAGGGGTGGATTAGACTGCTACATCTAAACCCAGTGGTCCATCTTAAAACGGCTGAAAATGGGACAACTGGACACAGTGTGCCTTTTCCTTTAGCACAGCACCACCTGCATTATTAGTCAGTGTTTCCTAGAAGAACAGAGCTGATAGAATGAATATAGATTACAAAGAGGGTTCATTAGATTGGTTTACACAACACAGGCCAGGTAGTCCAGCAATGGCTGTCTGCATGCTAGAGAGTTTGAAGATGTGACAGCTACTCTGTCCGCGCGAGGCTGATGCTTCAGCAGTCCCAGTCTGGCACTGAAGAACCTAGAGGATTCCTGGAGGACTGCTGTTTTTCAGTCCACCTTGGAAGGCCAAGGTAGCTAGATTCCCACTTCAAGGAAGGACAGCAGCAGCAGCAGCAGCAGCAGCAGCAGGAAGTGAAGGTGAGCAGGCAAGGCAAAGGCAAGCCCTGCATTTTCTTCAGACCTCTTTATGTCTAGGCAGCCAGTAGGAGGTGCTATCCACTCTGAGAAGCAGTCCTAGAAAATATCCTCACAGACCTACCCAGAGCTCTTGGTTAATCATAGATACCTCCCCTGCCCAGACTGCTTAAAATCCTCTAGTAACTGCCCTCTGCTCTGAACAACCTCAGAGTTCCCTTGTGGTCAAGCCCTCCCTGAGTAACCATTGTCTATCTTCCCCTTATACTTTACATTGGGGTGTTGCTCTTGGTCCACTTAATACTTTTCATTTACTCTACATCCTTCCTGCTTTAATTTTCTATGATCTCTTTTCTACCCATTACCTGGCTAGGTCTAGCTCATTGTTTAAGCATCTGATTGGCTGTCATCCTCCAAGTATCCTGAAGATCCTCCAGTGTGACCTAAATGGTCTCTGTGTGTGCTCACCTAGCCCTGACATAGTGCCACTTGATACCATTGGGTATGTGTCATCCCCAGCACTTCCAGCTGCTGCTTGAGGCTGGAGCATGCCATTCATCATTGTATAACCTGTACCCACTCAAATTCCTGGGAGAGTCAGCACCTGAGTACATTCCTGATGAAATTTTTCTTATGATATGTATAATGATTGCTGATTTCTTATAGACTCTGCATGCTAATTTTCAAATCTGCAAGCACAGTGGTTCTCTTAATACATAAAAATAAGTGAGCAGTGGGGCTGGAGAGATGAGTCAGCGGTTATAAGCCTTGGCTGCTCTTCCAGAGGATCCAGGTTCAATTCCCAGCAGCCACATGGCAGCTCACAACTGTCTGTAATTCCAGTTCCAGGGCATCTGATATCCTTACACAGACATACATACAGGCAAAACGCCGATGCACATTAAATAAATGAATTGAACTCAAAAATAAAAATAAGTGAGCCCTGCTGTGCAAACTGATATGCTCTTTTCATTGAGCCCTGCTTTCTCTGTGGCACACACTTCTCCAAGTCTTAGACAACACCCATGAGAGTCTCATACAATGAGAGTTAAGGTCCTGTTTGTCATCTCACATGATAGTTTTACAGCCTCAAGCACAATGCATCAGATGGCTCTCATCAGCTTATAGTTTAAAAGGCAGGCTGGGGTGGGGCAGGTACTTCCTCTAGAACACTCAGAAGTCTTGGTGCTCAGATCTTAGTGCTGTCTGCCTTGCTATCAGCTTATCTCCGTGATCCTTCAAGACTCCCATTTGCCTGGCATCATTTGCTGTGCTATGGCATTCTGTTCAAGCAGGAATCAGCCAGACTCCCTTTGAAACAACCACTTTGAAGATGGAATTGCTGATTTCAAGTATTTGTTCAACAAATATCAACTGAATTCTTACAGTGGCTGCTAATGACACATTGAGTAGACAAAAATCCTCACCCTAGTGTAGTGTACATTCTTAAGGAAGAAATAAAAAGTAAACATTGTGTAGTATTTCAACTAATTTTATAGAAATTAAGGATGACTGGAAGTGTGATGAGATTGCCTATTAGATAGGAGACTAACGATTCATGCCTCCTATGGTAATGAGTACACCACTTGTGATATTCCCAGAACAATCCTAAGTACAATGTGAACCAATAAGCTAAGTGATTTTTCTAACTAAAATATTCACTTGACTTTCTAGAAATCCCGGCTCCTCAATTTAAGATTAATATCCATAAACTTCTAAAATCAATTTCACACTTAACCAAATTGCCTTAAACATTTTATAGAAACAGTATTTTATAAAGTTAACAAGCAAAATTCTTTTAAATATTCAGGTACTGTTTAAGCAGCTGATAGGCTGAAGCCTCTTGAACTAAAATTGTTGAATTAAAATGTAATTATGTCATATGCATCAACCACCAAACTTAGTATGTATTAAAATGGTTTTCAAACACCTAACTCTCATGACGGTTAAAACAAAAACTCACACCTTTGGGTTAAATCAGCATAAGCATCTTGAAATAAGCTTTACAGGATGTTTTCCTGAGCATTTAGACTTTGTATAGACTTGACTATTTAAAGCCAGGCATGGTGGAACACACCTGTAACCCCAGGACTCCAGAGGCTAAGATTAGGAGAATTGTCAAAGGCTTGAGGGTAGCCTGAGCTACATAGAGACACCTGTCTGAAACAGCACACCCAGAAAAGAGAAAAAAATAAGTTACCCTAACTATGTCTATGAAAATAATGGAACTTAGTAATTTTCTAGTATAGCAGATTGTTAGGCATGTGGCTTACAAAGCAAATAAGCTGTGCATCATAGTACAAGTATGGGGCTATACTCCCAGAACTTGGGAGGCTGAGGCAGAAAGATCAGGAATTTAAGGCTTGCCTCCCTCAGCTATGTGTCAAGTTGGAAGACAGCCTGGTCTACATAAGACCATGTCTCAACAAAGCTGAATAAATAAATTCAAAGTAAACCACAACACAGAATTAGTGACACAAAATATGCATTGTTTCTGAGTGAATACATGTGCTTAAAAGCTTCATTGCTTCACCGTTTACAAATTGTATGCATTGCACTTGGCTGGTGTTGCAAAGTTAATCTTCCAACTAATAGGAATAGAATTGTCGGCTCAGGTCTCCAATAGCAATGGAAAACACATGTGGCCATGTGGACACTTGCATCTCAAACTGAAGAGGTAAAATAACTGCACAGAAGCAGGATGGGGCATCGGTTGCCTCCTGGGGGAGTTTTACCAATGCTAGGTATTAATAAGACAAGTTCCTCTACTAGAAGATAACCGAGACTTTTGAGCTCATCTCATAATCCAGTACAGCATGTATATCTTTGAACTTCCATCCAAACCCAATTTTCATCATAACATGTTTCCTTCTTACCCTGTGATTTGGATAGATGGCATCATGTGCCACACACATATGCATAGCATACAGTCAGACATAGCATGCTGTCAGATCTTTTTCTGCTGATAAGTACTTGTTATCCTTGCCATCTCATGGTTTCTTTGGGCTCTTTACGAGATGAATAGACATGGCTCATCTTTGTGTTCTGGTGCTCAGTAAATGTTTGTTGAATTTGTTACTGAGTAAATGTAATGATATAAATTTGGAGTGGCACACTCCATGTATCTTCCACTTGATCTCAGTAAGTAGTCATTTTGCCCCTTCGTAATTACCTGATGAGCTGCCTCATTTTAAAAAACTATATTTACCTTTGGAATAGTGTTGTCACTGGAGCCCTTGCCTCTATGTGTAGCAAGTGAGTTCTTTTCTGTAACATATACATGTCACACATACACACATACACATGCCACTTTTTATCACCTATCACTTAAGGTCAACTTGACGATGGACTTGATTCTCTTCCTTGTAACAGATTAACTATTCCAGCTCTTTCCTAGACTGAGACTCCTTTAAGAATTTATTTATTTTGCATTATGTGCATGTGAGAGAAGGTGCCCATGGGAACCAGAAGAGGGCACTGGGTCCCCCTGGCTCTCCAGTTGTGAGACCCCTGACAGAGTTGCTGGGAACTGAACTGGTATTCTGCAAGAGATCCCTTCAGCCCCCTAAGACTCCTTTATAGAAAGGTTCTGTAGTGCAATGCAAAGCCTAGTATGTTCCTCCAGATCTTGCCTTTAGATCCATAAGGGCATGGTGTTAGAGTGTGCCCCTGCTAATGGACATCTCCGTTTTCTAAGCTGTTATCCCAAGCTCCTGATGGGAAATGCCATTCATTTACATTGCTTTATTTCCTTGGTTTCTTTAGTTGTTTGTTTTAATATTTATTCTTTTGCAGTTTCATACACTTAAATAATGAATTTTAGTCTTTTTTAACCCCTTATTATCCTATATCATCCCTCTACTCCTCTTAAAACCTTTCTTCTCAACACATCCCCCTCCTACTTTGTGTATATTTGGTATGTGGCACCCATGAATTTAATTAGGTTGCCTGGGCATGGGTAGGGGGTTATTTACTGATGGAAGTGACTCCCCTTCCCTTTGCCAATGACTGTCATTAGTCCCTCATGGAGGAGTGGGGCCCTGTGAGCCATCCCCCATCCATGATGAAGTGTTTCCAGGTGTGCAGGTCTTGAGCAAGTAGCCCAGCCTCAGTGAGTTCAGAGGCTCCTCAGCCATGTCATGCCAGGTCGACAGTGCTTCACAACACTCAGCCTCGTCTTCCATTCTTTCCACACCCCCTTCCACTGTGTTCCCTGGTAAAGGGCTAATGTAGAGATCACACTGAGGACTGCGCTCCAGGGTCATTTAGTCTCTGCACTTTGACTACATGTAGCCTCTGTATAAACCAAATTCACCTGCAGAAAGAAGGAGCTCAAGACAACCCTGAGATTCCATCTCACACCTGTCAGAATGGCTACGCTCAAAAACTCTAATGACAGCACATGCTCACAAGGTTGTGGAGAAAGGGGAACACTCCTCCATTGATTATGGGAGTGCAAACTTGTACAACCACTATGGAAATCAGTCTGGCGATATCTTAGAAAACTTGGAATAGCTCTACCTCAAGACCCAGGCATACCACTTCTGAGTATCCACCCAAACGATTCCTCACCAAACCACAAGGACATCTCCTCATCTATGTTCATAGCAGCTTTATTTGCAATAGCTAGAAACTGGAAACAACCCAGATGTCCCTCAACTGACGAATGGATAAAAAACCTGTGGTACATTTACACAATGGAATACTACTCAGCTATCAGAAACAACGAAATCATGCAATTTGCAGCCAAATGGATGGAACTAGAAAAGCTCCTCCCGAGTGACCCAGAAAGATGCACATGGCATCTATTCACTTATAATAGGATTTTAGCCATATAGTACAGAATAACTATACTACAACCTGAAAGGAACAGGAACATAGATTTTGTTAATTGTTAGTGGGACACTTTGCCCTAGTGGAGCTGCCATGTAGGCCCCCAGTACAAGAGGAAGCTCTTTGCCCTCATATGACTGCTGAACTGAAGGGGGCTGATATGTAGGGGCACCCCACACCAGAAGAGTAAGATTGGTGGGAGAAGGGGGAGAAGGTGTGAGGATGGGACAGGGAGGGGTGAAAGGAGGGCATTGTGGTAGAGATGTAACTTGAAGTAATAAATAAACATTTTTAAAAAGGGAAAAAAAGAAAGAAGATTATCTGATGAGGGCTGAGAACTGCACTGGAGACTCAAGGAGGTATTTAGAAGTCACTTTGATACTGTGCCCACCCAGTTAGCACAATAGCACTGGCTCCCATTTTAGGGCTTGTGACCTCCCCATTCACAGGATACCACACACTGCCTTATTTCTTTTTTTTAAATTTATTTATTGCTTCAGGTTACATCTCCATCATAGTGTCTTCTTTCCACCCCTCCCAGTCCCGCCCTCCCACCCTCTACCCCCTAACCCTTCCATCCCACTCCTCTAGAGAGGAGTGTCCCTACATAACAGTTCCCCACCCAAGTTCAGCAGTCATATGAGGGCCAAGAGCCTCCTCATACACTGGGGGCCTACAAGGCAGCACCACTAGGGAAAAGTGTCTTGTTGACAGGGAAAAAAAAAAAGTCTATGTCCATGTTCCCTTTGTAGCATTGGTCATTGGTTGTAGTATAGTTATCCTGTACTATATAGCTAAAATCTGACTATAAGTGAATAGATGCCATGTGCATCCTTCTGAGTCTGGGTTAGCTCACTCAGGATGAGCTTCTCTAGTTCCATCCATTTGGCTGCAAATTGCATAATTTCATTGTTTCTGATAGCTGAGTAGTATTCCATTGTGTAGCTGTACCACAGTTTTTTAATCCATTCTTTGGTTGAGGGACATCTGGGTTGTTTCAAGTTTCTAGCTATTACAAATAAGGCTGCTATGAACATAGATGAGGAAACTTCCTTGTGATTTGGTGAGAGGTCATTTGGATGTATACCCAGAAGTGGTATGGCTGGGTCCCGAGGCAAAGCTATTTCAAGTTTTCTAAGATATTGCCAGACTGACCTCCATAGTGGTTGCACAAGCCTACACTCCCACCAGCAATGGAGGAGGGTTCCCCTTTCTCCACACCCTCACTAGCATTTGAGCTTTTGATCTTCGCCATTCTGACAGGTGTGAGATGGAATCTTAGAGTCGTCTTGAGTTGCATTTCTCTGATGGTTAAGGATGCTGAGCATTTCTTCAAGTGTCTCTCGACCTTTAGGAATTCCTCCTTTGTGAATTCTCTGTTTAGCTCTTTTCCCCACTTTTTGATTGGATTATTTGGTTTCTTGGCATTTAATTTCTTGAGTTCTTTGTAAATTTTGGATATTAGCCCTCTGTCAAATGTGGGGTTGGTGAAGATTTTCTCCCATCTGTAGGCAACCATTTTGTTCAAATGACAGTATCTTTTGCCTTACAGAAGCTTTTCAGTTTCATGATGTCCCATTTATTGATTGTTGGTCTTAGGTCCTGAGCTGTTGGTGTTCTGTTCAGGAAATTGTCACCTGTGCCAATGATTTCGAGGGTTTTTCCCACTTTCTCTTCTAGTAGATTTAGTGTGACCGGCCTTATGTTAAGTTCTTTAATCCACTTGGACTTAAGTTTTATATAAGGTGATAAGTATGGGTCTAATTTCATTCTTTTACGTGTGGACATTCAGTTGGACCAGCACCATTTGTTGAAGATGCTGTCCTTTTTCCATTGTGTGGTTTTGGGCTTCTTTGTCAAAAATTAGGTGACCATAGGTGTGTGGGTTCATTTCTGGGTCTTCAATTTGATTCCATTGATTCACTGGTCTGTTTCTATACCAGTACCATGCTGTTTTTATTACCATTGCTCTGTAGTACAGCTTGAAATCTGGGATGGTGATACCTCCAGATGTTTTTTTATTGTACAGGATTGATTTAACTATTTGATTTAACTGGGTTTTTTAACTCTACAAGGGGAAAACAAGAATTTAAAAAAAAAGAACACCATCTTTGAGGGAAGGAGGTACTCACTTGATTCTAGGTGGGTAGTGTTTTTTTCATATAAATATTTGTAAAGCTGTACTAAACAGCCACAAAATGCTGAAATTTTGCACTTTTTAGATTAAAGAATTTAAAATAGAAGAGTAACAATACTAAGTACAAATAGTATTGAATCATACAATAAGAATCACTTCCATTTTTGGCAGACTTCTAAGTTTAAAACTCTTAGAACTTCCTGTAATCAGAACCCATTTTCAAATCCACAGGAAGATAAAATGGAAAAATCCACTCAATCTTCCTATGTCCTTAATTGGGGGTTGGTTAGAATGCCCTGTCTCACATCAGCTGTCATTTTTGTGATTGAAGTGTCATTGCACATTACAGTTTTCATTGGGATAGTCCTCTTCTTTGATTTCAATTCAATTTAATTCCAATCAAGTCCTATGTCGAAGGACAATTGAATTCACTTAAAAACCTTTCTGGTCAAATAGGATTGTAACCACCACTTTGTGTCATGCTGCTGGACTTCCTGAAGCCTTCCAAACCTATGACACAGCCTGGATATCAAGGAGAGAGCTGCTGTGCTTCATGGTGGTAGCACTGGAAACAGCAAGGCCGAGACTGGATTCAGTTCTTAACCACCATTACTGTCTCCACTCTCTTATTCCTACCATAGCCCCACTGGGTCAGTGCAGTTCTGAGCTAGAGAAATCGCTCCCCTAAGATCTTCTTGTGAAAATATTGGATGAGAAGCAACTCATTAGATGATAAAAGTTAAAAAGATGTTGCAATGTATTTTTGTTTGATGAAACTGTATCAGTCCCCTCCCTCTCTTTCATCCCCAAAGAGAAACAAAAGGGCTTGGGTGCCAGCATAAGCCATCCATGTTAAACTCAGAATTCTCCAGAGACAACCAAGCTACTTCTTTCAGACCTAACCTGGACTTCTGACTTTCCCCGGAATGCATGTGTTCCTAAAAGACCTCTTGTAAGACTATTGGAAGAGATGACCAGCCACTCCTTCAGATATATCAAAACTCCTTTCTCATGTCAGTCAGCCACAATGTTTTGGGGCCTTGTGGCAGTATCCAAAGGAAGAAAACAAGGGACATTAGGCCCAGCCAGGACAGGTCCCCAGAAGGCTCAGTGAGCTGAAAGATTTCGTCTGAAGCAGAAGAGAAACTAACAGGCCACTTCTCAACATTTCCTGGAGCCATGCCAGAGACTGGTAGTTATACACACAAAGAAAGGCACCAAATGAGTACAGTGCAGTGACAGTGTCCAGTCGAACCATATTATTACTTGGGTCATTGGCAGCACGGCCTCTGCTAGTGGTTTCCCTGGATAAGGGAACTAGTTTTAAAAGTCTAGCCCTCTGGACATACCCCAGACAAGGCAAAACCAGGCTAGTACAGAGGTGACTCTCTTGGGTGGTACACCTCTGTGTTGTCTTGTTATGTACCACAGGCAATCTGTTAAGATTTGTTCAGATGAGCCGGGCAGTGGTGGCGCACGCCTTTATTCCCAGCACTTGGGAGGCAGAGGCAGGCGGATCTTTGTGAGTTCGAGGCCAGCCTGGTCTACAAAGCGAGTCCAGGACAGCCAGAGATATTCAGAGAAACCCTGTCTCGAAAAAAAAACCAAAAAAAAAAAAAAAAAGATTTGTTCAGATGAAAAAATATCTATTTGCCCTCCCCCGCTACCTTCAGAAATGAATACATCTTTCCTGAGGGATGTGTGTGTACACAAGCATGCACATACCTCAAAGCCAGACGCGACTTTCCACCTCCAATGTATGATGTCTTTAATTACTTTCTGCAAGTTGTAGCTTTACTGCAGAACTTTGATTTCTGAAATGCAGTCTGAACATTCCAATTTCAGAACACTTGCTGCTCTCTTGGGCTGTGTGTAAAGTTTTGTTACTAGACCCACAGGAGTCACTTTGGTTTCTCTCCTTCTCTCTATGCCTGCCATATTAAAACGCTTAATTAACCTGTCTTAAAGGGTAACCCCGTGAGTTGAATTTTAGTTGAGTGCTAGGTTGAGTGAGCAACACAAGAGAATCGGCTTATCTAAGTCTGAGGTTCTACTGAGAAAGTTCACTGTTTAGGGCTTGGGAGCCCTTAGCTTAATGAAAAAACACTTGCCCAGCATGCACAAGGTCCTGGCCTCTATCCCCAGCAAAACACACGCGCATGCACGCACGTGTGTACCTTTCACAGCTCGGAAACAAGGACTGAGTGTTATGATGTGTCACCACTCAAACCTTCTTCCTCCAGCCCAGTCATACGTGCTACCGCCATGCTCCTCACAATACAGTCTCAACTTCCTATCTGATGATCTTTCCACTGTACCAGTTCCTTTCCAGCCAGGGCTTGGTCTCTCTCCTCTGCCCAAATGGTCAGAATTCCTCTTCAGCCTAAGTGGTACTTGTACTTCAGAATCCCTTTAGTCACCTCAGAGGCTCCGCTAGAAGTTTATGAACATCTCTATAATTCACGCATCCCTTTATGAGACCTTTGAAATCTGGATGAATACCTCACACGTGGTTTCTGTGTTCCTGGCATCCATAGCCATGCCTGGTGTTTTTGTTTGGTACACCCTAAAAACCACCTCACTCTTTGTTTCTTCTCCCTACAGAAACGATGACTATGGATGAGAAGATGGCGTGCGCCAAGGACACAGTTGGACAACCTTGTAACAAAGATCTTCAGTAACTTTCCCCACCCAGCAACATCCAGATGACTCAAAAGATGACATACTTAGCTGTAACCACAGCAATAACTGGCCCTCTTTCCAAATTGGATTTGGTGAATCTGAGTGGTACATCCACCTTCTTCGGGTGGCCCAAGGTGATGCACTCTAGGGAAACTCATCCTTTACTGTCAAAAAAGCAAATTGGACTGTGGAAGAAAGCAAGCGGCATAGTGAGAGCCCTGAGTGCCTAGACACGTAGTGATTAATGTAAGGCCTCTGGCTGCATGGGCATGACACTGGTCCTGGCAGTGGTGAGTCTAACATGAAGTCATTTGCTTGAATGCCCTGGAAGGACAGAGTATTTTAAAATATATCCAGGTGCTAAATAGGCAGCAGATTTCAAATCAAAGTCTGCTACCTGTGAGTTGAAGACTTCTTCAGAGACTAACTCCACCCAAACAAATGCTCCGGTTTTCCAAGGAATGGCTCAAGAGACTACTAGGCCAAGCAAGTTCAGAGAAAGTCTTATGCAAGGCGGGCTAGTTCACAGCAAACTCACTCTCCCCCCACATGCACATGGCAGAGCCCCACTTAGCCATGGACACTACTAAACCCAGATTCTGGGATTCTGAAATATTATTTCCAGGTAGCCAGAAGCCACGTCCTTTCTGGTGCTGACATTATTAGAATGAAACATGTCACCCTGGTTGGAGATGCGTGCCTCCCAATGGCATATGCATCCTGGAATATTCTTTCCTGGACACGGATGTGTGTGTGTTATGAGATAAGACCTCTGAGAGATGATATGGAATCCACTAAGAAAATGCATAGCTTTTGGGATTTCTTGCCTTTCTGGGTGTTTCCATATGCAAAAGCCCAGAGTATAGATTTGGGCAGCCACAGACAGAGGCTGTTTCCCATTTCAGACACATATCACTTTTGCAGCACTTGGGGAATGGAAATACCTACAAGAATGACGGCCAAGGGCTCTCCCCAGGGTAGCTCATCCTTCTCAACCAGTCTACTGCCATTTCTGCACCTCATGCTCCTTGCTTCTGCCTCCAGGAAATGAAACCAAAGGCCCCAGCATCCCCTGAATGGACCAGGGGCTGTTACTAGAAGTCTTCTCTCATGATGGGTGCAAAGCGCCTTCTCCACACACTTGCGTCACTCCTCCACGATGCATTTCCCATTCATGCAGTCTCTATAACAAAATCCAGAGTTGGATTGCAGCTAGCCACCCCGGAAAGCCCCTTCTCTTCATTTCAATTCACTTTTGAGTGTAGGTTGCACCAGAGAGAAGCAGCATCACACTATGTTGTTAGAAAGTTCTGGTTACCATACGCACCTAGTACAAGAAATCCTACTGCCTGTGTTAGATCTTGTCAGGTTTTGAAAGAGTGGAGGCCTTTGGTTTTGTAAGGCAATGATAATTCACTCAGGCATAGTACATTCCCTAGCCTGCCTGATCCACTCCCATCTCTCTCCAGCTTCCATTTGCAGGGGTTCAAAGGGAACCCCATTTCTGTCTATGTCTGAAAAAATGAGAAAAACACACCTTTCTTTCTTTCCATACGGGTCCTCTCTACCCATCTCTCCGCATTCAGACATCCTCCACCATACCAGTGTTTAGAACCAAAGCATGAAGGGCGAGTGCCAACGGGATAGTGAGCAAGACTATTGTCACTAGATCCAGGCAGATGCGCCTAGAAGAATGGTCCCAAAGAAACTAGAATGAATTCCAGCAGAAGGTTATCAGGCAGCCATCTTATTAAGCCATGCCCTTGGCAATGGGAGCCCAGGATGGAGATCCTGAGGTAGCCTATTGTTCCCACCTCAGGATCTCCTTGCCTTGAGCTAGCAGCTCTGGGGTACTAGTGAATAAGCTACTGACTCGAAGATATATTTGCAGGGGCATTCAGGCAAAGAAGACTGCCCACATGATAAACAGATGGCTTTGCGTGTGGATAGCTTTACCTAGCCAGCACAACTGTGGTCAGTAGCTAGCTATCAATTTGAATTCCCTTAGCTCATTTGCAACTCTGCCTCTGTTCTCTTGTGTTTTGTTTGGTTGACCTTTAGTTTCCTAGTAAATATTCCTTTTGAAAAATACAATCGTTGTCTCATTGAATTGGGGGAAAGGGGTTTTTCTGGTGTTTTCCCCCAGGATAGAAGGACATTACAGTATTTTGAAAGAAGAAAAGAAAAGAAAATCATGGTGGAAAGAGAAACATCTTGATAAGATCTTAGGACAACACTTTAGGGAGCTCTGGTGCTGAGCGAGAGGAAGAACCAGGTGTCTGCCCACCAGTAACCAGCTCTTCCCCCTGCCCTCACCTCAGGGAACTCCCTCCTGGCTGGGAGTTGCCACTCAAGTGTCTACTGGGCTAATGAACTATGTGCGTTGAGTGGGGCTTTAATGTCCAGTGTATGGATTAGCCTTGACAAGAGCTAGGGAGGTGGGGAAGATGGGTGTTTCTAAAGTCTCTAGGGATCCTTACTCTTCAGCACCATCGGCAACCAATTTTTCATATAAAAAGAAGAAAGTCACTTAAAGAGAACAGACATGTGGAGAATGATCTCCTAGTATGGTTATACTGTTCTGCAATGGTGTGTGTTCTAAATATCTACTGATATATAAGAAATATATATGACAAGACAAAATACAGTGGCGTTCTGTTCATCATGTGTGTGTGTGTGTGTGTGTGTGTGTGTGTGTGTGTGTGTGTGTGTATGTATTTTAGTTTTTCTATGTGGCTCAGACTAGCTTCAAAATCACAGGTCTCATGCCTCAGATTTATAAGTGCTGGGAGTAGACACATCCACTGTCATGTCAGGCCATAGCAGCTTCAGTGGGCATGGACAGAGGTCTCTCTCTCTCTCTCTCTCTCTCTCTCTCTCTCTCACACACACACACACACACACACACACACACACACACACACACACACACACACACACCTGTCACATGGTACCTGAAGTTTATGTCATCTGAAAGCTTGATGGCTGGATGCCATTGCCATGTCTGGCTCCTCAGCTGGACTGACTCAGCAGGAGAATGAGCCTTTCTCTCCACATGGGAAACTCGGGCTTCCTCACAACGTGGAGCTCTCATTAGAGTCAGCCTTCCTAAAGCAACCAGAACTAAGACTGTAAGAGGCCCTGGTTCTTCTCAGTAACATCTGAAGGAAGTCATTTCTGCCACATGCAACGAATCAAGAACAGGTCACAGGACCAGTCCAAATTCAAGGGGAAGAGTTACACTATAGTAGAGAACAGCATAACTCAATGGCCATCTTGAGAGACAGTGGGGATAGGAGAGGTGATAGGGAAGTTACAGCATCAAAGAACTCCCTAGGAGCTGACACTGGAGATAGTACCGAGAGCCTTGACTGAGGTAGTCTAGGCTGCACCCCAGTCTAGATGGGTGTCAACGTTAAAAACACATACAGATTTTACCATGCATGGGTAATGGGTGGGAAAGAATAGAGAAGAGAAATGGGCTATCCACAGAGAGTTCAATAAGGTACAGAAAAGCAGCATGACAGATCTCCGAAACATGGGTGACATCTATGATTACTATTACTAAACTAACAGCACAGAAATTGGAGTGGATACCTATTATATACTTTATCTTAGCCAAACCAAAGATGCAAACAGGACCACACCATGCTTGGGGTTGTCCCTAGAAATGGAAGTGATGGTCAAACTTGTCTGTGCCTCTTTGGAAGACTTCCCAAATAATCATTGTGACTAATTAAAAGAGGGATTTTATCAAATCTAGTTTGAACTTAAAAGTCTCTGCCAGCTGCCCACTGCAGGAGCCCCTCACATCACTGGTGTGGCCTGGTGCCTTCTGCCTGCTTCTCTCCTGCAGCTGTCCTGCCTAGTAGAATAGTCTGGTTCACCTCTCATCTCAACTCTTTGGCCTACTCCTAATTCATCTCCCTTGCTAGAACTTTCACAAGAGATTTTCATGAAACAACTGAAATGAAACATGAGGAGGGAAAGGAATAATCAAAGAAAGAAAAAAAATGCCCTACCAAGAAAAGCCTGCAGCAGAAACCCAGAAAAAGCAAAGAGATGGCCACCTGGCATTCTGGGAGCTGCAGAAGATGAGCCCTGGTCCTCCTTTATAAGTCAAGGTCACATAAAAGGTGAACAGCAGCAAAGCAGCTCTGGGCAGTACCATGGACCAACATGGGATTCCTGATGGCAGATAATAGAAAACAAAAAACAAAAACCCTTAGTCTCCAACATGACTGGTCAAAGCCATTCCTGGAATAGTGGCAGGAACTACTTCCTTCTTGCCCCCAAAATGCCTTATTGTTGCTACCTATATCCCCTGGACACATGGCTGCTAGGATGTAATTTCAACTACCTGTAGGATCCTCTCTGTCCCATCCTCCCTAGTAATCTTCCCATTTGGATCCAGGGTCTCTGAGCCTGGAAAGGATTAAGAAAATAAGCATAAAAAAAAAAAAGAACCCAGGTTAAAAGAGAGTCCCTGATCCAGCCCTGCCTTACAGCCATCTTAGCAAAGCTTTGGAGTCATCAAGGTCCCCAGTTATTCCTTACAGGCCCAATGTCAAACTTTCACATCAGGCTTTAACCCTTATGGTACCTCCTTCTGGTGGGAAAGGGAAGAGCCAAAGAAGTATGCCCACTTCTGCCCTCTGTGTCATAGGTAAAGCTTCAAAAACAAAACAAAACAAACAAAAAAATATTATAAGATGGTGGCCCTGACACCTGGGTGAACTTTACAGACAATGCAGGAAGTATATTTATTAATATGAAATGTGCTTATGATGCATCCTAAAGCAGCAGTTCTCAACCTATGGGCCACAAACTCTTTGGCAAGTCTCTATCTCCAGAAACATTTATATTAGGATTCATAACAGTAGCAAAATTACAGTTATGAAGTAGCAACGAAAATAATTTTTTTGGTTGAGGGGGTCACCATAAGATGAGGAGCTGTATTAAAGGGTCACAGCATTAGGAAGTTTGAGAATCACTGTTTTAGAGTTTACAAGGGTGTTGCTTTTATACATTTTTTATTGTTTAAAAATTCAACTTGTGTAGCTGGGCAGTGGTGGTGCACGCCTTTAATCCCAGCACTTGGGAGGCAGAGGCAGGCGGATCTTTGCGAGTTCGAGGCCAGCCTGGTCTACAAAGTGAGTCCAGGACAGCCAGGGCTACACAGAGAAACCCTGACTCGAAAAACCAAAAAAAAAAAAAAAATTCAACTTGTGATCCCCTCAAGGTTCACTGCTTTTTGCACCAGTGCTAAGCTGACTTTAATTATTATTCCATGATTATCCATTCCATTCAAGTTATTTTCAAATCAGCATTTGACATAGGAGTACTGATGGTTTTTTTCTATCAAGCAAACACTGTTTTTAAGATTTATTTTTATTTGTGTATGTGTGACTGTAAACGTGTGTATATGCTGTATGTACACATTATATAGGTACCTGTGGCAACCAGAAAAGGACACCAGATCCCCTGGAGCTGGAGTTACAGAGAGCTTTGAGCCTATGTGGGTGCCAGGACCTGAAACCAGGTCCTCTAGAACAGCAAGTGCTCTTATGCACCCACCGAGCCATCTCTCCAGCCCAGCAAATATTGTCTTTAAGACCCTGACATCCATAAAATTTAGATAAAATGTCTTTTTTCATAAGAACAGCATCTAAGGCTTCACTTTGGATTTGCCTAGATTTGAATTTCGAGAATAAACAAATAAGAACAATTCCTCCAGTTTGCCAAATATAAAACTTGAATGCAAAGAAAATAATAAAGCAATTTCTTCAAATATCTGAAGATGCTTGTGAGAGTTTCAGAGATGAGTTTCTAAACTGTATAAACTGATCAATCTTCCAAAAGTAAGTCTTACCATCACTGCAAAAAGGGATGATTTTGAAAATACCTTTTTTTCCCCTCAAAGGAAAAATATGTTTAAAATAAAGCTTTCAGACAGTCCTTATCCTAAAAGCAAACTAGAAAGTACAAACAAGATAATAACCTGATGAAGAGGAACACTGCTATCTATACACATGTGTGTGTGTTGGTGTGTATGTGTGGTGTGTGTGTGTGTGTGTGTGTGTGTGTGTGTGTGTGTGTGTGTGTGTGTTGGTATAAGCTGCACTTGTACATGCCTATGGGAGCCAAAGGTTGATGTCACTGTCTTCCTCAGTTATTCTCCATCTTATTTATTGAGACAGAGTCTCACACTTACCCCAAGAGTTTGCTTCTTCAACTAGTCTAGGAAGTCATTCTTGCTCAAGGAATCCCTCCCTGTTCTGCTTCCTGTGTGCTGGGACTACAGGAAGGTCACCATGCAAGCCTGGCTTGTATGTGGTTGCTGGGGATCTGAACTGTGGACTTCAAGCTCATGCACCAAGTGCTTTACCTGCTGAACCATCTCCCCAGTACCATGCTGCATTTTTTTAACTTTATTTTTTATTTCTTCAAGTTACATCTCAATCGCAATGCCCTTCCTACTCCCCCCTCCAGTCCCATCCTCCCACTCTCTTCCATCTCAACCCACACAACCCCTTCCTTTTTTTTTAAGTTTAAGGTATATCTTTTTCCCCCCAATAGCTCCCCCTTTCAGTCCAACAAATGGCTCTTTCTCTTATAATAATAAATACAATACAGAACAACAGAGGTAATAGGCCACAGTTATGAGGGTTATATGGCTTAGCATACATTCCCAATGTCCAGTCCATATGTATTTGGCACCTGACTTTAATATTCTACTATCTAACCATCTCTATGTGTTTAAAGTTCTATATCTAACTCAGCTTTCAAACTAACTTGCATCACAATTTTAAAAACATCTTCTTAGATCCAGAACACCCTCTTGATTCCTAAACAACTCAAAATGTAATTATGAGACTCTAGCTATCTATTCTTCAACCACCTCAGAGACCTGAGAGGGATAAATATATCTGATTATATAGGAAGTGCAGGACCCACAGCTTCCAAAACTAAGAAATGACATACAACTGGTTGCCTGGACAGTTCCCATTTTCTCTCCATACATTACAGCATCGATCTTCAGTCGTTTGGCCCCGTTTCTCTGACAGACATTGATTGTAGAGCAGGAATTATGAAGGACTTGCCTACCCTGTCTTGGCAGAGCTAGGCTGTCGACTTACCTGCTTCCAAGTTTTGTCCTTTTTGGATAGCCATGCTGCATTTTTGTGAAAGAAATGCACCACCCTGACTGTAGTTTGTGTTCACAACTCAGGCTGGGTCACTGCAGGGAGTTCATCAGGTTTGCACATAGCAAGTTAATGGGCATTTTAGCCAAGAAAAGGACTCTAAAGAATAGCCCAATACCATGATCCATGTCTTCTAATTTGGTATCCAAGATGGAATGTTCCATTGAAAAGGAGACCAGTCAGCCCTTGCCAAGCCTGCTGAAGAAAAGGTGTTTTGGCCATCCCTATAAAAAGAAAAAGGGGAGCTGGAGAAATAGCTCAGTCTGCAAAATGCTTGTTGTGTAAGCATGAGTCCCTAAGTTCAAATCTCCAGTGCCCATGTAAAAGCTAAGCACCACTACACACACCTAATTCCTAGCACTTGGGAAGGTGAAACAGGAGGAGCCCTGAGATTTGCTGGGCAGCCATTGGAGCTGAATCTAGCTGACCTGACAACCCCCAATCTCAGCCAAACACTCCATCTCAAAAAGTAAGGTGGGACTGGCAAGATGGCTCAGCAGGTAAAAGCGCTAGCTGTGTGAGCCTATGGCTGGAGTGCAACCCGCGGATGTGCTAGGACTCATCTATAATCCCAGCACTCCTGTGGGAAGATGAGGGTGAAGACAGGAGAATCACCTTGAAACTCTTGAGCAAGCTGGTCAGAATTATGAGTCACAGTGGCAGAAACAAGAGAGACACCACCTTGATACAAAGTGGAAGGAGAGAACCAACTTCCAAAGTTATCCTCTGATCTTTCCACATGTATGTACTCATTCATACACACACACACACAATAATAATAATAATAACAATAAAATAAAAATTTTAAGATGGTAGGTATCTGAGAAATATCAACTCAACCCCTGGCCTCTATATGCATAGAGCACACATTCATACACACACACATATGAGAACATATATACATAAACACCACTGCACACCAAAAAAGGAAGGAAGGAAGGAAGGAAAGAAGGAAGGAAGGAAGGAAAGAAGGAAGGAAGGAAGGAAAGAAGGAAGGAAGGAAGGAAGGAAGGAAGGAAGGAAGGAAGGAAGGGAAGAAAAGTTGTGATATGCGATTTTCTGAATCATAACTCCAGGGACTTTAAGTATTTCAAATGAAAGTAAATATATTTTTCTAAAAGATATATTGGTTTTCCGTGCTCTCTGTGAAGTTGAGTGTCATGTTATCTTAACACTATTGATTTTGAAAGAATACATAAAGACTTTTAAGCCTTCCTGTGTTTTCCACACTGGAAATCCATGTTGAGGAGTCAGTGACATCCATTGAGGTGCAGCAGCTCCGGGAGTCTAGCAAGAAGCTACCTGCCAGACATGTGGCGACGGTGCTCTGGGACCTCACTGGTAGACATGTGGTGACGGCCCCCTGGGACCTCACTGGTAGACATGTGGTGACGGCCCTCTGGGTCCTCACTGTCAGACATGTGGTGATGGCCCTCTGGGTCTGAACTGGTCCTACTAATGCCTGCTGCCCTTCACTGCAACTTCCTGGATGGCTGACCCAGCTCTTGCTGGAAGAGTCTGCTGTGCAATTTAGACGACCCTGCTGGGGTTCCTGCCCTGACATCGCACCATCTTGGCAGCAATGGATGACTAAAACCTTGTTGGTTCCTGAAACTACTAAACTATTTTCTCCTACTCCCCACTCTTGAGGCTGGGGAGGGACAAAGGAAAAATATATGCATGCCACTAAATAAGATGAGAACAAGGACAACTGTGCAGTCTGTGTGTGAGGGTATCTGTCTGTCTGTCTGTGTCTGTGTCTGCCTGTGTCTATGTCTGTGTCTGTGTGTGTATTTTGCTCGGGGTTATTAAACCCATGACATCAAGCCGGGCGGTGGTGGCGCACGCCTTTAATCCCAGCACTTGGGAGGCAGAGGCAGGCGGATCTTTGTGAGTTCGAGGCCAGCCTGGTCTACAAAGTGAGTCCAGGACAGCCAAGGATACACAGAGAGACCCTGTCTCGAAAAACCAAAAAAAAAAAAAAAAAAAAAAAAAAAAACCCATGACATCAAACATTCTAAACAAATACTCTACTACTGAGCTCAATCTTCAGCCATTAGTAAAGATATGATTTCAAAAATATACAATGAGGCCAGGTATTGTGGCTCACACCTATAATCCCAACACTCAGGAGGCAGAGGCAGGAGAATCTCTGTGAGTTCAAGTCCAGCCTGCTCAACAGAGTGAGTTCCAGCATAGCTAGGGCTATGTAAAGAGACCCTGTCTCAGACACACACACACACACACACACACACACACACACACACACACACAAATTAAAAGGAAATCCAAGGGTCATGTCTGTGCCTTTGAAAAGTCATATAAAGCCAATAAATTTAGTCAGTTGTTCAAATGCTTATTATAGTTGGTAGATCATATACTGGCTTCTCCTGGATTGTCTGTTTTGTCCGTTTTTCCAGCCAGCCATGTGAAAGCAGATGTCAGTTGTTGCCTAATGGACCTATCATTCATGTGAAGCTTCTGGTAACCCGCAGGGGCCTCTTCTGGCTTGGAAGAGGTGAGATGGGCAGCACAGGACAACAACATAGCCTTCAGATTTTCTACTATTTTTGAGTGGAGGGCAGGTCCTGGCAGAGAAATGAAGAAAGAATCCTTCCCAGCCTTCATTTTATGACCTTTGTTGATTCCAGGGGACAAGGTGAAATTGCGAGTTTGAGAAACAAAGATTTTAGGCTTAAAGCTGTAATTACCCAGAGGTTAGGGGATAGGCACAGACTTGAAACCTGTCCATTGTATAAACTTACTGTTTGGGGTTCTACCCATAAAATTTTTTACCCAGTTTCTGGTGGATGTACACAGTGGTTTGGCACTGACTAATTCCCACAAAATGGAACACAAACAAAACAATGACAAGCAAACAAACAGAAAACTTCAAACCAGTTATCTTCAAACAGAATGTGAGTTGTAGACAGCCCTGCTCCATGGGGAGCTGAAGACTACTCTGCCACTGGTCAACCCCAAAAGCTCCAGGCCTCACCTTCCTATATGTTCCTCATCATCAAGGGTCCCACTCAGACCTTTGTCAATCCTAGAGAAACCAGGTCAAAGAAAGCTGAGTGGAAAACATAAAACAAGCAAACAAACAAATAGTACCTGTGGCTGTGATTGGCTCCCACTCTTCTGAGCTTAAAAGGCACTTCAGTTCTCCCCAAAGAGCCGCACAACAGAAGCATGGCTATGGGACCCCCTTGTCTAGAACTTTCTTCTTGACCCAGTTCCTCACTATTCTTTTCATCGTGGTGCTTAGCTTTCCCATGCCACTGTACACATATGCACATACAATCATGGATACAGTACAGGGCTTCTGTCTGGTGAACAAAAGGGAACAAGGTGAAGTCATGCCTTTTCACTCAAAAATCTGTCATTCATGTGTAGTGTTTGCAAGTGGCTTTAAACCTGAGGAGCACAGAGCAAGGGCCAGGACAAGTTCATGTGGTAGACAGAGCTATGGATGGAAGCTAGGGCTCAGAGATGAGAAATGGTTGGCACAGTGTGTTCTGTACTCTTCTACCTTTAGCGTCTGTATCTGTGTATCTGGGGGCTTCTTGTGCCCAGAGAAAGCATGGAACGGGGGCAGAGATGTGCAACCTTAGACATACATGGTCCAGAAACCCCAGTTCAATCCATCACTGCAGGAGGAGATCTGATTGTCAAAGGCATCAACTGTCTCTCTACCACTCTCCTTCTTTTTTCTTTTTTTATCCTGTTTCCTTTTCAACGGGTTTTCATTTTTTAAACAAGTAATCTCAAAGGAGTTTATTTTTGAGTGTTCAGAAAGCCTCTATAATAACCACTGAAGACTGGTGCAGACCATAAAACCAGGATTTATGTAATTCAATGATCCATCTCCAGTTAAATAGCAAAGCAGGTTCTCCTTATAACCACCACCCAGAGGGCTCATCATGGCCCAGCAAGTATGCCAAAAGAAGGAAAGTAACAAGGAGGACTCTCAGGGAGGGGTGCCTCTAGACAGAGACGCAAACAAAAGTGTGCCTCTGTGGTAGGCATGGCCAAGGGTGTGAGCAAGGGCACTAAGCACTTTGCTGACCTACTTACTTAAGCACCAGCCTGTAATCCCTTACCTGGGACTCCGACAGAAACCTTCATCCGAGGAAGCTTGTGGATTTGTCCACAGTTCACCATTTATATGTCTGAAAACATCAAGGCAGAGGTGTCTGGCAATGTCAAAATGTCAAAGCATAAACCCTCCTTCTTTGCATAGCTCACACAAAGCTACAGTATCCATCCCTGTGTCCGTTAAACTGAGATATTCATGTCAAGGGCCCGATGTCCTGTGGACTGCAAGAGCCATCATCCTTGTACCTCAGCCAATATTTTAAAAAACTCAAAGCTCAGTTCAGTCAAGAAGATCAGTCAGACTGGAGGAGAAGAGGAAAGATTTGTGGGAAACTGGAAAGACAGACCCAAGTGATGTTTCCATGAGAGTGGAGTTGAGTACCTACCTGTCTGGGTGGAGCCCACAGGTCTTCTTTGGGGTCTCCTCTGGAGGATACCACCAAGGCTCATGAACGCAGAGGACACATGCAGGAGCCCATCATGGCCGAGGATATGTTGTCTAGATGGAATGCATTCTCATTCAGACTAAAACACCAGATGACTACCTGAAAAGTGTCTGCTCTCTAGTGGCAAACGTTGTTTACACAAAATTTGGCTCAGTGTTTAGGTAGGAAACACTACCCAAAGATGCACAACAGGAAATCCACCCTCAGCTGTAAGTCCTGGGGATTTGTCTCCAGTATGCTAAAAATTCACAGAACCCCAGAGACCTCAGTTAGGAACCTGAGCAGCAGAGGCCAAGTCCTATGTGGGAGACAGGGCCTGTGAGAGCAATTTCTACCTTGAGACTTATTTACAAAGAAACCCTGTTCAAGTAATTTTCAAGACAAAAGACACCATGCTTTTGAATGTTACTGCTCTACATCTTACCCCTCTCAATGGTTCTCCCTGATCAATCCCCTTTCTTATAGTCTCCACCCTACCCTCAAGCTACACAAACTGTATGACAATCTGAAGGATTCCAGGAGCTCTTGGCAAGAGCGTTAGTTAACAGATGCTGAAGAACAGACTCATTGTGAGCTCTGGAGCCCACAATGGTGTGAGACACACCCGGTGTGCCGATATTTGACTAATGCGAGGTAGGACAGGACGCAGCCTCCAGAGAGAATCAGACAACAGAAAATTGCACAGGTGGTTTCCAAAAGCCAAAGCAGAATAATCAAGAAGAGGTGTTCTAGGGCCTCCGCTGCACATAGTCTTAATTTCAAAGAACACAGGACAGCCATTCTGTCATATGAACGCTGCTGGGTAAGCAACTGTCTCATCCTGGGAACGGGGGAAGCTGGCCTCCGCTCTTAGCTTGAGAGAGAAGAAATAGTACCACTACTGGGCATCTGAAAGGACTGGGGCAGAAAGCATTTCCATTAAAACATGAGTCAGTGCCAGGGTTAAATATCCAGAACTGAGAGGCTGCTCTGAACAGATCCAGCGAGCAGAAAAGGAGTAGGGTTAAAAGAGGCGAGGCGGCTGAAGATCCAGTGGGTAAAACCATTTACCATGCAGGCCTGACACCCTGGGTTCAATTCCCAGAACCCCATGCATGGGGGCAGAGAGAACTAGCTCCATAAAATTGTCTTCTGACATAGAACTAACTCTACAAAACTGTCCTCATAAACTAGGAAGAGCAGACAGAGCATGCTGTCTACCACATGAGGATGCATTAAGAGACAGCTGTCTATGAACCACAAAGCGAGCCCTTACCAGTCACTGAATCCAGGGTCACCTTAATCTCGGTCTTCCAGCTTCCAGAACCATGAGAGATAAACACTTATAGTTTAAGAGTCTATGGTGTTTGCTGCAGCAAAGCTAAGACAGTTGGCGACTCAAAGCAAAAGGACTTTGAAGGCACAGCTTTGAAAAGTATTGAATTAAGAATACTGTCGTACTTAGTTTGGAAGTGGACATGCCTGCAATCTCCGCACTTGGGAAGTAGAAGAAAGGGTTTGAAGTTTAGGTTCTAGGGACTGACCTCAGGTCTTCACACTTGCAGATCAAAACTTAACTGAGCCACCTCCCCTGCCCTGGGAAATTGTTTTAAGAATTAATTTTCATTCCAACCCAAGAATGCATCCTATAGAATCTGCCACTCTGACCTGAAGCAGGCTGAATTGTGAACATTGATTCTTCCTGAGGGGGTCTTTCTGCACAACCACCAAAATGACCATCAGCTCAAATTGATCTTTTCCCATCTCTCTAGGGTGGCAGAGAGGTGGGAGGGAGAATGGCTTCTCCCTTGAAGTGTGACAGGACTTAAAATACACTCAAGATTTAGGAAAGGAATTTTCCATAGCTTCAGAGGCAACAAGGAGACCTTAAGCCCTACAAAGTCCTTCCCATCCTTCTCTGTCAAAATTTTATGCTTTCCTTGGGGGCAACTGTGTGCTGAAGCCTAGTAGAGCGTGAAGAAATGCTAGCACAGAATTCATAACAGTGTGACTTCAGGAGAAAGCAGCATTGAGCATCCACCTGTATGGGTGGGTCCCATGGGTCTTTTGAGTTCTTTCTGGAAGGCCCTCATGACAACCAACCTAAGTCCTAATCCTGTTACAAGAACAAGTTTCCAAATCAGGTTGTGGTCTAGGAAATGGAGAAGAATAGAACAGTTGGGTAAGAAAAGGAGTATACAGACTCTAATAATTTCTGAAGCCACTCTAAACCTAATCCCAAGCAGGGCTATTTCACATGCTAGGAGGGAACAAACCCCACAGTAGTTCATTTTGTTTAAAAAGAGTTGGATAGAGACAAGGTGGGCAGAAGCTTAGAAAACATATAAAAGGCAGATCCAGAAACCAAAGCTTTCTGTTGGCTCTCACCTGGGAAGCACCCTTGCAAATCGCCCCCACACATGCCTTAACCACCACTGAAAGAGCCTTGTCAGTATCAAATATTCAGAGATTTTATGTCATTAAGAAAATGATAAGGGGCTGTAAAGATGGCTCAGCAGTTAAGAACACTTTCCAGAGTACCCAGTTTCAACTCCCAGCACCCATGTGGCAGCTCACAACTGTCTAATTCCAGTTCCAGGGGATCCAACGCCCTCACATACATACAGACAAAATACCAATGTACATAAAAATAAATTATATATTTAAAAAATAAAACAATGAATGGGACGCTGGAGAGATGGTTCAGCAGTTAAGATCAGTAGTTAAGTGCTGGGTCTTCCAGAGGACCCAGTTTCAATTCTTATAACCCAGCATAGGCAGCCCACATCCATCTACAACTTCAATCCCAGGGTATCTGATGCCCTCTTCTGGCCTCTTTGGGTATTGCATATACATGATTTACAGATATACTTGTAGGCAAAACACCAATATACATAAGATAAATTTTTAAAAATTAAAGAAAACAATAAATGGACCGATGAGATGACTAATAAAGTAAAGCACTTGACAAGCAAGACTGAAAACCTGAATTCAACCCCAGAAGCCACATAAAGGCAAAAGTTGTCTTCTGATCTCCACAATGGGGTATGGTATGTGACCCTCATTAATAATAATAATAATTATTATTATTACTAATACTTTTTAAAAAAGAAAGCAATAATGTCTTAAAAAGTAAATGAGTATGAAATATGCTTGGGAGGAATTTCATTAAAATATAGATGCTTTAAAATGTTTTGGTATTTTCCCATGGAGAGAAAATGCCTTCTGCCTTCTGAAGATTTATTTGTGGATCTGATCTCATTCATTTCCCAGCAGCTGTAGAAAGGTGTAGCAACAGCTACTGTGAGTTCGTGAGTGCAATAACCATACTGCATACAGGAGAGGGTGTTGATGGCACCCCTGCATCCTCCAGCTCTAACATCCTTTCTGCCTCCTTTCCACACAATTCCTTTTGAGCTTTTGAGATGGTGACACGGCTGTCTCATTAAGGGCAGAGCACTGAACGGTTATTTATTTTCACCTCTTTGGCCATCATCCCCTGCAGACACAGACTTCACTGACAAGACTGAGAGCAGCACTAATCTTGGGTACAGACATAACTATTTAGAAGGCACTTTGATCCTGTGTCCACCTAGCAAAACAATAGTAGTAGATTCTCCTTGCTCATTATCTCTTGAATTATGGAGTTTTGACCAGGTTGACAGTACCAGACATGAATTCCTTCCTGTGGACCAGGCCTCAAGCATAAACAAAAATAGCTGGTTACCCACAGTAGCACTGTAGCATTATTGCTCCAGTGGTCACATCTTGCCTGTTGGGACAGTAGTGTAGTTTCCAGAATTCACAGCTGGGTAAGGCAGTTGCTGATGTGTGTCTCCCAGCAGCCTGCATAGCCTCTTCCCATACTCCAAAAGCTAGTCATCAGGAGAGAAGCTTCCATCTCATTTCCAGCTTGATTTCCTATGTTCTGCCACCAAAGTATGTAGCATCTGTATCAACAGAGTCTTACCATCTAGTTCTGGTGGGCTAAGAAGAGCAATGACAATGTCATGTGTTGTTTAGGGGACTTGGAGGCCTCCCTGACCAACAGTTCTTAGGCAGGTCTCCCACAACTGGCAAGGGAATTTGCACTTAATAACCTGTGGCTCTGGGAGCAGCATTTTCCACTCACAAAAGGTACCTCCATTCAAACATTTTAACTGTATGTTTAACTACCCTACAAAAAAATAGTATGTTTCCACAAGGGCTTTTTCATGCATCCGTAGTTTTGGTTAGCCCTTCCAATACTTGCTCTTGTCCCAGACCCCACCTCCATCCCACATAAACCTATCTATTTCCAGTCAAAAATCTTTTCTGTAATGAAACCATTATGTTTCATGAGAGCAGAAATCCTAATATGTAGAATAAAAACTGAAGCTGCTGATGAACAACATTGTCACATCTGAGCAGCTGGCATCGTATGGCCTTACAGCTCAATTGAGTCTGAGCAGTCCAGACTTTTCACCATTGCCAAACATTCTTATGACCACTATATCTAGTAATGTGAGCCTAACTGGGTGGTGACCCATAGTTTAAGAAATTGCCACTTACACAAAGAGTCAGTCCTAGAAGCAAATCTGAGTCCAGACCATGAAGAAAGGGGTTAGTTCAGGCGAGGGTGTGGTGTTCAACAAAGCTCCAAGACTGAGTAGGAGACATGTGACAAGGACAGGGTAGCACTGCAGAGACTGCATCTGGAAAGAACACCCAATTCTAAGATGTGAGCTTTCTGGACAAAACTGCATTAAATGGCAGTGTATATGTGTGCTCCCCTCCCCCTTACCTCTTCCTTTTATGAGAAGATATTCCCATAAATCTCAGCTTAGATACAGTTTACTTGCAAAGATTTCACTGAGTCTGAGGAATGTTGGCTTTATTGGGAAAGAATTGGCAAACAATCGAAGCTCCTAAGCAGAGAAATCACATAGTAAGTTGGCTCATTAGCCCATCTCCATGGCTACAGTGTAGACAATAGATAGAGGGGTCAAAACGGAGGCTGACCATCAGGCCAGGCTCCTTCACCGTGCCACTCATTCACTCAATCAGTAACTAAATTCTGTCAATTCTATATCCTATTAGAGCTTTCTCCACTAACACTATTCTAGACTTCATATATTCTTCCAGAAATCTCTGTAACAGCCTTATAATCCATCTTATGTCTTGAACTTAGTCTTGGATCCCTCCAATCTAACCTTCACCTGGCCTCCAAAGAGGGGCTTTCCTTAAAACACAGACCTACCTAGGTTACTCACTTCGAATTCTGTAGTTCTCTATTGTTTTTACGATGACTCCTGTGTTTGGTCTGCCCTACACACTTGGCAAGGTTCTCCTTATGATGCTGAAGGAATCACTGATGCATTGCCTAAATTTACTCTTAAATTCAAAGGTTCTCGTCTCTGCAGCTGTTTAAGCACTACCCACTCCCAGCCCCCAGCGAATGCATTGTGGAAATTGTCCTGTCTAAGAAAGCTACCTCACCAACGCTGTATGTCCACATTGAGGAATTGATTGATGAGGGTCAGGACAGGGACCAATTGCCTCCATGTGGGGCATGCCTAATGGACTCTTGTGGTGTGAAATCTACATTGACAATTTGATTGGATTCAGAGTCACCGTGGAAACAAACTTCTGGGTGTGTCTAGGAGGATGTTTTCAGAAAGATTTAAGTGAAAAGAGAAGAGTCACCCTGAACAGGCTGGCTTCCTGGACTGAATGAAAAGGAGAAAGCAACTGAACACCGACATTCATCTCTCTGTTTCCTGACTGCTGATGCCATGGGACCAGCTGCCTCATGCTCCCACCATCATAACTCCCCTGTAAGTCAAACTGGAAATCAAAATAAACCTTTCTTTCCCTAAGATGCTTCTGTTGGCCTTTGTCTCAGTTACAAGACACATAACTGAAACAGCCCATCTGGACTCCAACCTCCTTGTGAATTCAGGAGGTTTCACAACTGTGTTACAACTGTATTGTGATTCAACCCCTTTCTTTGCTGGGTCTTCTTTCCTTCCTCACAGGATTTTTCTAGAAAGCACACTCTCAGGGACATCTTATATGTGAAGTGACCTCAGAGTCTATTTCCTGGGAATTCTAAAGTTCAGTACTCTCTTATCCCCATAGAAATGCCATCATGCATCCTTTACATTAGCTCCCCAAATCCATTAAGCACTGTCTAGGTCATTAGTCTTTGAATGAAATTCTGCTTCTACCATAGGGACATTTTCTACACTACCCTCAAAATTATCCACTTTGTTGAGTTGACTTCTATCCATCCTTCAGATCTCAATTAAGATTTATTTCCTTTGAGAAGTCATCCTAGATTTGATGAGCCCTACTTGATGTTGTCAAGGCAATTGGTATTGTCCTTACAGCTATGTAATTATAACAATTACATACACTATACTTATGTGCCCATATAATTGACTCACCTATTAGGGCAAAGAATTTGTCTACCATGTCTGTCATTTTATACCTAGAGAATAGTCCAATACCTGGAACACAAATAGGTACCAAAAAAACATTTCCTGATCAAATAAAAAAGTAGGAAATGTCCTTATATGAGGAATTATCAGGATTTTTAAAAAGGGATGTATCTCTCTCTCTGTCTCTCTCTCACGTGTATATATATGGCAAGTGTAATTTTTGATTAAAGAGATATAATCCAGGATAATGTCTCCATTTCTGCATTTGTTAAGAGATAAATACAACACTGTTGGTTAAGAAAAATAATGCTGAAGGTAATTTAATGAAAGATGAGTGAAAAAAAGGCTACATCTATGGTGTTTAGCCCATATTCAAGCACAAATGTCCATTGGGAAGGTTGGAGTTGGGGCTGAACAGTACCTCACTCAGGAAGTTCCCCTTGCCAATTCACTTCTAACCAATAACCCCCTTACTCCATTCTTAAAAACTCCATGTATTTTATAAGTTGGTGCTTATATTAGTTATGATGGGTTTCTAGAACAAAATACCACAGACCAGGTAACTTAGATAATAGGCATTTAGTTTCTCTCATTTCTAGAGGCTGAAAGGTCAGGACAAAAGTATGAACGTGTTTGGCTCTCTGAGGAAGCACTCCTCAGCTTGCGGATGGCCTCCCTCTTCTTGTTCCTCCACCCAGCCTTTTATCTGTATTTGTACCTATGTCTAAGTTTGCTCTTTTTATAGGGACATTAGTTAGATGGGTTTAGGGTCCACCTCAAGAGCTGTCTAACACTTAACCACCTCTGTCTCCAAATATAGTCACATTCTGAGATCATGGAGACTAGGATGCAAACTGGAATCTATGGTACACTATTTCCTCTTCCCACATCCACTGCCCCAGAGACTGCCCAATCATGCCTCTCCTCCAGATCACCTATGTTCAGAAAACCTCTCCCTCAAATTCCCAGAATTCAGATTTCCATGTGATCTAGAACAGATGAGATCAGGGGCTCTTCTGCCTGGGGTGGCAATTAGGTGGTAGAAAGGCTTGAAGGAGAAGGATGAACAAGAGTTCTTAGTTACAATGGGAGAAAATATTCTAGATTGTACCTCCTCCCACCCTGTAATTAAAGCAGAGAAACCACCACATTGTTAAATTTTGTTGTGAAGTTTAGAGGCAATTGGATGTGGATCCTGTGGAAGATATTGTGGGCCGTGGTAAAAGATGAAGTAAGAAAGGTTGGCCACGGTCATGTTTTAAAGAGCTTCTTTCATTTTGCCATAAATCAGTCAATGCTTTATCTAGAGATGAACAGAGGGAATTAGAGGCTGCTGCAATCAGTCATGCAGGGAACAAGGCAATTACTTGTAAGAGGTTGAAAGATTTGAGTAAGACATGAAGCCAATAGCTATTAGATGGGGGTGGGTATCAGGAAAGGGGAATAGTGGATAAATGGAGAAGACTAGGGAAAAGAAAAAGGAGTCCAAAGGGAGAGAAGAGAAAGTAGAAACTCCCTACTCATAGCTAATTAAATCAGGAATCCCTGTCTCCCTGGTGGAATTCTGTTGAGACGGAATCTGCCTCCCTGATCAGGTAGATTCTCCCCCTCTCCGACTTTCTCAGAATTGTCCAGCATCTCTCAGCACAGCGGAAGATGCTGGGAGCCAAGAAGGCTTTCGAAGTCAAGTGAATGGTTAGTTAACATGAAGAATATGTAACAGAAGGAGCCACCAACGATGAAGGTGGCTAAATGGTGGGTCACTTAGGGAAGGCACTTGGATCAGAGCTGGGCTTACAGATCTAGAACTATCGACCTGGATCCATTCACAGTGAGGAAACAGCAGTGGGTTTCAGAGCTGGAGTGTTTCCTGTCAGAATACTGAATGAGGAAAGCTGATGAGCTTGGTACTTGCAGAGAAACAAGATGGGTCACAGTACTTGGTCACTATCCTCATTCATAAGCTTAGAGTGATAGTCAAGGCCAGAGATTAGATGTGAAGGAAACACTAGACAGACCAAGGAGAATGACTTTATGTGTGCTGAAGGCTAAGGTCCAGCAGGCTGTCTTTCCATTCGCATGAACACAGCAGCCACTCAGTAGGATTGCTGTGAGCAAAAGTAGACACAGCAAGCCAGAGTGTGTCAGTCAAAATGGGGACAGCCTTCAAGGTAAGTTTACCTCTTCTTTATGAACCCTCTGGTCACAAGAGCATGACTCTACCCTCTGGCTCATCCATTCTAATGTTTAGAGGTGCTAGTATAGGATTTGTTGCCTCTGTTTGGGATTTGAAGGGATAAAAATCTCCAGAATTGGAGCTTGACTCCTGTTAGGGTCAGTCAACAGTCAGGCTTTTCTCTGCGCATCTAGTACAGAGAGAGCAGCGACCTGAGTCACTAACAGGCAGATATGGAAGTCTCTGCCAAGGCTGGGGCAGGCTCTCTCCAGTCTACCCTCCAAAAAACAGGAATAGCAGCAGGCAAGAGGCAGCTTGAGGACTTGGGAAATAGCTGAGGTCTAAGGGAGGAGTTCCCTCTTCACTAATTGCTTGGAGGTTCTTTAGGCTTTGCTGTATGTGTGTTTCTTTGTTAAAAAAAAATAATGTACACATTATAAAAAGCCAGGAGAAGGCTGTGCGCAGTCACATACAGTGTTAATTGTGATATACTCAAGGACTTCCTCCACGGATTCTTTTCCATCTTAACTCGACATCCCATGGGTAGGACATAAGAGGCATTTGTGGAGGAAAATCAACAAAGCATGTCATATTTTATTTAAAAATACCTAGCATGCCGGGCGGTGGTGGCGCACGCCTTTAATCCCAGCACTTGGGAGGCAGAGGCAGGTGGATCTTTGTGAGTTCGAGGCCAGCCTGGTCTATAAAGTGAGTCCAGGACAGCCAAGGCTACACAGAGAAACCTTGTCTCGAAAAACCAAAAAAAGAAAAAAAAAAACCTAGCATAAGATGCTTTGGAGAGAGCTTTCTCACTTTGAAAAGGAGACTGAGTCAGGCAGATTTTTTTTTTTTTTTTGATGCTGGAGATGGACCCCCAGGGCTGTGGGCTTGGTAGGCAAGTACCTACTGCTGAACTGTGTCTTCAGCCCTTCCGAATTTTTTAAATAGTCCGTAAACTTCAATATGTGTTGCCCACATAACTCTGGGCCTAGTGCTGTACCACTGGGGCATGATGGACTGACGAGGGGCCATGGTTTTAATTAAAACTGACTGTCCTTCCCCCAAGAGTCATCAGCTGTCCATAGCTCCTCAAGTAGGGGTGGGAGCTCATGGACCCCTTCTGATTCCATGCCGGAAATTGGGTGACTTGATCTTGTGCAGGAAACCACGCCTTCTGTGAATTAATGGGTACAGAGTCCTATCATGTGCAAAAGATACTGTTTCACTCCAGTCCTCTCCAACCTCTGGCTTTTACGCTTGTTCTTTTCCCTCTTTCCGGATGGCACTTGAGCTTTGGAGAAGGGCTATGATTTAGATGTCCCATGTGTAGCTGAGTAGGCCAGTCACTTATTTTTGGTGGATTGATCAGTTGTGTTAACCACATCCACTGGGGGCAGGGAGACTTCTCTGTCGCTGTGTAACAGCTGCGCTAAGGTAAGTGTAGAAAGACGCAGATTTAGAAGGCAGTTGTTTTTGTTTGTTTGTTTGTTTGTTTTTAATAAGGATGAAGGAGAAGTTAGCTGAAGTTCAGCTAGTTTTGGGTGGAGTACAAAGATGGTTCTCTGAAATAGGACCAATTGTTCTTAAAAAATAAGGAGCTATTGCTTGAGGCTTTACCAAGGATGCAGGAGAGAGTCAGTTAGGGATATTCAAGAGCTACCACTGGAATATTCTCAGGTTTTAGACTTTAGTTTCTTGTGTGTTGACCAAATGCAAGCTCAGGCCCCCTGGCTTCTGGCCAGGTGCTTTTCATCCTCCACAGATGCTCCAACTTTCCCTGTTTTTGAAGTGGATTCATTAAAACAAGAAAAATAAATCAAAACAAGACAAAATATAGAGGTGGAGTCCTGGGCCTGCCTATGGAAAAAGAGGTAAAGATATGTAGACATCAGCATGGGAAATATAAACTTGGAAGATTTTATGGCTTTGCTCTAATAATGTGATTTATCTTCTGCTGGACTAAAGGTCCTGTTTTTAGGCTGCTGGTAATGGGAGTTCTGACACTGGTAACTGAGGAAACTTCCTCACAATGGAATTACATTTCCTGATGGCTCAGTGCTCCAAGTACCACCATGTCAATCATTCATTCTCCTCCTAAGAAATTTCTTCTAGGGCTGGAGAGATGGCTCAGCAGTTAAGAGCACTTGCTGCTTTGTAGAGGACTGCAGTTCAGTGCCCAGCACCCATATCAGAAAGATTGTACCTCTGGACCCACATATCTCTTCTGGCCTCTGTGGGTCCCCATACTCACATGTATATATATGCACATAAATTTAAAAATAAATCTAAAAATAAAAGAAGACATGGCTTCTAAACTCAATCCTGACAACTCTCAGCTGTCTGTCAGCCTAGGCAACCAGGCCTGTAGCACACTGTACCTCTCTGTGCACAGAGCAATGCAGTCCTGTACACTTTTCTGAGATGGTATAGATTACATTTTCATGCTATGTTCACATTTCCTTGCTATGCCTTTAAGAGCTCCAAGAATGCAAGGGAAGTCTGGAAAGAGAGGTGGGGTCTCCTAACAGAAGTTGGAAAAGGAACCTAGGAATTTCTGCCAGAAACTGAACTGAAATTCCAACACTGAGAACTTGGGGGGGTGGCCTGGGTTGAGCTAGACCTATGATTGGACTGCACAGTCTATTAGGGAGGAGGGAAAGAAAAGTAAAAGAGATGGGGGAGGGGAGGGGAGGAAAGACCTCCCCTCCCCTACCCCAATCCATACACTCTGGACCTGGAAGCAATATGTAGCCACTAACCTGGAGAGTCTGTGCATGTCCAAGCTGAGGGCAGCAGATGCTGGAACCAGGGAGCTCTCTGCACCAAGTGAGCAAGCAAAGCCTCCAGGGATTGGCCTGCCAACAGCTGGACTTGATCACCAGCTTGAAACTGAGATCATGCACTGGGTAGAATAACAAGCGGACTTTGTTCTCTCTGGCTGTGCAAAGCGTTGTTTTCCAAGGAATTGCCACAGCAGCAGACAGAAAACCAGAGATCACCACCTGGACCCTTGAGTCTCTTTAGAGATCCAGAGCTCTAGGGGAGTGTGCAGGATGATGGTGGCCCTTTGGGGAGCTTCTGCTTCTGTGGTTCTCTTCCTCACAGCATTGCTGGCCCCACCACAACATGCCCAGGATCCAGCCATGGTACACTACATCTACCAGCGCTTCCAAGTCTTGGAGGTAGGTGACATCTGTTCCCTTCACTGGGAGTATGCCTCCTGGAAGTCACTTTGTTGTGCCCCCACTTTCCTGTCAATTAGGATGCATGTCTTCCAGGTACAGAATGAATCACTGCTAAGATTGCATTTACAGATGTGCATAGCCTCGCCGTTGAGGATACCACCTCCAGTCCATCGCGAGAACTGGAGCTTGGCTTCACTCTGTACTTTGCCCTGGCGGTTTTCCTAGCCTACAAAATGGACATAGTGATAGAATTTAATTTCAAATGATATTCTAAAGACGTAATAAAGAGATTTCAACTTTGAGAAATTTAAATTATGTGCATATAAATTCGAGATTAATATTCATTCCTCTTTTATGTTGAGTCATTAATCCATACTCAGAACATTGCCTGACTCACTGAGTAAATTTCGAGACTGGTGAACATTTAAAACCCAATAGTTCAGTCTTCAAAGTCTGAAATTAGAACTGTAGTCACATTCTCATCTTTACTGTATTGGGATGCTAACTGATTGCAGCCTTACTTTTTCTCTTTTTATGATAAACTGTTACATGACTATAAAACAATGCGCTAGTACACTTGGAGGCTCATCATGAATTTTTGGTTTTTAATCCTAACTGGACTTGGGCTTAGAAATGATATCTTTCAGAAATTTTAAGCAGAACGAGAGTGTTTGAGCTTCCACCGCCTTGAATATGGAAAAACCTTGGGTTGGGAATGTGGCTCATTTGGTAGAATGCTAGCCTAGTATGCACAGAGCTCTGGGTTCAGTGCCTAGCGCTGCCCAAGTCAGGTTTGTGGGTGTGTACATGTAATATCACCGCTTAGGAGACGGGGCAGGGGGGCCAAGGGGTTCAGAGTCATCTGTGGATATATAGGAAGCTGGAGGCCAGTTTAGACTACATAGGACCCTATCTCAAAACAAAAACAAATGAACAAAATTCAGCATTTTTATAGGCCATTCAGGTTTTCAGGAACAAATGAAATTCTACCTTGGAATGCCTGGCTCTTAAACAAGTTAAACTGGCATCTTCTTTCAAGGACACTCTTATCTCAAATATTTATTTTCTGTGTTTCCCTGAAAAAGCTGTAAGCCCAAATGATGGGGCCATCTAGCTATAGTTTCAGTAAAATAAGAACACAAGCAATCCAAATTTCTCACATTGCCATCCAGCAGGCAGAGGCCTGGAAACTGGATAAAATGTTCCCAGGCCCCTGGACTCTTACTGCTCTCCTTGCCCTCTTCCTGGACATACTGCCAACCTCACCTGTTTAAAATACCAAAACTGAGCTCAGTTCTCAGCGCCAGCTAAACCCTTATGCATTGTCCTTTGTTGCTGTGACAATTTGTCTACAGACAAGGGAATAACACAAAGTAAGACTTCCATAGCCTTGACTGTGGATTTGGAAGATCTGGATATGCTCTGTGAATATGTAGATATGTTCTGTAGAAGATAGAAATATGTCCTTCTCTTACCACCAGGTTCTGACTGGGAGGCTAAGCCAAGTCCAGGTGGCAGGCAGTGCTGGCCAATGTAGAGATTTGACAACTCAGGGATACAGGGCCTGTCCCAGGAGGGGCATGTGGGAGGGTAAGAAAAGGGACACTAGAAACTTGGGAATTATTAATATTCATTCTCTCTCTCTCTCTCTCCCCCCCTCCATGCTACATTTCCTGTCTCTATCTCTTTTTCTTCCTAGTGAAAGTATTCTACCTAATTATGAGTACATTTGTGAAGGTTTTGGTCAGCAGTGTCAAGTGAGTTTTAACTCAACTCTGTGACCCAGCAGTCCCATTTCCACTCACTTATTCTCCCATTCACCAAATATTCATTGAGTAGTACTATATCCTTAACTCCATGCCAGATGTAAGGGAATGGAACTTATTTCTGGAACTCTAGCCTAAGAAAATAACTAATGACATAAAAATGTAAATACAGAGTTTTTTCCCCTTGACTTTGAGTGAAAAACTAAATATGCATTTAAAGGTGTTTAATAGAATAAACAATGGGATTTCAATTTAATGAAAAGCTGTCTCTTGTTAAAATTATGTTAAATGTGGATAAAGAGTATGTACATATACACAATAGAATGTTGTTCAACCTTTAAAATGAAGGTCATATGTGATACTGTAAATGAATTTCCAGCATCTTATGCTAAGTAAAATAAGGTAGCCACAAGAAGACAAACACTGAATGATATCACTACACATTTCATCTGAAAACATTGAGCTCATAAAAATAGAGAAGTATAAGGAATGGGGAGAGATTGATCAAAGAATACAAAATTTTAATTAGAATAAGTTCTGGATTTAGGGAGATGGCTCAGTCAGTAAAATGTTCTACCCAAATGTAAGGACCTGAGTTCAGATCTCCAATACCTACATAAAAGTAAAGTGTGGAGATGCCAGTGCTGTGGAGCAGACACAGGTAGTTCTCTGGGGCTTACTGGCCAAGCAGTCTCTACAGTCAGTGAGCTTCATATTCAATGAGAGACACTTCCTCAAAGCATAAGAGGTTGAAACAATTGTGAAAGGCACCTGGCATTGTTTTGTGGCCTCCATATGTACACCTGCATACACACATACACAGACACACAGACACACATTACACACAGACACACAGATGACACACGCAGACACACACACAAAAGAAAGAAAGGAAGAAAGAGTCTGTGAGATCTATTGTACCTATCATTACTATAGATAATAGCAATATACTGGATACCTGGAAATTAAGAGAATAAATTTTTATCATCTCAAAAGTAAATATATGAAATAATACAAATAATACAATACTCGCTTGACTTAAGAATTTCACATTAAAATGTAATATGCACAGCAGTTACAAAGGAGTTTCATTTATTAATTTAAAAATAGAGTCAATTAATATCAGTTGCCAGATACATATGGACTGGACATTGGGAATGTATGTTATACCTTATAATTTTCATAATTGTGGCCTAATTGTTCTTATTGTTTTGTATTGTATTTACAGTTATAGAAAAAAGAGCCTGTTATTGGACTAAAAGGGGGAGCTATTGGGGAGAATAAAGACACACCTTAAATTAAAAAAACAACAACAACAAAAAGCAGATAGGAGGGTGAGGGAGGAAGAGGGGAGGAGAGGGGGCTGGGAGGTGGAGGAGGGAGGGGACTTTGAGAAGTAACTTGAAGAAATAAATAAATGTTAAAAATATATATATAGTCAGCACAAAAAAATTGTAGCATGTGCTATAATGATATACTAATATATAATACAGTATAGTTATAATAATATGATGATATTTAAATGTTTATAATATATCAGCAAGTTAAAATAAACAGATATTTAGAACTTTAAAACTAGTATAGTAAATATAATAGCACCTGTGAATTTAGGATACTGGGCTTTTTTGCCCATTTTGATTATGTATACTTATCTAATGATCTTTTTCTATGAGTGATAAATAGATATTTGTAGTACTTGAATAATTGAAATAATTTACAGTAATTTGGTAACTTTGGTAATTTATTTTCTGTTTGAAGAAAGGGCTGGAAAAATGCACCCAAACAACAAGGGCATACATTCAAGACTTCCAGGAATTCTCAAAAAACATATCCATCATGCTGGGGAGGTGTCAGGCCCACACAAGCGAATATAAGAGTGCAGTTGATCACCTTGCACTGAGAGTGGAGCGTGCCCAGCAGGAGATCGACTATCTGGAATACCTCCGAGAAGCTGACATCTGTGTTGAATCAGAGGAGAAGACACTGGCTGAAAAGGTACTTCAAGAAGCTGAAGACGAAAAGAAGATCCGAACTCTATTGAACACAAGTAAGGGATTCTTCTACCACCCCTTGTAGGGCCTGTGACACTTAGATGCAGAAACCCTGCACTTAGAAACTGTGGTTAAGTGATCAGCAAGAACTGGGTGCATCCCTTGTGACAGCAACTTCCATGTCCCAGAATTCTAGGAAGTGGCTTTACTTTCTCCGGGAGTTTCTAATAACCTCATGAAAGGCCAGGTCTACAGTCTAAGAGGCAGCATGGGGGTCCTCTCCTGATGAACTTTGGTTTAATAGAGCCATATTGTCCCAGCTCCTTCTAGGGGGAGTGGCAGGCTGGTGTGGGCTCTATGAAGGACTTGAAAACAGACAGCTGCTGCCAATGTAACAAGCAACAGTCTGAAACTAGAAAGTGGGACAGTCAAACCTCAGGACTGGGTACTACAGTGAATTGCTATTCTGTGCTGTCTGGGATGGTGCCTTTCAGGAGTTGCTCCTGTCTTGTGACCCATCAGTATCAGTTCTAGGCTGTCAATAATAGTATCTAGTAGCTCATATAGTAAGCATCACAGCTGAGAAGATTTTTCTGTACATGAGTCCATTTCATTAAAACAGTAAGAGAACGAGGGCCCCACCTGGGTTTTGTATTCTGGAAAGACTTCACTGTGACTAGGGAGACTATTCATATACTAACTCTGCCTTCAAATTTGGGAAACTCCAGCAGAGAAATAAAAACGCAAACTGAGGGTCATTTTTGCTTTTAGGGCTTCTCAATGTAATCCTTTTAAGAACCTATGGGTCATTATTATAAGAATGGTCTTGGGGCTGAGGATGTAGCTCAGTGGGTAGAGTACTGCCCAGCACGCATGAAGCCATAGGTTCCATCCCTAGCATGAGGTGAAGGCAGGAAGATGAGCAGTTTAAGGATGGCCTCAGTTATGCAGTAACTTTAATGCCAACAGGAGCTACATGAGAGCTTGTCTCAATAAAAAATAAATGGGGCCAGATGGTGGTGGTACACGCCTTTAATCCCAGCACTTGAGAGGAAGAGGCAGGCGAATCGTTATAAGTTCAAGCCCAGCCTGGTCTACAGAGGGAGTTTCAGAACAGTCAAGGCTATGCAGAGAAACCCTATCTTGAAAAACAAACAAACAAACAAAAAATGGGGAGGGTCTTTTGAAGTGAAGTGAACATTAAGGACTCTTTAAGTGATAGCACAAGCTGTTAAAGACATTTCATCTGACTTAATCTTCTCTGTTTATGAAGTGCAGAACAGTGACTTAGCATGGAGGGAGAAGGCCAAAGAAATTACTCCTAGAAGAGAAATGGGTTGTAAAGGCCCTGAAGAACTTAGAATAAGGACACATGATTCTACAAACAGTTACAGCCTTGTGATTAGTAGATGCCCAGACTGACCTGTTCAGGTCTGTTTCACTTTTGCTTTGTGGAAAAAATAACCAAGAGAGAGATGGAAGGAAAGGATTTATCTGGCTCACATATCCTGATCACAGTCAACTAGTAAGAAAAATCAGGGCAGGAACTCAAGCAGCAGCAGAGGCAGAATCCGTTGAGGAGACTGCTTACTGGTTTGACTTGATAAGCCTACTTTTTTATATATCCTAAGATCACTTGCCCAGGGCTTGCACCACCCACAGTGGGCTTGGCCCTCCCACACCAACCATCAATCAAGAAAATGCCCTATAAACTTGCCAATAGGCCAATCAAAAGGACAGAATTCCTCGACAGAGGGTCTCTCTTCCCTGGTAACTGTAGCTTGTGTCCAGTTAACCTAACTAACTAGCATATGACCCATTATTTTCAGACAAGGCTGAACTTAGAAAGCTTGTTCTAAACTCACTTAAATCCTGCTCTGTGCATATTTTATGATGTGCCTGCCCTCATTTTATTGTTGTTGTTGTTGGTGGTGGTGGTAGTAACAGTGGTGGCGGTGACAGTGGGGATGAAGGTGGTGGTGGTAACAGAGGTGGTGACAGTAAGGTGGTGGTGACAGCAGTGGTGATGAAGGTGGCGGTGGTTTTTGCTTGACTGTTCTGGTAGTAACTGTGCCATAAGAGGTTTCTAATTCTGTACAACAGGTCATCATAAATTCAGCAACTTAAAACAATATGAATTCATTATTACAGAGTCCACACGTGGCCTCTAATTATATGATTAAGGTCACGAGCTTCCTCCAGCTCTGGCTCCATAGGAAGCTCATATGCCTCTGAGAGGACAGCATTTCTCTTTACGAGGTGCCTAACACCTCTTTTAAGAATTTCTTTTATCTGATCATGTCAGTCCTGTTTATCATAATCATCCTTTTGATTAATTTACAGCCAACTGATTCAGTGTGCACCCTCTCGTATGCCCAGGTCATGTCTGTGCTCTGGAGAGAAGGCTATGTGGAGTCTATGCAGGACAAGAGGTATTGGGAGCTGCATTAGTTACTTGACTCATAGCTGCAGCAAAACACCCTACAAAAGCTACTTTGGGAAGGAAAGGTTTATTTTGGCTTTATAGTTTGAAGGCATATCATTCATCATGGCAGGGACAGGAGCAGCAGGTACCTGGTTATATTGTGTTCACAGTCAGAAAGTAGAGAGCAGCAAACCAGTCAGTCAGCCAGTCAATCAATCAATCAACCTCTCCCCCATCTCTCTTCCCCTTCTCCCTCCCTCCCCCTCCCTCTGTCTCTCCCTTTGTCTCTCTTTTTCTCCCTCTCATCCTCCTCTCTCTCCCCTTCCCTTTCCTCTCTCTTTCCCTCCCTCCTTCTCTCTCCGAGTGCTAGATTGAACGCTATCACTGAATTATATCCTCAAGTGGTTACTTTCTCCTATTTATACAGTACAGGACTCCCAGTCCACAGAATGGTGCTGTGCACTTGAGAGTGGGTCTTCCCATTTCTGTGAACTCAATCTAGAAATGTTCTCACAGACATAACCACAAATTTGTCTCCATTTTGATTTTATTTTGGTATTTATTTATTTTATGTATGTGGGTGTTGTCACTGCGTGTATGAATGTGCACCACAGGTATGCTTGATGCTGAGGAAGTAAGTCATATGGCAGCCAGATCCCCAGGAACTGCAGTTTACAGATGGCTGTGAGCTTCCATGTGGGTGCTAGGGATAGAACTCAGATTCTCTGCCAGAGTAGCCACTGCTCTTAACCTCTGAGCCATCTCTCCAGTCTTCCATTTTGATTCTAAATCCCATCAATTGACTGTCACAATTAACCATCATAGGGACCATTTTGGAATTCCACCTACCACTATGCCTCAGTTTGCTGCTAATTATCTGAAATTGTTTTTCTAGAAGATTTTGCTATTCTTATCTTCTTGGCCTACAAAGGCTATGCCTGTTGCATATCTTTTACTAAAACCCTAAATCATCATTTAGTGTTTTTGATGATGTCATCACCTGTGTGCAAGCAAACTGGGTCAGGGAGGGCTCCTGTTGTAGGGTTCCATTCAGACATTCTGACTCAGAACATTTCTTTGGGAAACCTGTAGGGAATGGAGTACAATAAACTATCTTGGAGAATTCAATCTTGTGCCTCAAGATAAAAGTGGATTCTAATGCATGTTAGAATGATCCTTTCTTCCAGATATTTCTCAGATGACTACGAACAGCCAGGTCCCAAAGAACAGCTAAGGCTGATTTTTACTAAATTATTCCCCATCCAGCTGTTCTAAATTCTTCCACCTTTATTTTGAGGTGTTTTTCCAAACAAAGCCTATATGGGTCTCCAATCCCAGGAATGTTTTGAGATTAAGTGAAATTCATAGAACCTTAACTTCCTATCCCCCTTTCCCTCCATCACCACCTCTTTCCCACACATACATGATTTGGAACAGAAATGAGTGACTTGAACTTCAAAGTCACTCCCAATTTTTGTTGCTAAAACCATTGTTAAAATAAGACTGCCTTTTGTACTCGCCAGTTTATCACGAAGCACACAACCTCAGGCACCTCGATTGAGAATTTATCCACCTGAATGCTTTGGGAGAGTCCACAGGCAGCATTCTTGAGTGGATAAAAGTATTGACCTCCTTTTAACTTGTAAGTAGCTTTTGAAGAAGAATTCTCAGGGCAGTCAAAACAAGCCATTATAACAGATTTTATTTTCTTTCTCTAGCCCAGCTCCTTTCATTGCAAGGAATCATGGGAGTAACCTCACATAACCCTCACCCTGCTGCATTAAATAAATCATATCTTTGGTTAGATCACATTTCCAAGAGGTCCTCTGAATATCTGAATGCCTGTGGGATACATTCCAAGTAGATAACTGCATGCCTGTATTCAAACCCATGACAAACGAAACAAACAAGTAAACAAACACCCCACTTCACTGAAAACTGAAGGAAGCATGTCTGTGAGGCAGCTCTCAAGGTCCGTTGGTTCTTGATGAGTAGAGCAAAACATTAAGAGAGAAATGACTAATTTGTAACAGGTGTTTTTATTAAGTATCCAGTAGGAGACTGAAGGTCTGTCTGCAGACAGAAATGTAGGAGAACGTAAGAGTGCTTGCTGCATTCACAAGGCCAGCAACACAGGATGTATATTCCCTAGAAAGTGCATGCCAAAGAGTCCAGAAAGGTCTGTATGCATAGCATTTCTTTTGTTTATTCATCTGAAAATTCTGGATTTTGTGAGGCCATTTGTAGGTACTATGATTATCAACAAAGGGTCCCAAATCATGTTGCCTTGTAGCTTTTTCTCCCAGTTGGTACGAAAATTCATTCATTCTCTCTCATCCATTTGTTTATTGGTTCAACAAATGTCTATCTGAATTCAAGATACATCTTCGACTTGTGCTAGGCATTAGAGATGGAACCCTGGCTATGATCTTTGTTCTCAAAACCACTCGTAGAAAAGTAGAGAAGCAATCTAGACACAGAGGATAACAGTCCAGAGTGAGGGCTGCTCTGATGGAGGATGTATAATGTGTCACCGAAACATGTTAGGTCATAGGGTCAAGGTTGCCATGGAGATGGGAGGGGTGGGACTACAAAACTGGAAAGTAACTCTCAGGCTCAGTTTTAATCACAGAAAAGAGCTCATTAGATAGAGACTGGAGCTAAGAGCATCCTAAGCGAATGAAGCTGTGTGGAGCAACACAGCAGTAGAATGGGACTTGGTGTGTATGTGGAGCAAATTGCTCCATAGAGCTCAGGTAGAGCGGTATGCTGTGGAAAGAAGGGAAAAAGAACCAGAGGAGAGCTGAGCTCCCCATGCTAAACAAGCTCTCATTTACTAGCTGGACAAATGAGAGTAATGAGAATGGGAGCTAGTAGTTATCAGTATTACATTTTAGGTAGTCTCCAAATGACATATGTATCTTACTGACAATTATGTAATTGACAACAATCCCACAAGTTAGCTATAATCCCCCACCCAAACTTTGTATATCAGGAAAACAAAACTGTGAGAGGTAAATTTGCCCATGCTCATGCAATTAAAGAAATCACCAGGGTGACATTAAAAAAAAAAACAAAAAAAACACTGGGCTTGCAGATATGCCAGACTCTGTCATCATCCCACTGCTGGGCTGAGCAGTGATCAGTATGGGAGTGCCATGGCTCAGACAAAGGCTTAAGAAAGGTCACTCTGGATCCAGGGTACAGAACAGCCTGGCAACAGTAGAGGCTGAGAGCATGTGGAGGGTAAAGACTAGAGCCAGCAAAGCAATGTCAAGGGTGGTCACAGAGGCATGTGAGCTTGGGACCTTCTGCCCTGAGAGTACATGTCTATGCTAGAAGTTTCTGATCTTAATGTGGGTCACAACATGATGACTATGATCCCAGCTCACAAAAGATTGATTAATTTAAATTCTGTCTAAGAAGAGCCAAATTTCCTTCCCCTGCTTTTTCTTTCTTTCTTTTTGTTAGTACATTCTTTTTTAAAAAATTACATTTATTACTTCGAGTTACATCTCCATCACAACCCCTTCCCTCCACCCCTCTCAGTCCCACCCTTCTACTCTCTAATCCCACACTCACCTATCCTACTCCTCTGGTGTGGGGTGCCCCCACATATCAGCCCCTCTCAGTTCATCAGTCATATGAGTGCTAAGAGCTCCCCTGCTTTTTCTTAGTTTATTATTTTTTAATTTATTTTTGAGACAGGGGCTTATGTAGCATAGGATGGTCTTGATCTCACTGTGCGTCTGAGAATGACCATGGACTTTTGTTCCTCCTTCCTCTATCTGCCTCTGCGATGCTGGGATGACAGGCAGTCATCTCCATGCCTACTGGTATGCAGTGCTGGAATTAGTGCAGGCCAGGCAAGCTCTCTACCAGTTCAGCTACTGCTCCAGGTTCTCTTCACTTTAAGCAACACAACATCTCTGCTTTGTCCCTGATTCACGTCTGTGGTTCTTGATTGACCTGTCACTATTTCAGTAGTGTTTCTTCTCATTATTTCTCAAATGCCTTCATTCCACTCACATGGCTATCTCTTCCTCTAGCCACTATTATACAAGTGCCACCACCCACTCAAATCCCTGCCCCCATCTATCCCTGTCCCCACACTGACTTGTCCTCCACCAAGGTCATCTTACTAGAAATACAACATCATCACTTTATCCTCTTGATGGCAACTGCAAACCCCAGGACAGACAAAAAATGCTTTGTACAGCCCTCTCCTACCATAGCTTTCTTTACATACTTAATTTTTCTCTACAAAAGGAATGACTGATGACTAAATAAAACCACAAATACTGTATAAACTGTATTTGTTGTGTTTTCTTCCATCATAAAGGTGAGAAGGCAACAGTTAACACAGCCAGTTTTAGTATTTCTCAGCTTTGTTGCCATCCATCCCTGGTGTTCTCTGTTATTTATTTAAGCTGCTTTTTAAAAACATAGCACATATGTCCATACTTACTTGCATTATGGATGTTGTCTATCACAGTGCCTAGAATGAATAGGAGATAAGTATGCTCTGACCTGAAGTATTTTATTAGAAATTGAAGGCAACTGTTTACTTGGCCATTTTTTTCTGTTGTTCTATGTTCATTCTGTAGATACTATTGTTCTATATATAGGACTGCAGCCTTTTTTTTCCCAGGTAAAATCACTGTGGCTCAGAGAATCTTCCTCCACATTCCTGCTCCTACCAGGGGTCCAAACCACCCTAGACATGGAGGCTCCATCTCTGCTTTGTGCCTGAAAACCCTCACCCCCTATCAGCTATCTGTTGTCACATTAATGGAACTCAGCAAACCACTCCAAAATTTGGTGGGTTAAAGCAATAGCTAATTCTTATTTCTTAGGAGTTTACAGAGTGGAAGAACAGTTCTGTTGATGTAGGCCAAGACTGGCTTGCCTGGACATCTCCCATTCTTGGCACATTGCCTGGGAATTACTTGTCGAGGAGGCCCTCTTATGAGATGACTTGGTTGCCCTTCACATGCCAGCTGGCTCTCCTGCAGACTGATCTGGGCTCATTCTTATGATAAATGCAGATGTCTCGGTGAGAGGAGAGAAGTCCCCTAGGGACTTAGGTTAGTCATTTTTTACCATGTTCTTTTGGCCAAAGCAAAAGAATGGCTCCAGGGTCCATCCTTCCACTGTAAACTCTAGTTGTATCCATATTAGGCTTTTATATCCAGTTTTTGCACCATATGGTCTTGATGCCCATGGAAGCAGGGAGCAAGTAAGATTAGTTTTTAGTTATGCAAATGTGTATGTGAGAACAGGGAACAAGTGCCTGTTGATTGACAGGTTTGAGGAAATGAAACAACCAGCAAGAATGTAGAGTTCAGATGCAGGTATGTCTTAGGCTATCACACAGTGAGACAAGATGGAGAGGAGAAAAGAAGGTGATATTTACTTTATAGGAATGTCAGATGACTTTGTCCTCTAACCAAAAAGATAGGAGACTGGCACTGTCACAGCTAGAAATGGGGAGCATGTCAAGCCTTTTTAGTTTGGTAAGAAACTTATTTAAAAACAAACAAAAGTAGGATGGAGAGATGGCTCAGTGGTTAAGAGCACTTGTTGCTCTTGGAGTGAACACAGGTTTGGTTCCTAGCTTACATTTATCTATAACTCCAGATCCAAGGGACCCTATGTCTTCTTCTGAACTCCACAGATACTAGGCATGCATATGGTGCATATATATGCATACAGGCAAAACATTTATGCACATAAAATAAATAAATCTAAAACAAATTTAAATAAAACAACAAAAACAGTGTTTTTTAAAATCAAGAACCAACTCAAAATAGATAAAAATCAAAGAATTTGCCATTATAACCCTGGAATGGTTGAGATATTGGAATAGGCAGATACCTGATAGAAAGTGGCCATTGGTTGAGATCCGAAATGCCCCAGATGACTGACCAGTTCCCTGCTTTGCCTCAAGTGAGTACTAATCAGCTTCAATGCTCTTGAGTGGCAGTCCTCAGTCAGTCATAGAAGCTCCTTTGCCATCTTAAAACTTATTGAGGGCTCCAAAGAGGGCATGTTGAATTTGGTTGCAGTCCCTGATTTTTGCCACATTGGTAATTAAGCTAGAGAGGTTGTAGCATGTACCAGATGTTCTTCTAGGGAGAACACAAATGCATGAAACAGACATGACAAAGTCTTGAATCTCACCATGTTTATTTTCTATTGAAGGGAAACTAACAATAAATATGTCAGCAGATGAGTGTATAATGTATCATAAAAACATAACAGACACTCAAGAAATTCTAGTATGATAAGGAGGTTATGGAGAGCTGGTTTCTTCTAGAAGATGGTGTCAGAGGAAGTTTGCCTGTATTTGGGCCCAGCTACAGGAGCCACAAAGTGGAAATTGGCTGGACTTACACTCAGAGCTTAGACATCTTGCTGGCTTCCTGGAATCTTCCTGGTGTTCTCTGCTTGTTGCTGGTGGATGATATAAACCTAAATAAGTGAAGAAGCATGGATCAAACCTGTTTCCTTTCTCATACTCTACTGCTAATTGACAGTAAGGCTGGCCAGGCTTGGTACTAGGTACCTTAGAATACTCTGAATTTAGCAAATGAAAAATGTAGGAACCTAGAAATACCTGCAATAAGTATTTACTGAAGGGTGGTCATGAAGATCAGCACATACAATATGTATTGTATGCCAGGCCCCAAATAAGCCCTTATATGAGACAACAGCTTATCTCTCCAGCAACACCAAATCAGTATGGATCACTGAGAAATATCCCACACAAGGCAGCCTTTCTATTTCCCTGCCATCCATCCACTGAAACACCGAGATAGTGAGGCAGCCCCTGCTAGTCTATTTGTTTTCTAAGTTCATTTAGTAGGAATTGAGATCACAATTGGGCAGTGTCAAACTCCTGCACTCTCAGAAACTCTTTCCTGAGTGTGGCACATAAGCCAAAAGAGTCTGGATAGTGAGGCAGGTATATATTGTGTCCTAGGCACTGGGGGAGGATAAGGAGGAAGATGAAGGTGAGAAGCAGAAAGAGAAGGAGGAGGTGGGGAAGGGCTTAAAGGAGGAGAAGACTTCTTGTAAGGAAATATCTAATCCAGCATAATGCCTGTCTTAGTTACTTTTCTATTACTGCCTAGAGATACCATGACCACAGCAACTTATAGATGAAAAAAATTTATTGGGATTTACAGCTTTAGAAGGTGAGTCAATTACTATCATGGTGAGGAGCATGGTAGCAGGCAGGCATGGCATGGCACTTGGAGCAGTAGCTGAGAGATTACATTTGATTCACAAGCAGGATGCAAAGAGAGAACTAATTGGGAATGGCATGAGCTTTTGAAACCTCAAAGCCTAGTGACACATCTCCTCCAACAAGACCAAATCTCCTTATCATTCCCAAACAGTTCCATCAATTGGGGACCAAATATTCAAACCATTCAGACAACCACAGTACCCATACTAAAAGAGGGCTACATAGATGGAATAATTCATTAACTAGGGCAAGAGTAAGACTTGAGAAAGTCAAGATTTATGACAAAATTTCATTAAGGTGAAAAATGCTCATGCCTTTAGAAGAATTCTCTTTTTAATGGACTTTCACCAAGCAAACCTATTAGTCCTTTTTTACTAGTGTCTCATGAATCTAGTCCAGCATAATGCCTATCTTAGTTACTTTTCTCCCTTCCTTTTTTTTTCTTTGTTTATTTGATGTTGTTGTTTGAGACTGGGTTTCTCTGTGTAGCCCTGGATGTCCTGGAACTTGCTCTGTAAACCAGGCTGGCTTTGAACTCAGAGCTCCACATGCCACCTGAGTGCTGATGTAAGCATATGCCACCATCACAGTTGCCCTTCTTGAGTCCTGGTTTATCATCATCATCACCTAACCACCTCAATCTAACCAGTTAACATCTCTATTTCTAACTGTCTCTTGAATCCATGCCTGACACTAGTTTCTTGAATCTGGACTACACTTATAAACCACTGCCTAACTTCCTGTGTCCATCACTCCAACTCCAGGTTCCCACACTGATCCCTATCCCCAGCAAGTTGTCCACCAGAGATGAACCAATGTCTCTAACATCAGATTGAGTCACAATGGAGGAACAAGTCTTACAGGTCCAACAAGTGTTATTAGTAAAGAGGAAAGTATTTTAAAAGATTAAAATAATTTATATTTGTGTATGAACTCATTGAGAGGCCTTGAGCTAATTTCTACCTCAATTACGTGTCTGAAATTTTGCCTGTGGGGAGAACCACATATTTTGGTGTCCTGGTTTGCCAGTGGAACATTTGCATGCTATTGTCTTTGCTAAATGATTTGCATCTTAGTTGGACTCAAGTCTTTTTTTTTTGATTAATTATTTCCAATATTGCCTCCTGCTAGTTATCTATTCCCAAGAGAAACACAGAAGATAATTTTAATTTTCCCTTCTATTGGGACACTGGAAATGTATGTTCCCTAACTTTTACAATTTTAGAAAATTATCTTTGGTAAAAGAATAGAAAGCATCTACCCTGAACTCATAGTTTTAGAGCTGGCAGAATGAAGGTTGGATTGACAAAAAGAATTGAGTCCAGAGTCCCCAGGTCTCAGATATCAAGTCCTGAGCTCCATCTAAATTTGAAGGAGTAGAAGTAGCAGAAAGACATGGTGGGTGGGGAATTGTTTGTTTTTTTCTTAGAGATTTTGTAAACTCCTAATCAAAAATGTACATCAACACATTTTTGTTTTGTTATCTCTCTAAGAGCTCTGCATTAAGAAGGGGGAGTAGAAAGAGGAGGAGTATGGATGTTCATTCCTTCTATAGTTTATTACTTTTAAAATCTATTTAATTTAAATTTATTTTTTAGACATAATCTCATTATGAAGCCCAGGCTATCCTGGAACTCATAATGTAGCACAGGCAAGCCTGTAATTTACTATGTAGGCCAGGCTATCCTCAAACTTGTAATCTTCCTGAGTCTGCCTCCCAAATGCTGAGATTATAAACTTGCTGATCCACAACTTCCTCTCTTCTGTATTTTATTTTATTTGCCTTTCTGGAGGCAGGATCTCATGTAGCCCAGACTGGCATCCAAATTGCTGTATACTCAAGATGACCTTGGACTTCTACTTCTCCTGTTTCTACCTCTCAAGTGCTAGGATTATAGATAGGCCTAGGCTACCACGCTCGATTTCATGCAGTACTTGGGCTCCAACCCGGGGCTTCATGCATGCAAGGCAGCTACTCTACCAATTTATCTACATCTCTTGCTCCTGCTCTTCTGTATTGTAAATGAATGCTTTCTTATTACAAGAAACAAATGTTTCTCATTCTAAGACACAGTCTTTACATAGCTTAGCTTCAAGCTTGTTCCTCCATATCAGGAGTGACAGGTACCACTGGGACCACCTACTGAAGGTAGATGTCCTGTCACACTTGGGAGCCTATTGCTTCACTAGTCCTTTTCTGGGCACGCCAGGACTCATGGCTCCCCAACCCTTCCTATCACACTTACCTGCCTCTGAGGCTGGCTGGGAGTGTTCTAGCTCCCAACTATAACTGAGTTCAGAAGACTCCTTCCCCACTGACTAGCTGTGTGACCTTTCCAAGAATCTAATGCAAGACTTAATTTTTCACTTGGAAACTAGTGATTAAAATATATGTCATGGCAGCTTATTATAAGAATTACACAAACTACTATAAAGTGATGCAGTACAGTACCAAACACATTCTAAGTATTTGCAAGATATTTAATAACTTCCTTAACCCTGGGATTTGTGAACATGGAATATCATATGGGTATCTCTAGAAACCTGTGGAGTGGACCCATCTCCTCCTCCTGTATACAATCATTCTATGGTTATTTGAGAGATTACAGATCAGAGAAGAGTACTAGCTTCACCTCAGCCAAGTTCAGCTGTGTCGAGTAGAGATGGCATCTGGGAATCAGGGTGTCTGTTCCCTGTCTTTGGCACATTCCCTCAGCCCCCAGGCTCTCGGTGCAGCAGAGGCTCCTTCTGCCTCCAGCTCCTTCCATGTTTAAGCTCCTTGGATGCCTTTTCCAGTGTCTTGCTTCCTATAGCCAGGTCACCCAAGACAATGTTGGCACATGAAAACAAACCATCACACTACTGTTGGAACATGTTAGAAGGACATGGCGGCTCTTGGTAGCTGAGAGACTTCTGCAGCTCTCCTACAGCTCCTTCTGGCCTCTGGAACACTATGAGCCAGGTGAGGCCTCTGTGCCTCCACTTGAAGAACTGAGTTCCTGTGACTTGTCTGTCCAGCTAAGCCTGCTCTCCATTCCATGTGCTCTCTTCAGAAAACCTGGGACCCATTTTTTAAAATGAAATAATGGATTTGAAAGTATCTTAAAAGCTTTGAAGTGCTTTATGAATGATTATTTACTTAAGATGGGTCTGCGGTCAGAACCCAGAAGGTGCTAGACTGTTTAGACCCTAGAAAAACATCTGAGGTTTTTTTTTTTTCTTTTCTTCATTTAGTTACCATTTCCTGAATCCTCAAAGTGTTGAATTAGGCATCTGGGTACAATATTAAACATGAAGATGAAAGCCATGTTTTTGGAGTGTCTTGTGAGGGAAGTGGACAATGAGCTAGTAAAGACAGATAAAACAGTTTACAGTGTAATTCGTGGTCTAAAGGAAAGAAGAGGCCCATTAAGGAGATTATATTAAAAGTAAGACTTGGGCAGGTGTGGTGGTGCATGCATACAATCCTAGTACTTGTGAGTTTGAGGCTACCCTGTGCTACATAGTGAGACTAAGGGGTTTGGGGGTGGGTTACCTGAAGAATGAAAGGGAGCCAATTCACTGTGCAGAGTTCAAGAAAACAGAGTGCTCCATGTAGAAGAATTCTAAGTGTAAGATTCCTGAGGCAAAAAGAAATTTGGCATGCTCACAGAACATAAAGAAAACTATGTAACCACAACACAGTGAGCCACAAAGGACAGAATCCTAATGATAAACAAGGGCCACAATGCCCAGTCTTATAGGACAGGGCAGGTGATTAGGATGTTATTCTAAGCCAGAGGAGAAACAAGAGGTACACACAGGAACAAAGATGGGGGGAAGTCACAAGGGGAAGGAACTGATCAATGCCATCATACTGCAGAAAATGAGGTAACATGCTTACATAAAAAAGTAGCAGGAATTTTCAGGTAGGGGCTCCCTGGTAGCGCTATCAAGAACAGATTCTTTCGCTATCAAGAACAGATTCTTTTGTGAAGTGAGAGTGGGAGGTGAGAAAGTCAATATGGACAGTTTAGATTTCTCTGTAGGAGAAGCTGAGAAATGAGATGCGAAAGATAGCTAATCCAGAATGTGTTAACTTGTTGGATTATTATTATTAAGACAGGATCTTACTACATAGCTCTGGCTGGCCTGGAACTATTGTATAGATCAAGCTGGTCTTGGAGTCACAGAGAGCAGCCTGCCTCCAGAGTGCTGAGCATACACACTATGCCCGGCCATGAGATTTAAAAATAATAATAAGATGCATATAAGTTAAGAATAAGGATCTAGTTATGAAGAAAAATGTAAAGATTATAGGGTGATTGGTTGAGGAATCTAAAAGCTAGGACAGGATGTGACCAGAATACAGTGATTATATTACTCATGGAAAGAAGAAATAACACAGCTTCTAAGAAAATTCTGCTATAAGTAAGGGACAGGAGATGGAGGGAGTTCATGCCTGTGTTCCATTTTTGCTCTAGGGTTCTCCAAGGGAAACTCTTCTTTTAGAGGTCATGGTATCATAGAAGAAATGAGAATATTCTCTACTAGTACTAGATCTGAAGGGAAGCAGGATTCTTTGGGTGTAGTGAGTATTCTGGAAAGTAGACACCTCATAAATAACCGTTCACGTAACCTGTCCCTTTTCTCCTGTTGGCTAGGCTGTGACAACATGCTGATGGGCATAAGGTCTCTGAAAATAGTGAAGAAGACCATGGACCCAGATGGCTCTTGGATGAAAGACGCTGGCAGTAACTCTGCAAAAGTTTATCTATTAAGTGGATCCAGAAACAACACAGTTTGGGAATTTGCAAACTTGAGGGCATTCATGGAAGATAGCACCAAGCCTGGCCCCCGGAAGCTAATCTTACCACTTTTCTGGCAGGGATCAGGGCAAGTGATCTACAAAAGTTTTCTATTTTTTCACAATAAAGGAACGTCTAATGAGATAGTTAAATACAATCTGCAGAAGAAGATTGTGGAAGATCGAATGCTTCTCCCAGGAGGGGCAGGCCGAGCACCCATCTATCAACACTCCCTATCCACTTACATTGACCTTGCTGTGGATGAACATGGGCTCTGGGCCATTCACTCAGGACCAGGTATCCAAGGCCATTTGGTTCTCACAAAAATTGAGCCTGGCACCTTGGGAATAGAGCACTCATGGGACACACCATGCAGAAGTCAGGACGCTGAAGCTTCATTCCTCCTGTGTGGGGTTCTCTATGTGGTTTACAGTTCTGGTGGCCAGGGCCCTCATCGAATCACCTGCATCTATGATCCACTAGGCACTGTCAGGGAGGAGCATCTGCCCAATTTGTTCTTCCCCAAGCGGCCAAGAAGTCACTCCATGATCCATTACAACCCCAGAGATAAGCAGCTGTATGCTTGGAATGAAGGCAATCAGATCATTTATAAACTCCAGACAAAGAAGAAGCTGCCTCTGGAGTAATTATCACAGCTCGGAGGGAGAGTTATGTGGCGTGGGCATTGATTTTCCTGGACACTGAGGTCACACCCCCCTTTACAGAGTAGTATCTATCCCTCTAGATGCACACAGGAATAGATTCTGAAAGTTGAAATATGCAGCCTTCCTTTTCCCAATGTCACTGCCTTGGGTATCTTTTCAGAGCATATATGAGGGCTTTGTTCACAAGTTTAGACCAATACCCTATCCTCATCCAAATCTGATGGGGCTTAAGGCCTCCTCCATGTGATCTATCTTATTCCCAATCTTTTCTTTTTACCTTCCAGCATTTTCTCTGACTCTGTTCTATTTCCCGTCCAGCAATTAGGATCTTGCCACCCCTGATACTCATTGATTTCTTCTCTGGCCTTCACACAGGCTCTGTACTCTTTTTCAAATGCTTATAAAGATTTTTCATTGTTTAGCTGTATTAGTCACATTTCTTGTTGCCCTGACCAAATACTTGACAAGAAGCAACTTAAGAAAGAAAAGGTTTAAAAGAAAAGAAGAAAGAAAGAAAAGGTTTATTCTAGTTTACAGTTTTAAAGGGGAGCCAGGCACAGTGGTGCACACCTTCACTTTCAGCATTTGGGAAGCAGAGGAAGGTGAATCTTTGTGAATTTGAAGTCAACCAGGTCTACATGTTAAGTTCCAGGGCAATCAGGGAGATACAGTGAGACCCTGTCATTAAAAAAAAAAAAAAAAAATGGATATAGTCCATCTTGGTAGTGCTGAGTAGTGAAAATGTGGTAGCAGGATCATGACCAGAAGTGAGGCTCCACTAAGAAACTTCAAGGCTTGCCCTCTAAAGTTTTCAAACACATGAGCCTAGTGGTACACATTCAGACCACAATACCACCCGGGAAGCACTACTTCCTGTTGATGCTTGATATTTATTTCCTCTAGCCTTGCCCTTCTGCCAAGCCAAATGGATATAGTAAGTAACAAAGTAAAACCATGAACAGTTGGATGTTACTTTCTAGTTACAGAGCTTTTTTGACATTATTTAATTCTTTTTTTTAACTTTGTGAGTTATGTACAAATCTTTATAGTTCCTAAGCTAGAGATGAGAGTTCAGGTGAGTTACTTAAGCTACAAAATGAAAGAGCTAGGAAAGACTGCGAATCTTATAGTATTTCCATCACCCAAGGAAGTATCAATTTATACTTTTGCCCACCTATCCTTAACCAATGTGTCCATCAGTTCAGCCTAAATATAATAGCCTTCCCCTTAGCCAGTTTTCATGTCTGCATAAGGTCATCTTATAGGTCTTTCAAAGTCTGCTTTCTCCAGAAAACCAGCCCAAGGGTAAGGATGCAACTCAAGCCTCATCTTGTCTTTCTGTTGCCTGTTTCTTTCTTCTTGCTTTCAATATAATAAAAATGAGATTAAGCAGATAATCTCATCAGGTTCTATTTGCCTACATCCCCTCAGCACAAAAGTGTTCCAGTATTATCTCCGTTGGGCTTACTGTGAATGAGCCCTAACACAAGAAGGCCCTTTGTAAATATTCTAGTCTGGATGGAAGCCAGGTAGCAGACAAGCAGCTTTGCTATAGCAGGCATGCCAGGCGTTACAGAGGGCAGTGTGACTCTTGAGAGGGGCACTTCTTCAAACCATTTCCCACATGTGTGTCCCATTTGGCTGTGTCTAGGTCACAAGTAAGGCTGCAGGGCCAGCCTGTGTCATGTGCTGAGGTCTCTGCCTTTCCAGGTTGGTCATATGAGAAGGCTTCCTTTGTATGCTTGCAGCTGTTTCTCTGCCTTTGCCAAGTCCAGGCTGGGACCACAGGTAATGAAGAGGGATCCAATCCTATACCATCTGAGTAGATCTTTGGGTGAATGGATGGCCCCAAGAGCCCAAATCTTTTGGAGAATAGGCCAGATGTGAACGAATAAACATGATATACCTGCTCCATAAATCCAGGGTAAATACCTGCTCTATGGATAAAGTCATGGTACCCCACCTTACTGACAAAGCAAGTGACCTACTCACATGGAAGGGTGCAGGGGCATTATCCAAAGGAGTAAGTCTTGTATACATGGCCCCTTTGAAGTCAAGAAGTTACCTTGTAGTATGCTATCTGCTTTTTATCTGGGAAATGCTGGGAATCGATAGTTCTGCAATACACCTGTCTCAAACTGCTCATCCTGGTACACAGAATCCTCACAGATATAACATCTCAGTTGGGTGAGACATTTTCTTCAGGAAGGACCAGCTCATTGCTACTTTTCCTAACATCATGCAGGCCCGGAGCACATGTTTTGGTATCTTTTATATATGCTTTTCCGCTCTAGTCTGGCTGGATTTAAATGAGGATTGACGATGTCTCCATGACCCACACTAATGGTTATTATATTGTTGTGCATAAGAATCACCTGGGGAACTTTAAGAATCCTAATATCTAGGCTATTCTTTCCAATGCCATTAAATCAGACCCTCTGGAGGTGGGAGGAAAATATCTGTAATTTTAAAGCTCCTTCCCAAACTGCACATAAGCTTGAGAAAGCCAATTTCATGCAGCACTTTACAAAACAAGTGTATATATAGTTCAAAGGAAATGCTAGCATTTTTCTGGGGGCCTGAGCAAGAAACTGCCCCCAACCCCAGGCTACGAGAGGGATTTGGAACTGCCAAAGAACGTCATGTGAACTGCGCAAGCTCTGTCTCTAAAGGCCTCTCGGTTGCTATTTTAAGGAAGTGAAAGAACCAGAGGGTGTCCTGCTGTGACACAGCCTCTCAGGGCCCCAGCCTGCTGCTGGTTTTGCCTTTGCTCTAATGCTAGCCACGTGCCTGCCGGGCTCACAACACCTGTTTGCCAGAGTCGCCCTGTTCACGTGTGCAAGCCTCTGGCCACACCAATAATTTTTGACTAATTTTGAAAAACAAGCAAGCAAACAAACAGACGTGTCCTGTAGCCTCTGTCAACACTCCAGGTCTAACGGGACTGAAGTCCAACTTAGTAGTGACTCCTGCCAGAGTCCCTAGTGTCAGTGCAATCTGAGGCCCTGGGGATTTAAAGCAGTTAAACTGAGCAACCGGCCCTTGGAGGCCCGGGTAGGGCAAGCACCTGCGATATAATCACAGGCCTGAGCGCTGGAGGTAGGTGCTAGGACTTCATCTCCGGGGCACAGTTCTTTGGGATTTGAAAATCCAGTCCTTATGGGCAGACGCCATCACAGTTTCCTTTGGCATACTTGTACCTGACCTTGGTAGGCACAGGAAGTGCTCTTTCTGTCTTCAGCTATTCACAATACAGGACACCAGAGCTTTTCGTTGTTTGTCAGCCACTAGAGGGACCTTCAGGAGAGGTCGCGGGGATTTGAGCGTAGACAGAACTAAGGGTGACGTGGAGCCCGCCAAAGTGTTGAAACTGAGAATGATGCAGCCCTAGGCCACCCTCAATCTCAATGGGATCACACACGGCCCGGTGTGTGTGTGTGTGTGTGTGTGTGTGTGTGTG
>CAJQZJ010001826.1:14535103-14577313 GCA_907164525.1 Lophiomys imhausi | reverse complement strand
GTGTGTGTGTGTGTGTGTATGGTTTTCCATAATCTTCTCTGCAATTCTCCGCACAAACGTCCTGCTATCCCGTCATTTTCCGTGTCCAGGGAGCAATGCTGATAGATTATAGAAGCTCAGGAGACCTGAGCACAGTGGGACACGAGTGATTAGGGACCTCCTTGCGGTCGGAAGGGTGCGAGAGTCGGAGGAGCAACCAGTGGGTTGGACCCAGGGGCGTGGTCTCCTGGGAGGAAAGGAGTCTGAGCCCACAAGCTAGCGCTGCCTGGGGGCGGGGCTGACCAGGCAAGTCCCTGTGGAACTGGAACTGTGACTCTTGGGTCCTCGCGGGCTACAGAGGTGCGTGAGGAGGAAGGGTGTCAAAGGGGAGGTCCTAGGGAAAGGACCCAGCAGCCGGAGAGCCACACTCTTGGACTGTGGCTCTCTGGGGTCTCCGCCCCCGTCACGTGGGTGCCGGACCGGGTCGGTGCTGGCTGGTCGGTCGATCACTTGGTTGGCAGTTTGTCTTTGGGCCAGTGGCCTGTTGCTAGGTTCTTTGCTCTTATGTTGGAAAGTGAGAGGGGCACGGTCGCGACCCGTACACCTGAGCCTCCGGGAGAGAAACTGCGCTCAGGCATCCAGGTTAGTGGGCTTTCCCAGCCCCGGCTCACCGCTATACCGGGAATTGAGTGGACCCATATTCCAAGGACCACATAGGTAGTTGGGGATCCGTGGGCCTCTAGACCTTCGAACGTTTTCAAGACTTCGGGACCCACTTATTAGGGTGGGAGACTGAGAAAAGGGTGTAACTCCTGTAGGTTAGCTTGCGTTCCCCACCCCACCCTGCTCCGCTGTACCACCAGCCCCGCGCTTCTACAGGTGTTGGAGTGATCCGGGGTGTGCGGGCGATTTTGTTCCAGCCTGGGTGCCCCATGAAAGCAGCAGCGGCGTCAGCTGGAGAGCCCAAGATGGTGAGGAAGTCGAGGACGGTTCACTTAGGCTAATCTCTGTTCCATAGAGCCTTAGTCCGGAGAGCCTTGGCCAGGAGCAGTACTGGGCACTAATTGCTAAATGCAGCACGCTTCCCAAAGGCTCAAAGACCGGAGTAGGTCTAGAACCGGATTAGGGTGTAGGGATGCTTCTACTTTGGAAAGTGGGTCCTCCTCCCTCCTTCCATCCCGACACCAGACCCGTAGTTTTCCCTTCGATGAAAATAAGGTTATATATTTAATTAGTTCTTTCTTTTAGAGCATTGATATATTTGAAATAGATCAGACTTCCTCTTTATATTTTGGTCTTACTCCTGTCTGTCTGCGTCTCTCTTGGTCCTCAGTTGATTATACTGCAGACTGTAGTGGTTATAAGATTACCATGTATTTTGTGATGTTAAATGCTCAACTACAGGAAGGAAGTCAACCACAGACCTAATCTTCAGTCTTGGATTGCTATTGGTGTATCAAAAATGTTATCTGATTAGAAATTATTTCTTCACCTTAGGAGAACCAGCCCATTTGTATTTATATTTAAGTGACTTTAAAGTGGGATATTAAGTTTTTTGCTATTATTTTCATTTGGAATTTTATTTAAGGCTAGTGGTGATGAGGACTGGTCATCTAACTTAGGACCTTATGAATGCGAGCTAGGCAAGTGCTCCACCACTGAGCACCCCCCCCATATAATATATTAGTGGTATTACTTTGAGATTTGATGATGAACCAATTTTAGTTTATTGTTTCTGATTGAGACAGTCAATGTTACCATCTTTGTCCTGGTAACTAAGGCAGATGTGCTGATTTTAAGAGTAAGTGGATCATGTAAGAGAAAAAAGGCTGGAGAAGGTTGGAACAAACTTACAGAAATTCTAGGTTTTTTTTTTCATCAGAATAAGAAAAATCTGGAATAGTTTTAAGAAGGATTAATCTATATGAGGGACCTCACAGGAAGATGTTTGGAGTGACCTGAGTCATGGAGAACCTTATCGAACTCAGTCTGGTTCCAAGAAATGGCTACTGGTCCTCCTTGGTTCCTGGCCTGATGGATAGACAAAAAAAAGTAACAACAAAAACAAAACCAATGGTCCCAGCTGGCCCCAAGGCCAGGGGCAAGGCAGTGGACATCAATGTATGGGATGTTAAGCAGAGGCCGACTTGTGGTCAGCTGATGGTAGCAGAGTATAGAGACCTTGAACTTTGACCTTCCCCACTCCCAGCCAGACATTGAAATCCAGTAAACATTTGTGGAGTGAGTGGTCAGATGACACTTGAGAGCAGTGATTGCTCTTCAGGCACAGGTTTGAGAATCACCTGATGCTTTTCAAATGTGGATTTTAAGCTGTACATTAAGGGTGGAGCTTGGCATTCTGCATTTGTAACCTGTCTCTCTCCTGTTCTTTCAAGAATTCAAAATAGTGATGTACAAATCTCCAAGTTGCCTGGGGAGTTTTTGTATACTATGCCAGTTAAGTAGGTCCCAGGCATTGTTATGGAGTTCTGAAGGTGTTTCTGGTAACAGCCAGGTGGGATAGGCTGCTGGACTTGGCAGTGCTTGGAGGGCCACAGCTGTGAGGGCAGTTAGGAGAATGGCAGGCAGATTTAGGTAAATGTGATGATAGTGACATGTGAGCAGACAAGGGAGACCCTGGACATGCGAGTCTCTAGGACCAGGGCCTGGACATGGGAGGTGCCGGCCTTTATATTGACTGGGCAGAGTGAGACACTAGGAAAAGGAGCCGTTCTTGGACAATTCTGTTCTGGATGCAAGGATTGGTGGGCTGCTTACATGATGCTTCCTGGTCAGCTGCTAATTTGCACTTGTCTGTAAGGTTTTTTTCCCTTTTCTCCTGAAACACAAATCTGTTCCTGCTTCTTTCCTGTTTCAAGTCCCCTGGTTGAGCTGATAGTGCAAAATATGAGGCTAAATAATGAATACAAGTACAACAGGTGACACATTTTAAACACATATTAAGCCCCACAGATTGTGTGCCTCCGTGTGCGATATGACATTGCCCTTCAATGTAAACAACTACGCCAAAACTCTGGGCTTGGGTTTTCCTGAGGCACTATTTTTCTTGCTTCCTCCTTCCTCTGAGGAGTTCCACTTCCTTTGCCCTTTGCTCTCTCAGTATCTTGTTTTGTTTGTGTTTGAAGGCACCTATGTGTGTTTATTTTTGGAGTCTAGGGAAGGTGAGCTCTGTCCCTTATAAAATCTTAATAGGACAGTCTGTTGGGCCAAGTGACTCTCCTCAGGGGCTGTTATTATCTCTAATACTTGATAAAAAGGCTTGTACGAGATGGGTACCCTAAAGCAACCTGGTGAGCTTTCTGTGGAGATCTCCTGAAGGTCCCAGACTTTCAGAGGCATTCAGACTGAGCTTTGTCTGAAGCAAACTGAAAATTTCTCTAAGTCTTAACATAATTGGTTTGGTGCTCCTTGGTAATTCTTGCTTTCATTTCCTCTCTGTGTCTCTGTGGACATTTATGCACATGAGAGCTAAGCATTCATTGTGTGTGATGCCTTTTATTAACTCTTATAATATAGTAATCTTGTACACACCTGTACATGTCTTTAACAGATCTGTAGACACAGATAGGATACAACTGCCTTTCTGATAAGATAAACTTAATATCCTTGTGACTTTTAGGCTAATTCGTTTTCTAACTCCATCTCCACCATTCTCCAAACTGAGGAGCCTATCCTTTTGTGCCTCTCTGACTGAGGAATGTGTGCTTGTTAGATTATAATGTTTGGACATTGCTTTTTGCTTGGTCATGAGTCTGAAATAACAAATCTTTTCATGATCCTTTTCTGCTTAAAATGTCCTGGTGGACCCCTTAATGCAAAATATGAGGAGAGTGAACACCAACAGAATAGATGCGATATTCAAACATTGATTAAACCCTGAAGATTATATACCTCTATGCAAGATGTGACAACTATTAAGTTTCCTCTTCCTCAAGGTCCCTGTTGTCTCTGCTCTACAGCATGGATGAAAACACCCCTTCACTCTCAAGTCGTATTGCTCTTTCCACTATTACTATACACGAATTACAGTAGAAGCTGCTTTCTTCTGGGTTCCTTCTGCCTCCCAGTCCGTACTCTGAGCCTCTACAGCTACACTAGCTTTTGTATGGGGCCCAATACTTAACAGCTATGAGCAAGAGTTTCCTTTGCTTATGGGTCCTGCATTGGCTGGCAAGTTTTACTTCTGTAAAGAGGGAATAGAACAGGTTGTTTTGTGAGAGAGAAGGGAAGGAATAGGAACAGAAGCTAAAACACAGGAAGGGCAGGGTCAAAGAAGAATGGCTCAGTGGCTGGAATGATGAGATGTGTGGGCTGTTGTACGACTTTCCTAGGAAGACATGAACAGATGTCTTCAACCCAGATAAGACACTGATGACACACTAAAGAAATGATTTCACCCAAACCCAGCTTGGTGAATCAATAGACTTATGAAAGGTTACTGACAGGAGCGTGGGTGACTGTAGGGACAGCTACATCCCTTAGTGTGGGTGAGAATGCAGGAAAGCTGCATCCCTGAAGCTCCTTGCTTAACTTGCAGGTAGTCTCTCTTCTCCAGCAATTACTTTGTGCTTTTAGAACTTGGGTAGGGCCCTTGTGTGTGCTGTAGCTTGCCAGATAGCTGAGGCTCCCAAGTACCCCCTAGGTAAGTTTCACCAGCTTCCTGGTTTGTATGAGTCTCCCTGCTCCCTTCAGGAGAAAATGTTTTGATCATGGAAATGGCTATACATCATAGGGACATTTGGAGAGGAAAGGCTGGAGTCTGGGAAGGTAAAAGATGGTGGAAGGTCTGAGAGGTTGGAACTAAAGCATTCGAATTTTGACTTATGTGATGACACACACAGTCTTAGCTACTTAGCAGCATGGTAAAGTTCATCCAGAAAGAATTTTTTTTTTTTGTTTTTTTTTGCACTGATGACATTGAAAGCTATGAGAAATTTGGAAAAGGCTCTGTTCAAGTTTATTTTCAGGAGGATTCTGGGCTGTGAAGGGTAGACTTGAGGGACTACTTACAAGGACAAGTTATTAGAGTAACCCATAGAAGAATCTTAGGTCCTGAATCAAAGGAATGACAAGGGAGAAGTGCACTTGCCAAGAAATGACTGATTAGATTTCAGGGAGAGAAAAGAGTCATACTGGATACTGACTGGCAGAAAATGAGGTGATTATGAATAGCTGTGGTACCAGGGAGGAACTTCTTCGAAAAGGGAAGGTAAAAAAGGTGGTGGTACATTTTAAAATCAGAAGAACCTTGGGTAGCTTCTGGCTTACACTTTATAATTTTACTCAAGAGGATTGCAAAGCCCAAAGCAGTATACCTGGAGTCACCCCATTATTAGTTGCAGATCCAGGCCACCTAGCCTCCTGGCTTTCATCTCACATCATCTGTAGCCCCATACTATTGGCCAGAGGAGAGCTGACAGAAGGTCCAGATGGAGATCCCATTAGCCAATGAAATGGCCATCGGACTAGACTGGGGGATTCAGTCTGTAGACCAGAACAGTTCCCTAAACTGGAGTCATACAGCTCAGGTACTCAGGAGAAGTGTTGGCTGACAGCCAATGCCAGTAAGCCTGAAGACTCAGGGGGTCTTCCCCCCCCCCCTTTTTTTCCTGAGCCCTTTTCATAAGTGAGACTTCCAGGTAGAGAAGTGCTTTTTATGGTATCAGAACTCTATTCTCTGTTTGCTCTATGTGCATATTTGGTTTTTTTTCTGTAACCATTAATCAATTTACCAATTCATTATAAATGTATATTCTAAGGACCCAACACTCTCTTCTCTCCCAGACAGACTTTGGGGACACATTGCTACCATAGTAATGAATGAGAGAAAGGAGGGAGAGGTGCTGGGAATGATAGCTACCTGGGGACAGCAGACCAGTCTTAAGGACTTTGTGTCCTCTTAAGGGCAGGGATTGTGATGGATCCGTGATGATGGGGAGACGACCATATCTGGTACCTGTGAGAGACTCAGTGGCTCTGTGACCAGAGTTTCCTCTGCCTCACCTGTCCTTTCTGCACTTCTCTGACAAGCCAGGCTTCCCAGCTGTTGGCCTCTGAGGACAGTCTTGCCCTTGCCATGGACCTGAGAATAGAGAAGAGGTCACTTCCATCTGCTAAGACAGAGAGAAGTGGGTTAATGTGTGTGAAACAATTGGAATTATCACCTGTCATGCCATAGCTGGCAAACCCAAGCAGTAATTCAGCTGTACTGCGAATTGACTTTGAAGGTGAACTTGTCGCGTTGTCCTGGCTTCTTCCTGTCTGTTTCTACCTCACCCTGTTCTGGGCAGTATCCATGTCCCATCATCCTAATGAGACTAAATATGTGTTTAAGCCTGCTAACCCATGCTTAACGTAGCAGGGACAGTCCCAGACGGCAGACTTGAGTTGCCCCAGGCTGAGGAATGACTTATGCAGATATAAGGCGGGAGGAGAGACCATTAACAAAGATGAGTTAGTTCTGGTAACTTTGGAATGCTTGGCCTCTCCCCTGTTGTGGAATTCCCAACAGGTTCCTCTTTGAATGTGACTGTCCCTTCCCAGAGATAAAGATTCTGATGGGAAGGCAGTTTTCTAAGTCCTCGGATTCCTTTGCTCAGAGCCAGGGCTCTGCCTGAGGGTGTTTAGCAAGAACAGTTGGAATGCCTCCCTCACTCCCTGGGGTGAAGATGTGATTTTACAGAACTCGATGCAGTATGCCAGTCAAATACAGCCTGGCATCTCAGGCTGGACTGCATGAGGTTTCTCCCCCTCCTTCACTATTTTATTTTTGCTTTTTAATTATATGTACACATGTGGGTGTGTGCATGTGAGTGTAAGTATCCTCAGAGGTCATTGGTGTCAGATTCCCCTGGGGCTAGAGTGAGTGACAGTTCTGAATGCACTGGTTTGCATACTGGGAATCGAACTCAGGTCCCTTGCGAGAGCAGTATGTGCTCTTGCCTGCTGAGCCATCTCTTCTGCCTCCAAGAGGCTTTCTAAACAAATGTCTCTAGCCTGCTTTTGGTAGAAAGACGTGTAGATGCCTGATAAAAGCAATTCCTTAGTTCACTGTTGTGGGTTTGTGTTGTGCTGGTGAGTTGTATAGAAACCTAGAGGGAAAGGATAAGAAACATGAAAGATTCCACCAGAGGAGCTAGAATGAAACTGCCCACTGTGCTATGTTTGACAGAAGAGTTATCTCATGAGGCAGAAGTAGTGCTGTTCAGTTTTATAGGAAACACCCCACGCTGGGGTTCTAACTCAGGATTTTGTGCATCCTATTGTCTAGTGCACTCATCTCTGGGAAACAGACTTTTGAAGGCCCCAGAGTACTAGATTTAATCTTATATATTGCCACATGAATAATTTGTCTCTGCGTATGTTGGCCATGTGTCTGCAGGTGCATGTAGGGGCCAGAGGTCAGACTTGGGTCTCTTTCATCAGGAGATATCCACTTTGTTTTTCCAGCCAGGCATGGTGGCACACACCTTTAATAATTTGTCGTTTTGAGACAAGGTCCCTCCCTGGTTCTCTAGGCTGACTGGCTAGCAAGCCCCAGGGATCCTCTTATCTCTGCTTCCTAGCTTTGGGATTACAAGTGCAGCACCATGCCCAACGTAGGGCGACTGCCTCAGGTATGCTGGGGTGTATGGCAGTAAACTTATCCCGTACTCTGCCTGAATTCTGTGAGCGATAGGAGCAGGAAGGGAAAAGGGAGCTATTGAAGAGTGCATTGTTAAATTGTGACCTAGGGAGGAAATTGCAAGTCGTGGTCATTCTGCATTTTACCAGAGCAAAGGAATAGTTCTTGACTCCACCACCTGGCCTTGACTGGCCATTATGAAAAGATTTTATTACATAAGCTCCTCCTGCTCCCTGCCAAGACATCTGGTTCTTCAATGCAACACTGCTTACCTGGTAACAACAACAACATCCCTGTGTGTCTATCTAGGTTTTCATTGTGCCAGCTCACTGGTGGAGACAATGCCAGGGGCGCAGATTATTGTCCGGGTTCTACAAGGGAGGAAACCGACTCCTCCTGTCCTCCCCACCCCCTCATTCCTTTATAGCAGGCAGCTGGTTGTCTCCATCATGAAGGCTTGGCCTGCCTGATACTTGAGGACCTTGGCAGTTCTAGGGTACAACTTTGAATCAAACAGTTTTCTATCCAAGTCCTTGTGCTGCACAGGTTACAGGTTGCGACTTTGAGTGTGTCTACTTACCTTTCTGGGTTTTTAAGTTTCTCATTTGTTTATTGGCTTAATGATAATAGAGGCCCACTTCATTTGGTTGTTGTGAAGATAAAATGAGATGATGCAATCATTGTTGGCTAGAGTGCTTGGCGTGGTGTTAGACATTCAGTGAATGGTATTATCATTATTTTTTCCTTTCTCAAGAAGCCTGAGAAAAACATTTTGTCAGAAGGAAATGGTTCACGTCATGAATTCACCTTGCAGTTTCCCTCCTTATCCTGAACTTTCAAGAGGAAAGTAGCAGGTGTGACATAGAAAGGACAGCCATGGTGCAGGGGAGCAGAAAGTCCAGGAGGAAAGTGTACAGTGGAGCAGGTCAGTTTAGAAGGCTGATTGTCAGTATCCTGGACAAGAGAAGCACATAGAGCTCAGCTCAGTGAGATGCGGTGGCATGAGGACAAAGTCTCATCCTAGGCTCCTGCAATCAATTTGTGTGTGTCTTCACAATCCAGGTGAAAAAGCCCAGGTAATTTTTCTTAGATTGGCTTCATTAATAGAAATAGTGGGGAAGGTTCCTGCATTTACCTGACTTATCACGTGGAGACAAGTTGGAGGAGGGACCCCCGAAATGTTGTACAATTAATGCACTTGTCATGAAAGACCTGAGAAGAGACGGGAAGACGTATGGATGAGGCAGGTGAATGAGGAAGCTACCATGTTTTGCCCAGACTTGCATCTGTTAGGTGGCTGGAGAGTTTGGTGTGAGGGAAGAGAGAATACAGGGTTCCTTGGTCAATCAAATGCCATGAGTTAAGAAAACAGGAGGCAAGCCAGGGGGTGGTGGCTCATGCCTTTAATCCCAGCACTCATGAGGCAGAGGCAGGCAGATCTCTGTGAATTTGAGGCTAGCCTGTTCTACAGAGCTAGTTCTAGGACAACCAGGGCTATGCAGAGAAACCCTGTCTTAAAAAAAAAAAACAAAAACAGAACAGAATAAAAAAAGCAAGAGAGAACTACAGGCATAATTGAGAAAACTGGGTTCAAGAAATAAGGAGGAAACCTTCCATTGGTAAAAGTGGAACCAAAAAACAAGGCATGGTGGCTTGTGGCTGTAACCCAAACACTCAGGAGGCTAAGGCAGGAGGATCACTGAATTTTGAGCCAGGTTGGGCTACAGAGTAAGTTCCAGGCTGGCCTGGGCTAAGAGGGAGATTGTCTCATAAAACAAGTTGAACAAAGTCTGGGACTGGGGTGGATGTCAATTCTAAACTGAGAAGCTTATCTTTTCTAGGTTGGGGAATGATTGATGGCCTCTGAGCAAAGACAACTAGCAAGGAATGTAGGATCCAGAAAGGGCAGGAAGCTAGAGAAGGGCAGTGTTCAAGCTTCTCTATCTCAAGTCACAGGCTGATGGATTAGGAGAATGGAAAGCTTCTGAGGACTGACAGTCTGCAGCCAGGATCCCTAAGATGTAAGTATAATCACTGCTGACTCTGCCCTTGGCCTCACCATGACTAGGTTTTGAATGCTCTTTAGGCTTCCTCTGAAGATCATAAAAACATGACATCCTATTATGACATGGAAAGTCAAGGCATTTGGTCTGATGCATTAGCCTCCCAGTATCCAGGTGAGTATATAACAGGTATAGAAGGGAAAGGGACAATGTAACCTGAGGCCCTGGATTCCCAGGTGATAGCAGGTATAGAAGGGCCCTGGTTAGAGCACTGAGAAGTTTCACTTAATGCAGCCTGGGCCACAGTGAAGTTCTATCCCCAAGAGCAGGCAGGGAAGGGCTGCGGTCACCAAGACCTTGTACAAGTAGGCTGAGGTTTTGGGTGGAGTGTCCTGGATGGCAATATGGAGAGTGCTGTGGTGAAGCATTGTGGATGCCCGAGGGCATGATAGCCTGGAGGACAGGGAGGGAGTGTGGTTCAGAGTAGGAACTAATCTACTAGGGCTAGGGAAGCTCCCACCTTTTAAGGAGCAGAGGTAGAGTATAATTTCTAGGTCCTGTAGCCATATTGTTTCAATTACCAGATAATTTTCATACCATTCTCTACAGGTGTAGTGGGAGCTCTAAGCTGAGTAGGTCATGTCCCCTGCCTGAGTGGAATTTAAGAGCTGGAACTTAAGTGTGTAGTAAAGAGTCAGTGGTTAGGTTGACCAAGGAGTCAATGAGCTTAAAGTAGAGCACCAGAGATGAACCATGACCATTTAGTAAGCACCCACCATGTCTGAGGCACTGAGCAAAGGTGTGTGCTCACTTAGACCTCACTGTGCCTCTCAAGCTGGAATTCTGCTGGAAAGTGACTCTAATAGGACACGTACATGACTTTCCCAAGGTTTCCTGACTGGTGAGCAACTGGCGTCACATTCATGCTTGGCTGTCCTGACCCTAAATGTATCTATCTCTACCTTGCCACCACATTTAGCGTCCAGATTAAGCAGTCAAGTATACTGAAGACTTTTCCCTTCATGATGGCAAAGCAGGAAGATGGTCAAGTCAGCATGTGCCTGACCATGTTAATCTTCAGAGGAACTTGGTAGATGTGGCTAGCTTGTCACAAAGCATATTCTAATTCTAGTTAGCAGAGCTTATAAATAATAACACATTGCTGTTTTTTTAAGGGGTGTGTGTGGGCGTGCACCACATGTGTGCCTGGTGCCTTTTGAGCCCAGAAGAAGGCTTCAAATCTCCTGGAACTGGAGTTACCAGGGGCAGAGGGTAGGGTGCAGGGGCAGGGGCTATGAGCCACCATGTAGGTGAGAGGAGCCAAACTCAGGTGTATACAAGAGCAGCAGGTGCTCTTAACTGCTGAGCCATCTGTCCAGTCCCTACATTGCTGTCTTTTAAAGGTACTGGAGAAACTGTTAACCCCTGAATTCTTAGCTCTATTTTTTCCACCACTCAAGAAAATATGTTAAGATAGAATGTGATGACTCTGATCATCTCAATGTATACAAAAGGTGTCTTAGCTTCAGCTACTACATCATTAGTGATGCCACTGCAACAGCTCCATTGTTTTAGGACCTTGAGATGTTTAGTAAGAGCCGTGCTCTGGAGTGGGCTGGAGGGGCATAGTAAGGGATGAGAATCAGGACAACCCAGGCAGTGACCCAGGTGAAGCTGTGGGGGTGGAGAAGCTTACAATGTTGTAAGCATTTGCTCACAGCTTGCCCAAGCAGAGGTTTGGAGTGGGCGCTAGGATTCCTGCATGAAAGGACATTGTTCCTATGTGTGGCATGTTCAGGCTCTGAACAGGTGGGCGCTGATGAGAGCTGTCTGTTCAAGTCAGGGATCTTTCTGGTTCTGTTTGTTGGAGAGCCAGCTGGTCCTTAGCACTAAGTGGTCTTCTCTGGTCTTGATCTTCTATGCAGTTTGGTGTGCCTCCTGCTGCTCAAGACTGAGCTCTACTCCTAGAGTCCATTCTGTGCTGTCTTCTGTGTGAGCCTGTGGAAGCTACCCATCAGCTCAGAAAGTCCAAAATCAGCTGGGGAGGCTGCAAAAACAGTGACCGTTCATATCCAGAAGATTTGGTAGTTTCTAGGCTACAGTGTCCTGAGATCTCATGTTAATAGGCTACTTCATGGGGAGGGAGGCTCTCTACCTCCTTGTCCCACCTACCAAACTGAAGCATTTTAAAAATGTTGAGGGATGCTGTACTGTCACAATCCAGCACTCAAGTGTCAGGGATGCCTATGTTTAAAAGACAGTTTTAGATGGCTCAGTGGCTAAGAGCACTATGTACTCTTCCAGAGGTCCAGAGTTCAATTCCCAGCAATCACATGGTGCGTCACAACCATCTAGAATGGAATTTGATGCCTTCTTCTGGCATGTAGGAGTACATGCAGATAGAGCTCTCATATATGTAAGATAAATAAATCTTTAAAAAAAGACAGTTTTAGATAAAGTTACAATTGAATGAGGAACGGTGTTGATGAAGAGAGTCCTTCAAGGTATGCTGTTAATTCACTGTTATGTGCCATGTGTCTTCCTAACTACTGGACTAATTCCTTCTTTGGTACTGATGTCTCCTTCAGAGTCTGGCATCTGCTAAGAGCATTTATGGGGCTTCTCTAGGATGTTGGTTGCACTTGACTGTCTTCCCTCAAAGTCATAACTGGACTTGTCATGGACACACTTGATACCAGTGCACAGGACAGCGTTCCTACTGTTTCAAGACTAAAGTTAGCTGTGAGTGTGATTAGAACGTGATCCTTTCCCCACCTGAATCTACAGAGTCCAGCTGCTGCTTTAGCTTCTATGATGGGTACCTCTAGAGACTTTCCCCTGGTTGTGATTGCTATTTCAGGGTAGTCTCCATGTGGCCCCTAAGCATCATGAACTTGTCCTTCCCTGAGCAGGGTTAGCTGCTAAGTCACTGGGTGACTGGTTGAGCAGAGAGCCCAGGACTGTAAGAGTGGACACACGGCCTGTAAGAGACTTCAGGTCAGGAAGGCCATGGCCTTGCTGTTTTTCTGTCAGGTACTGCTAGAGAGAGTTCCAGAAAATTCAGAACACATGTACAGTGTGTGAGTTCTGGTACGCCCAGTGTCCACTTCTGTTGGGGGTGGCCTGGAGTTAATTTGACTACTTCTCAAAGGGAATCAAGGGTACACTATGACTCCCACCCACTCCTTACATTTAGGCCACAAAGAGTCTTGACCAAATCCATCTTCTAGAAGAGTGCAGTAAGTACGTGCTCCCTGAGTGGGATGAGGCAGGGTGTTGCAGTTTACTGGGCCAGGCACTGTATCTGAGTGGTTTATTCTGTCCTCTTTCTTATCACACTGTCTAGCCTTGTGTGAAGTAGGTATAAAAGTATCCACAGTATATGGTAACCCGAGAGGTCGATGTATATTACCTAAGGTAAGAACCAAACAAAACTGAGCAGAGCCAGCATTTAATTACTTGTCCATCCAACTTTCCTATGACCTGAGTATGTTCTCCTCATCCATATTAATTTCCTCAAATGCTAACCCTGAAGTAATAGTATAAAGTGGGGCTCTGAGAGATGATTAGATATGGGAATTGAAACCTCATGAATGGTATTAGTGCCTTTTAAAAGGGGACTGAGAAAGGAAGCTCATCCCTAGCACCCTGTGCATGCACAGCTAGAAACAGGAAATGGGCCTTCACTAGACACCAGATATTCCTTGTCTTTCTTGGACTCTCCCCCCCCATCTTTGGACAATGAGAAATAAATCTGTGTTGTTTATAAGCTATCTGTCCAGTTTATGGTGACATTGTCATAGCAACCGAGGCAAAGGCTGAGTTGGACTCCTGCTGCTGCACCCTGTTCCTTTTGTTCTGGAGGAGGGAAAGCCCATCTTTACTTGATAATAAAGGAATTTCCAAAGGCTCTGGGTGGGGTGGAGTGGCATATGGGAACCTGGAATTTGTTATGTCCTTGCTGTGGCCCTTTCTAATCAAATTACAGTAGCCTCAGTACCTTTTGCTTCCTTTGACTCTGAGCAACTGTTGGTGTGTCTTCTGTGGGGGACTAAAGGCCCTGGTATGTGAGAGAAGAGGCAAAGAAAAATGGAGGTTGTAAAACATTTTTATTTCCCTGTGAAAAATGAGACTGTGTGGGGCCACAAGAGGGGGGATACCCATGCGGGGCCACAAGAGGGGGGTACCCATGCAGAGTCCTGCTCCTGCAGGCTTGTGCTGGTTAGTTTTGTCAACTCTACCTACATTGGAGTTATCTGGGAAGAGTGAACCTCCATTGAGGAATTGTCTCTCAAAGTTTAGCCTGGGCATACCTGTGGGTCATTTTCTTAATTGTTAATTAATATATGACGACCTGGCTCATTGTGAGCAATGCCATCCCTAGGCAGGTGGGCCTGGGTTATGTACGAAAGGTAGCTGAGCAAGTCATAGGGAGCAAGCCAGTAAGCAGCATTCCTCCATGGTCTCTGCTTTTATGCCTGCCTCCAGATTCCTGACTTGATTTTTCTCAATGATGGGATCAAACCTTTTCTCCCCAAGTTGCTTTTGTATTTATCACAGCAATAGAAACCTGAGTAGCACAGGCCTTTCTCTGGTCTGCAGTAGCACATGCACACATAGGGGATTCCTGGCTCCCTCTCATTGGGGAAGTCCCTAAATTACCCTCTGGCCTAAGAACTCACAGGCAGGAAAGTGATCTAAGTGACAAGTGTCTTGTGACTGACCACTAAGGTTAGGGAAAGGCCCTGCTGCAACCCTCTTTGCCCAAATCATATGCAGGAGCTGTTGCATCAGGTTGAAGAAAAGAGTCTGGGCCCAGGGCTGTTGGTTTCTTCAATGCAGCTTGATAGCTGTTGTCTGCAGGTCTAATGGAGCCTGAGGTCTGTCCTCATTATATGGTCTTAGACCCTGGGTGCAATTTACCAAAGAGCTGACTCACAAAGAATACAGATAAATGTTAAGAAATGCCTGCACTTGGATATTTAATGTGTGAGTGTGAAGCAGAACTCTCTCTTAGGCTGAGAGGGAGGAAAATGTTCTTGTATCAGGTGATAAAATCACCAACTCCAGGCTGCTGTAGCCTTCTTCACATGGGCTCCCCTGACTATGTCTCCAAGATCAAAGGAGAGTGTTCCAGAGTTTGCCCCAGGTTGTCAGAACTGAAATGGGGGGGAGGGGGTGGTTGGGGGAATGGGGGTGGGAGGTTGGTTTCAAGTGATAGTTTATTTTCTCTCAATTAAGGATGCTAAACGTTCGAGACCAAATGGTTGGCAGGGTTGGTTCTTTTGGCCCCTCTCTCTGTGGATTATAAGTCTTCTTCTAGCTGTGCCTTCACATGGCCTTTTTTTTATACCTAGTGTTTTAGCCTCTTCTAAGAACACCTGTTATATCTGATTAGGTCTCACTGTAATCTCTTTCTTGGTCTTATTTCCAAATACAGTCACATTCTGAATACAATGACATGAGGGTTAGGATTTCAACTTGCAAAATTTGCAGACTCAGTTATGGTCATAATAGGATGTTTTTGGAATCCTTGGCCAACAAGCCACAGTGTCATGATGAAGGACAGAGAGACTCTTACTTCTGATCCTGACACAGAAGATAGACCTATCCCAGCCAGTAGCAGAAGCTTCACTGACCTTGTCCAAAGACTCACCTGAGAATGCTCAGGGCCTAGACTTTCATTTGCCATGGGGAGTGTCTGACAATAGTGAGTCCTGCAGTGTCTTCATGGCTCCCAGGAAGCCCAAACTGCTGGTGGTAAGGAAGCCCAGGCCTTTTTTCTCTGACAGAAGCAAGAAGCCGGAGTAGTATTGCAGGGTGAATGTGGAAGGGTAGTCTTTGGTCTTCTTTTAATGTTTGCTTTTTATTAGCATATATTAGTTATACATAATTGGACTTCCTTACAACATTTTCATATATGTATATAATTTATTTTGATTGTATTCATCCCCTATTTCCCCTCTTCCATTCCCATGGACACACTTCTCAACCAGTCTCCCTTTCAGGAAGAGCTGCATAAAAGAAAAGGAACTAACCTTGTTGTCTTTTACTCAAGATTACCTGAACCTGAAGAGTTCTGATACCCAAACAAAGGGTGTCCACTGTATTGAACTGCATAGCAACTATGGTCTCTAAAAGGAATAATGAACTTTTGTTATACATAATTGGATTTCCTTACATTTTCAAATATATATATATATATTGATTAAAATATTTAATCAATACTTTACACATTTCTTATAGAGGAAGATATTGTTTTTCTGACTCTTTTGACTCATAGTTCCAATCATATGTTATCAGTCTATGCCCACAAATTGTGGCGGGACATTGTTTTCAACACCTCACTGCTTCTAGTGAATGCTTTTAGCTCTAGTTACCACACATACACTGTACTGAGTCACGGGCATGAATGGGCCATGAAAGAGAAATAGGAAACATAGCATTAGATCAAAACTATGCATTCATCTTAGCTTGTAGATGTTGATGATGTTGGTAATCTAAAACCTGATAAGACTGATTACATTGTTTTTCTTAAAGGTTAATTCTGAACAAGTTGAGTCCCCAGTATGTCAGCAAAATGAGCATATACTTATAAAATAATCTCAAAGCACATTATTAACTTGGTTACAATTTGGGAGTAAGTAAAGATACGTTTCAAAGAACATTTCCAGAAAAAGCATTTCTGTACCTGTCTGTGTTATCTTTTTCCTCTTTGGTGACCTCATGAATTTCATTGAGGTCGATTACAGAAGCATGGTTAATAACAGAAGCTGAATACCTTACTATTGGCTACACCACTGAAGAAAATGTCTCTGCTTTCTCCCAGCAACCATTAACTGCCTGCAGATCCCTAGGGAGGGGTGAGGTCTTGTGGGGCCCTCCACCCTAGTGACCATTAGCTGGCAAATCCTCAGAGAGAACAGCAGGGATGTATTATGAGTCTCTCATCCTCTTTATGATAGATAGAATGGTGCTAGGGCCAAGCTTGTGTAGGGGGTCACCACTGCTATGCGTCCAAGAGTGCAAAGGCCATGCAATGCCTGGAAAACAGCATTGTAAATATTCAATTCTTTCCTTCTCTTGTATTTGAGACAGAGTTTCTCTTTGTGGCCCTGGCTGTCCTGGAGCTTGCCCTGTAGACCAGACTGGCCACGAACTCAGATATCTGCCTCTGCCTAAGCCCACCTCTGCATTGTTCTCTGAGCCTAGGATAGGGTGATGGAGATGTACCATGAGCATTTAAGTCACTTATTCTCATAATTTTGACCAGATATGAGTTTGCAGTTAGCCCTGCCCATGGCAAAAAGAAGTTTTTTTGATCAAAGCTGACAGCAACACTAATATATGCATATTTTTTAAATTAGCATATTGTTATGTGTCCAGTCTGGCCACAGACTCCTGGGTTCAGGTGATCTATATGTTTCAGTCTTTCCAGTTTCTAGATCTGTAAGCACACGCCACACAGCACCCGCCACATAGCCCCCATTTTCTTTCTTGAATGCAAAAGGAAAGACATTTGAGTCAGAATTAAGTTGTTCAACAAACGTTAAGATGAAAAAGTTTCAAAGAAAAAAATAAAATTTGAGTGCTTCAATTAGTATATGCTTTGTGCATGCCAAAATTCTGAGGCTTCAAATCCCCTTGGGCAGCTAGAGTTGCTTGTAGGAAGTAGCTGATGTAGCTTGTAGTTATGCACAGGCCCTGAATACCCTAGATAACAAAGAGAGCATGCCAGGTTTTCAGACCTGTTGTTTTTTTTTCCCTTGCTGTTTAGCGTTCTAAGCTAATGGAATGAGGAGAAAAGCCTGGCTTTATTATCAGCCAGTGTAAGTCATATCCTCTGCTCTTGTTGGCCCTTTGGGAATACAGCTGCATCTGTCATTTGCCTGTTGTTTGTTCATGCCAGGCCCAAACACTGTTCATCCTAGTTCCCCTCAATGGTAGCATAGCCTTTACCTCTGAAAGTCAGGCAGAAGGGAGAAAGCTAGGTGGAAGAGGCTTTCGTGGTCAAGCCCTCAGCCCTTATTTCAAAATGCTGACAAAATACTGCTTTCCATCTAAAATACAGACATTTACTGAGTGTCCGTCCACCTGTGCCATGCTCTTCCCTGGGCTCCTAAAGAGAAAGGTGAATAGAATATAATCCCTGCTCTAAGTCACTTGATTCACAAGTGGGGGGACAAATGCATCAAAACATAAATTATTGTCATTCTTAAAAACAATGTAAACAGCTCTTATGATTAATGTGGGTTCTTGTGTGGGCCAGGAACAAAGACGGGAGGCATCCAGCATCTCTGCGGACTGGGACCAGGTGCATTTGTGTAAGGCCTGACGTGAGATTCTGAAATGTAGATGGAGAAAGGATTTGAAGTAAATAAGGAGATAGGAGAAGCTTTCTGTATATGGTCAAAAATTTTTTCTTTAAAAACAAACAAACAAACAAAAAACCAAGCAAACAAAACAGTCTCCTGTATCTCATACTAACCTTAAACTCACTGCATAGCAGTGGCTGACCTTGAACTTCTGATCCTCCTGCCTCCACCTGAATGCTCAGATTACAGTCATACCACCATGCCTTGTTTAAATGGTGTTTGGGATTGAACCACAGGTTGAGTACACACTAGGCAAACACCTTACCAGTAGAACTCTATGAACCTCATGGGTAAGAGATAGTCTGGTGTGTTTGGGATTCCGAGCTTGGTGATCATGCACCTAAAGGGAGGAGAACCTTTGCTATGCTACAAAATGAGGCTCCCCCCCTCCCCGCCATGGGAAATAGTTGGGGGCCAGCTGTGGACCATTAGGGAGCAGCTCCATGGACCATGACCTACTTCTCTGGAAAGGATGGATTCAGATGCCCAGAGGAAGTAGCTTTGACAATCTGTCTGGGAGATGATGAGAGGAGGAGAGCTGGGTTGAACGCTAGAACTTGTCCAGGGTAGTCTGAATGGCACTTTTAGAGCCCATATCATCAGACCTACCTTCTGGAAGCAAAGGTAGAACCCCACACACTAACCTCACACTCCTACCCCCACAAAAGCCCAGATTCTTAGATGGTGGAGTGGACTCTTTAACACCTCATTATTTAAAATAAAATTCTAACATCCACAGAAGGAATGACCTACCAGCTCTGCCTACTCATGACCTGGCTTCAACAACCTCTTGCTGGGGTTATTTTCTAGGGATGGGTTTTGAGATGAACCTTTGGGGAAAGTATTCAATATCATTATAATGGCATCATATCCTTGTGTTCCTCTCTGAAGGTGACTTGAATATGTAAGTGTGTATTTGTGCATGTGTGTGTTTGCTGCATCAGGAGGAAGAGTGAGCATGCTTCTTTGGAAGGGTGGATTCTAGGCCTGTGGACATACACAACCTACAGAGGCCTGTCAGTGGAGTAAGGGATTGTCTACCATGGTGGCAGGTGTGTGGAGCTGGCGACAGGATAGAGATAAGTACTTCTGGGAGGGCAGTTTGTTCAGTAAGACACTCACAATGTCCTCTGGAATGTTCATATTGGTCAGGACCTGATTCACACTGACAGACCTGACAAGGCTTATCCAAACTCCAGACACTGAGAGATAATCCACTTTGGCAGGCATTGTCCAGAGGCCACAACCCAGATGTCTTTCCTCCCAGACCACCTTTTTTTGCATTGCCCTTAGTGGGAAAATTAATTACAGCATCAACTTCAGGTTTCTGAGGAGCTGAGCTCTCACAGATGGAGCACGTGGGGAAAGTAGTACATTATCCTTGGCTGTGAGCCACCTGGTAGGAACTGAGAGCGCATCTTTGTACCCTTGATGATGGTGTATTGGTCACCAGTTGCCACATGGGAACCAATAATTCTGTTGCTTTGTCCTTCCCTGAGTGGCCTGGCTTCATTTGAGATTTGCTAGTTGTTCATATTACTTAAATTGGCAACATTTGAAAAACAAGACCAAAAGTTGGAGGCAGACTAAACTAACTAATCAGTTTTATAGCGGATGGAGTTATTTGTAGAGAATGTGATCATAGGGTTCTTTCTTATGCATCCCTCTGCAGAATTAATATACCCACCTCTCAAGTGGGCATATATAAATGTAGTCTTCTTCAGAGACAGGCCCCCTCCCTCACTGAGTTATCTCTAGGGAGAGAGGAAAGACAGGGCACAGCTGCACATGCAGAGCTGCACATGCTCTGTTCCTTCTCTCAGGCTCACCAGTCAGATACTTAGCCATGCAAGAGAAGATACCATTGGATATTTCCTTGGCAAAATGGAACATTTAATGCAGCTCTGCCCTGGTGGGAGTCTCAGCAGACATTATTTGGATGGTGTCATGGATAGTATAGAATGATGTGAACATTGAAAAAATAATTTTTTAATGTTTTATTGAGACTGGAGAAAAGATCTTTAGATTGAGGAGACAGGATGTGAAAAATACAAGGGCATGAGGATGCTGTCCTGTGGTTCTAGTGTCAGGGATTCCAGCAGACACAGAGTGAGCGTCTGAGTTGGAGTTTTCACCCAGGCAGTCTAACTCCAGCTAAGGCTTTTTAACACCACCGCAGACTGCTCCCTGGAAATGGCGCTTTCTCTTAACCCTTTGAGTCCTCCCACACTATTACTGGGAAGAGTAGGTGGCTTCCAAGTGCTCCTTTCCTGGATGTGGTTGCCTGAAGGACAAGTTCAAGGGGTGCTTGGAGGTAAGACTGCTTTCAAGCAGGCCTCAGCTTCCCCTGCTGTCACTCTTTTTCTGGTCTCTGGTCACAGACTTTGCAAAACAGAAGCTGGTAATTGTCATGTATCCCTCACTTAATGAGATAATGCAGACAAGGTCTATTCACTCCTGGGAGGCAGGAAACCTACCATGAACCCCCAGTAGTCAGTGTTTGCAGGCAGGTGGAAATTGCTCAGGAAGTCACTTGCCCTCATTGTGATGCATTGTGATCAGCCGTGGGGATGGGGACCAGGCTGGGAAAGGCAAGAGTTTTTAGTTGTTCTGGTCCTTTTCCTCTCGGCCATGGCATTTACATTTACTTCCCATTTTCTGAGACTCTTAGCGGGAAGCAAGGAACCCTCCTTCAAAAGTTCTCTCCGTGGTTACAGTGGCTCCTCCCTCTGTGTGGAGACACATCAGCTTGTCCTATGGTATGACTAAGGGGCAGATTAATGGAAGGCAGTGATGCTCTGCTGCCCATGTGTTGCTTGGCTTCCCATCTTACTTTTTCCAGAGGTATGCATTCCAACCTCATTCCCCACTCCTACCCTGGATCCTTCCCATTGGTACAGTGCTTAGATCTGCCCAAACAGCCCATTGTAAAGCACAAGGGTAAGACTGGGTGTGGTGGCGCACACCTTTAATTCCAGCACTCGGGAGGCAGTGGTAGGCTAATGTCTGAGTTCAAGCCTAGCCTTGAGTGAGTCCAGGATAGCCAGAGATACACAGAGAAAACCCTGTTTCAAAAAACCAGGAAAAAACAAAAACAAAAATACCAAAGGCACAAAGGTAAGGGCCATGACTTTGGTCATTAATGTCACTGTATTCTCTTTACTACAATTATCTTTTGGATTAGACATGACCAACTTGGGTGCTGAGCAGAATGCCAAGAACAGACTTGGAGGTGTGAATGGTCAGAGGAAAGTGAAGATGCCATTTGAGATATTAAATAACCAAAGGAAGGGAAGTGTCATTCCCTTCTCAGTGCTCCTCTATCTAGGGTCATATGTGCTATCTGGATAAAAGTCATTCCAGTCACTGGTTTCCGGCTGAACTGTACTCAGTGGACTGAGCTCAGCTCTACAGGGTAATGTCTCCTGCTCTGTCTTTGGGGGTGGTATCTGTCCTAATTAGCTTGCATTTTAATGGGGAGGCAGGTGTCAGTCCTGTTCCCAATAGTGAGGGACACCAATGCCCAAGGTCTGGCTTTGTGGCACTTGGAGGTAAGGTCACAGTGCCCTGGGATGCTCATTGTGCCCTGTAGAGGAGGGTGTTGAGCTGTGTGACGGCCCTGCTGTTGTTACATGGTGTTGGATTATGGTTTTGTTTAGAGGGCTGTGGTTTGGTGAATAGGGCTTGAGTGTTTGGGTATGTGCTAAGTGGAAGCATCTGGTTTGGGCTATGCCAAAGAAGGTTGGTGGTGGGGAGGCAAGGACATGTGATGGGAGCTGGGGTGAGTTTTAAATGGAACTTCCAGAAACCCAAAGGAATCCTTCCAGCATGCTCCATAGAGCTGCCTTGCTTGCAGCACAAATGTTCATAGCAATCTCTTGGAACTCACCCATTAAGGAGTGGCTGGGAATGTCCAGTGTGTACTGCCCACTAACCTGGCACAACAGGAAAAGATGCTAAAGGGAGCAATGCTGCATCAGAACTTCAAGCCAGGCATGAGAAAAAACAGTGCTCTGATGCTGTAAAGCCCTACTGACAGTGTGATTAGGTGGGGCCAAATGCAGCAAGCTTCTTTACTTAGAGTGGCAGTCTTTTATTTTCTCCTGCTCAGCTTTTCTTAGACTAACGAGGACATGTTGCGGTCACTAACTAAAGCTTGTCTGTAGCTCAGCAGGCGTCCCAGGCCAGGTAGACTGTGCTGCTGCTTTCCACAGTCAGGCTTTTACCCCAAGGAATATGTGACCTCAGGGCTTTTCAGGACATGGCATGGCCTCAGGGCCCCAGACTCAGACACAAGGCAGGGGTAACTTGGTATGCCACCCCTGGGAGCATTGCAGTCCTATGACCCTTTTCTTAGTTTCATTTCTCCCTTTAGGCATGGGGATCTCTGTCCTATGTCTGTCCCATGTCATGGTATGGTTCAGGTAACTTCGTTCACAGCCTTATAAATGGAAGAAAGGTTTTCCTGTTAGACTCAGGCTACCTCCTGCAGGCGTGTCTGTTTGGTCTGTTCATTCCTTCAGCCATGTGAGCTGAGATCCAAGGTCTGAAACATGGCCTTTCCCTTGAGGGCAAGAGACTGAGACGCCCAAAAGTCTACATATAATGTGGCAAGTGCCCTGGAGAAGTTTGCGGTGGGATGGAGTGGGGGTAAGAGAGGCCCCCTGGAGAGGATGATGCTGAAACTGGGTGTTGGAAGAGGAGAGGGAACAAGGGTCTTAACTAAACACCCCATACTGAGTCGCCTCTGAGAGCAGGAACAAGCTGATGACAGTGGCTTGGCTATTGCTTAGGGCAGGAGCCAGATGTGGCCAGAATAACTGCTGCAGCTGTAAATTCCCAAGATCAGGTTGGAATTCCTATGACCCCATTCCTGCATCTTCTAAATAGCAAAGAGGAGACTCACTGATGTTAAAGGATTATCCAAGCACACGGCTGGTAAGGAAGAACTGGGCTACAAATGTGGTCTGATCAGTACATTCTCCATGGGTACTGCCTTCCTCTGTGTATACCCAGGCTTCCATTCATGTCCTGGGTGACAGGAAACTGTAAAGCATTATAAAAACTCTAGCGACACATCCTCCTACCAGCTAGGGGACAGTTTGGGTGGTGGTAGTGGTAGACGAAGCTGGAGACTGAAAGGACAGTTAGGAAGACAGTGCAGTCATTTTGAAGGCAATGCTTTGACCAGTGGACACAGCTTAGGAGTTTGGAGGGATGAGAGAAGGAAGAAAATGTTTCCAACCCATGTGATCTACCACCTGAGAGTGAAAGGAAAAAGACCAGGGACCTTCTGCTGCTAGTTGCCTGAGGAGAGCTCCCCTGCCCTTTAGAGTTTTCCACTCACATAAAAGCAAAGACTAGGCCACAGGATGAGCCAGAGTGAAGCAGAGTTACTGAGTTTCTGATGTAGAGATAAGAGATAGCACATGCTTTAGACTTACATGTAAGAATTTAGAGAGCAGGAGAAAAGAAAGGATAGTGTGCACCTCTAAGTCATGGGTGTTGGCTCTCAAGTTTCTTTAAACTCATTTAAGCTTAAATGTCTTTAAACTGGTTTTATGCATGATTCTGTAGCTTTCTGGGTATCTAGTTTAAAGTATGTGCTATATACAACAAGGCTTATAGATTAAGGAAAGTTTAAAAACCAAGTTAAAAAAACATAGAATCTGATTTACTTATTTTTCTTAAAGATTTTCTTCGGTAAATGAAAATTTGAGGTGGTTTCTACTGGGTACATTGTTTGGCTTCAGGGAAGAGAGAAAAATGCTAATGCAGTTAAACATAAGGCCCCTTATAAGCATGCTTTGCTGCTTTTAACTTCTTTGTTTGAGATGTCTTTAGGAAGATATGCAGAGTCTTTGCAGGCTTTTATCAGCCTTGCTGAACTCTCTGACCAGATTCCAGCAGGAGGGCCTTTTTAACCCTTCCGTGTTCCATTACGTTTTCCTGTCTTTTTGTCCTGTTTCCATCTCCTTTCTAAGGCTTTGTTCCCTTAACATGAAGGTGTCATGATGGTTGAAGTCTTATCTTCTGAAGTGTACTCTGGTTGAGACAGGGATGTAGAAAGGGTTGGAGCTTGTGGATCTACGAAGCATTATTTGTTGGAAATTTAGAAGAAAAGATGCCATTACCTGAGGCATCAAACTGCAAAAACCATAAAGCATTCAACAGATTTCTATGCCTAATTTTAGTATTGTCACTAAAATTAGAATAACATTTTTTAACAAGATATTCTGAGAGCCATGAAAAAAAAAGGAACCATACTGATGATTGTATTCTTAGAGTGTGTCAAAACATACAAGAATGATTTAGAAAAGGAATATGGGGACTAGGGAGAGGTTGAGTGGGTAAGAATGTTCTCTGTGAAAACAAGAGGACCTGAGTTTAGATCTGCTGCACCATGTTGAAGCTAGGCATGACAATTCATGACTTAACTCCAGAGAACTGGTGGGGAGGGAGGGATAGACGGATCCTGGGAGCTCAGTGGCCCGCTGGAATAGCCCTCCATAATGGCATATTTCATGTTCAGGGAGAGATCATGTCTCAAAAAATGAGGTGCAGAGTGAAAGTGGAAGGCATCCAACATCCTTGGGCCTTTGGATGCTCGTGTGTTGATGGGCCTGCCTGCATATACATGTGCGTACATCAAGCATACACACCCAACCCCATCTCAATGCACATATCATCCCCTGCCACACACAGACAGGGTGGGGAAGTAGAGAAAGGAAAAAGGGATTTAGTTGTGGCATAGATTAGAAGGAAAATAGTATAAAGTTGTAATCATTGTCATCTAGACTATGTGACTACATTTATAGTGTCTAAAGGAGCAGTTCTCAATATGTGAGTCATGACCTATTTGGGGATCGAATGACCCTTTTACAGGGGTCACATATCAGATACCCTGCATATCACTTATTTACACTATGATTTATACCAGTAGCAAAATTACAGCTACGAAGTAACAACAAAATAATTTTATGGTTGGGGGTCACCATAACAAAGAACTGTATTAAAGGGTCCCAGCATTAGAAAGGTTGAGACTAAAGGAAGAGAGAAGCAAAGTCAAACACAGAATTAGATTAGAATTATGTATAGATTTTTAAATGGAACTTATCTTTGCTTAGAACTTGAAAGTCTAGTTGGCAGGTGGCAAGTATGAGAGAGACCTTGTCTTCAGGATGCTCTGGAGTCTTTGAAACTCAGAAGAATCAGGTTTGATTTTAGAGAATAACTTCTTGACATTTTTGTTGTTTTGTTTTGTTTTGTTTTGGCCCTAGAAGGGTAACCCACTATCTGACAAGGTGTTAGCATGTGTTATAAGAGCTAAGTAAAATCCAGTTGCCAGTCTTCTGAAATGTCCCCCTCCTTTGGACTTGGCTAAGAAGACATTGGGTGAACTGTCACCTACTGGGTTCATACAGAGCTGGAGCAGACAGGCACTCATGACTTCTTGGACTGTGGACCTTATGAAAGTCCTTGTCCTTTTCTAAAAGGCACAAGTGACTAGAACAGTTAATGTTTCTCTTTCCAGGTGACATGAGTCATCAGATCTTTTAATCATTTTTTACTCACCTGTTTGGAGGAGCAACAGATTTTTTTTATCTGCCTCGAATATGCAAACCATTTTGTAGCCTCATTTGCCAGCATTACTGTAACTGCTATAACTTTATATAATGTTGTCTGTCTGCTCTCTCTAGAGTATATCTGGAGAAATAAGCTATGGGTGTGAGAGTGCCCTTACCTTTTGGGTGGCAACTCCCTAGGTCATGCCTTGTCTTTCTGTTTGATACAGAACAAAGGGTGTTTTAAAATAGACTTGAGTCTGAAAGGCTAGTTAGACGGCAGTGCCGTTTCTGGAGGCACTGACATGACAATGAGGGAAAGCTTGGAGACGGGCAGGGAAGGAGACTTCGCTGGACCTGGTGACCCACCAGATAGAGAGAGAAGGAAACACCCAGGAAAGACTCCCGGTTTCTGCTTCATAACAGTGCAGGCATCTCTGAGTTGGGGTGAGGAGCGTTGAGAGTGTGATTTGTTGGGGCCACCCAGTGTGAAGATACAGGGAGGGAGGTGGGTGTTAGGTGGGAGCTGGTGGGGCAGCAGCTCTTACTACCTATCACACTGACGATGAGTTGGTTTAGTTTATTCAGTAAATCTGTGAACTCTTCTCCATGGATCACTAAGTTAACACTCCAGAGTCAGAGACATGATTGGGATGGAGGGGATGAGTCTGGGCATACAGCCCCTATCATTCCTTGTCTGCAGGAAGAGATTAGGTGAAGTGAACCACGTTTATGTGGGCAGGACAGTACTCAGTTTCCTGGAGCTATTGACTTGAGAGGAAGGTTGGAGCTCAACAGGGCAAGCTGTCATCCTGGTCATGGTAGGACAGACAGACAGAGCAGTGAGGTGTCAGACATTCAGGACTGCGCCATAGTAAGAAGGCATTTGGTTGGGATGGGTAGAAGGCTGCCAAAGGTTAGGATGGAAGTTAAAGTTTCAGTGTAGTACATTGAGGCCATATGATAAAAAGCCACGGATTCCACCCTGTGTCTGCTGCTGAGCTCCTGAGAAGTTCCCAGGGAGTCTAGGCCCTCATCTTTGCCAGGGATGCTGGGGCTCAGCTCAGTGAGCTGACCAAGGGATTCTGATAAACATCAAAGTTTGAGTATTGCTGAGGTGGGTAAGTCTTCAGTGTAGGGTGAGTGGCAAGCGCTGCTGGGAGGTAGGCCACCAGTTGGGCAGCTTTTGTAATCCTCTGGGTGAGGTAATGGAGGGCCAGCTGAGGTTGGGGAAGCAGATGAGCTCACCACTGGCCAAAGCCTGGAGGGAAGATGTTGCCTGCCTAGCATTACACAGTAACTTGGGTACACCTGGTTACTCTGTTCTGTCTCCTTCTATGCCTCTGGTAACACACCCTCTTCTCCCCACTTCTCATCTGCAATCTCCTTGGATGCATCTTCTCTTGGTTGGAATGTTCTGGGGCATCCCAGGCATTCCTCTCTGCTACTCTGTAGCATTGCTTTTAGCATTTGGTGGATTGCTTTAAATACCGTGACTCTGTCAAGACTTCTCTGTGAACACATGACTCAGAGTTCCAGGTGGCCTCTTAGCATGCCTTCCTAGAAGTCCAGGTGGCCTGATTAGGTGCCACTTTGATATTCCCAGAGACTTGGGGTTGGAACCTCATAGTCAAACTCAGCTTTTCTCTCAGGCCTGAGTACAGTCTGTTAGTAAATTTCACTGGCTTCGCCCTTTACTTTGGTCAGGACCTAAGGCATCTCCTACAGCCATCAATGCCCACACTGCCTTCTCTTCTTGTTTAGCTTTTCTGTGTTCACAGCTGTTTCTCTCTGTGTGTTTTCTGAGCAGCAGCCCTAGTAAATCCTTTGCCTACGTTCTATCTTGTCACTGTGTACTCAAAACCCCTCAGTGGGCTCCTGTCTCAGGAATGTGGAGAAAGAATCTTCTCTCTTGGGTAGGTCACCTTGTTTGTTTTTTCATCTAACAGAGGGAGAATAGCTCCTAACTGGCATGTGAGGATTAAATGAGATAAAGTTGGATAAATTCTGATCCATGTAACTAACAAGTTCCTGCCCAACAAAGGAAGAGAGTTTAAAGAAGAATTGGGGTTCACATCAATTAAATTCTGGTTCTGCACCAGCCATACCACACAGCCTTTTCAGTGTTTTTTATTTTTTATTTTTTTTTGAAACAAGTCTCACTATGTGGCTGTGACTGCCCTGGAACTATGTATGTAGATCAGGCTGGTCTCCAACTCAGAGATCCACCTGCCTCTGCTTCCCAAGTGCTAACATTAAAGGTGTTCACTGCTATGCCCTGCCAAATTTTTCAGTTCTGAAGCTCAAATCCAGGGCAATGAGCATGCTAGGGAAGTGTTCTACTGTTAGATTATACCCCGGGCCTGATAGTTTTAAATTTGTGTGTATGTGTATGGGTATACATGCATGGATATGTGGAGGCCAGAGGATAGTCTTGGGGTGTTGTTCCCTCAGGTTCCAGGATCTCTCATTGGCCTAGAGCTCATTCATTAATCTAAGCTGGCTAACCAGAGAGTATCAGGGATCCTCCTGTCTCCTGGGGTTAGAGGCATGCACCCACTCTTGGCTTTTTTCTTTATATGGTTTTGATGAATCAGAACTAAGGTCTCTCATGCTTATATGGCAAGCACTTTCTGACAGCCATCTCCTCAATCCCCTGATTGTTTACATTTGCATTACTACTACAGCACATAATTTAAATAGTCAAATAATGTATAACTTGTTAAAACAGACACTCCCAGATCTATGTACTCCTGTTGTTCTTCCTTGGACATAGGCACTGAAATTCTTTTGATAGTTTTCATTTTCATGTCTAAAACATAGCATGTTCTGTGACCTCTCTCATTTACTTGTTTATCATTATCTTGTGATTTATGGGTTCTGTAGAAACCCCAACGATGAGGATTCTACTTGCTTCCAGCTCTACCCTGTAACTCCCACCAGCACTTTCCAGTCACCCATGGATCTGTCTGGTATGTGAAATTTCACTGTAAGGACTATAATTTCTCTGATTTTTTGTTTGTTTGTTTCTGTGCCATTTCTTTGTTATTTGCTTGTTTCTATATTTTTCTTATCTTTGAATTAAGCAAACTCTCCGCCAATTATACAAGCCTCCTACAATGTTGAGGTGTCTCTAGTGTTCCCAGCTTCATGTAACTGCAGAAACCTCTCCCAGAGCTTAGGGCTGTCTTGTTTACTCTGACCCTAACAGTAAGAATCTTTTTATATGGATTTGAAGATGACACAGTGGAGCCTCTGCGAAGTTAAGTAAGTTATATAGAAACCCACAGCCACAGTTTGGCAGACCCCAGGTCTCCCCTGTGTCTGTCTCTCTGTCTTTATGTCTGTGTGGAGGTTCACATACCTGTGAATGCACATTGACACCAGAGGTGCATTTGAGGTATCTTCTTCCTCAGTCACTTTCCACTTTAATTACTTATTGTTTTTCTTTGTTTGAGGGTTTTTTTTTTTTAAAGTAGAGTCTCTCTATGTAGCCCTGGCTAAACTCGAACTCACTATGTAGACCAGGCTGGCCTTGAACTCACAGAGATCAACTTGCCTCTGCCTGCTGATTGCTGAGATTAAAAGTGTATTCCTCTATACTCTGCTTTCTACTGTTTTTTGAGAGGGTCTCTCACTGAGTTTGGACTTCACTGATTGGCTAGACTGACTGGCCAGTGAGCCCCCTAGATCCTCTTGTCTCGTTTTATCCATCTCTGGGATTACAAGCCTGCTCCACCGTGCCCAGGTTTTCTTTTCTGGTGGGCACTGGGGATCAGAACTCAGGACCTCATCCTTGTGCAGCAATCACTGAGCCCTCTTGCCTACCCCAGGCCTTTGCTGGTAAGGAAAGTGACTGAGGAAGATACTTTACCTGTTAGCTGCACAGATGGTTTGGGAGTCTTCACAGATGTGATTGAGATTTTAGGCACTGTCAGGAAGTTCCTTCCACCCTCTTCTTTTCCTCTTCCACACTTTAGCAGCGCCCTGTTCTTTCTCTCCCAGAGAGTGTCTTTTTTCAGCCTTTCTAGAAGCTCAGAGACAGCAGAATCAATTTCTTTCTTTTTTTGTTTTAACATTTATTTACTTATTGAAGTTCCATCCTGATCACAGTCCCCTCCCTCCTCCCATTCCCTCCTATCTTTCTCCTTGGGTGAGGAGGCCCCCACATATCAGTCCCCTTCAGTTCATTAGTCACATGAGTGGTAAGACCTTCCTCTTGCTCTGGGGCCTAACATGGTAAGGTGTCCCACTAACAGGCAACAGAGTCCATAACTGAGACTGCCCCACTCCCCTTGCTAAGGGATCTGTATGAAGACCCAGTTGCCTATCATCTGTATTGTTTAGGGAGGTCTAGGTCTAGTCTAAGCTTTTTTTCTTTTGCTTAGTGTTTCAGTTGCTGTAAGCCTCTAGGGCCTAAGTTGGTTGGTTCTGTTGATCCTCATTGATCTTGACCCCTCTGGGTCTCTCTATTACTCCTCCCTCTCTTATATAGGATTCCCAGAGCTCCACCTAATCTTTGACTGTGTGTCTCAGCATCTGTTTTGATCTGCTGCTGGGTGGAAGTTCTCGTAGGATAGTTTTGCTAGGTTCCTGTTCCTTTGAGTCTGTGGGTTATAGGATAGTTATCCTGTACTATATGGCTAACATCTACTTATAAGTGAATACATGCCATATGTATCTTTCTGGGTCTGAGTTAGCTCACTCATGATGAGCTTTTGTAGTTCCATCCATTTGGTTGCAAATTGAATGATTTCCTTTTTTCTGATAGCTGAATAGTATACCAGTGTGTAAAAGTACCACAGTTTTCTTTTTTTTTTCTTTTTCTTTTTTATCCATTCTTCACTTGAAGGGCATCTGGGTTGTTTCCAATTTCTAGCTATTACAAATAAAGCTTCTATGAAATAGTTGAGCAGATGTCCTTGTGGTTTGGTGAAGAATCGTTAGGATATATGCCCAGGAGTGATATGGCTGGGTCTTGAGGTAGAACTATTCCCAGTTTTTCTGAGATATCTCCAGATTGGTTTCCAAAGTGGTTGTACAAATTTGCACTCCCACCAGCAATGGAGGAGTGTTCCCCTTTCTCCACAACCTCACCAGCATGTGCTGTTATTTGAGGTTTTTATCTTAGCCATTCTGACAGGTGTGAGATGGAATCTCAGAGTCATCTTGAGTTGCATTTCCGTTATGACTAAGGATGTTGAGCATTTCTTCAAGTATCTCTCTGCCATTAGGGATTCCTCTTTTGTGAATTCTCAGTTTATCTCTGTACCCCATTTTTTAATTGGATTATTTGGTTTGTTGGTGTTTAATTTCTTCAGTTCTTTGTATATTTTGGATCTTAGCCCTCTGTTCGATGTGGGGTTGGTGAAGATCTTTTCCCAAACTGTAGGCTGCTGTTTTGTTCTAATAGCAGCGTCCTTTGCCTTACAGAAGCTTTTCACTTTCATAAGGTCTGAGCTATGGGTGTTCTGTTTAGGAAGTTGTCACTTGTGGCAATGAGTTCCAGACTTTCCCCCCCTCTTTCTCTTCTGTTAGATTTAGTATGTCCAGTTTTATGTAGGGTCTTTGATCCAGTTGGACTGAAGTTTTGTGCAGGGTGATAAGTATGGATCTATTGCATTTTTCTTTTTTTTTTAAAGATTTATTTATTATGTATACAGTGTTCTGTCTGCAGGCCAGAAGAGGGCACCAGATTTCATTATGGATGGTTGTGAGCCACCATGTGGTTGCTGGGAATTGAACTCATGACCTCTGGAAGAGCAGCTAGTGCTCTTAACCGCTGAGCCATCTCTCCAGCCCTCTATTGCATTTTTCAACATGTGGATATCCTGTTAGACCAGCACCATTTGTTGAAGATGCTTTCCTTTTTCCATTGTATGGTTTTGGCTTCTTGTCAAAAATTAAGTGACCATAGGTGTGTGGGTTTACTTCTGGGTCTTTGATTCGATTTCAGTGATCAACTATGCCAGTCCCATGCTGTTTTTATTACTATTGCTCTGTAGTATAGCTTGAAATCAGGGATGATGATAACTCCAGATGTTCTTTTATTGTACAGGGTTGTTTCAGCTATTCTAGGTTTGTTGTTTTTCCATATGAAGTTGAGAATTGTTCTTTCAAGGTCTGTAAAGAATTGTGTTGGATTTTGATAGGAATTGCATTGAATGTGTATATTGCTTTTGGTAGGATGGCCATTTTTATTATGTTGATCCTACCAATTTATGAGCATGGGAGATCTTTACATCTTCTGATATTTTCTTCAATTTCTTTCTTCAGGGACTTGAAGTTCTTGTTCATATAGGTCACTTGCTTGGTTAGAGTTACCCCCCAAGTATTATATTGTTTGTGTCTATTGTGAAGGGTGTTGTTTCCCTAATTTTTTTTTCAGCCCATTTATCTTTTGTATAAAGAAGGGCTACTGATTTTTTAGAATTAATTTTGTATCCAGCCACATTGTTGAAAGTATTTATCAGTTGTAGGGTTCTCTGGTAGAATTTTTGAGGTCACTTATGTATACTACCATAACATCTGCGAATAGGGATACTTTGACTTCTTTGTTTCCAATTTGTATCTTTTTGATCTCCTTTAGTTGTCTTATTGCTCTAGCAAGAACTTCAAGTGCTATGTTGAAGAGATATGGGGAGAGTGGACATCCTTGTCCCTGATTTTAGTGGAGATGCTTCAAGTTTCACTCCATGTAATTTGATGCTGGCTACCGGCTTGCTGTATATTACCTTTATTATATTTATGTATGGCCTTTGTATGCCTGACCTCTCAAACACTTTTTTTTCCCAAGACCTTTAACATGAAAGGTGTGCAGCTGCGGTTTATGGGAGGCCTGTGTGTTACAGGAAGAAGATCTCAATTTCTTAAAATATGGTAGAACTTCTTTATCATTTCTTGGTTATCTTGGGAGCCACTGGGTATGATACGAGGCATCGCATCATGGAAGTTGTATGTCCCTTGGGTAAGTGCTTTGTAGATCTTGTCTACCCTGAATGGTTGCAGAGTTCAGCTGTTGGACAAGCAGGTGATACAGGGAACTCCCTCCCTGTTCCCAATTTGTTGTGCACCCTTTTGAGCTTCAAGGTATCCAATTGTCTCATGTTGTGGAGTTCATGAGAGCCTGGCATCATTATCACACATTGTTTTTCTAGAACATAACCATTTTTGCCTCATTCGCTGCTTTCATAGATTCAAGGGTCATTTTCTCATCTAGTAGCAAAGAGGAAAGTAAAGTCTTTCCCTAGCAGGGGCTGCAAGTTTAGCCATCCTCACAGAGAAGAAAAAGGTGTCATCCACAGAGAAACTGTGAGTGCAGCGAAAGGCAAATGATACATGGACCATGCCTTTTTTTTTTTTTTTTTTTTTTAACAGAATGCCCTGCTTTATCTTCATGGTCAAGGATGAACCTGTTTCTTGGTGTCAGAAGCATGTCTACTCATCTTGCCAAGTGAAGGGCTGTGTTAAGTGTTGATAATATATATGATTTAACTGTGTCCATTATGTTGAACCCGAGAGGGACTCACCGAATCCTGACGCCCAAAGACCACCAATGCCCCCGATTCGCTGTAATAAACAAGAGGTTTATTAAACTGACGCGCCAGGGTTCGATTCCCCCGTAGAGGAATGAACCCCGTAAAACGGTTCTCTGGCCCTTTAAATACACAAGCGGCTACAAAAGGTGGGGGCACCAAGGAGTAGCTTTTTTTTAGCCTGCAAGGCAACAGCCAGAGGTGGTGATAAAGGAACAAAGAGTATGTGTTAAGTTAGGTGGTGATGCAAGTGGGGAGTGTAGACCAGGGATCCGAGGGGAGTCTGAATAAACCGGCCACCTTTGCAAGCTTTGTTATTTTCAAGGACTGAGTTCTGTGGAAGGTTTCCAGAAGGAGTGAGGTCAGGGTCTCACCACAGAGAGGAGAAGGCCATGTATTCATTAATTTTTACACCCTTACAATTATAATTAAGGTCACTGTGTTGGGCATATTGAGAGTAGTGTCCTGTACTGTCTTTCTTCCTGAGCTAGAGTCCCCAAGCCACATTGTTGATCCCCATTGTCTGTGTTATATCCACTATGTTGCTGTTATAGAATGGTGAAGCCATTCTACCAAATTATAAAAACAAACACATCTTTCCCCATCTGTAGGGAAAGTGACTTGTTCCACGTCTTACTGTCTGCTTACAGGCCACCCAACTTCTTTGGACTTTCATTCTGGCTGTCTCTTTCCTGGCCTCTGTCAGCTGGTGTCTCATTTGGATGCGCTGCTTACTTTCTTCATTTTCATTGTTTTTGGATACCCCTTATCACATTGTTTCTGGCGTTTTCTACACATTAGCCACACTTCTCCAATGAACCTCACTAGGACATCTCCATAGGCATCTATCTGTAGTCACCCCTCCATAGGTTTCCATCTGTATTCCCCCCACCAAAGCTCAGGGATCACTATGGAAGAGGGAGCAAAAAGACTGTAAGAGCTGGAGGAGGAGGTGGAGTGTTGTATTAAGAGTTTCCTCTGAGATTAAAAGCATTCCATCTTGCAGGAAGCTCTTCAAGAAGGAAAGTAAACAACTCAAAATAGCTTCAGGAAGTCTCTGAAATTTACCAAGTTCACTACCCCACTTCCAGCCACAGTAAACATAGCCAAGCTATAAAGAAAACTCAGAGACTAGACCAGCTGTCTAGAAGAAGCAGAAACTAGTGGAGCTGAGGGGTTGGGAGTGGGGTGCAGGAGGTTTCTGTCAGTCAATCGGAAAGGACACTCTCTAGTCAGTTGAGATCTGCAAGGTCTTCACTGTGCCACAGGTTCCCAGCTTTTGTGAGCCGCCACCCATGCTGGGATGGGCCCTGGTGGTATAGCTGTCTTTGAGTCATTTCTGCTCCTGAAGTAACCCCTCACCCATATTCCTCTATGTAATCACAATAAAAACTCATTGGCTCATCAAGCTGGACTTTGGTGGTCTCTGTACTTTAGTCTGTCGGGTTCCTTATCAAGGATGAGTAGATGATGCGTGTGTTGCATCTTCCCAGGAAAAATACAACACCTCCCTTCCGGGAGAAACAGACAAGACAAGGAAGCAGAATGCACATCGATACTTGCTGTCAGATAACACATTTGCTTCTGTTGTCTGATAAGAAATGATGTATGTGATTGTTTTTCCTCGCTCCTAGCACAAGGCTCCTAAAACTCCTGAGGTTTAGAGTAACTTTTAGCTGTGTAGCTAAGGCTAGAGGAATATATAGAATACCTTTTGTTATTTATAACAAACCTCTTTCAATCATCTTTAAGTTTATGCCAATGATGTGACTCCCAGAGAATGAAGGCTGGTAACCAAAGGAACCAACCAGGAGATTGGAGAGTAAGAACTAACTTGAAATATGTATGTGTGTGTGTATACATGTATCCATACATATGTCCATATATATATCCATATTATGCATATGTGTGTGTACCTGAGTTTATATATTGGTACCATGTATATGCAGGAGCCTGCCAAGATCAGAAGAGGCATTGGATCCCCTCGAACTGGAATTACTAAACCCTGGTACTCTGCAAGAGCAGTAAGCACTCTTAACTGCTGAGCTGTCTCTCCAGCCCCGTGGGTTATAACTTTTAGCCCCACACTTAACCCATTACAAATTATGAGTCTTAAGTTTTTTGAGCTGGTCTAACAGAATATCAAATCTGAGGAAGGGGTTATGGACCCCTTGCTTTGTAGCCAGTCAACCCAGAGAACTGAACTTTTCACTGGCATCTGGGGTGGGGGACAGGCTGTGTGACTAAGCCTTCAGCTTTTGGGATCTGAGATAAACTCCTGGTATAGAGTTTTGAATTGAATTAGAATACTCCTTGCAGTTCTCAGAAAATTAAAAATTTAGTGTAGGAAAACCATACACATTTAATGTTACAAGTGTGGAAAGACAAGTGAAGTTTTTCTTTTTTTGTTTTTGTTTTGTTTTTTCTTAAGCCCAAGATTCTGGAGGCAAATGTTGCCCCATTGTGTATTTTTTGCTAACACAAAGTTTATCTTAGTGCGGAAGTGGGAGAATGGCTGTTAGCAGTCAGAAGTGGAATGGCTAGAGATCTCCTGGCTTCCCTGATTTAGTAAGATTGCCTGTGTTCACACAGTGCTCCTGTGGCATATTGTCCCTTGTATACTTGACACCATGCTGTCTCATAGTGGCCTGTGACTCTGACAATGCTGGCAGGAATCCATCATTACTCACGTGTCCCGCTGTCACCTCAGATATGGCAAGTCTAGAAGTGAGCTCATCCATCAGCTCTGCCTGGAGCAGCTTCCCCAGTCTCACTGCTGCAGCTCCTGGGCTGTGGCAGGGATACACCTTTGATTCATGCTGCTCCTCTTTCTTTGGGCTCCCAGGGTCCACCCAGCTTGCTGTTTGCCAAGTACTAACTCATCACTGGTCAGACATTCTAGGTTGCTGTTTTAAAGCCTCTTTGTTGCAGGGGTACATATGAGCCCTTGGGAGTTGTCCCCCACCACCAAGCTGACCCCATCAGTTTTCAACCTGGTCTCCGTGCCTGATCCTGGGCCAACCACAACTCATCAGTGGAGCCTGCCTGCCTGCTGAAATAGGAGATCTTTCTTTAAAAATCTGCTCTCCATTTTCCCCTGAGACCATATGTTATGTGTTGGTGTTCAGAACTGTGAAGTTGTGATTCGCAGGCTCCTCTTATTAAACTGCCCAGATCCTGCTTATGGGAGTCTGGGGAAGACTTTGACTCATTGAGAGTAGCTGGTTGCTCCTGTATAATCTCATCAACCATTTTGACCTTAGCCAACTGTGTCCTGCCCTTACATGCCTTCCTGCCTCAGGCAACACCCCCTCTGCCTGGAAGAACATTCTGCTTACCTTCTGAGAAAGCTCCTACTCATCTGTCAAGACGCAGTGACGCTGCCTACCCACCTCTATCAGTACACCTCACAGTTATGCCATACGTATTTGCTCATATTTCTGTCTTTTCCAATAGAGTATATGGCCTATGGGAGCAGTTATAAATACCTCCTTGCTTGGCTTACCAGTGCCAAGCATGACAAAGTTCAGGAGATGATGGCTACCTGGATTCATTATTATCTCAGAAGTATTTACTTAGACACTGCTATGTCAGGTACCCTGCAAGGCACTGAGAGAACAAGGGTAGTAAGTGTTGGCGGAGTCCCTTGTTTCACTGGGAAGGTGGCAGGATGGGAAGTGCACACATAGATGGGTGAGATACCTAGGAATTGTCTGCTTAGAGGAATGGTGTACAGAGAATGCCTCTCTGAGAACGTACTTTGGAAGCTGAGACCTAAGGATGAGAGTAAACTAGCCTTGAAGAAAGCTAGAGAGCAACCTCAGGAGTGGAGAGTATGACATGGTCTTTGAGTGTTTGGGGAGCAGATGGGAGGCCAGTGCAATGGGAAGAGCAGTGCCCAGCTGGCCTGGCAACACTGTTCTCATAGGTAATGGGAGGGGTTGCAATATGGCTTTGGAGGGAAGTATTTTAAACCTCAGGGTCCCTGTGGCTGAACAAGCCTGCTTCTGTTACCTCCCCTTTCCCTGTTCTTGTCTGTCCTGACCCAGGCTTGCTTGCTTCCCTTTCAAATTCCAGTGCTATCATACTCTGGGGCTAGCCTAGACTACTTTCTTGCTTCAGAGTGTGTGGCCCCCTGGGACCTTGAAGTACTAATCAGGTCCCCTGATCCCCTCTATGAGTAACTATTCTTGTTCTCTTAAGCTATCTGTGTAGTGGTTCTTAAGACAGAACCCCCACCCCATCTCCCCCATGCTCCTATCCCACTACTACCCCTAGCCAAGTGCCTTTGCTTCTGAACCTTCCTTGACTCTTGATGCAGTGGAATACTATTTTTTCCTCCATTTACAAAATGACCTTCTTTCTTTGTCATGCCCTCCTGCAGGGGAACGAGCCTCTCCGTATAGTGGGCTTCTTCCTCTCTGGCCTCCTTCATTTAAGCTTCAAATCTTGTCTTGTGAACTGGTCTGACAAAGATATATCCAGAAGTATTTCCCCGCTTTAAAAGCAAAGCAGCAAAACCAGATCTTGTTTATGGAGGGAGAACTCAGAATGACTTTACTGACCTTCTGGCCCTGGCACCAATCTTGTGAGTTAGATGCTGTTGGCCTCATTTTGCAGTTGAGGAAACCAAGGCTCAGTAAACAGTAAGTGGTAGATCTGGGCCTGGACCCACCCTAGTTCTTTGTGGTCTTAGATTCCTTAACTATTCTATCTCCCAAGCCACTTCTGTATGGGGCCTAATTTCCTCCAGGGCTTCCACATCACCGGAGAAGCAAATGGAGCCATTCAGAACCATCTATTTCACGACTTGGTGTGGGAACCATGCCTGGATCATTCAAAGTACTGATGCACATTAGGCACATGCGTAGGCTTTGCTGAATGAGCAAACAAACAATGACTCCTGTTCCTGGCCTACAGACATGAGCTCAGTATCTTTTTAGGATGACAAATGCTATTGTAAGACCTCCTCTGTCATCCAGAGAGGTGAGAAGCAGGAAATGTTGAGAGGAGGCAACAAGAAGGTGCTTTAGCCTCAGTGCCTTTCTAAGAGGCAGAATTGTTCAGAGATGGAAGTAGTTGCCCTGGGTGAGGAAGATGGGAGTGAGGAGAGGAAGTCTGTCATCCCTAGTGATGGGCCCTGAGAAAAGAGATTGAGTATTAGAAAGTGGCTAGACTGTGTGCATCCTAGTGGGTGTTCTTGAGCCTGGAGAAGCTGGAATTCAACCTAGATTTAGCCTATTGCTGTCAGGTAAACAGGTAAGAAAGTCAGAGGCAGTATTCTTGGGATGGCATTTCTCCCTGTCTTTGTAAATGTGATCCTCCTAGGTGGGGTACACTGGTCTTTTGGAGAAAGGAAAGTGACAGTTGTAGGACTGTGGGTAAGGGGCACATGTGGCTACAAGACAGTAGGGCCTTCTCCAGTGGTTAGAACTTCCCGGTCTTGACTATCACCACGAAGAGGTGTAACAACTATCTTGCTGCCACAGGGCATTCTAGGTAAACTGGTAGCTCTTTCTAATAAACCTTGAATGCGCAAGATTCATGGGAAAAAAGTATTCTTATCAGGAGGGTGAGGCTATAGAGATATTGGAAACTAATTAGTCACTACTAGGATTCCCCCCCATCATCATATTCACCATTATTATTTTGCCTGTGGAGGTCAGAGGACAGCTTTTGGCTTTGTTCTCTCCTTCCACCTCTACACGGCTCTGGGGATTGATCTAAGGTTATTGGGCTTGTGCAGCCATCCCTTTCCCTACTAAGGTACCCTGCTGGCCCTGGCCTGGGATTAAAAAAGAAAAAAAAAGATTTTACTTATTTTTATTTTTTGTGCATAGACATTTTGCCTGCATGTATGTCTGTGTACCTCATGCATGCAGAGGCCAAATGAGGGCATTGGATCCTCTGAACTTGAGGTGCAAACAGTTGTGAGCATGTAGGTTCTGGGAACCAAACTCAGGTACTATGGAAGAACATCCAGTGCTCTTAACTACTGATCTGTCTTGTATTTGGATTCTCTCTCTTTCTTTTTTTCCTTTGTTTTTGTTTTGTTTTTTTTTAGACAGGGTTTCCGTGTAGCCTTGGCTGTCCTTGAACTCTCTATGTAGATCAGGTTGGCCTCGAACTCAGACTCAGAGATCCGCTTGCTTCTGCCTCCTGAGCACTAGTTAAAGGTGTGTGCCACCACACCCAGCTCCTGGCCTGGATTCTTTGCTTTGTTTTTGATTTTTCAAGAGACGGGGTTTCTCTGTGTATCCCAGGCTGTCCTGGACTTTCTTTATAGACCCAGGCTGGCCTTGAACTCACAGAGATCCACCTGTCTCTGCCTTCCGAGTGCTGGAATTAAAGGCCTGTGCCACCATGCCTGGCTGCCTGGATTCTTAATAAAGGTGTGTTGCATGTGCAATGAACACAGTGTTTACGGAAAACGTAACTATCTCATTCATGGTAACTGTAGTTACCACCAAAACAAATGAATCAAACTCTTAACTTTGCCCTATTTACTACCATTATTTTGGTCTTGGTGTCATGAGGTTTTTGTATATGCCCAAACTCAACAGACAGAACACATTGAACGTATACAGTTCTTTATTAATTATACTTCTGTAAAGCTAGTCTTTTTTTTTTTTTTTGAGACAGGGTTTCTCTGTGTAGTACCCCTGGCTATCCTGGACTCACTTTGTAGACCAGGCTGGCCTTGAACTTGCAGAGATCCGCCTGCCTCTATCTCCCAAGTGCTGGAATTAAAGGCGTGTGCCACCACGCCCGACAATTACAGACAGCTGTGAGCTTCCACGTGGGTGCTGGGATTTGAACCCGGGTCTTTTGGAAGAACAGCCAGTGCTCTTAATCGCTGAGCTGTCTCTCCAGCCCAAAGATAGTTTTTAAACATTGGAAAATATATGCTGGTGGATCTAAAGCACTTTCATGGTCTTACATGTATACTGTCTAACTTCTGTAATTTCTCTTTTGTTCTGTATTTTGAATTTTCAGTAGCAGTAGGAGGAGACTAAGCAGATAAAAGGAGCCATGGCTTCTGATGCTAGTCATATGCTGGAAGCCGCCCTGGAGCAGATGGATGGGATCATTGCAGGTAAGCTCAGAAGTCCCTAGGACTACTGTCCCATTGTCCACACCTCAGAGCATACTTCCTTTTGTTGCTTAGAGAACAACCCTCTGTTAGACTGACATTTAAGTAGTTTAATGTGCACAACCCCCACCCCTTCTTTCCTAAGGAACTCTCTTCTTCTAGTGTGATAATTTAGGAGTCTCCCTTGGCCTGAGTGGGTGTACCAGTGCCTATGGAGAGCTCTGTCACCATTTGGATCCTGGCTGTGAGGCAGTTTGGGTGTAATGAGATTGATTCTGTTGTAAAATTTTCAGAGCGCATCATGGCTTATTACTGTGGAACTGAAGCTTGAAATTGAACCAACTTTGTTCTCTAATCAGCATTTATTCATTCCCTAGTTGTCATCCAATGTGTTGAGGAGACAGCAGGCAGTTTTGATTCACACCATGATTACAGCATTCTTTCTCTCCTATCATTTTTTAAATTCACCATAAGTGTTTGGTTTTAATATTTGCATTAGTCAGTAGAGACTTTCTTTGGAAAGTCTTCAGTATAATTGTGGATACTTGGGGAAGATGACCAGTGTGCTCTTCTGGCTGATTGATTCCTTAACGGGAGCAATCAGGAAGCTGTACTCATTGTAACAAGGCTGCTATTGCACACCTAAGAGAGGGTCCCAGGTTTTCTTTCTGTGCTTACCAGACACACTTCAGTGCCCCTATTTGCAGACAGTATGGCACTTCAGGCCTTTGCCCCCCACTGTGGAAGCTGTGTAGTCACAGAGAAGCAGGAAGAAAGTACATGGCTGAGTGGGGCTTGGCTGTAGCACATTCGATACTTCTCCTTTCCTGTTGTTTGCTTCTTCCCATTGCTGAAATGCATCTGAGTTACAGAGGCTTCTGGGAGTTGGAGCCAAGGGTGAGGGAGGCTGCCTGTATCCTACCGCTTCCTCATGTTACAGGCTCCACTGTAACTCAGCCGAGCTGTCATCTGGCAAGCTCTCTATTTCTCCACGAACAGAGGTGTCCTTGAGAGGCTATGACCAATGTCCTGCTTTTCCAAGTCTCCATAGTTTGAGATGTCTTGTTCTAAGTTCTGTGATAACTTACTGAGAAGACACCATCAAGAGAATGGGTTTCTTAGCAGTACACTTAAAAAGCCTGATCTAGAAGTTCTCACATGGACTGAGATAAAAGCCACAGGGTTGGACTGTGGCTGACAGTCGGTCAGTACATTTGAGCCCTGCCCGAAGACTGATTCCCTTGGCAGGATTCCTGGATAGTTGTGAGGGATGAATGAGATGATGACTATTCTCCACTGTATTGCTTTCCTTTCTTTGTTAGAGATTATTGATTGAAATTATGTAGCTCTCTTTTTTGAAGTTTCTGTTTGGTTCTTTTACCAGGGTCACAACGTGTTAATTACTGTAGCTCTATAGTAAGTCAGATCTTGTGTTAGTATGGCAGCTTTGCAACCAGCATTGGACTGGCCAACCTGAGTCTTGTGCTTCTGCTCCTTCTCCCACCCTGTTTCTCTCTTCTTCAGAATCAGTTTGTCCAAACACAGAAGATAACTTGGGATTCTGTTGAATCCTCACATTGCATTGGAGCTAGGGATGTAGCTGAATAGCAGAGCACTTGTCTAGCATGTGTAAGGTCCTGTATTCAATCCCCATCTCCGCTCAAAAGAACAGAACTGATGTCTTGGCAGGATGACTCTTTGAGGGATGATTTAGGCCGCTTCCTAAAGAAGGTAGCCTTGTGTGGGGAAAACATGTGGACCAAAGGTCAATCCCCAGAATCATGTAAAATAGCCAGGTGTGGTGCTCATCACTTATTAACTCCATCACTTGGGAAGCAGAGATAGAATGATCCCTGGGACTCACCAGCAGGGATTCTAGCCTAATCAGTGAGTCCCAGGCCAAGTAGAGACCTGTCTCGAAATATAAGTAGAGAGCATCAAAGGAAGGATAACAAAGATTGTCCTCTGGACATGCACACACACACACACACACACACACACACACACACACACAC
>CAJQZJ010001826.1:14513272-14535093 GCA_907164525.1 Lophiomys imhausi | reverse complement strand
CACACATATTCACACACACATGCACAACACTCAAACACACACTATACGCATATATGCACACACAGACACACACATATACATACATACACAGAGACACATACAGACACACACACAGATACAGACACACACACATACATACATGTATAACATACACATGCATATATGCATATACACACATACATTCACACATCTGCACACACATACAGATACACATAGACACTCAAAAAAGAAATATAAACAGGTCATGAAGGCTGAATGATATGGGAATCCTGTCTCTGATAAAGCCAAGGTAGGCCTTTTGATTTGGTGACATTTCATTGGAAATCTGAGGGGATCTGGAGAACAGCTTTCCAGGAGAGGAGACAGAATGCACCGGAAGCTGGAGAGAGTCAATGTACATAGCTGAAAGTTGATAAGCCAGGGGAAGGAAAAGGGACACAGCCCCAGACACAGAAGAGACAAATCATATTATGAAATCATATTATGGCATGGCTGATATGGGGAGAACTTCAGCCTTTATCCAGAGGGTGTGGGAGCAAACTAGAGATTTGTGGAGAGAGGAGGAATGTGACTTCAGTTACGTTCTCTGGCTTACTCTGATGTTCTGTGGTGACACAGTCTACAGGGGACAATTAGAAAAGCAGAGACCAATCAGGACTCTATGTCAATCTTACAGAGCCTAGACGAGTCCAGGGATGAATGTGCACACCTTATATAACTAACAGACGCTGTAAAACCCAGATGGTTCCATAGTGAGAAGCTGACTATAGGCTTGAAGGATCAGACTGAGCATGGTAAAGGTTTCCTGTCCCTCTTTAATTTGCAAGAGCTTACATATTAGCCCGATATCCTGTAATCTGAGCATTTGAGCAGCTGAGGCAGGAGGATCACTACAGGTTTCAGGCCAGCTTGTGCTACATAGTAACCCCCTGTCTTGACAAAAGGTTAGCATTTATTTTACAGTACTTCCTATAGACCAAGAACTGGTGTAAGAACTTTATGTGGGTAACACAGCTCCCTTCTAAGGTGGGAGCTGTTTTTAGTCCCATTTCAATATGAGGAAACTGATGTTCAAGTCATGAAGACACCCTGGATGGCTAAGATAAGAACCAAGTAGTCTGCATACAGTTACTCCTCCCTGCCCACCTGTCAGGAAGGGGTTAGGTTTTTCTTATACAAATCTCTCACATCTCTTCCAGATGAAACCAAAAGAGTCTGTCTAGATACACCTTTCCAAGATGGAGGGCTATGGAACAGGATAAAGAAGAGGGCACTTTGTCCTGTTTAATACCTAAGCCATTTCCCTCCACACCTGTTCCGGATTCTTACCTGGAGATCCTGAGCCCAGGCAAGGCCTTGTAGATCCAGTTAAATAATGTCAGTGACAGAGAGGACTGTTTCTGAGGCTCTGTTGCTTTAGGGATGCCTGTGTGGGAAATCAGGAGGTGGGGAAAGCAAGTCCACATGGACTGAGCCACCACTCCTGCCTCATTTATGTCTTTTTAGCACATGTATCATCACCTGCTACATTCATATTGCTCTTTTTATCACACCACAGTGTCAGTTCCATCAGTCTGCAACACACAACAGCTATTTAGTAAATATCTGCCATATCCATATTTTATTTGCTTTTGTGACTAAGTTGTTCTTTCATTGGTCAGGAGGCAGATAACTGATTTCTGTATGTGTCTTTTCTCTGGCATCATACTGACTTTCACTTTATTTTCTCTACTTGGATCTTTGGATGAGTTTGTTTATTTGTTTACTGTTTTTGTTTTTCAAGACATCGTTTCTCTGTGTAACCCTGGCTGTCCCAGAACTCACGCTGTAGACCAGGCTGACTTGAAATTCAGAGATCCCGCTGCCTCTGCCTTCTGAGTGCTGGGATTAAAGGCATGCACCACCACAGACCAGCTTAGATGAGTTTAATTTTTAAGATTATCACATCACTATTTTTGAAGACTCAGTAGTTGCTAAACTCTATGAATATTCTCTTAGTTGTAATTAGCCAACACCAGCATTTGACATAGTTCAGCATTGAGTTTATTGGAGGGCATGCACTTCTGTGGTATCCTTAGCAAAGAGAATGATAATTACTGAATGCCTTTCTTTTGGACAATTTTCCTCAAGGTTTCTAATACCAGCCTCATTTTCAAGAAGGCTGGGACTACTTGGTCCAAAGATTTCTGAACTTGTGTAATTATAACTATGGTCTGTGGAGCTAAGCATTGGGGTTTCAGTTCCATTTTATTAGCCAGTTACTTCCTCCGTGGTGTCTTTGATAGCTGCTTAATCCTTCCACAGCTGTTTCCATGTATGAAATAGCAGTATCAATGCTGTTTATCTCTTGTTATTGTGAAGACTAATTTAATGATGATCAAGTACTTAGTGCCTGGTACTAGGTAAGTACTTGGCTGGTCTACAATATCTCTGCTTTATTGATATTAATTATTAATGTTACATTCACTATCAAAAGGCACAGTGCTGTTCAATAAATGGAAACAATGCTGATAATTGCCATTGTTATACATGATAAGGACAGTAGGACTGTCCCCTTGGACAAGTGTGTCATGCTGTCAAGTATGTTCCAAACTACTGCAGAGCCTTGATGTGATGATATTCCTCTCAAGGTGATCAGTGGCTGGGGTGGGAGTGGGGGACAAGTGTGTTGTGCTGTCAAGTATGTCCCCAACTACTGCAGAGCCTCAGTGTGATGATGTTGCCCTCAAGGTGATCAGTGGGAGTAGGGGGCTTGCAAGATATAAATTGGTTTTTGTAAATGGAAAAAGAAATGCCCATAAGCAAAAGCAGAACTGTTAATCATATAACGTGAGTTCTTGAAATTTGAATGGGTCCGCCATAGGTATGAATATATTTGACTGAAATCTCAGATGTTTGTGGGAGAAAATTGAGAGGAGGCAACTATTATTAAATACCCTTGGACCACCATCAATCATGATTTGTTTCTAATACAAAGACCATTGTTGAGCTTGCAGGAGGATGTTAAGTTTCCATCCAATCTTCCTTCTCATTAGTCCCCATGACTCCCATCTGCAGATAATATCGTAATTGAATTGTGTTGTTGGCAATGGAAATCTAGCCATGTGTTGCCTAATTACATCCCTGTGGATGGCACAGCCTGCATGGATGCTGAGTTTACATAGGCTTTACTTTGTGGACACACAGGTTCAGTGGCTCTTTGGTCAGGCCCCTCTTGGCATAGGACCAGAACCTTGTGGTCAGGACACAGAGGGCCACTTATTTCTCTTTGCTTTGGCAGAAGGTCACTCATGCAGTTATCTGTAAGCTGTACTTATTGATAAGGAATAAAGACTGTTTTAGGACAGCTAAGGAAGTGGTTAGCCATCTTCTGGGCTTTCTGCCAGCCCTGATTAATGTCTGGCTTTGGATGAAGGAAGAAACAAAGGTTTCATGGGGAATCTGGTCAAGACTGAGATGGTTCCTTTGGCCCTTGAATACCAGCCATAGGGTTCATGGCTGAAGTGGCTGTCATCCCAGTACTCATTAGCTGGTCTTGTCTGCTCCTCTGAGGTACACTGTAGCCAGTCATCAGTAACAGTACACCACCTCTGCTGCCTGTTTCCCATTCAGGATTTAGGTTGAGAGCACTGTAACAGCTTTGGTCAGAAGAAATTTGCAAGCTGGGTATGTGGCAGCACATGTCTAACCTTAGCACGCAAGAGGCTGAGGCAGGAGGATTGTGAGTTTGAGACCAGAGATATTTTCTCTAAGTAAAATAAATACATACATGCATACATACCCTCAAAATAAAAAAAAAAATCATTTGTGTGTGTGTGTGTGTGTGTGTGTGTGTGTGTGTGTGCACTCATGCCCGCACACACATGCATGCACATATGCGCCATGGCATGCATGTGGAGATCAGTTGACAGTTTCTGGAAGTTGGTTTTCTCCTTCCACAATGTGTTAGAGTATCGAACTCTGTTCTTTAATTTTGGTGACAAGCACCTTTTTCTCTATGAGCCATCTTGTGACCCCATCTCACCTTCTTTTAAGGGGTCAGGCGGAGTAGAGTTAGAGGTGTCAGGACTGAAGTGCCAATGGTTGCCTTTAGTGTATAGAGGTCAAGGTGCTCCATTGTGGCATCTGCTGCTTGGCAGCCAACAGTATGTTTTTCCAGCTGGCAGAACCCATTTCCCTCTACAGTGAGTGTGGTCTCTTTCTGTTGCTTAGAGAATTTGGATAAGTCAGGGATTGTCCTCAAACATTGCTGTAGTTGTAGGTATAGGAATAGACCTGCCTGGTCCTGCGGGCCTATTGGGTCTTGCTGGAAGTGTGGTTGTAGTTGTTGTTGTTATGATTGGTTGTGGATATTCAGGTTTCAGTTTCTTAACTTTTGGGAACTTAGTTTTTTTAGGCATATGCTCATTTTATTGGTCTCTAATTTTGTTGACATATGGATGGTCATTTTACTTTGGTCATCACATTCATCTTTATTCTTGGTGTGTGTTGTGTGCATGTGTGTGCATACACATGCATGTGGGAACAAGTGTATATACACCTGTCCTATAAGTATAGGTCAGAAGTTAATCTTGGGTCTTCTTAAGCAATGTGTACATTTGTGTGTGCTATATGTGTGTATACAGATATATGCAGGTTCACATTTATATAGAGAACAGATTATCACATCAGTGTCTTTCTATTGCTCTCAAACTTAATTTTTGAGACAGGGTCTCTCACTAAGCCAGGAGCTCACCAACTGATTGGATGAATAGGGACAAGCCTTCAGGTTCCTTTTGTCTTCTCCAAATGCTGGGATTGTAGGTGTGACTGCCATGTCTGGCTCTTTCTGTGGATACTGGGATCTAAACTCAGGTCCTCAGCTCTTGCATGGCCAGCATTTTATCAACTGAGCCGTGTCCTCAGCCTTTATATCCGTTTATTTTCCTACTTTCCTAGATGTGTCTCTTCTTCAGAATCCCACTTAAAAAAAAAGAAACCATCATACATTTTAAATTGCTTTTTACTTTGCATTTGGGACTTATAGCACTTACTCGTGAGGAGGAGTTTACCGCTGCTTGTGTGATGGACGGCCTAGACAGACCATTGCTACCATCCACTTATATTCCACATACACACATGGGCTCGCATGTATTTTAATAGTTACATGCAGTGATCTCTTTTCTAGTTACCCTGACTCGTGAGTGTAGTTATTTGCATTTTCTGCCCTTGGTGATTATTTTGTCCTCTGGATCTCAGTGATCCTCAAGAACTCCTAGATGATGATAGACTTTAATTCATCTATTTTTGAGTGGTGCTAGGGATTGAGGCTAGGGCCTCGTGCATGCTGGGCAAGCACTCTATAACTGAGCTACTGCCTCAGCCTTTAGATGGTAGGTAGACTTTGACCCTCAGATATTTTATATATAAAAAATATATAAATTTAATATAATTAAAATTACAAATAAAAATTGTAAAACAAACAACAACAAAAAAGCTCAGACTATAGCCCATGGAAGATTTGACAGTATTTTACATAAATGCTGAACTGTTTGTGTGTTCTTATTCAGATTCTAAGCCCAAGTGTCAAAACTGTGGTTTTAAAATTGATTGGCTGAGGTTGTTTATTTCTGCATCCTGATCATTCTCACCTTTGCTCAGGCCTAAAGACATGTCCCCTTCTCTCAAGTAGCTCATTGAAGCTCAGACCTTAGGAGACTGAAGTGATGGCTCAGCCGTTGAGTGTGCACTGTTCTCAGTGGACCTGACTTCAGTTCCCAGCGCCCACAGTACACCGACAGCTTCATAGGGATCTGCTGCCCTCCTCTGGCCTCTACAGGCACTGCACACACTTGTACAAGCCCTCACACTGTTTTATACCTACATATATATGTATAATTAAAATTACAAATAAAAGTTGTAAAAAAAAATGCTCAGACTATAGCCCATGGAAGATTTGGCAGTCACTTATAGGCCAAACCTTGACCCAGTTGCTCTTACTACAGAAGTTCTAAACTCTATAGGTTCCTTTCAGTTCCATGGCTTTGGAAGGAGTGTTTATGTGTGCATGCTCTTTTGCATCTTTGAGTATCTTAGGAACTTTTCCTTTGTATAACTTGCTTCATATGCTTCATATGCATGGCTGTCATTGTCCTGTGGCATTCTATAATGCAGGGGCCCTTTCTCTTTCTTTAGACCAAGGGATAGCTAATCACAACTCTCTTAGCGTCTCCTGTTACCTCAATTGCACCTGTTAAGTCCTTGATCTATATGAGGTGACCCATTGACAGACGTCAGGGACTAGAATGTAGACATGGGGTCAGGTGAGGTGAAGAGTTCATACAGATGGAGATGAAAACATTAGCTCTGCTGTATTACTGACTTGAGAAGTTGGCTTGACCTGAAATTATGATTAGAATCATAAACATTGTCCATAATGGAGTCCACCCTGAGCACACAGCAAATTGAACTTAGCCTCTGGCTGCAGATTTCACAGTCCACAGTGGTAGACTTGTCTCAAATTTCTCCAAGGAAAGTGCCAACATACAGAAGATGGCCAACTGTGGAAAGAAACAGTGAATTCTTTTAGCTTTTTAGTCAGAGAAGTATTCTTTTTGGGGGACGGTGGGAGGAATCAACTGAAAGAAGGAAGCAGGGAGACCATAAATGTGGCACTAGTAAAATCTACCTTCTTTTCCCTTGGAAGTACAGAAACAGGGATGGTTTAGTCCATTCTGTGCTACTGTAACAGAACACTTGAGACTGGATGATTTATAAAGAAAATAATTTCTCACTGTTCTAAACACAGTCAGAAAATTTCACTATCAAGGATGTAACACAGCGAGTTTTCAACCTGTGGGCTGTGACTTCTTTGGGGTGGAGTGACCCTTTCACACGTTTGCCTAAGACTATTGGAAAACACAGAGATTTACATTATGATTCATACCAACAGCAAAGTATCAGTTATGAAGTAAAAATGAAAATAATTTTACGGTTGGGGATCACCACAACATAAGGAACTGTATTAAAGGGTTGCAGCATTAGGAAGATTGAGAACCACTGATGTAACATCTGATAAGGGACATCTTCTGTGTCATCCCATGATAGGAGGCAGACAGCAAGTTCTCTTGCCAGAGAGAGGGAAGGAATGAGGGCAGAGCTCATGCCTTTATCAGGAACCATCCCTGACATAATGACCCATCTCTGTGGATTATATCAGTCTGTTCATGAAGGCGGAAGCCTCATACATGTAATTACCTCTTGTTCTCACTTCCCATCCATCTTTCCCTTTGTCACTTCATTGTCCCTTTCCTTTGCTTTTCCTCCTTTTATTTCTTCCCCCTTTCTTCCCTCAAGGTTCCCTTCCTCGTTCTGTTACCCCCTTCTCCCTTTTTCTTCCCTTCCCCCTTACCTTCTTTGGAGAAGAGATCTCAATTTCCTAGGCTGGCCTCCAGTTTACGATTCTCTTGCCACAGCTTCCTAAGTGTTCCATCCCAGGCACATGACACCACACCTGGCTCCTGATTATCTCTTCAAGATCCCACAGTTTAATATTCTCATGTTAGATTAGGTTTGCATGTTTGCTCATTTTGTAGATCGTGACATATTTAGCCCAAGTTGGCCTTGAACTCTCAGTGTAGCTGAGGATACCCCTGCCTCTGCTTCTGTATGCTGCAATTACAGGCATACGCTACCATATCCAATTTAATGCTGGGGATCAAATCCAGGGCATGGTAGCACTCTACTAACTGAGCCACATCTAGCCCTAGGGTGAATGTTGGGGATTCCTTCAAACCATATGGATTCCCTCTGAATTCTTGGCTTTCTGTTAGGAGCTCCCATATGGCTTGGTATATTGTCAGTTTGGGAAAGTGTTCTGTATATGTGCTTTAACAAAACATTCTCTAGTTATGAGAGACATTAGACTCCATCCTTTATCATCTGATCTGCTTCACTTGCTGTCTGGTTGTGTCTGCTTGGTTTATCATTTTCCAAGAGAGATGAACTTGATTCTTATCTTTACACAATATGTGATTTGTTTTTCATAATTTTTGCATGGGATTTTTGTATCTGAGCTCATGAGCAAGGCAGGTTATAATTTTCTTTGGTAGTAATCAAGACTACTGAGTTGCACAGTTCTGGGATGGACGGCTCCATTCACCATTTTCTCTAAAACCTGTCCTGGTGCTCTGTCCTGACAAAATGAGTTCCTCCTTTTTAGGCAAAACTAAAAAGCCTGTTAGATTAGAATTATTCAGTTCTGAAATGTTTGATAGAATTAATTTGTGAAAGCATGTGGCTTGCTCTTTTTTCTGTCAAAAAGATTAGAACAGTAATACAGTTTCTTTATAGGATTATTGATGATTGTTGGTTTGTTATAGGATTTTTGGTTTGTTATAGGATTATTGATAATTTTCTTATTTCTTTCTTTGGCTGTTTAAAGAAGTTTGATCTAAGTGTCTATTCTAATGTATGGTACACACAGGTGCATCCCCTAAACCCAAATATGCATGTATTTACATATGGACATGTATGAAAATGTCATGACATCCATTATTGTTTACAGTTAATATACACTAATAAAAATTTGTCATTAAACACTTTTTTTTTGGTTTGTTTTTTGGATTTTTCCAGACAAGGTTTCTGTATGTACCTTTGGCTGGAACTTGCTCTGTAGACCAGGTTGGTCTCGACCTCAAAGAGATCCACTTGTCTCTGCCTACTGGGTGCTGGGATTAAAGGTGTGCTTCACCACTGCCCAGCTGGTACCGAATACTATTAACAAAATTTTGTACTTCTGTTTTGTCTTATCCTCAACACTTATTTGAACATTAAATAAATTAAATAAAATTACTATATCTTTATTAAGTTTTATTTTTGCTTCTTAACATAAAAATTCTCAGGTAGCCTTGGTAGGCACCAGAAACCAGCATTGGTTGAGTGACCATCTAATGCAATAGTCTCCACTTTGGCTTGGTCTTATAATGCCTGGAAAGCTGTTCTTTACTATAGATCACATCTGAGACCAATTAAGCTGGATTCTCTGAAGTGGGACCTATGCATCTGTAGTTGGCAAGACTCTTCTGTTCTTTCTTAAGCATCCAAGGTTACAAACCTTTGAACTGACTTGTATTCCCTAAGTACTGCTTTGTTATTCGGAGATAACATCATTGTGTGTTTCCAGAGAGAGACTTGCTTTTGGCACTTGAATATAGGTCTGATCTCCTTTTCCTGAGAAATAACCTATGGGGAATGAATCCCTTGCCATGTAACAGGCATTTACAGTGTTAATATGTCGTCTTGTTCTGTTAACCCCGGGATGAAGGTGTACATTCTCTTATTTGCTGTATGTGGTTCTGATTTTGTGGTTGTCATTTTGTGTAGGTGTGTCATGGGGAGTTTAGCCCGCTGGGAGATTGTGCCTTTGGTATAAATGTTGCCCGCTCCAGACCCTTCTGTGTGCTGTATACTGAGTTCTGCTTGAGGATTTTTAGGAAAGAATTCATAGTAGGCCTTTGGCCTGCCCTTGTGGTATGCAGAGATATTTTTCACAGTATGGGCATGCATGGCTTTACAGATATGCCTGGGGCTATGCAAGTTTCTCTGCCATGGGCGAATTTCCTCAGAGCCCCTGAATGAAACAGACAATATTTATGGCTACTGTTTCTATAGACTTACTTTCAGCTTACCTGCACACGCCAGGCATGGCGGCCCCAGCCCCAACCCCAGCTCCTTTCTGTCTGTGTCTTCACCCTGAGCTACTCTAGAGTCCATTTGAACTTATTTTACCATTCGGTCTGGTTTTTGTTCCCAGTCCTTGAGGTCTTAATTCTCTTGCAAGCATGTGTCTGAGCTGAGGTCCTGCTTCAGCTTTTCTGTTTGTTCACTGTAGGTGAAGGGGACTCCTGGTGGTTTGGCCTTCCACCTTTCCAGGAGGTCCCCTGAGGCTTTGCATACTTTCCCACAGATCATGTGACCTGGCTGTAGATTTCTGAGATTGCTTGAAAATCTACCAGTTCTTCACTTGTAGGAGGACTACTGCGTGAACTACAGCTCATCAGGGTTCAGGGAGACAATATGTCTGCATTCACTCACTCTTTACTATTTAAAGGACAGAAGGCTGATGAGATGGCTTAGTGAGTAAGTGCATGGTGGGTAAGTTGGAAGACCTGTGTTCAGATCTCCAGCACCCCTGTAAAAGCCAGGCATGGGGAATGGACCTATAGCTGCAGTGCTGGGGGGTGGGGGTAGGAGGAACAGTTGGGTCACACATACACACACGCACACACACACTTGAAATCTCTTGTGCTGGCACTGTCTAATATGCAGTATGAATTTAGAAAGCATGTTTAAACTTGGAGTACCTGTGTAATATAAATGCCAAGTTGCAACCTCTCACTTTTGAAAGTAATTGCCAACATTAAAAAATATTTTATCTATGTATATATGTTTAAACATTCATATGCATTAATTATATTTTCTTTTTAAAAATCTTGATTATTTAACTTATCTGTTATTGATGTTTTGCCTGCGTATATGTCTGTGTCCCACATGCTTGCTCTGCCCATGGAGGCCAGAAGAGGGCATCAGATTCACTGGGAGAGCAGCCAGTGCTATCTATCTTTTCATTCCCTTAATTATATATTTTACAAATTAGTATGTGGGGCCATGTTTCTGGTTCCTTGGGCAGTAATTTCTCAAATATATATGTATATATATATATATGTATTTATACACACACGTATATGAATTATACTTTTGAACATTCTAGAAGTAATTTAAATACTCACCTAGTTTGTGGGTTTTACCCCTACTTTTTCAGAATTAACACACCTCTGATATCATTGTTGTATATTAATCTTTGACATACATCTGATTATAACTTGTTAGGTTAGATTTGTAAAATTGGAATGGCTAGTTAAGAAGATAAGAATATTTTTGCAGTATCTTGCCAAATTGATTATTACAAAGAACTGGGCCAATGTTGTCTCTTAACAGGCTCTGAGTGTTTTCAATCTATGCTCGCCAACATTGGTTGGTTTTATCTGAAAAACTGAACTCCAATTTTTAAATGTCCCATGAACTATTCAGAAAACATTTTATTTCTATATTCTATATATGTTTTTTAATTTTCTATTTGTGTTTTTGTAGATATATCAGAGTTAGCTATGTAAAATCCTATGCCTATTTTGTGTGTGAGAAGTGAATTGGTACTTTTTTTATTTATTTATAATGTGTTTCTTCATGAAGGATTTATTAATATATTTTTTTTTTGGTTTTTCGAGACAGGGTTTCTCTGTGTATCCTTGGCTGTCCTGGACTCACTTTGTAGACCAGGCTGGCCTCGAACTCACAAAGATCCACCTGCCTCTGCCTCCCAAGTGCTGGGATTAAAGACGTGCGCCACCACCGCCCGGCGGATTTATTAATATTTTATTATAAGTGTTATAAATGGTGCTCTCAGAGTTGTTTTTTTTTTTTTTTTGGTTTTTCGAGACAGGGTTTCTCTGTGTAGCCCTGGCTGTCCTGGACTCACTTTGTAGACCAGGCTGGCCTCGAACTCGCAAAGATCCGCCTGCCTCTGCCTCCCAAGTGCTGGGATTAAAGGCGTGCGCCACCACCGCTTAGCTCAGAGTTGTTTTTTATGTAGCGGAAGTTAGTTTTATACAGCAGCTGTGCAGTGCTTGGTTGTATTTTGCTTAGTTACTCTGTGCTTATCGAGTCTTTATCCAATTTTCATCTACTCCTCTGTAGTCTTATACTTTAACATTTATATATTAATCCTCATCTCTCTCAAAGTTTCATTTTTGTATGTGGTATAGAATACCCAAGGCCACGTTCGCATGTAAAGTTAATAAAAACCTTTGTATTTTCAGTTGCTTTCAACCCAACTCATTGTGGTGCACCTCACCGGTATGAAGCTCTTTGCAGTTAGAATGTGCCGCCTGCAAAATGACTTAGTGGGTAAAAACACTTGTTGTGTAAGCCTACTGTCCTGAGCTTAGTTTGTGGGACCCACAGTGGAAGGAGGAAACCAGTATCCCAAAATGATCCTGACTGCTGCACTTGTACCATGGCCTGTGTGTGTAACACTGATGCACATGGGACACACACACACACTTTAAAAACAGAAAGAGTATGCATTCAGAACACAGAGGAATGATTACCGAGCAATTGTGTGGAGATTGGAGAACTTGCTGAGTTTCTAACCACTTTTTTCCCTGAGGTTTGGCTTGTGCTATTCCCAATCAGCTCTAAATTGGATCTGTAGGAGCCAGAAAGTGCTGAGCACACAGCAGAACATGGATACTTGCGCTGTCTCCTAGCTCCCCAGAGGCTGAGTTGTTTGTGGATTGTGACCCATGATTCCCTCTGTCATACATTTTCAGAAGGCAAACTGGCAATCAAATTCCATGGTAATTGTTTCCTTCTGTGTGGATTTTTCTTTCCCAAACTGCTTGGCAAGGATGATGTTGGCTTCTAAAAGTATGAAGGGACCAGGAATGAGATGCTGTAGGCATAGTGGCCTACCAGTTCCCATTTTCCAGGGTAGCCCTAACTTTAGGTATCTTACCCTATTGGCCTTTACAATCCAAATGCCCTTAGAAAAATGATTTTAAATTACATTTTACAAAGTGTTTCTTATTATGAAAGCACAGGCATCCTTTGTCAGACTCTGTGAGATTGGTTTAGGCTTTTCTGTAGTTGAATGATAGGGTGTAGAAAGACAAAAACCAGTCCTATTTTAGACATACTAAATTAGAAGGAACTGACTCCACATTGCAGATCTCTGAGGAAATCTGGGCACTCCTTTCTTTCTCTTTAGCTCTCCACTTGAATATGTGTGCAGTCATTAGAATGAATTGTATTTCATCATCTACTGGGTGCTGGGGACTCAGCTATGCCTGGAGTAAGTAGACTCTGCTCTCAGAGTCCATGGAATCAGTCATGGCGAAATGGGCTGTGGATATGCATACAAGTAATACAGTTTTAATATAGCAATCTCCCAATTGGAGCATCCAGAATGATTCTACTTCGCTATAGTCTATCACCAGAGTGAGTGTATTAATCCTTGTCCATTACTGTGGTCAGCTAGCCCAACTAACTCAAATCAACCTTTGCCATTTGTTTCTTTATAATTCCATGATTGTGGTAGTGTTCTGTAGGGATGGCTCATGTTATGTTATCTGGAGTGGCTTTGGAGGACCCAGGATGGCTTCATTCAGAAGTCTGTCACTGCAGTGAGATTGCTGGTGGCAGTTAGGGTTGTCTTTGCTGCAGGGTAGCTGGCCTTCGTTACAAGGTGATTGGCACAGGAGAGGAAGAGCAGGAACCGTCAGTCCTCTTAAATCCTGGACCCAGCATTGGCACAGCCACTTCCATAGTGTTCTAGTTATAGCTGCCACCTGGCCAGCCCAGGGAAAGGAATGGAATGCCCATAAGTGAACCAAATGGGTTTGGAGAGGCCATCTGTGTGGTCTAACACTGACTTTAAAGAAAACAAACACATCTATCTGTAAAAGGTGAAGAATTGGGTCTCACTGGTTTTGGTCACTGGTGAATACTGGCTGTGTTTTATCAATTGTCTTCATGTGTGAGCTTTGTATGTCAGGCTCCATGGGTTGTACCCAGCTCTGATGGTCCTCTCCTCCTACCATTGCAGCTCAGTATAAAGATGCTGTTGCCATGTTTCCATGGTGAGGCAGGAATGAGCCTCCAGTCCTTCCCCCTACTTCTCACTGTCTTTGCTCTTGAGAAGTTCACTGACTATGACAGCCACTTTTCTTACCAAGGTCTCTACCTCTCTTTTGTTCTAGGCACTAAAACAGGTGCCGATATTAGTGATGGAACCTGTGAGCCTGGGCTGTCCCCTCCGTCCTCCTGCATGAACTCTGTAGCAGTGCTCCATCTCATTGAGGACCTGAGACTGGCCCTGGAGATGCTGGCACTTCCTCAAGAAAGAGAAGCCCTCCTGAGCCAGATCCCTGGCCCAACGGCTTCCTACATAAAGGAATGGCTTGAGGACAGCTTGGTAAGTTATGCATGGACTGATAAGGGAATTGTGGGACACATAATTATGCAGCAATGGAGTGTCACCAATGGCCAGAGCTGAGGACTTCTCTCTGCATTTCCCAGCCCTATATTAACTTCCCATATAGCTTTGGACATATCCCCACTGGGTGGTCCTCAGCAGGAATTAAAATCCCTGTCAAGCTATTTAGGCTATTCATTCTGCCTTCCCATGGTCTACAGTCATTCTCTTCTGAAGTGAGGAAATCCAGGGTCAGATAGTCACATCTAGAGTTAAAATGTGTGGTTTCCTAGACTCCCTAAGTGGAGTTTTAACCCACAACCTAAAACCTGTCTGCTTCATTCCTTTCTCTGTTTCTGCCCATTATCCTTGCCCTAGAACTACTTTTAGTTCTAAAGTGTAATCGAGATTTTCTTTTTTTTTAACTTCTGCTTTCTCTTGATCAGGCCTGGGGACTTGCTGATCTGTAGGGGAAGGGTTTGAGGGATTAATATGCAAACTTGCTATGGCTTTAGTTTATCCACATGCTTTCCCATAGAGATGGGCAGGTCAGCCTGAGGAGAGAGAATTCATATTATCTGGGAGTGGGTAAGGTGAGGAGCTAGCTCATTAAGGTCAACTGGGATGTTTCCATAGGAGGGCTAGAGGAAGGATGCTGGGAACCCAGAGAAAGGATGAGAGGGGCTGAAGGAGGGTGCACTAATGCAGCCCCCTAAGCTCAATTTAAGGATGAGCACTGGGGTACAATCTTCTAATGCTAGAGCCCTGCAGACCTGTTCAGAATTAGAAAACATGCAGAGGTGGAAGGCAGGACCAGGAATATTAAATTGGGAGGGAGAGATTGACCTTGGAAGTTGAGACATCCTTATCCATAAGTCATGTCATTTATAATTAAACAGCCTCCATCCCAGATGTCCTAGCCTCCTTTCTGTTCTAGAGAGATCTGTCAGCGCATCTCATCCCATGCCTTCCTTAACACTGAACAGTTCCTCATTATCTTCATTACATGCGTTATCCAATATTTTCATTATATAGGCTGCCTGTGTCGTGTACCTGTATCAGGGTAGTAGGCAGTATAATGGTCTCTCAAAGAAGACTTTGTAACAATGGCCAGAACCTGTGGATATGTTTATGACATTAAACATGAAGGGGAAGTAAGAAGACAGAATAGAGTTGAAATGAACTGATCTTAAAAGAAGGTGCATAGCTTGGACTGACCATATAGCCCTGTGTAAATCACAAGAGTCCTTATAAATACATCCTTGAGTTCTTTCTTTAAGTCTCCAGGGTCTTATTTTTGCTGGCTCCCTTTTAGTTCTGTCCAGAACCTTACCATCACATAGCCAGGGGAATCACTGACCATTCTTTCTGAATGAAAGTCCTGTCCGGCCCATAGCCCAGCAGTTTCTTGTCTTCACTGTAGAGTTCACAGTGAGCATGTGTCCCTTTATCCTCTTACAGGGATGTACCTCCTTTTATGTGACAGTCTTTCTAATACTGACATTTAGATTAAAGTCTTTCACCACATGTGGCATTGCTGCAGTGACTATCCTTTTGTGCCTCTAGAATTTTCTAGAAGTATGATTGCAGAGATCAGCTAGGGTCATCATTTAAAATCTAGAATGTACCGTTAAACTTGATTTTCAGATAAGCAGTGAATAACGATAAGACGATCAGGTATTCCCTGAGCAGTTGGCTAAATCTGGCAACTGTAATCCAAAACTGTTAATATCTTTAAGCCTTTGGCATATTTTTCTAAATCTCTTTTCAGAAGAATTTCATTGTCTTTATTTTCATTGGCCAAGTTTGAAGCGAATCTATCCCATGTTATCCTGAGGTCAGAAATAATCACCAAGATTAAAAAAATGTCTTTAGCCTTTGCATTAGGGAAAAAGGTTTACTGCTGTTTCTGTACACTTCTTTCTTTAGTGAGAAGGCTAAACTTACTTTTTATTACCTTATCAGTATTCTCTATAGTTTCTAAGCATTAAATCTCATGCCCTACATGAAAAAATTCCACATATATACTTGGTCACAAATTATTTTATTTGGGCATGTATTTTCCTAAGTGCTATGCTTTTCAAGCCATAGGGTTTTACAAGATTATAGGTAACTCTATCACTCTTAACTGTTTGGGTCTTTTCTTTTCCCCATAGGCCTACAAAGGGCTGATTTAATCTCACATCACATATCTACGTACCTGTTTCTCCCTCCAGTAGGTTCATGATTTGGCTTCTAAGTCACAGCCCACCCAAATTTATCAGTATTTTAAATGTGTGACATGAAAAAATTGATTTAACTTTAAAAATATTTGGGGGAAATATATTAAAAATAATTTTGTTCCAAGTGCAGTTAACATGGTGCTTGGAGAAACATCTTGAGTTCAGGTTTGCACAGTTTTTAAGGACTGATTATTTACAATGATTGCAAAATTCACAGCTTAAGACAGATTCACCTAAAAGCTATTGCATTCATAAATCTTTTAGAGTAATTATGCCTGTCAGCCACCTATGAATAGTGTACTTTTCTGGGGTCAGAAGTTCACATAAACATTCCAAGAAACCAGAGCTGTATGTTAAGGGTTTGATTCTGAGCAGAAATGGCCTGTCTGCTTTTTAGGTCTGACTGACCTGAAGTCAGTTTACTCTCTGGCTCTACACACATTCCACACTAGGTCTTCTCTGTATAGCCACTGACTTCAGAGCAGTGAATGGTCCCTAGGTGCTTCAGATTGGCCCTTTCGGTAAAGGACTTGCCACACAAATTTTGGTCTATTTGACTGGGAGTTTGTGAAAAAAAAAAAATGTAGATTTTAGGTCAGGCATTAAACTGTCATGAAGTTTAAAAAGCATTGCTTTATCATTGAGAGTCCACTTGATTTTAAGACTCTTTCTTGTTTAGATAGGGTCTATGTAGACCAGGCTGGCCTTGGACTCATAGTTTCGTGCCTCTGCCTCCTGAAAGCTGGGAGGGACTAAAGGCATGTGCCATCACACCCAGATTTTTTTTTTTTTTAAAGACTCTCAGGTCTTTAAAACTAAACTAAACTAAAAACTCTCAGATTAGGACTGGAGTTGTAATGACTGAAGCAGTTTGAGGACCTGTGCCTCCTGCTCAACACAGGCTGCTCATTATGTGTGTGTTCTTGTACCATTCTCTCCTGAAGACATACCTCAGAGTTCCTGTTTTGTTGGAACATTAGCCTGACATTCTGCTCTGCAGCATAATATCACTATCTGTTGGAGTATTTCTCCAACAAAGCAGTGTCAACAGTAGGTTTTAGATCACTAGATAAGTGTGGAGAGGCTGGGCGTGCCTGTATGAAGTCACTGGCTCTGGATGACTTCAAAGGCTCCAGCTCCTCCCACCTTTCTGTCCCAGCTTCTCCTCGGGCTGGATTTTCCTCAGGTATATTCTTTAATGGTTTATGAAGCACCATATCTTCACACAGACTTGGCTGTACACCTCTGTCCAGAGTTGATTAGTTTCTTCTGATCAGTATGTTCATCTTTATTTATTTATAATTTATATTTATTTATTATTAAGGTTTTTTTTTTAAACCCTCCAACACACTTCTCATTGGTTTAGTGGCCAAGATGCTACTGAAGCATTAGAGGAGGCTGGGAAAGAATAATAGGGTACTAGACCAAGAACAAGTTGGCTATACCTCATCAAGAAATTCAAAGATTTCAGCTTTGGAGCATTTTGAATTTTATATTTTTGAAATTTTACTTCACAATTTTTGATTAGGTGTGCTTAACCAGTAGATTCTGTGTAAATAATAATAATAATATCTTTTTCCATTCTTTTTTATTTTTTTTTATTACTTCAAGTTACATCTCCATCACAGTCCCCTCCCTCTACCCATCTCGGTCCCAACCTCCCATCCTCTCCCCCTTCTCCCACCTTTCCTACTCCTCCAGAGTGGGGTTCCCCTATATCTGAATCCCCTCAGTTCATCAGTCATATGAGGGCTAAGAGCTTCCTCTTGCACTGGGGGCCTACATGACAGCTTCATTAGGGCAAAGTGTCTCACTAACAGGTAGGTAATAACGTCTATGTCCCTGTTTCTTTCTGACTGTTGGTTGTAGGATAGTTATCCTGTACTATATGGGTAAAATACAGTTATAAGTGAATAGATACCATGTGCATCTTTCTGGGTCTGGGTTAGCTCACTCAGGAGGAACTCTTCTAGTTCCATCCATTTGGCAACAAACTGCATGATTCTATATAAATAATAATAATAATACTTAATAATAATAAATAATAATAATATCTGTTTTATGTTTATTTATTACTTCAGGTTACATCTCCATCACAGTACCCTCTTTCCACCCCTCCCAGTCTCACCCTCCCACCCTCTACCCCCATCCCTTCCATCCCACTCCTCCCGGAGTGGAGTGTCCCTACGTATCAGTCCTCTGCCCCAGTTTTTCTTTAAAGCAAAACCAAAACAACTAAAATACTGCCAGTCTCAAGCATTTCAGAAGAGAAACTCACCCTACATTCAGTTTGTCATAATCAGTAGTCCACTGTGAGCCGAGGCTTGGCTTGCAGAAGGTACCTGCTTTCAGAAAGGAAACGAGTAGAGGGAAAGAATAGCTCCTAGGAAGACATCCCAAAATGTCTGTAACGGATATGTATATGAGTAAGTGTGTGTGTGTGTGTGTGTGTGTGTGTGTGTGTGTGTGTGTGTGTGTTTATTCTTCTAGTTAACCAGCAAATCATTTAAGTTTCCTTCTTATATCTTATTTTTGATCTTATGATAGACATGAACCTAGTTTTAGGTGGTGCTGGGTGTTGAACCCAGCACCTGGTAACATACTAGTAAAGCACTTTATCAACTGAGTGACATCCCCAGCACTCTCTTCCATTAAAACAACCAAACAAAACATCAGATCCCCAAAGCAAAGAATCTCATTGACCTGCTAAATAACTTTAGAGCCAAAGATTTAGCTCTAAAAGTCCCAGGTGCTTAAAAATGCTAGGGGGCCAATGAAATCGAAATGTAAAACTTAAAAAAAAATTATATTTCTTTGTGTGTGTGTGTGTGTGTGTGTGTGTGTACCTGTTTATGTGTGAGAGTGTGTGAATGCCATAGCATGTATGTGGAGGTCAGGGGAGAACCTTAGGTGTTGGTTTTCACCACCTGCCTTGTTTCTAAGGCAGGATCTTTCTTGTTTGTCACTGGCTGGATACCCCAGGCTCTCTGGCCCGTGAGATAACAAGGGATTCTCCTGTTCTCCAGCCTCGCATGCCACCATAGATGTACTATGGTTGCAGATACACCCCACATTTGGCTTTTACACAGGTTCTGGGGATCTGAACTCAGGTCATGAGGCTTGCACATACAGAGCGTGCTTTTGTTCACTGAGCTGTCTTCCTGGTCCAGCTGTACAACTTTTCAACAGAGCTGTAGATTAGCTATCCTTGTGTTAGATGACCATTGCTAAAAATGACTGAACTCTGGCCAGAGAGAAAAGGTTAAGTGTGGTCTCTTGCTGCTGCTATTCTTCAGGGATGCTAGATCTTCAGACACCATAGAGTCCCTAAGATAAAGGGGCTTGCTAGCGATGTAACATGGGGTGTAGGGGAGTGACTGCTGACTAGAATAGGAGAAATTGACTAGTACTGGGCCTGCCTTTCCTTTGTGTCTTAGATGGAGAGGGCACTCCTGGTCCTGCTGCATCAGAGTGGACAGCTGAGTATGTTTAGGGGTAGGGCTTGTTCCTGATGGGGTCTGGGCAGGGCAAAGACAGCTGTAGCAACGTGGCCAGCAATGGTCATATTCTGCCAGGGTTACCTCAAAGAGGAGGACAAACCTGCCCAAGATTAATCAGTGCTGAGCCGTAAGTTTCTGGAGTTCTATGGCCTAGACCCTGACACTTGGCAATACATGGGATGAGAAGTAGGCATATGTAGGGTTCTCTGAACCAGGATTTGTCTCTGGTGTCTCAGTGAAACAGGGAGCAAGAGATTTGGATGTCCTTGGGGTCTGTGTCTGAATTCTGGGCCAACTCAGGGAGAACTGACTTACAAGGCTTTTGGACAAAGAATTTCTTGGAGTCCAAGGTTTGCTGAGGCTGCCTGCAGAGGATCCAGTGAGGTGCTCTAGTCCTGTCCTGTACGCAACAGAAATGTTACCTTCAGGAGATACGACTGTCATCCTTTACACTTGGTGGACAGTGTAAAGCTGGGGTAGGTGCTCACTGAGCATGCAACCAGGGTCCCCCTGGAAATCTGAGCTGACTTCTAGATAGGGCAACTTCCTTTTCTCTGTGCTGTTGGTAAGGTGCAAGTTGATGCCCCTCAGGAGGATAGGGATATAAGAGGTCCTGAACCTTATAGACAGTCCTGAAGCCAAGAAAGGAGAGAGGTGTTTCTTAGAGGTCTGACATGTAGCATAGGCAGCTTGGTGCCACTAGGCCTGCTTCTGGAACTTTTGGTTGTGCCTTGAGAGGGCTTTCATGTGGTCTGCAAGGGGTGTGTCTACTTTTCCATACCTGCTTGGTTGGCTGGGCAGCTTGGCTGTGTGTAGAGCCTTCTAAAGAGACCAACCACCCAGAGTCAAGGATCCAACTAGGGGAGCTGACACATTTGCTAGTGTAGAGTTGATAGGCGCCCCAGAGCCAGCAGTCTCCAGATGGAGTAGCTGTGGGTGTTTCTCTAACATTCTGGTCCATACACTCCTCATCTGCCTGATATATCCTGTTCTTTGATACTGTGGATATGGGCCAAGGAGATCCTTCGTGAAAGTTCAAAATGAAGTCAGAGAAGGGGCAGGGGAGCCTGGCAACAGCAAAACAAGGGCAAGTCAAGGCAGGAGTGAAGGATGTAGGCCAGTGATTGGCAGACATGCTCTCTCTAAGAGGCTGTTGTTTGTTCTCTTTGGAACTGGAGCATATAGGCACCCTCAAGCCCCACTGCAGGAGCCCAAATGTCCCTTTGTAATACAGCAGGTGTCCAGGTCAGTGAGCCTGAACATATGAAAGCAAACTGAACCAAGGCAAGGGGGTTAGGCAGTAGGAAGGAATTTAAAAGTTCAGTGCTCTCTTCTCTTCTGTACTCTGACTTAGTTTCCTACTGGAAGTACCGGCTTAATTTCAGTATCTGTAAGATCTGGCCTAAATTGCTAGCTATCTTGCTTGCTTCCTTCCTTCCTTTCATGTATGTTTGTATGTATGTATGTATGTATGTATCTAGGTATTGAGAAGGGTTTCATGTAGTCCAGGCTAGACCTTCAACTCACTGCACAGCTGTGAATTAGTTTAAAGTTTTGATCTTCATGCTCTCTAGTGCTAGGGCTGTAGGCCTGTGTCACCATTCCAGGGTTATGTGTTGGTGGCAATGCCAGGGTTTTGTGTATGCCAGGCTGTAAAAAAATATAGCTAATTAAACTATTTAAACAGTATTTAGATTATTGTCGATTGATTTGGAACCATTAATCTTTAAACAGACATTATAAATGAGCACACAGACCGCATGGATTTTAACAAGCCTTGGCCTGAATTGTGCATTCCTAGCCCATCTAAGCTAGCTCTTAATTCTATTACCAAAATATGACCCCATATATACATACGTCCCCTTGGACTGCCATTCTCCACAATATGCCGATGTTCCTGGCCATGTGGAATGAGGTTCTTTTCTCTAACCCATGGTGTGTGTCTTCTTCTTCCTGCTCCTGGCTGGAATTCCTTCTTCCTCAGTCTAAAGCACAGGCTTCCTGCTCTAATCTCAGGAAGTCCCACCTTTCTCTGTCTTTGCCCAATCTCAGGCCTTGGCCTTTTTTTTTTTTTTTTTTTTTTTTTTT
>CAJQZJ010001826.1:14502279-14513172 GCA_907164525.1 Lophiomys imhausi | reverse complement strand
TTTTTTTTTTTTTTTTTTTTTTTGGTTTTTCGAGACAGGGTTTCTCTTTTTAACAGCTCTGGCTGTCCTGGACTCGCTTTGTAGACCAGGCTGGCCTCGAACTCGCAAAGATCCGCCTGCCTCTGCCTCCCAAGGGCTGGGATTAAAGGCGTGCGCCACCACCGCCCGGCTAGGCCTTGGCATTTTATTTAACCAATCAGATTCAATGTAAGTAGCAGACAGCAAGCAGGACCAATTAATTAACATTTAGAATGCTTAACACTATCCCACAATTCCCTCCTTTTGTCTACAAAAAAGGCTAAATTTTTCAACTCATATAATAAAAACAATAAGAACAAATATGAAACAATCAAGAAAACAATATATAAAAGTTATATACATAATGTTTAGCCTATTTGTATCAGGCAATCTTGAAGAAGAAAAAAAATCATCTATCTATCTTGCTGTATCTAAAGTTCTGAACCTGAGTAATTTCTATCATATCCTATATTTATAAAGCTAAAGATTTTATTTAGACTTGAAAATATCCTTTTAAATCCTAAACAACTCAAATTCAATTGAAATTTTGTAACTATAATGCCTTCAACCCCATCAGAGACATAAGAAGGGATAAAGTTATTATTTGAGTGAGTAGGAAGCACAGAAGAGCAGCTTCCTAAAAGAAATATGACAGTTTGTTGCCTAGACAGTCCCAAATATGTCTTGATATCTTCCAAGTCAAATGGGAGCTGTCAGGAGCTGACTGTCTTAAGTCAAATGATTCTTATAATAATAAAAACATCTTTAAATGCCATTTTCTGTATGCCTCTGAGGGTTTTGAAGACATCTACTATTTTATTTATCTATCTATCTTTGAACAAGCAAACTGTATTTTTTTATCCATTTATTATCTGTTTAACCTAGTATTTGACATGACCAGGAGCTTGACTGGGCAGTCAATTTGTATTATCCAGACTCCTAAATAGATTGCAATAGCAACCCATAAAAGGATCGGAAGTAAACCTATACTTTTAAATGATTTGTACAGGCACAATACCTTATACAAGAGTTGAAATATATATATATTATGTGTCAAAATATAAAATTCTATCAAAAGATAACCTTATCTAAAGAATAACAATAATCTTAAGTTTCAGAGCAGATTCAATAATCTATCCTTATATCTTATCATTTCTATATTATATAAATATATCCCCCCTCTTTTTCTTTTCAAGTCTTTTCCCCCTATATAAGAGAGAAGGAAGGATAGAGAAAAGAAAAGGAAATCTTCAGTTCTAACTTTCTATACCTTGCTTAACAAGACCATATGACAATTTGTAGCCATTACCCCTAAACAACATTTATCATCCACCCCACTTTTTGGGAATGGGACGTTGCTCTCTTAAAACTTCTTCCTGCTGAATTGGGTCACAGAAAACCTGTTTAGGGGCCCAAATAAAATGTAAAAAAAAAAATGGTTAAGCAAGTAAATTGTAACATTTGTTGTCCAGTCTCTATGTGCTCAGCAATTTGAATGTTCTGAGCAATTTGTAGCTCAAAGTTGGACTTTGGTACGAAAGTTCAGTCCTTGAGGCTGGGCCATCTCAGCAAGCTGTTTGAAGTTGTTATTGATGCAGATTTTGGAGGAAACAGCTATTGAGGCAGTCTATGAGGCTGGATCATTTGAGTTACTTGTCTTCTTTGGACTCAGGTCCTGCTGTTCTGAAAATATATAATTTCTCACAAGTAACATATAGTTCTGCAATTACCAAAATGCCTTGGATGTGCAGGATGCACAAATCAATTAAGGAATATTTTCTGTTCTTTGAACAGCAGAAAGATATTTGTCAGTCTCCATTCATGCCATATAAAAACGTGGCATGTAATAGTATTACATATATATGCTATATATAATCTATTTAAATTGAAAATACAGTATAAGACTTATGGAGTTTAAGTATTCTCCTCTACAGTTGACATAAATTTATTAATTGATTAAAACAGGTTTATTTGTGTTGTTCTGGCTTTTTGTATATTAGGTTGTCCTCAAACTCAAAAGGAACCAATCTGTCTCTGTCTTTGTCTCCCATGTTTTGGGATCAAAGGTATGCATTTACATACTTTTTCTTTCCTTTTCTCCTTTCTTTGGAGATTTAATTTCTATGTGGATATATTTATCCTTTTTGAGACAGGGTTTCTCTTTGTAGCTTGGGCTGTCTTGATTTGCTCTGTATAGCTCTGTAGGTTAGATTGGCCTCGAACACACAAGGAACCTGTTTTTTTTTTTTTCCTTGTCTCCCAAGTTTTGAGATCAAGGTATGAATTTAAATAATTGAATTACTCTTATTAAACAATAGCATTAAATCATTTTATATTAGTTTGAGTTCCAAATTTCCCATGGAAGCTTCATTCTTAAGTAGATTGGTGTAAAATACCATGATATGCTAACTTATGTTATCTTTTCTTAACTGTTGGCTGTGGGAGGCATGCAAGTTCTTCCAAAGCCTAACTCTGGGTTCCTACATTGATTAACAGAATATATCTCTTTCTCTATCCTTTTTCTTTTTGAGACAGGATTTATCTGTGTATCCTTGTCCTGCACTTACTTTGCACCAGGCTAGCCTTGAACTCACAGAGATTAGCCTGCTTCTGCCTCCAAAGTTCTGGGATTAAAGGCGTGTAGCTCCACACCCAGTGATTAACAAATCTCTTTCAGGGCCAAATGTCTCTTGAAACCAGTTCTTCAGTGGGAGCCCCACAACTAAGGAGAATGGCTTGTGAGCCCTTTCTCTTCACATAAATTTAAGATTATGTGCATTTATCCATTAGATCAGTAAGGATATTTTTAAGCTTAGCATAAAGGGAAAAATGTGTCATTTTTGAATTCTAGACTGTCTTTAACAAGCAGCCTCATATTATCAGCAGGGTTCCTGCCCTGTCTTCATTGTTTAAACCAGGCTGGTCTAGAATCCAGAGATCTGCCTGCTTCTTCCTCTAGTGTGATGGGATTAAGGAATTAAGGGTGTGTGCTAGTACCACCCTGCTCAAATGTTTCACTTAAATCCCAGATTTTAGTAACACTTTAACCTTGAGAGTAACTTTGAGCTGCAGTGACATTTCGAAATCTGCCCAAAATCTTCAAAAATCTCTTATGTTTCAGCAATGTCAAACCAGAAAAATATCCTTTCTACCTCCCGATATAGGAAAATCAAAGACATCTAAACAAAAGTCAAGCAAAGAAACAACATTCCAAAAGCCTTGGCATGTCTAACCATGCCATCCCATGCTGCAATTAAAGCTTTGTTCATTATTCCTTAGAGTCTAGTTTTGGCTGCATTTCATTGGTGGACCCTTCCCAGAAACTCCTGAGAAGCACCTAGTACCCAGGGAGCTCTTAGCTCCAGCTGCCATCAGTTTTCTATTATTTATCAGGAAAGGCCTCCCTCTTTCCTTCATTATCATTGTTGGCAATTTAGCATTCCATCTGTAAATTCTTTCCTTTAAGATTCTCCTAGTCTGAACTTTCTCAAAAAAGATACACAGAACCACAATTGTCAGGGTAAAAATCATTTGCATGCTAAGAGGAACAAACTCAATTGGAATACAAATGAATTGAGGCATTATGGTTTCCTCCATTTTTAATCTAGGCGGTTAATTCCACTCTCAAATTCTGTTTACAAGGCTGCCAATTTTTTAGTATGTAAGGAGAGCTAAGCCTTAGCTCTCGGCTTTTGCTGCAAGGCAACAGCTTTTGTTAAGTTAGCCCGCACCTTTGAAATGCATTTGGGTTCAGTTCCCTGCTCTTTGGCTAGGAAATTAGCTTTCACCCGGGCCTTCTCACACTGAAAGCATGGATTCTAATTGCCCCACGTTGGGCACCATATGTAAAAAAATATAGCTAATTAAACTATTTAAACAGTATTTAGATTATTGTCGATTGATTTGGAACCATTAATCTTTAAACAGACATTATAAATGAGCACACAGACCGCATGGATTTTAACAAGCCTTGGCCTGAATTGTGCATTCCTAGCCCATCTAAGCTAGCTCTTAATTCTGTTACCAAAATGTGACCCCATATATACGTATGTCCCCTTGGACTGCCATTCTCCACAATATGCCGATGTTCCTGGCCATGTGGAATGAGGTTCTTTTCTCTAACCCATGGCGAGTATTTTCTTCTTCCTGCTTCTGGCTGGAATTCCTTCTTCCTCAGTCTAAAGCACAGGCTTCCTGCTCTAATCTCAGGAAGTCCCACCTTTCACTGTCTTTGCCCAATCTCAGGCCTCAGCATTTTATTTAACCAATCAGATTCAATGTAAGTAGCAGACAGCAAGCAGGACCAATTAATTAACATTTAGAATGCTTAACACTATCCCAACACCAGGCAAATGCTCTACCAGCTGAGCTGTATCCCCAGCCCCTGTGGATAAGCATTTTGTTCTGGGAACTGGAGCAACAGTCCTCCTTTGAAACACCAGCCTTGATCTTAGTCCACATTCCTTAGTTTTCTGGTTGTGAGCCTAGCCTTTAATAGCTGAACCATCTCTCCAGCCCAACATTCCTTAGTTTTCAAGGTGGGTTAGGGAACCTCAGCTGAGGCTTACATCTCAAGAACTGTGCAGAGACCTATTTTGCGTGGATGGTGTCTGCTTGCATGGGCAGCCTCTGCTGTGCACTCTGGGAGGCTCCATGTAATATATGTGTGCACTTCTGAAACCTTAACCAGTCAGTGCAGGCCCTCTCGCATAGCTTTTGAACTAGTCTTTCGACAAAGACAGAGAAGAGCCTTGAAAGAGGCCTGGCCTCTTTACCTGTCAGTTTCCAGTCACCTGGTCACAGATGGTGGCTCCTTAAGTTGTAGCTCCTCACACAAAGCCTTGAGCTTTCTTTTCTGCCACATTCAGTTTGCAATTCTTCACTTGGCCAAAGGAGCAAATCTATTTTCCACCCTGGAAAGCTAGAGGTGATTCAGAAAAGGTAGGAGAGAAGGCTGTTGTACGGGTCATAAAAATGTGAGCTTGAGTTTCTCTTGCCACATGATTCATTTCTCTGTCACTGTTCTTCAGCACGAACGAAATACAGGTCTGGATATGTTTATATTGAGCAGTTTAATTGTACAAAGCTTCAGGCAGGGGATTTGTAGGGAAGCTTTTTCCCATGGGTTTTAAAAAAGAGAAGATGGAGGTGCTGTTCAGTGGCTTATAGCTTAATAATAGTGTATGTTTAGAATGCAGGAGGTCTTGGGATTGATTGTCAGTGTGTATACACATACACACTCTCTCATGGGTGGGAGGATACTTAGTTCTATAGAACAAAACAGATTCAGCATGTATGAGCTAATTTCCAGTGAGTATTTCATACCTCTCCTATGGCAAGTATAGTGTGCAATTGAGTGAGCTCTCAGAAACAGGTAGGGATCAGTTTCCTCCTATGTCCAATCCCTGGGCACCCACTGGTGGTGCTTTCTTCATGTGCAGTACTTCAGGAAGCCAGCAGGTGGCAGTCAGGGACAGAAACGGGAATGTCCAAAGGCCAAGGACTAGGAATCAGGTGGTAGGTTTTATAAGACAAAATAGTTTGAATTTTTGTTTTTTCTTCTCCTGTGAAGCTACTGAATAGTGGATCCGAGTCAGCCAAAAGCAAGAGTCCTTTCTCATTTTCTTTAGAAACCACTGGACAAACAGCTGGCAGGGAAGGCTCCATTGTATAGCTGGGGAAGGAGAGATAGGCTGCCAAGGCGTGGGCCTAGGAGCATAGATTTGACCTTTCCCTTGTTAGTGGCAAGAGAACCTCTCCAGGATCCTTGACCCTTCTTCCTTTCACTGGGCGCAGGAGGATGGTTTTACACATTCCAGGAGGTATTTCCTGGGCCACGTGGTGTCTGTCAGCTCTGCCCTAGAAGCACTCCTTGTGCTGTGGGGGAGTATGAGCACAGTTTTCCTGGCACAGCACCCGACATTTGAGGGACTCTCAGTTACTACAGATTTAACAATTTTACTTTTTTCTCTCTGTGTTCTTATTGCTGCCCCCTCCCTCTTCCCTAAGCAAGTAAATTATAGCAATCTGGATCCTTTCAGGACCTGACCAAAAGAGACTATTCCAGCCCTCCAGGACCCAGTGTTTATACATGGCCAAGAATGTACAAACACTGGTTAAATTGCAAATAAATCTTTCCCTCTGAATTTCCTGCTTCAGGCCCAGGGGACGTGATAGGGGGTGTTGCCAGGTTAGCATGACTTGAGGTCTAAGCATGTAGACATCCACTTATCCTCAACCCACAAAGAAGGCCTGTGAGATACGCCACCCAGAGCCTGCTGCCTCCTCAGCACTCTGTGGCTTACAGGCCAGCCTCGGGAATTCATTCTCCCAGTCCTAAGTTCTTTGAGGAACTTCTGGAAGTGGGTTTCTTGTCTTGTACTCCTCTAGGTGTGGTCCTGGGCCCAGCCATGTGAGCATCTCCCTGGAAGCCCGTTAGCAGTGTGCAGTTAAGTCCAGGCTGCGCTTCTACCCTGCTGGTCAGACTTGGCATTTCACTACAAGCGCCTCCCACTAAGTAACTAATTATTATACACAGAGAAATGTAGTCCTAACCCAGAGGTTTGTAAACTCTGGCTTGTATTTGGCCTATTGCCTGTTTGTTGTGCCCTTGAATCAGCTAAGAATTATTTTCATATTTTAATACTAAAGAAAAATCACAAGAATATTTTATGATGTGGAAATGATAAAAAAAAACAAATTTCAGCATCCATAAACAAAGTTTTACCAAGGTTCAGCCACACTTTTTGGTTTAGCATTGGCGCTGACCCTTTCATGCCCCAAGTAGCAGTCAATTATGATAGTATTTGTCTGTTGTCCTGATCTTTGTGTAGGTGGCTTCTCCAAGCTTATGTGTTCTGAGGACATGTGTGGAGGGTAGTGGTGGCCAGGGTACAAGTTCACAGTCAGGACTTCCTCCCCTGAGCTTATCCCTCTCCTTCCTCTCTTATCACAGCATAGGGTCCCTGTTTGCTTGGGCACAGCCTCTGTCTGACTGATGGGACGGGGGGGGGGGGGGGGGAATGTCCTTACAGCTGTCACCATGGCCCAGCGGCCAAAGCTCAGGGATGAGTCTGGCTGGGATGCAGATGGTGCGTCGGTGGATAGTTCTGCGCTGTAACGTGCTACTGACTCCTGGTAGCTGGCAGCATTGAGACCTCAGGGGCCATTTATTCATTCTCAGAATGATGGCCAGGTAGGTGACAACCCCATAGCTCCCCTGGGTGGCCGTGGAAGTGAGCCACAAGTTTCCCCATCCCAGGCCAACCACTCTGGCCTCATACCCTCACCACTTATTATCAGCATCCAGCTGACTGCCTCAGGATCCAGGAGTGTGGGTTGAGCTTGGGTACAGATGAAATGCTTCTCAGTAGACCTTGAGGGTTATCAGGGTCAGTGTTGTGACCTTTATTTGTGTACGCTCTTGAGTCCCAGGATCCTCACTCCTCGTGCCTGAAGGAGCAGTATAATAGAAACATGAAGTGCAACTCCAAATATCAAGGGCAACCTAAGCCCAAGCTCAGCTCATATGAAGCCAGGCTGTTCCCTTGTGTGTGTGTGTGTGTGTGTGTGTGTGTGAGACGAACCATCTTGATAATATGACAAACGCCAGCTATAGACCCATAGAGAGCCATAGGGAGTCAATGCTTTGTATATCACGAGTGTATTTATGGGCTTATCTGATTCATTGATGTCTGTGGACCACCAAAAAGGCAGCCCTGACCAGGATGGCCTTTGGGGCAACTGGGTTCACCTGCAGTGCTGTATGGGAGCTCTGCTAGAGCTCCTGGGGTCCCTGAAGTCGTAGGTGCCAAAAGCTGCTGTGCTCAAGTATGTCACTTATCCCCAGCCTGCCTTTCCTGCCAGCCACACAAGCATGCTCTGTTCCAGATCCTTTGCAGTGTTATTTTATGGATTTGGGGGTTGAAGTGCAATAAATAATAAATATGCTTTGGTGTTTTTAATAAAACACTCAAAGACTCAGGCAAGAACTGCTGTTTGTGGACATATAGAAGTGCCAAGACTTTAGCTCAGCTGCTCTTCTTTTCTCTCGCTCCTTCCTCTCCACCTTGCCCCTAGTCCATCACACACAAATTGAGTTAATAAATGATATTGGCCCTGGTTTGACCCCGTTTAGTCAGGCCATTAAACCCTTATTGTCTCTAAGTAGAATATTAGTCTTTGCTAGTCTCACTATTTTGAGCTTCCTTCTTTCATTCTGAGAATGCTTAAATCTCTTCTGTGTAACAAGAATTGTACGTGGCATGTAAGTTAAAAGAAATGAGTCGGTAATAAGATGCACTTCTGTAGTCTGGTGCGGTAGGCCCTGACCACCATCGGCTCTGGTTTGCCATGGGCTGGAAATTCCTAGGGTCTGGGGAGGAAAGCTCTAGCCAGCAATGGGAGAATTGAGGTGTACCGTGTAGGGGCTGAGGAAGAGTTGTCAGGAGATGCTTTATGCCTGACACATCTGAGCCACCTCTCCCAGGGGTTAAGTTAGTGGGTTGATGAGAAGTGGCTTCTTACTGCTTCATTCCCGACCCTTCCTATCCTAGCAGAAATAAAGGCAGGCACTAAGCCCTGTGGAAAGCACAGAGTTTTCCTTATCCTCAGGTAGTGGGATTCTGCCTCTAAACCAGGTCCCCAGCCTCTGCACACCTTTATTACATACCATGAAAGAGAATTCTTTATCTACCCAGGGCAGGAAGAACAGTTCGTTTGTCTTGGTGCAGAGCAAGTGTTTGCTTACTTAGTAAGTTCCTTCTTTTGGCTTTCCCAGGTTCATAGACAATTAAAAAAAAAAAAAAAAAAGACTTCCTTACCCCTGCACTCTTCACACATTGTGCTGAAGTTTGAGTGGGGAACACAGTATTGGGTGGAGGTGTAGGGTCTTAGACCACACTGGAACTAGGCCAGGGTTCAGGAGGGATGCAGAGCTCATGGCAGGGCAGTGAGCCTGCTTTTTCCTTCTGCCCTCTGATCTGGGTGTGTCTGCAGGAATTTACTCCTCCCTTCATGCCAGCTGCCTGCTAGAGCCCTCCTCCCCTAGCCTCTGTGATCTGTGACTATGCTTGCTAGTCTTATGTGTGCCCTGTTTTTCTGGCTTGGCTTGTGGGCTCCAGTAAGCATTGATGCCATGTTGAGGGGGCTGTTGACACCCCTTGGAGTCTTCTCTTTATGCTGGGATTTCCAGGAAAGATACAGGAAGGCATGAGCAGTCACATGATGTGCGTCTGCAAGTCATTCATGACAGCTGGGTGCAGGGCCTTTGCATGTAACCACCATTCCCACCCTACCCACATCAAAGAGCACTTTCATAGTCAGTCATAGCCAAAGGCCACACATTAAGGGTTGGGCAAGGAGAAAGGGTGTTTTAGGGGGAGCTCTTAAAGTATCTCATATATGTCAAAGTATGAGGAGAGGAGGTGTGGTGCATCTGCAGAGTGTTAGAGGGTACCCTGGAAAGCCAGCATGTGACCCACCAGTGGGAAAGCACACAGTTCCCCTTCTCCACCAGGCTTTCCAGCGCTCTTCCTTACTTGAAGCTACTCCCCAAGTCTCATGGAAACTCACCCTGTCCATCTCCCTGCTTTGTGAAGCAGGTCCTATAAAAGTGAAGACACCCAGGAGGCCGTCCTGGGGCTTGACTGAAGCAGTAACCCCCGGAGTCATATGTGGCCCTGGAGACCCAGACGGTAGTGGCTCACAGCCCAGAACAGCACTCCCTGAGGGAGCCAGTAGTAAAGGTCTTGAGGTTGTAGCAGTTGATCTCTGGTGAATAGTACCAGCAGTGCCAAGGACACAAGTCACCCTACCTAGGCCTGGTACACCTCTGAGCCCAGAACTGGGACAGGAGCTTGTTTTAAATCTGTCCTTTTTGGAAACCCAGGCTTTCGTTGGGACACAGCCTGTGGTCATCTATGAGAAGGGTAGGTGTGGGGTTCATTCAGGGAGTGTGTGTGTGTGTGTGTGTGTGTGTGTGTGTGTGTGTGTGTGTATCTGTCTGTCTGTCTATGTGTGTCCATGTGTGGGAACCAGCAAGCTCCTTTGGGAGCAGTGCTTATTTTTAGTTGTCTCCCTAGTCCCAAATAAACTGAGAGCAGCTGGGAGCTTGTGGGTAAATGCAGAGTGAAGCAGAGACAGGAAATCGGGGGCTCTCGGTAATGAGTTCCAGCCACTCCAGAAAGGGGAAGCCAGACAAGGCATTTTCTTCCGGACTGTTTCCCTCTGGCAGGCTCTGGTATTATCACTAAGAAGATTCCCATTGCCCATGTGTGAGTGAGTGTATGTGTTCAAGTGTACGTGTGTTTACAACTTCTGCCTCCCCTTTTGATGAGGTGTGATTGCTCTGAAGGACTCTGAAGTCAGTCCTGGTCTGTTTGTGTCCATTTGTCTGTGTGTCTGTGTGCCTGCCTGCCTGCCTGCCTGTGGGGGCGGTGGGGGAGGACCCTGGAGCAGCACCGTCAAGTCTGAGTCTTGTGTATCTGAGCCTGTTGAGGGAAAGAAAGGCTACAGGACACAGGCCAGGGAAGTGGGGAAACTAGAACACAGCCTGCTGCTCCTGGGGAGGGGGGAGGGGTCAAGAGGCAGGGAGGAGGTGAGGGCTTGAGCTCCAGCCAGAAAAAAAGGCTTTTTCTCAACCAAGGACTAACTGCTGACATGGGTACCCAGCATGGATGGGGACATTGATGTTTACAAGCATTTCTCGTGGCTGAAGAGGGTAAGTGACTGGCTGCTTTGTCTGGGTCTCTCCGGAGATGAGTATGGGGAGAAACACTTTGGGGTGTTTTGGCTGTGTGTGTGTGTGTGTGTGTGTGTGTTTTGGCTGTGTGTGTGTGTGTGTGTGTGTGTGTGTGTGTGTGTGTGTGTGTGTGT
>CAJQZJ010001826.1:14470525-14502269 GCA_907164525.1 Lophiomys imhausi | reverse complement strand
TGTGTGTGTGTGTGTGTGTGTGTGTGTGTGTGTGTGTGTGTGTGTGTATGGTGTAATAGGGGGAGGTCCAGCGAACCCTGTTGTGGCCAAGTTCTTCATGAGAATCTAATTATAGACACCAAAGGAGAAAACAGGCAGCTGCTGCCTTTGTTTCTGCCCTGACAGTCTAGTGAATGAGCCTCTGTACTGAAAAGCAAGAATAGAGTGAAGAAAGTTAAGTTGTTTTAACTTCATCTCTTAAGCATTCAGTATCTCCATACACTGGGATCAGAAAATTCTGTCCAGCGCTTTTGGCTTTCAGGACACAGAGAGGAAGCTACTGCTGTCTTAAATGCCTGAATTCGGAAGTCATTTAACTCATTCTCAGTCCTGATGTTATCCGGAGCACAGGGTGTATTTGTTGCCAGCCCAGTGAGCTTCTGTATTTCCGGAGGAAGGCTACAGGGTAGTTCTCTCTACAGTGTTCTGAAGCCCAGACTTTTGTTTGCAAGTTGTTTGTGCCATTTCTTCAGGGCACAGGCATTTGTGTAGAGTATGAGTGGGGAGTGAAAGAACCTTGGGGGCCACAAAGCATTGTACTCAGAACTCTAGTGCTATTCTCTTGTAAGATGGGTTCACATTCATTTCTCACTGAGGAATTCTAGGCTGACTGTGTTTGAGAGGGAGGAAGAGCAAGAGCACCTGACAGATAAGAGGTTTGACATTGTAACTGCAGCAGGACAGAAAGTGTCCTGCTTAGAAGGGACACACAGATCTTCACTGTCCAGCTCCCAGGCACAGGGCTGGCTGGCTTTTTGTGTGTACCCTCTGCAGCTGCAGTGCTTCCTTAGCAAATATGGAGCTCCTGGTACTGTATGTACAGCAGTGAGGAAGCCAACCTCCTCCACCTTAGTGAGAAATGGAGGTCACACAGCCCCAGGAAATAAATGTCGGGTTACAAGCATGCAATAAGGAAGGCTCAGCTTAGGAGGGCTGTTGGTGATTGAAGAAGAGAGTCAGGAGCCCTCTTTGAGGAAATAGCACTTCACAGAAACCCAAAGGAGCAATAGTAAGGAGTCAGGTGGAAAATGGGATGAGAAACATTTCTGGCCAAAGCAAAAGTGGGTGGCAGATGTGCAAAGGTCCTAAGGCAAGAGCATCTGTAGAGTTTCAAGACAGAGAAAGCCATTGTTGCTGGACTCAGTCATGGTGGGTAGAGGCAGGCGGATGCCAGATCACACAGAGCAGTGAAGACCATTAGGGGCAATGGGTGACAGTGGTTTGTAATGTGTGAGTTTGTAGTGAGGAAGCAACATGGGATCCAGCATGGTGTCTAACTTGTATTTTAAGAAGATCCCGGTAACTGTGATGTGGTATGTGGTAGGCTGTGTGGGAAAGTGAGGCAGCTGAGACATGATTAGAGAGTTGGATGGCTGATAGGAGTCAGCGAGTGCCAGCTTTTATTTAGCAAAGCCCCAGGGAGGCCGAGAACATCGTGATTGCTAGTATCTCAATTAGTGGTTGGGCAGCCTGGTCTTGAACCATTTTCCTTTTTCTCGGGCCTGTTCCTTCAAGAGTTCTGCCAAATATGCAGAAAATGATTGGTTTAGGATAGTACAAAAATCCTGTCTGTGCTCAACATTTGCTTTGCAGGAAGTAAAGCATCCCAGCCACCAGAGAGCATGCTGAGACCACCAAACCTTTGGGCAAAGATTGGCATCACACTAAGCTTTTAAAAAGCCACGCTAGGGAGATCCGGTAGGGAGCTAGGAAGCATACTCACTGCTTAGTCTTAGTTTCCTCATTTCCAAATGAGGCTTGCAACTGAGAGGGTCTACAAGTCACGGTTTGCCTGAGATAGTAGGAGCCACACCCATAGCACTGGTCCTTGGACAGAGGTTTTATCTTTAGGAGCCAATTCTTCCCTCAAGGCAGAATTAGAAGGTTCTGTCTGCCCCAAGACACAGGATATAAGGTCTGGTGCCTGTAAAGTTTACTAATGGACTCTCTGAGCCAGGTGATAGCTTCAGAACCCCTACAGGACCCAGAGCAAGTGCATTTCCTTTACTTTTAGGTTTTAAGAGTCATTAACAACAGTAAATCAAACATTGAGTATTGGATGTGTCAAGCAAAATATATTCTGTGGTGGATGGATTCCCTTCTTTATCCTAGTTCCTTGTGCCAGATTTTTTTAATCTCCCTAAACCAGAAGACCCTCCTACTGTGTGTGACCTGGCCATGAGTCTCTAGGACTCACCTTCAGTCCGGAAGGTGAGTCTTGAGCTTCTTTAGGCTTTGGTACCAGCCCATTTTCATTCTGCCTTTTTCATTTCATGCTTTAGTAACTCCTCAGCCTATATTTTCTGTTTTTTTTTTTCAGTTTTTGAAAATTAAAGCTTTATCTCAGCTGTCCTCCTCTCTAGTTCCCACCTTCTTTATCTGATTACATTAGGCCTGTTGTTTGCAACCATTCCTTTTCTGACTTAGTCCCTTTAGGGGCCCTCCAGTCCAGGTGACCTGCACTCCCCATGTACCTTTTCATGTGCTTATGCAGAAAACAGCTTTCTTTGAATTCACAATTTTGAAGATAGAAACACTTTCTCCTTGATTCTTTCATGTATAAGAAGTAGGTGCTTGAAGAGATCCCTCTGTGAGTTGGGAGCTAATGTACAAAGGAGCCTTGCCATTTGACATAAAGTAAGAGGGTGATGGCTTATGGGCGTCAACTTGTACCAGCTTCTCATTTACCAAGCCCAAGAGAAATCAGAACAAAGTCAAAACACACTGTGTGGAGGGAGGAGCAAGCTGGAAGTGAGGTGTGTGAGTAGGAAATAAACCTCACTTTGGGGCCATTGAGGGACGATGGGGTAGTGAGTTCTTTCATACTTACAGGCACACAGTTGCAGTAAGGTCTGGATTTGAATCCCGCCTTTTCCCCATTTATTAGGTATGTGATCTTAGTTCTGTTCACTCAAAAGCCTGGACTTCTTTTTACCTATAAGATAAGGAAGCTTATAATAGTGTTTTCTGCACATAGGTCTTTTTGAGGATCAAGTGAGGTTAATGGTTAGCATAGTGCCACTTGTGTATACGAAACACTCAGCAGCATGCTTACGGTTAACTGCTAACGCTGTTCGCAGGAAAAAGAAGGTGGGAAAGGAGCAGGCGAGAATGGACTGGCTCTTTTAGGAGTACATGCTAGGCCATTCACTGTTCCAGCTCTAGACTCCTTCTCATGTTCCAGATCAAGGTCTCAAACCAATGAAACTGAAGACATAGAGGAGGTGGCTGCAACCTGTCCCACCTTATGTAACCAGAGGCCCACTGACTGCTGGCTCTGCTCAGCTTATCTCTGGTTGCCAAGTAGAAACTGCTGGGAGCTCACCCTCCAGTTCATTCCTTGTCTTCTATTTTTTCTCCCAGTGTCTCCCTGTCTGGTCCATTGCTCTTGGAGGAAAAGTTTTCTTTTTAGTTCTCAGGGAAAATCAAAACTATCATTGTCTCTGTACTTGCATCTTTGTGAGGCCTTATAACTTGCTTTCCTCCATCAGGGTTCTTGAAGAAGTTAAAAACCATACTGTCTCTACTCCTCTTTCCTTCCATTCCTGAGCACACTGCCTTTGTCCCTACAGTCACCTTTAAAATTCCCCTCTACAATATCTGTGGTGTATGTACCTCCTAAGCAACCTTTTCTAATTCCTTTCAACTTTATTCCCACCTTTTACAGTCTCATGTACCCCAAACTGGTCATAAACTGACTGCTGAGGATGACTTTGAACTTCAGATCATCCTGCCTCTACTTCCTAAGTGCTGAGATTACAGGTGTGTGCCACTACACCCTATTTATGCGGTGCTGGGGATTGAGCCCAGGGCCTTGTGCATACCAGGTAAGCACACTGCAGACTGACCTACAGTCCAGCCCCACACCTTCACCCACTTGAAGATCTTGTAGGACTGCTGGCCTTCCTGTAAACGTTTAGCTGTCTAAGAGGCACCGGGCGTGGGTCAGGATGGCCGAGCGATCTAAGAGGTACCGGGCAATTAACTACAGTGCCTCTAGATAGCTAACGCACATGCCACCGCTGACTTTAGCACTTAGTGATGCTGCCTTGTCTTTGATGTTTTCAATAAAGAGTCACTGTGTCTATTGGAACTGGAAAGATGAGGAAATTCTTCAGAGTCTCTTCTTCTTTCTCTCCTTGTTTTAGCATCACCCTTTCACAGGGTGTTGGTACAAATGTATAAATACCACTTCTACAGCTCGGTGCTTTAAGCTCCTTATGTATCTAGCCACCTATAAAGGACATTTAGCAGTAGCCAGAGCTGAGCCATATTTATGACTTTGGGAAGAGATCTTGGTAAATCACATGTGTTTCTCTCCAAATACATGTTGTCAGGAAGATGAGCTTGGTGCCTTACTCCACCCTCTGCTTGGAAAGCTTGTGGAATTCATACTATCTGAAGGATAGTGATTATCATGGCCTGTCTGTCTTGGGAAAGCTATTTGCAAGGGTGCTGTTGTTCTCCCAGAAGTCTTTTATAGCCTTCAGACTTAATCCTGTAAGTAGTGCCTCCTCTGCAAAGTCTGTTCTGCCATTTGAAGGTAAAAACTCTATTCTCTTCCCTATGTCCTTGCTATATCTGTACACATACAACTTTCTCTAAATGTATTTATTATACCTATTAAGATGCTCAGTAATACCTTACTCATTGAATAAATGCATGTTTGAAGTATGATGACACAAATGTTGGTTAACCAAGAAGCTGTTTAATTCACTGCTTGTGGACTCAGCTGGATTTCTTAAAGATGGATATTTTGATCACTAGATGATGAGAATCCCACCAGCAACACTTAACCTCCCAGTGTGTGTAATTGAAACCACATAGAGGAGGGTTGAAGGGTCAAGGTTATTAGGATAGGATCTCCTTTGCTGGACTATGTTAGCTAGAGTCTGTTTTCATTCTATGTTGCAGTTTAACTCTGTGCCAGAGATAAGACAGTAGATAGTAGAGAAAGTAGAACTTATCTTGGGAGTAAATGAATTTATGACTACTAGGAAGCCATGGAATGTAGGGGATGTTTCTCTATGTGGAGACACTGCCTATACTCATTCTGTTTGGTTACCTTGGTGATGTAAGGGTTGTGTTCTGGATAGAAGATTGGCACCCCACAATCAGTTGTTCTTTGCCTTTTGAATAGTTGTAGTTGTTGCCCAAAGAAGTTTGCTTGATAAAGTCTGAGAGCTACTCTTATCTACGAATGAAAGGATAGGTATTTAGGATGTAGTTGGGAATTATACTGGTGTAGGAAATTGACAGTGGTAGGTTTTCTTCTAGATTCTATGGCCTTACCAGCCACAGGGAGTTGGCCAGGTTTATGGTACCAGGCAGGGATTCCCTAAGGTCTGTATTTACTGGTTATGGAGTGGCTATATTTGGTACCTGTCTTTACTTTCTCTGGGTCAAAATACTTGTTACCATCAGTTTAAGGATGGAAGAATTTCTCTTGGCTCAGTTTGAGGGTGCAGTTCATGATGGCAGGGGAGGTATGGCAATAGGAGAATGAGGTATCTGGTCACATTGCATCCAAAGTCAGGAAGCAGAGAGAGATGAATACAGTTTATAATGATTATAATAAGAATCTTAATAGCTGTCAATGACTAGTTAGAAAAGCCTGAATTTGGGGGGCTGGGGAGATGACTCAGAGGGTAATCAGGCTTTCAGTAAAAGCTTGAGGACCTGAGTTCAAGTTCCAAGAACTCACATAAAAAACACTTTCTCCTTTTTATTCATCCTTGGATCTAACTAAGCCCAAGGAGTTGTGCTGCCACATTTAGGGTGGGTCTTCCTCTTTTAGTTAACCCAATCTGGAAAATCCTTCCCAGGCGTGCCAGAGATTTATCTCCAAAGTGATTCTAGACCGTGTCAACTTGGCATAACAGTAGTGCTTTTAAGCTTCATCCATTGTTCTCTAATGTCAGTGGCTCTGACGTTCTGAAGCCCTGTGTCTAGCATTGTAGCTCACTGACTCTTAAGTCTTCAAGATTTGATATGCTTTCTTGTCTAGGCAGCCTGGAAGTAATGACTTTTTTCTTTTACTTTCACAACCATCTAAAAGCACAAGTTATCTAAGTGGCTAATGAAGAAAGAGTCAGGCATAGTAGTACATGCTTTTAATTCCAACACTCAGGGAGATGAGGCAGGAAGATCATAAGTTCAAGGCCAGCTGCCTAAGGTTACATAGCAAGACTTTGTCACAATAAGGAAACCATTTTTAAGAAACTTCCCAGTGTGATCTACTCAAAATCTCAGCATATTTACAGGCAATGCTCTTTAATATAGCAGCAGCTTTGGAAAGCAGCTCTTGACTCTGACAGGGACAAGACTGCCAGTGCCATTGCGAGGGTCTCTCTCAGGGTTTTCCCACATTACTAAGTGTTTTCCTGCATTCCAGTGATACCTCATTATGGCCTCTCCCTTGTTCATTTGATCTGGAACCAACTGTGTCACTAAGTTCAGTCAAGTACAGCACTGATGGTAGTCTATTGGATGTGTCAATCAAGGAATGATGCAGAACTGCTCTTACCCAGCATCCCTGAGAATGTACCAATGTATGTATTAAATGAAGGCTGTGTTCTCCCAGTAGACACTGGACAGGTCATAACAGTCATATCTTTGGGATTCTGTTTCACCCCAGCCATGGCATTGATCACTCAAATGCCATCCAGTGCTCCATAAAGAGCTGTTCATACCTAGCTATCTTTTGGTCAGGATCCAATAGAGAGGACAGGCTAGGAAGAAGCAGACACCATGGAATCTGATGGACCGCTACAGTTAGTGATGGCTTTGAAGAGGCTGCTGTGGGGTGATTTACTGTCCTAATGTCAGATTGGGACAGAAGTAAAACTCTCCCCCTTTTCTTTTTGAAGTGTGTGTGTCTGTGCACTTACAGGCCAGAAGATGATATTATTAGATGTCATGCTGTCTCTCAGTTCTCTGCATTATTCTCTTGAGGTGGCATCCCTCCCTGAACCTGGAACTCATGGGGTTTTGGCTAGGCTGGTGACCAGCAAGCTCCAACAATCCTCTGTCTGCACTTTACTCCTGCCTCCCAGACCTTGGATTATAGGCATGTGCTCAGCCTTGCCTGGCTCTTTATATGAGTCCTGGAGATTTGAACCTAGGTCATCATCCTTTCGTGCAAAACCCAATTTACCCACTGAGTCATCCCCTAAACCCCTCAAATGTCATCTTTTATGGCTATTGAAATTTTTACTTTATTTATTATAAACATGTATGTAGGATGGAGTACTTAGAGTACATAGCAAAATGTTTGCAAAGAGGAAAAATTGTGGCCATGAAAATCTGACTCAAACCACAGGCACCTTTTTGGGGCAGTGGAAAAGTGAACATGTCTTCAGCTGTGTGTGCCAAAGGCGTGACTTCAGTCCTATTGGCCAACAGTGTATATTGTGTGGTCAGTCAAGCTTTTCTTATTTTCTTTCCAGCCTGAAAACATTTTGGTTATTATTCCTGTGGGTTGTTTGTACAGATCTTTATAGATACTTCTTAGATGTCCTGATCATAAATACTGACTCTTGTTCTCTTGAACAAAATGGGGGAGTTAATTAAAACTCTCAAGAGTGGGAATTAACTGCTTCTAACTGAACCTTGGTCTCTGGGCTTAGACAAAGCCGTTTAAATGATTTCTATATTCTTCTGAGCATTCGAAGGATGTTTATAATGCTGAGGAATTATGAAAGCATCTTGCTTTAAAAAACATTCTGTACTTTTATTCCCATACGTTTTTATATATGTAGGACACTTAGCTGGCCCTCACTGCTGCTCTGTGGACAATCTTTTTTTTTTTTTTTTTAACTAAGTGAACTGGATGTCTGCGATGAGGTGACTTGCCTAAGATGGCAGCCTGGCTCCTAAAACTTCCTGGTCTGTCCTCTGACAGCTAAGGAGGAGGCAGTAGAAACTGTAAATGAATGTGGAAGCCCCCAGCAACATATCAGGGTTCCTCTGCCTTGAAGTTCAGTTGGACAATGGATGTGGTGCAGGGAACCTTTGAGGCTCCCAGCTCCCAGCTCCCAGACCTGCTCATGTGTCCAGCTGTGCAGGACATATAAGTTCTTTCAGCATAACCTTTTAAGTAGGTAGGCTTATATACTTATTTACCTATCATTGTACATTCCCCATCTCACCTTTATCTTTTGGATTTCAGTTTCTGTTTATTTCTTGTTTTCTTCTATGTTCGTTCTTTTTTCTTATCCCACCCCACCCTAGTACATGCCTCTGGGTCAGTTTATTCTTGTATTCATCTCTGGAGGCAGACAGGTGGTAGATAGAAAGCCATCAATTCCACACACAAAGGAGGACTCACTGCCCCTTTAATCCCAGTACATCCCTCACAGACAGTCCCTGAGCCACACATTAGCCCTTGATATGATAATCCTGGTTTTAGCTACAGTGGGTTTAGAACTGACTGCCTGGTTTTAAAAATTGCTAGCCCAAGCAAATCAAGCAAGGGAAGGCAGAATTCCTATGTAATTCAGTTCTGTATGCAAATTGCAGGAATTCTTTCCTATAAATTTGTTTCCAGAGGAGTAAACTTCAGTGATCATGCTGAGACAGATGCATTAGAAAGGCTTTTGGTTACAAATAAAGGAAACTCAGTTTGAATTACTCCAAGCCCAGAGAGAACTAACAGGAAGGCTCAGTACATATCTCTGGTTTTAGACATCTTAGACCAGGGAAAACACCATCCTGGTTTTTTGGATGCTAGTCTCAGTCTCCGTATTTCTCTCTCCCTCCCCGTCCCCTCTCTCTCTGTCTCTTTTCTCTTTCTTTCCCGTCTCTTACTGTTGTCTCTCTCTCCCTTTCCCCATTTTGCTTGCTTCTTCCCTTTTCTTGTGTGCATGTTCCTTTTTTATCACTCATGACTCATGGCTACAACAGAGGTGATGATCTTGGCCCACTCTGGACAAGCGATGATTCCATTAAGGCAGAGTTGAGAAGGATCCTCTGCCAAGAGTAATTAACCTACGCTTTCTTCATTTCTTTTCCTTAGCAAAACAACACGGGGAAGTTGAATAGTATGGGGTTCTCACAAATGTGTAAGGTTTCATTTTGGAGACCTAAGTATCCCTTGATAGGTTCATCACTAACTAAAAATGCAGTGTCTACAAGATGTAGGAAGCCATTTCATTTCTTGAGTCTGTCATCAACTTCAAGCTTTCTTGCAGGAGGAACTTATGCAGAGTAAACACTTGGGAGCTGGAGAGTGGCTCAGTGGTTAAGAGCACTTGTTTTGCAGAAGACCTGGGTTTGATTCCCAGACCCTGAATGACAGCTCACAACTGTCTGTAACTCTAGTTCCAAGGGGATCTTGACAACCTCTTCTGACCTTTGTGGGTACCAGGCACACACATGGTACATAGATATATATGCAGGCAGAACATTCATACATATAACAAGTAAATAAATTAAACAATTCTTAAAAAAAAAAGAGTAAATATGTTAGATCCCTAGGGACAGCTGGGAGGGGTTTAACAGTAGCCACTAGGTCAGTGTTCTTGTATAGACCCCAGCTTCTCTTTGTGCAGGCATTACTCCTGCTGGAATATTGATAGCCAGTTAAATCCTTCTTGGACATACATAGGCTTCCCTCCAACCCTTGACTGCTCTTCAAATAGCTGAGATTGATTAACTATCAGGATCAGGGTAGATCTCGAGATTCCTCCCCCCCCAAAAAAAAAAAAACCTACCATCTTTGTCACGGCACCACATCTTCATAAAACCTGTTATAGTTGTGTTTAGAAGCAGCCCACCCTTAGGCTATTAACTCAAGCTGTGTGTTAGGCCTGTTCAGCCCCAGTGGTGGTAGCCGATCCGATAGAAAATGGGATGTCCTTTAAGAGTTAAAGAAACGTGTTGTTCTGGTTCCCGAGGACTTTGGAACATGACTCTCAAGGCTTGGGGAAGGTGTTGAAATGATAGCTCTTTTTCTTGTTTTGTAACTTGCTTCCAACAGATTTGAGTTTTTTGTTTTTTTAAAGACTTAAAATTTTTATTTTATTTGTATGTGTGAGTGTCTGCGCTTAAGCCTGTGTACCACATGAATGAAGGTGCCCATGGAGGTGAGAAGGGGGCACCAGATCTCCTAGAGCTTTAGTTACAAGAGACAGTGGCCCTTTTGTGGTTGGTGCAGTGAACTGAACCCGGGTCCTCTGCAAAGCATCAAGTGCTCTTAACCACTGAGTCATCTCTCCAGCCCCTGAGACTTGAAGTTTAAAGCATGGAGTCCCTGAGTCCAGCCTTTACCCTCCCTGTGGAGGGTAAAGAGAGTCATGCTTTGAAAGAGATAAATGTGGTTTGTCTTTAACTATGATAGTGAGATGTTACAAGTTCTTGATGATAAGCATGCAAGAAATCTTTAGAGACTTTTCACTCTATGTTCCAATTCAATCCTGTGATGTGAGAGAGGTAGTGTGTTTCACTGTACTATTCCTTAGTTAAAATGCAAGGGACATAGGAATGTTCTTCCACAGTCTTAAGTTTCATACAGATCACATGCTTCCCTCCCTCTAAAGTTTTCACTACTTCGTCTTATAGTATTAAAACATTTTTTTTTTTTACCATTTTCATTTGTTTGTTTCTTTTGTGTATGCATACCTTGGTACACACACAGAGAGCAAAGGACAACTTTCAAGAGTCAGGGGTTTTACCTTTTACCATGTGGATTTTGGGGATAAAATTCAGGTCATCAGACTTATCAGCAAGTGCTTTTACTCCCCGAGCAACCTTGTCAGTCTAAGAAGAAGTACTTCTAAGAAACTCATATTATAGCTAACATCTGATTGACCTTTATCTCATCCCTGCCCTTCTGTAGCTTTACCACTCCAGAAGAAAATACTGCTTGAAGCCGTGAGGTAACTGTCTGGAAGCTTGTCTGTTTTTCCACATGCATGTAAATAGCTGTGGAATTGTGTTGTATTTCATCATCATGCCATGGGCCACTTTTGTATCTTGCTTTCTTCATTACCCATCTTATATTTCTATGCTAGCCAAAAATATGAGCTTCATTTTTAAATGCTGCAAGTGAGTGGTCCATATTATAGATATGCCATCTTTTGTTTAATTACTCCCCTAGAGACATTATCTAACTGTGAGAATAGTCACACAGTCAATAAAACAATACAAAAACCAAATTTTATAGTTGAGCTATCCCCAAGTTAGGCCCTAACAACAGAAAGCATACTAATTTATACATAGTAACTTGGGCATATGATCGACCTGCTCCATAGTTCATTATCTGTAAAACAGGAGTAAAAACAGTGTTCATTTCATGAGTTCCTAGGATGAAATAGCTGAACGATGTGTATAAAGTGCTCTGAGCATGCCTGGCTTCTGTTACATGCTGTGTAAATGAGAGCTGTGTGGCAAAGGTGCTGTGCTCGAACAGTGCTGAGTTGGTCTCACAGAGCTGCTACGACCTTTGCTGTGTGTATTATCCTTCCGTCTCTTTTGTAAGCAGCTCAGGAGAGCAATGAGTTCTGTCGAGCTTTGTTTACAGTATCATCATAAAAGTAGTTTATCCCTTTACACAGTTTCTCTGTGAAAGCAAGAACAATTCCTGTCTTACCCAGGAATAGGTGGGCTGCTCCTTGGTAGTCAGTTTGATTTCTAGAACTGACCCAGCTGCCAGGATCTCACTGTGTAGCCCAGGCTGGCCTCATATGATCCTCTGCACTCACACTCCTGAGTGGGCAGCTTTTAACACATTGTGCTCCTTCTGCTTCTGCTACAATGGAACCTGCACCTTTAGCCATTCCTGCTGTGAGCCCGGTGGCAGACATTTTTTGTACTAACTGAACTTGTGACTCTAACTTACTTTCTTACCATAACTTTTGGGTTGGTTAGTGCAAATGACTATTGTAGTGGCCTGTATAGGTAGACCTTGTATTATAACGAAGGACTGGTTTGAATGACTTTTGTCATCAACTCTGTCGGTAGATACTGTTCCCAGAAACCACCAGAGGCCCAGACAAAAGAGTGTCTATGCAAGAACCACCTGTATGAGTGCTACCTGCCTGGGTTTCCTAAGTCTCACATTGTCAGGGGTCAGAGTTCAGGAAGGGCATCAGTGGTACACAGCATGGGAAAGTAAGAACCTTTACTATTTATGTGGCACACATAGGGGAATCACGGGAAGATCCAGGAACAGAGGCAGAGAGAGTGAGGCAAGATCCCCAGATCCTGCATCATGCAAACTGGTTTCCCATGGGAAGCCTTAATTGGTGGGGTTTAAAGAGAGCAGATGTTAAATCCAGCCAAAGAAATACCAGCCACCTTAAGTTTGTTGGCAAGTGTCTAAATAGTGCCTCTACAGGAAGTGGTGGGAAAAACAGAGGCTTCTGAGTTATCACTGGTCTCCCAGTAAAAGGTATTCTGGTTTTGTGGAGTATTGCACACTGTCAGTGGTGACTGAACCTTACTGCTGGTATGGAAAAGTTAAGCTTGTATTTAAAAATAGATACTAACAGCTGGGCATGGTGGTACCTACCTATGATCCCAGATACTTGGGAGTATAAGGAAGGAGTGCACTGAGTTCAGGGCCAACTTGGGCTACATGGTGAGGTAAAGGCCAGACTGAGATACATGGTGAAACCCTGTCTCATGCAAAACAAAAACAATGTGGCAAAGGGAACACAAAATTGTAGCAGTTACTATAGGGGCAGACTATAAATAACTGAATATAGCACAGTGGCCATGGGAACTTGGTAGAGTCTTGTGGCCAGATCTATCTACCCTTGAGCCCTTGACCTTATCCCTTCCTTTTGGACAAGTTGTGACTCTCCAGATGGACGGTGTCATTTATAAATATGGTGGTTTTGACCTTCAAATCAAACGTGCATTTTTCATTTGGGTGATTAGCAAAAAAACTCTGTCTTCTAAAAATCCATATTATAAATGAGTCCTTTAGTGGGAGTATGTGTCCTGCTGCTAAGAGGTGTCTTCTTATCCGGTTCAGAAAAAAAATGCTGATTGTGAACTGCCTCTGTATGCTAGGGGAAGGTCTGCCATGTGGGAGTACCTAGAGTGTTTGCTACTCAGGCAACAATAAACGGCTATCCACAAAGAAGCCATTGTGATATGAAGGCCCTTTGTCTATGGCATGAAAGAGTCTCTATAACAGTGGAAGATAGTGCGGGCTTGAGCTGGACTTAGAAGGAATGGCAGTGGTGTCCCTAGGCGCCATGCACCATGTCAGCTGTGCCTGGCACAGTTGTCTGAGAAGTGCCCCAGGCTCAGCCCACTACTGTTCTTTCAACAGAAACCAGTGCTTCTCTCTCTAGTGAGGCTCCATTTTGCAAAATGCTTTGTCCCCATGCTGTTCTAGGTTGGGAGTGGCTCTTTCACTTGTCCATCACCTGGAATTAAGGGCAGAGGAGGTGTCCTCACACAGAGAGGTTAGAGAGCCCATTCTCCAAGTTGAAATGTGCGGAGATAAGCTTCATGATAAAGTGGGCTAACCCTGGGCCTCTCTGACCTGCCCATTTGCACAATTGTGCCTTTCTCTGGTGATAAACTCCTCCCTCAGGAATTGATCACTGACACTAGACCAGCCCAGATTATCAGGATAATAGCTTTCTCCTGAGCAATGAGATCTACTATTTTAGACAGGCAACCCTCAGCACAGCTGGCTGTGGACCCCTGGTTTCACCATTTTATTCAGCATGGAGGGAGTAAGCACGGGAGTGTTGGGCGCCAGCTGAATAACCTTAGGAGCTCTTCCCCCTCTCCCTGCCAAAGCCTAGAAAGTGACAGATTCTGCATCTGGCCCAGGACAGTTTGAAGGAGTCTCCTTCCTCTACCACTTTGTATCCCCTCTCTTGCCTTTTCTTTTTAGTTCCTAGTTACTTTACATTTATTATTTTCCATTTCACTCTTTGAGATCCTCTGGGTAGTATTTATTTAGATCCTTCTCAAAATGGTGTTATTGCAGCTTTCTGCTCTCAGTTTAACTACTGCTGAGACATGCTGTAAAGCACTGCTCTTATCATGGCTGGGTTGCAGTTGGCTTCTTCAGTTCTCTGTGTGACTGTGAGGTTTAGGGTGTAATGACTTTGCAGAACTGTAGCAAGAAAACTTGAGGATTCCAAGATTGTTGCCCCTCTGTCTCCTACATGTATTCTAGGCAAGTGGTGCTCACTCTATCTAGGCTGTACTCAGATTAGACCCTTCACAGGCTGTGCCTCTGGCCGAGCCAGACCCAGCATGCCCTAGCCTATCAGGTCAAGCCCTGCTGGTTGGTTGGAAGCTCAACTAAGGTCCCTGTAGCCAAGAGTGAGGTCATCAGGGGTGGTTTCACCATCTTATAAGACACACCTTTTAGTGGCATGTGGTCTGGTCCTCTGAGCTGTCTTGAAATCAAGTCTCCTGTTCTGGGATTGGTTTTACATACAGCATTACAGAAACTGTTCTTATAAATCACTCAGACTGTGTACTGCATTTAGAAGTGGACAGTGTTTTTCTAGCCCTTTAAGCGTTCTTTTCCCCCTCTTCAGTCCCAGGTAAATCACCACAGTGCTGCTAGTAACGAAACTTACCAGGAACGCCTGGCACGACTAGAAGGAGATAAAGAGTCCCTCATACTACAGGTGAGTCTTGCTCCATAGCTTCCCCAGGAAAGGGAGGCACAGGGGGAATCCTCTGTTGGAAGGTGTTGTTGGGCTGTGAACCCATTCATTTATCCTGTGCGCCGAGCATCTATCTCTGCACACTACCAGCCCTGTGGGCAGGCTGAAACAGGGTGCTAGCAATGAACAAAATGGGCCTAGTCATCCAGGAGCCTGTAAGTCATCTGAGGGAGGTGAGTGCTTCCTGTGTCACTAGTGGAACTAAGCCTTGAGTGATGTAGGCCTCAGGGAGCATGTGATGGAGTCAGAACCATGAGTCTGAAGCTGGATCCAGGCAGATCACTTGGATGGCGGGTCCCCTATTCTGGTAGCATGGGCTAGGCACTTTGCTGGCTCTCTTGCTGTATGAAAGGAGAGGAGCTTTAAAACTTCTCATAGAGAAAGGGTACCAAAACAGCTCTGGATTTCAAAAGCCTGTCTTCCTTGATAGGATATAACGTTGGGCATTCTTCCAAAGAGCCTACACTGCAGCAGTAGCTCTTGGTCGCATTATCTCTCAAATGCACAAACACATTAGCAAGTGGGTTTTCAGAGTCTGCTCTGCATCACATATGAATTGACCGTTTGGAGAATGTAGAGATTAATGTCTTAATTTTGGCTTCTTAAAAAGCTTAAAGGATGGTGAATAAGACTGATGATGGAGGCTGAGGATGCAGTTGGTAGAGGACTTGCCTAATATGCATGAAACTCCTGGATTCCATCCCCAGTGCACTGGGATGGTAGATAGCTGTAATCCTAGCGTTTGGGAGGTAGATGCAGGAAGTCCAGAAATTCAAGGTCATCCTAAGGTACATTGATAGTTTGAAGCCAGCCACATGAGCTTTCCGCACCTTCCTTCCCCCCAGTACACACATAACACACTCTACATAAATGACTTGTGGTGAAATGGAGGAAGGGTAGGAGGGGAAGTTGGTCTGGTGATCGCCCCTGAGTTTGGAGCACTAGGGATTGTGAATGAGATGGCAGTGTGTTTATTTCTTTCCATTAAGATTAATCAGTTCTTTTAGAACGTGGAAATTCTAAGAATTCCAAGTAGATTGGGTTAGTATCCGTCCTTTGCTTGTACTCCTCTCACCTCCTTTAAGTGACTCAGCTCATACCAAAGATAATTTTGTAGCCTAGTTTTATTCTTTTATTTGCTTTATTGGCTTTTAAAAATAATTAAATAATTATTAAGTAATTGAATATATTATTTGTCAGATACTAGTTTTAGATCCTGTATGTGTATCAGTGAATAAAATGGTGTGTGTGCGAGGGCGCAAACCCAAGCCAATAGCACAAACCCAAGCCAATACCTAAATATTTCAGGTAGTGATAAGTACCATGGAGAAAAATAACTTGAGATAAGCAGTGTGCACTCAGGAGCTCCCAGGCAGGAAGAAGCTAGGGAGGGAATCACAGATACCTGGAGGAGTGCATTCCAGGCAAAGGAGCCAGTCAGTCCAGCCTACCCACAGAGCTGGAGTGCCCTTGGTGTGTGGGCAGAGCAGCAAGGGGCTGTTGTGGCTGGAGTCCCTGAAAAGAAGGGATGGGAGCCCCCTTAGAGTGATAGCAGGGGCCTGCTCTTATAGCTCAGATCCCTTGAGGGATGTGCAATTTGAAACTTCATCTCCAAGGTGTGATACATGAAAGGCAGTCCAATTTAGATTTTTGTAGTAAGCAGTATGAAATTGTAAACTTTTGAACCAGCACCCTCTATGACTGAAATAACACATTGCTATTTAGAGGGGATTATAATTAAAAAGAAGTCTCATGTAATAATGCTCCCTTTCATATGGCCATTTCTGTTCTTACTTATCCTTGCTTAAATAATCTGAATAAAATTGGGGAGCCTCATGGTTCTGTTCTGCCAGGAGCTGTGGGCAGACCATCAGCAACTCTTCCATTCTCACTCTTGCTTTGTTCACTAGTGGCCCGTGGTGCTGGGAGATTCCCAGCAGGGCACAGGATCGTGCATAACTCACATTGCAGTTCAGTCAGACTGAATGAGTTGGAGCCCTTGGCTCCTAATGTTTTCCTGGGTCTATTTGTAGAAGAACAAGATTCATTTCTGCCCTTTCCCAGTATCTAAAGTTATGTTTAATAATATAAGGCTCAAAAGTATTTGTTCTTATAGAATGAAGATAAAATCCTAAAATCTTTAGTGCTGGTTTCCATACCTCCTGACTCACAATACAGTTGAGCTGAGGTTCAGAAGACCCTCTGCAGCCCTGTGTCTTTGGTCTTCCGTAGGCTGCTCTGTGACCTGTACTACTCGCCCCCCCCCCCCACCTCCAAGCTGGTCCCTAAGTATGCTGCAGCTTTATAAATTTTAATCCTTGTAGTAGGGCCAGCCATAAAACACCTTCCTAAGCAGAAACCCCTAATCCCAGGAAGCACAACCGTTCCCCAGAATCCCACACTTTTGAAAGTGGAGCTACTAGTAGAAAAGACCAGTGCTGCTTACAGTATTCAAGGACACTGTCCAACAAGTATCAAACAAGGATCAAAACCAAACGAAACAACAGGACTAGTGACATGGTTCAGTAGTTAAGAGCACTGATGGTTCTTCCAGAGGACCTGAGTTTGATTCTCAACATCCACAACAGCTCTAGTTCCAGGGCATCTGATACCCTCTTCTGTCCTCTGCAGGCACTGTATACACATACCTGTAGACAAACAACCATGCTCATAAAACTTAATATTAACAATAAAACAAATATATGTACAAATGGTGTTTACATGGGCCTAGTCAATGGAAGGAGCCATCTGTGGATTATTGGAATGTCAGCTCATCCACTGCACACACTGCAGTAGCTTCAGGAGTCTCTCATTATGTGGGTCTAAAAGTACATTGTGTAAAGTCAGCAGGCTCATTTAAATGTGTGCCCTTGAGGATGGGAACTTACTAATTCATAAAATCCATTTAAACACTCAAATGAACTAAGATTAACTTCTTGCTTCATTAATCATTACAGAATGAGAAATTAAGTAGAATAACCTATATACAAAGGATCATATCTTCAACCAAGAAGATCTTGATTTAGTACTCATTGCTTTCTTCAGTTTTGGAAGGTCATGCATGATCTTTCACCTCCTGTATGGAACTGTCTCATAATAAGTAAAACAAAAGGATCCTAGGGCCAGCTGGCAAATAGAGAAGGCTACCAAAATAGTTACAGTGTGTATATAGTGCATAATTAAAATGACTTTTTGTGAATGTATTTTTCTTAGTATTTTTCTAGACAATTTCAGGACTCCTCAGGAAAAAAAAAATGACTCCATTCTGCCACATGTGTGCAGTGTGGCTTTGGTGTTTGTATGACTTAGAGTCATGTTTTGACCTGTAAAGCACAGAAACCATTCTGGAGCCAAGTTTTGTCAGTGCTAATACATGCCCTTTACGTCCCACATTCTTTAATTACTTTCAAACACTGGCTTGATAGGTGAGCTGTCCCCACACCCGTATGAGAGAGTTAAGGCCATTGGCTGGTTTCCATAAAGGTTTGGATCGCTCTTTCCCATGAGGTGGCAGAGTCCTGGCAAGAGCTGAGATATGCCTTGAAGTCAGGCTCCCTATTAGAGGAATAGGCAGCACAGGCAGCTCTGGTGACTCTTGGGTAGGTGCATTCCTCTCCAGTCTGTCAAGAGCAGGAAATGCGACCAACGTCATTTAGGCAATGGCTAAGATTCCCTGGTAAGGTGAGATTCTAGCCAGAGTTGCCGTCCTCTGCGACACTTCCTCAACCTCATTCACCTAAAAGAGAGGCCTCTTCCGCCAGGTGAGTCTGGGTAGGTCGATTTCACAGTTCACTCACCCCACAGTGGGGACTTCCCTGCCTCACACACGGTCCAGATCTTCCACTACTGTTTCTGTTCCATATCAGGTGAGCGTCCTCACAGACCAAGTGGAAGCCCAAGGAGAGAAGATTCGGGACCTTGAAGTGTGTCTAGAAGGACACCAGGTGAAACTCAATGCTGCCGAAGAGATGCTTCAGCAGGTATGGGCAGGTGGAGTGGAGGGCTTGGGGCCTGAAGCAGCTCCTGTGTTGCATGCGCTTTTTTGGGCTTCTATTTACTCTCCCATGATGCCTGCAGGTGGGGTTGGCTGTGCACTGGCAATGTTTAGACAGCAGGTGAAACCAGCCTGAACAGCTGAGGGCAGGGCGGGGCCAGGCGGGGCGGGACTGCCCAGTGGATAATAACTTGTTGAGCTGGTTAGACAGTCCCAGGAGCACTTTCTTTCTGCTGGCCATGTCCCCTCATCTTATCACAGAAGCTGCCATCTGCGAGGGGCGGCATCTGGGGTTGTAGAAAGTCAACTTGTCAGCTTATTTTCTCTCTCTTCCCCCACCTTTGCTCTAGTCACTCCCTGTGTAGTTTCTTCTGATTAAAAACTAACACATAAATACCATTTTACTGCAATTTAGTAGACATCAAAACAGAAAGCAGTTGCTGCTTCCTTACTTTGTAAATAGAGTCCTCTCCTTATGTCTTTGTGCTGGTTCCAGTGTGTGTACACATGATTGGCAAAGCTGTAGTCCCACAGAGGGACAACCTAGTCCTTACAGTTTGTGTGCTTAAATATGGTGTGGTGACACTTTTCCATTCGAAAAATAGCCATGTAGCCATCTCTACTACCACTTACAATTATTTCAAGTAGAAATATCAGTATTGACCTAACCATTTTCATCCTCCAAGTAGGGGCTATTACAGAGGGTGCTGCGTTGTGGGAAAGAGTCTTTAAGGTCTGCTGAACACATCAGTGGACTTTTGTCTCAGTGTATTCATAGATTTCCTTTGCTGAAGTCATCCTTGCATTTTTGGCTATTTGGAAAGTTACAGCACACTGGAAGCTTGTGTGTGTGTGTGTGTGTGTGTGTGTGTGTGTGTGCTTTGTAGCTGTTGATACGATATGTCAAAAGAAGGAAGAGTCTCAACCTCTATTCAGAGAACAAAAGCCATTCCCTTAAATGATTAGATTTACTTAGATGACTGATTATAATCCTTTCCTCAAAGCTCTGCTTTTTTTTTTTTTTAAGCTGTCAAGATCATCCTGTGAGCACAGGCTTTGCATTCTACTGTTGCTGTTAGCATAAATGCCATAGTTTCGGGGTGTGATAGTTTTGTTCGGGTGCATTGGAAGAATTTAGGGGGAGGAAGGGTAAATGAGTATCTCAAAGGGCATGTCTTTAAAATCTAGTTGTAGCTGGTTTGAGGTTGTTATTAATTTACTGTCTTTTCACTCCTGATTAATGAATTATCCTACTCTCAGCTTAGTTTGATTTTGTTTAGATTATATACCATTTTCTAACTTATTCCTGAGAAATTATGATTAGTAATGCAAGGCCTTTAATAGAAGGAAAAAATGAGTCAGTCTTTTGAATACCTGGAGAAGAACATAGTCTGCTGGGGAAAAACATCCTTGCATGAAACAGAGGTGGATCAAACTTTCGGGTCTGCCTGAGGTGTTGTTTTGATGGGGAAGGGTAAGGAAGGAAGGCGATAGACTATTGAAAACAGTTCAAAAAGAGACCATGAGAAGTTGAACATGAAAATGACTATAATAGAAAAGTGTCAGAGGGCTGAGATTTAGGAAGGTGGTAGCTGGCGAGAAGCCATGCTTAGGGAGGTTAGAGAATGGCTGCATTGTAGTGCTGGAGTTGTGTGTCTGACTGCAGACTCTGTTCTGGACTGCTCCTCTTCCTGCTGTGGCAGTGTTGCTATCATCAAGGAGCCTGATGGAGGTGGCCAGCGCTGCCTGGGCAGAGGCTGGTTTACCTGTCAGCATTGTCACACAGGAAGCACTTGGACGTTTTAGAAGTCTTAGGTGGATTAGCTTTTTCATCCTGTTTATTCTAAATCGTTCCCATGTGTTCGGAGTGGGATGTCAGTCATTGGCTTGCTATGCCATAGAGGTGATGTCATTCATCACCTGCTGCAATTTGGAACAAGGGTAACTCAGCATTTGTCCCTTCCAGAACTTGAGCAGGTTCTGTGTCTGTAGCTTTTAGCACTGCCTCAATCTTTTAAGAGTAGCATTTCAAAAAGATAACATATTCAAACTGTGGGACACATTTGAGCCTCAGCTCCCACTAGATGTTTTTGGACTTGGTGGCTCCAGCTCTGGATCTCAAGTTCAGTGCTCCTGCTGTCTGGAGTCTCCTTGATGCTGTTTGTGAAGACTCTTGCTTCTTGCACCACGGTGCTGATGCAGTGCTGTGTACAGCCTGGAGTGTGTCTGTCCTGTAAGCTGGGGGCAGGAAGAGACTTGCCCACTTTGGCTGAGATATCCATGGCTGCAGGGCTCTTGGCTCCTGGTGGTTGGAACAAGAGTGACTCATGACCTAGAGGTAGAGAATGGACACAATTGCTTCTTTCTGCCAGCTTGGGAGACCATTCCTGTCCTGCCAGACCTGGCCCATTGAGCTGAATGAGGTCTTTCTTTGTCTCCAGTAGGGCCTTCTGTTTGCCTAGAACCCAGCACTTCCCCTGGATGTGCTGGTCCAGATAACACTGCACACTAATGCATCCTGTCTAAAGGTAACAACTGTTATTCAGTGCTAGTTTACTGCCTTTGTGGACCCAGTAATGCAACATAGTCTAGTTTGTTATTTTACACAGGGGTAAAAATTAAAGATTTAAAGACAACTTAAAAATTTGACAACTCATTTCAGTTTTGAAATGTCCTGTGTGAACTACAAAGTAAGTAACTATATAGGTTGCGCCTGGCCCAGAGACCTGTAGTCTACAATGTATGCTCTAACCCTCCCCCAACCTACCGGCTATAATAGTACTGAGAGACTGCCTTAGTTACTTTTCTGTTGCTGCGATAAGACGTCCTGACCAAGGCAATTTACAGAACAAAGAGTTTATTGGAGTTCCTATTTCCAGAGGTCAGAGTCTATGAACATCATGGCTGGGAGCATGGCAGCAGGCAGGAGGGCTTAGTGCTGGAGCTGTAGCAGAGAGCTTACATCCTGATCCACAGGATCGAGGCAGAGAGCACTAACTAGGAATGGTGTGGGTTTTTGAAACCTCAAAAATCCACTCCCGAGTGGCACACTTCTTCCAACAAGATCACAGCTCTTAGTCCCTCTCAGGCAGTTCTAACAACTGGGGACTAAGCATTCACACTTACGTGCCCATGGTTAGGGGATGGGGGTGGGTGTCATTTTTTAAAACCACCACAAGGACTTAAGAAAACCCAGTTGCAGTACCCGTAGTGCGCTGAGCAGCTCCAGCAATCCCATTGATCTATCTTTCCCACAATTGGAGTACCAATGTCAGACTCCTTCTGGGAGCCCACGAGGAAGAGGTTACCCTCTCATCCAACTCATGAGGCAAGCCTTCTCAGACTTGTCCAGCTCAGTCCTTGCTCACCGCTAATCTCTCTCCTGCCAGCTGGCGTAACTGAACTTGAACTAATCCAGTCTCCAGGAGAAAACAGAAGTAGACAGAACCGACTCAGGGGCAGGTCCACTGAGACTGGAAATATGCTGGAAGATGCCTTGGAAAGGAAGGAAGGATGCAAATTGTCTTTTGTGACACCACCACCCTACTCTGAGAAACAGGGCACAAACATTCATGTGTTTCAACCTTCAAGCCTGAACTAGAGCCCTCACAGTTTGTGTGAAGCCAACTGAGAGTGGAGGGCCTGGAAGTCAGTGAGCCTGGATGTTGATCTGGGAAGGTCAATAAATGTGCTTTTATTTCTTTTAATTTATAGCTATTATTGTTACTATTAGTGATGCTGGGCCTCATGCATGCTAGGCAAATGCTGCTGCCACTGAGCTCTGACTCTGTTTTTCTTTCTTGCAGAGAATAGGGATGGCAGTTTGGATTCTCAGTTGTGCTTCTCCATTGTTTCCTCATAGGAGAATAAGCTGGTGGTGAGGGGTAGAGAAAATGCGATTGATTAGGTGGCGTGATTGCTGGTCCTACCCTCGGTGGGCTCAGAGCTTGGTGGAGGTGAAGAAGAGGGCCCTGCTAGTGAAAAGAAGTCCTATTGAGTTAGAAAGCTCCAGAGAGAAACAAGAAGTACCCAGACCTCATGACAAAGCCAAAGGCTGCCCATGGAAGTGCCTTAACACTCATGAAATTGTATATAATTATTCCAGTTTTGTTAAAAGCAGATGGTCACACAAATGGCTAATGTACCTGAAGACATTGTGCAAGGGTTATAAGGCCTGGGCAGAAGCCCTGCAACATGCTAAGAAGTGAAGATTTTTTTTTTTTTTTTTAGATCAAAAAGAATATGAAAATTCCACTATGATCTGGCCGGCACATAGGAAGGGAAACAAGGCAGCAAGTCATGAGTGAGAAAAATGGGCATTTAAATATTCTCTAAAACCCCTCTGAGAGATTTTAAGGCACAAATACCTAGTTTCTTCAAGCTCATCTTATTTGATGAATGTCTGGACATTAGTGCAGAATGGTACATCGACTGATGTTACAGGTGAGGGTGTGTGTTCAAAGAGATCAGTTAGTGGGAAATAAGGCTCGAATGGAGCCCGAGTAGGCTGGGGACCCCTTTTCTGCAGTGTACCTCATGAGCCTGGCTTCCTGGCAAGGCTGCAGCCTTTGACTTCAAAGGGCAAAGGGACAGGGTTTTACTTTCTTGTCTCTCCACAACCCATTCTTTCATTCTGGTTTCAGGTTGCCAGGCAGGCTGAGGTCCCCTGTCATTGGTCAGTAATTCCCTGGGTCATGTTCCACTCTTAAAGATGGAGGTAATTGCTTCAAGATGTGGCCCTTTAAGGACAGAATAAAAGGCAGATTTCTTTCTTTCTTTCTTTTTTTTTTTTTTTATCAGCTCCAGTCAGGACTCGAGTCTTGGGGAAAAAAGAATTGGCTGGTTGTTCTGAGATGTAAACACTCTCTTTCATCTCTGAGAGATGATGCTTCAAGAGAGGAGCAAGTGATAATTTTGTTCATTCTTTTTTTTTTCTAAAGCTTCCTTACCTAGTTTCACAGTCCTTCACAGTGAGTGAAACAAGCCTTCCATGTCCCTCCCTCCTCCTCCTTGCCCTCTTCCCTTTAAATTTCAGGCAACCTTGAAACAGTTAGGAGCAGGAAGTGCAATGCTGCTTGGGAAATTTTCTTCCCTTACCCTTGGCCTACTGCCTTCCTGCCTTTGCCTCTCCCCATCCTTCATGGTAGCTGCAGGACTCTACGCAGTGCCCAGTGGGGTTCCACTCTGTAGGTCAGGAAGACTGGGCAGGTTTGTTGCAGCTTCAGACAGGTGGGTACATCCAGAGCTGGAGTGACAGCTAGCAGGGAGACAAGGACATTTTCCTTAAAGTAGACAGAATAAAGGCAGCCAGCAGAGGACATGGGAGAGAAAAATAAATGGTCAAGGACACCTGGTACACGGAAGACAAGTGGCAGACAGGCACCTGTGCTGTATCTATGCTGTGGAGTCTGTAAAAGCCCAGAAATATAAGCCATGGGTCCCAGAAGTAAAACCGTTTGAGCCTCCTACGTAGGTAAAGGCAAGAGACAGGCTGAAGGCAGGCACACATCTTGTTGAGGAGTGCAAGGAAGAGCAGGCATGGGGGAAGGGGATAGGAGAGAGAATTCTTTCTCTTTCTCTCATACACACCACAGGCACACACGCAAACACATGCGCGCACACACACACACATGCACACGCACATGAACAGCATACATTTATTTATGCAGAGACAGGACAGTTGGTGGTGGTGGTAACTTTAAGGGCAAGGGAGTTGACAGACTTCTGTAGAATGTCAGAAATTTGATCATGTTTATAGCCCGAGGAATGAGAGCTGATGGTGAGGACAAGATTAAATGCTGGTCAGAGTGCTTGGTTGATGGTCCTATCCCAGACTAGCACAGAGCATGGTGGGAACTTCTTCTAGGCAGCACAAAGGTGAGGGAGTGGCTAGTTCCAGGGAATGGGAGTCTATCTGAGAGTTACTAGCTAGAGGAAGAGCAGGGAATCTACCAAAGACTACTGGTTACCTGCCAAGGTAACTGATTTTCACCAAGTTGTGTGAGGATAAGGGCAGAGGTGGGAAGGTCAGTCAAAATAGTGCTTTTCAGGAACAAAATTCTGGAAGTATTATGTGTTCTCTCTCTCTCTCTCTCTCTCTCTCTCTCTCTGTTTCTGTCTCTTTCTCTCTTTGCCTCTTTCTCTTTGTCTCCCCCCCCCCACCGTGTGTGTGTGTGTGTGTGTGTTTGTCTCTGTTTCTCTGTCTCTATCTCTGTCTCTCAGTAGGGGAGGGTTGCAGGTCAGTGTGGCCCAATCTGGGTACCCACCCCTTACTCAGCTTGAGTGGTAGGGTTACAGATGTGTGTCAGCACACCCAGATTTCTGGAATAGAAAATAGATCATGAAAATGAGAGAACCCGACAAAGAAGATGATAATATGCAGTCATGTCAGACTAGCTTTAGAATAAAATGTGTATGAAATAAAAAGAATATAAGTTCAGTGAACAGTGCTAGGTTTTTTTTTTGTGTGTGTGTTGATAGACAAGAGGAGAGGTTATTTGACAAGAGGATTTTGTGGGGTCTAAGACCTGGAGGGATAGGAAAGATTTGGAACAATCACTGAGAAGAATCATCTAGGGATGAATAGAAATTTTACTAGACAGTATTGGCAGATAAGCTGTAATCAGATATGGTAAGTTTGTATTGAAACTGATGGGCATGATTAAATTACTTTCAGTAGCAATCCTCAGGTCATCGGGAGTGGAAACAAATAAAAACTGAGATTTGTCTCCACCTGGGCCCTGTTAAACAAAGGCCATTAGGTCTGGGGGCCCGGGAACTGGAGGAAGGATTTTTCTGGTGTAGATATGAAAACAAATGAAATGAAAAACCTCAAAGTACAGAGTGGCCAGGGAGACAAATATTGGTAAAGAAAGTTGATAGACCAGGAAAACAGGGAGTTACTAAGTAACCAGTGGACACAGAAGAAGAAATTCTAGGTTGAGGGAGCAAGAGGGATAGTTGAAAAGGTCAGGCTAGAGAACTTAAGAGCTGAAGACTTTGGAGACAAAGCAAATAAATTCTGGGTGCAGATGAGGACCTAGTTGTGACCCTGCTGCTGAGAAGAAAAGCCCTCAGGAGCGGAGGTTGATGTGAAGCTGAACAGACGGTCTGCAAGCAGATACTGGACGGAACAGTCATTTGCAAGGATGCTCAAGTTCCTGAGGGGACGAAGATCGCCTAATGTAGGTGGAAAAGCCATTGATAGAAAGACGAATGCCTGGTGGTGGGGGGGGGGAGGACTGCCTTGTTTCTGGATATTTGAGAAAATATGCTAGAGCTGCAGAGCACTGCCTTAGGATAAATGTGGACAGCTGAGGAGAACAGATAGTGGTCTGGAGGCAGGTGTTCTGTGAGGTGGGTTGGAGGCAGTCCCCAGATGGGGAGGTGGATGATCTGTAAGTTGGATTAGGGGGAGCAGAGTGTTTTTCATCTCAGATGACTGGGGTGAGGGAAGCATACCATATCAAATCCAACTGCTGTTCATGTTGGAAGTAGAAGGCAGCACTGAGGCTGCAGGATAGCAAATGCCTGTTAAGTTGTGCACTTCAGAGAATCTGGTTCCTCATAGTGGCCAGGGGCCTTGCTGGGTCTTGAGATAAAGAACTGAACTGGATTGTCTTAAGCTTGTTAAAGGCTGATTCTTTTCTTTTTTTCCCCCAAACAACAATCACCTTTAGAATTCTATTTTCTATTTTTTTGGTCTTTTTATTAGTCTATATTAATTGTATGTAGTAGGTCTCATTATGACATTTTCACAAGCGTATATAATGTAATTTGATCATATCCCCCCATTACCCTCTCTTATCCCACTTCTGATCCCTTTCTTACCATTTTGTACTTTCTTGTCTTTTTATGATCTAATGAGTTTTTTTAAAAATTTTCATATTGTAGTCCGGTGGATTTCTCCCATACCTGGTGTCCTCTCTTCCTCCCTTCCCTGTCCCTGCCCCTCCTGTAAATGCCTCTTGTCCCTTTGCAGCATGTACACATATGACTATATGTAGCTGTATAAAATCTAGGTCCCAAACTGAGATACAAAAATGTATGTTTCTGAGACTGACCCATTTGTTTAATATAATTATTTCCAGTACTTACAAGTGACATAACTTTGTCCTTCTTTATGGCTGAAAATTTTTCCATTGTATATATGTACACATTATTTTTTTTTTTTGGTTTTTCGAGACAGGGTTTCTCTGTTTAACAGCTCTGGCTGTCCTGGACTCACTTTGTAGACCAGGCTGGCCTCGAACTCGCAAAGATCCGCCTGCCTCTGCCTCCCAAGTGCTGGTATTAAAGGCGTGCGCCACCACCGCCCGGCCCACATTATTTTTTTAATCTATTTTTTTTTCAGTCAGTGGACAGCTGCATTGGTTCTATTACATAGATGTTGTGAACAGTGCTGCAGTGAACATGGGTGTGCAAGGATCTTTGTGATGTGTAAACACAAAGCCTGGCTTTTTGAGTTCATGGGCTAGAATAGTAAATATTCACGACAAGAATAAGGCAGGAACATCAACAAAAGGCTTGAAAGAGGTAGAAACACTAGGGAGCCCATAAAAGCTTTATTATCAGTGAACTGTAATCAATTAAACAACCTTAGGTTTCCAATTAAAACTTGAGCGTGTCCAACTCAAATGTCCACTTGGAATGTTAGCATGACTAATTCAAACACCAGCGTGACAAATTAGGATGGTTATTGGAACTAATTACAGCACTGTCCTCATCAGCTGCAACACTGGTGTGACTAATTACAAACTGGGAGTTTAAATGGGTAGGGGGACTTTGATAGTGATGAGAGCAGAAAAAACTTAGATACATTGTAAGACCTTTTAAAAGTTCACCAAAGCAGTGTCTAGAATGCTGACCCCAGGACAGAAGTGCGTGGGTATCACCTTAAGATCATCGGGCAGCCCACAGGGATTGTGCTTTCGGTTATCTCGTTCATAAATGTTGGCCTCTGATAGATGTTTAAAAACAGATGAAATCTTAGAGAAGACTCCTTTTTTCTTAGATCTCAGTACTCCAAGTAATTATCATTATGGATTTTAACTTGTGGAATTGTCCTTTTGTCCCTGTGCTGAGGCACAAGGTAGGAAGCTTGTGTATCCACATGTTATGGTTCATCCCCAGTCATTCACAGTAACTTATAGTTTCCTACTAACTAAAACACTGCCTTCAATGTCTCCTCTTACCTGCTTTAACCGCTATAAATTTTTTATTATTTCTTTTGTGTGTATGGTGTGTGTATGTGAGTGTGCACACACATACCCACACACCATGACATATATGTAGAGATCATAGAAAAGTTTCAGGTGTTGTTTCTTGCTTTGTACCTTGTTTGAAACATGCCCTTGTGTACATCAGACTAGGTAGTATGCCAGCACTCCTGGACTTTTCTGTGTCTGCCTCCCATTTTGCTGTAGTAGCATTGGGAAAATAGACATTTGCTGCTGTGCCCAGCTGACTACTACATAGGTTCTAGGGATCTGAGCTCAGGCCCATACACTTGTGTGGCAAGCTCTTTACCCATTGAGCCATTTCCCTAGCCTTTGATATATATTTTTTAATAATTTATTTTTTATTTCTTCAAGTTACATCTCAATCACAATCCCCTCCCTACTCCCTCCTCCAGTCCCACCCTTCCACCCTCCTCCCCCTCAACCCTCCATCCTCGTCCCTTCTTTTTTTTTTTTTTTAGTTTAAGGTATTTCTTTTTTCCCCCTAACAGCTCTCCCTTTCAGTCCAAAAAATTGGTTCTTTTTCTTATAACTATAAATACAATACAAAACAACAGAAATAAATAGGCCACAATTATAAGAGTTATATGGCTTAGCATATATTCCCAATGTCCAGTCCATATGTATTTGGCACCTGACTTTAACATTCTACTATCTAACCATCTCCATGAGTTTAAAGTTCTATATCTAACTCAGCTTTCATACTAACTTGCCTCATAATTTTAAAAATATCTTCTTAGATCCAGAACACCCTCTTGATTCCTAAACAACTCAAAATTTAACTATGAGACTCTAGCTATCTATTCTTCAACCACCTCAGAGACCTGAGAGGGATAAATATATCTGATTATATAGGAAGTACAGGGCCTGCAGCTTCCAAAACTAAAAAATGACATACCAGTGGCTGCCTGGACAGTTCCCATTTTCTCTCCATACATTACAGCATCAATCTTCAGCCGTTTGGCCCCGTTTCTCTGACAGACATTGATTGTAAAGCAGGAATTATGAAGGACTGACCTACCCTGTCTTGGCAGAGCTAGGCTGTCGACTTACCTGCTTCCAAGTTTTGTCCTTTTTGGACAGAAGTCTGTCTACAGTTGAAGCAAGGGGTTTTTCTTGCCAAGAGAAAGGCTTACCACCAATTCAATCATTTCCCACTGGAGATTCTTCGATGCTCATCTTCTACTTGGAGTAGACTAGGGGGTGCTGTCAGGAGCTGACATGTCTCAATATCAAAAAATCTTAAGTTAAGAAAACATCTTTGGGGCTGGAGAGATGGCTCAGCCGTTAAAGACTAAGCTCACAACCAAAAATATAAGAAAACATCTTTGAGCCGGGCGGTGGTGGCACACGCCTTTAATCCCAGCACTTGGGAGGCAGAGGCAGGCGGATCTTTGCGAGTTCAAGGCCAGCCTGGTCTACAAAGTGAGTCCAGGACAGCCAGGGCTACACAGAGAAACCTTGTCTCGAAAAACCAAAAAAAAAAAAAAAAAAAAGAAAACATCTTTGCCATATTCTGCAGATCTCTTGAGGTTTTTGAAGATGCCCTATCTATCTCTTATATTTAGATAAGCAAATATTGCTTGTCTCTTAGCAACTTGATTTCTGAGTAGCTTAGAAAATAACTGTGATAGACTGTCATAGTAACTAACAAAATGACATGTTTTCATGACTATTAGTTTCCGTTTCTTAATTATCCTAAACAGTTTATGTCGGTTGGTAGCAAGAGGTCAAAATTTGACATTTCATTTTTAAGTATTACTACAAACAATACCTTTAAGAAGCGTTATCCTTAATTGTGTATCAATATATAAAGATCAATACCAATGTGGCCAAATATAATCTTAATTTTGTATCAATATACAAAGATCAATACTGATGTAGCCCAAAACAATCTTAATTTTACATCAATATACAAGGGTCAATACCATTGTGGCCAAATATAATCTTAATTTTGTATCAATATACAAAGATCAATACCGATGTAGCCCTATACAATCTTAATTTTGCATTAATATACAATGATCAATACCAATTTAGCCAAATATAATATTAATTTTGTATCAGTATACAAAGGTATTAGGCCATATTCAATAATCTGTCCTTTTTTCTTGATCTTTCCTATACTATGTCTATGTCCCATTTTTCTCAAGTCTGTTCACTCCTATATAGGAGAGGAAGAAGGATACAGAAAAGAAAAAGAGAGAAGTCCCTGGGTCTAACCTTCAAAACCCATTTAACAAGACCATTTAACAGCTTGTAGTCTTTTCCCCTAAATAACAAAATTTTCTATTATCTATCAAATAACCAAAGTGGGGGCAACACCCTCCCTACCTTCTGGGGATGGGACATTGTTCTCTTAAAATGACTTCCTGCTGATTTGGGACGTAGTAAACCTGTTTGGGGCCCAAATAAGAATGGAAAAATGGTTAAAAATGTTAATAGAATCATTTGATGTTCAGTCCTTTTGTGCTCAGCTATTTAGATGTCCTAAGAAGTTCATAGACAGAAGCTGATCTTCAGAGCTTTACTGAAGATCTGGCTGGAATAGTCTGTGGAGCTGAACGATCTTAGCGATTTTGAGTTGTTGTGGTTGTAGACTTTTGAGGAAACTGCTATTGAAGAAGTCTGCAAGGCTGGGTCATCTGGGCCACTCGTCTTCTTTGGTGTCTGATCTGTTTTCTGCTGAGGTTTCCGTTGTCCAGTTGTCCCTGGATTCCTTGAATGGATGCTTTAAATCTCCTGAAAGATAAGAACAGAGCCCTGCCCTAATCCTAACTCTGGGACAATTACCTTTTTTTTTGGGGGGGGGGTCACGTAATATTTTTCCTGGAGCAAATTTGTTTTTTTGACAATATATAAAGTATTACCGGGCTGGAGAGATGGCTCAGCGGTTAAGAGCACTGGCTGCTCTTCCAGAGGTCATGAGTTCAATTCCCAGCAACCACATGGTGTCTCACAACCATCGATAATGAAATCTGGTGCCCTCTTCTGGCCTGCAGATACACCTGCAGACAGAACACTGTATACATAATAAATAAATCTTTTAAAAAAAAAATAAAATAAATAAAGTATTACCTTTCAATCCGGATTAAAGAAGAAATTATTTGATATTTTGGAGCTAAACAAACCTTTAGTGTATATATTTTGAGATCTCAAAGCACAATTTGTTTGAATTGCAGCCTGCCTTTTGTAAGTAGCTTTTAAACTTAAATCTTTCCAAATCCTATGTGCCTGTCTCTGCATTCTAAGTTTTGGGATCAAAGACATGTGGTTCCCAACTGATGGGATTAAAGATGTGCTCCTTCACCCCTGGATCAAAGTTTTTCTCTGTTTAGAGCTTATTTTGTATCAGGTGGCCTTGAGCTCTGAGATCTGCCTGTTTCTGTCTCTAGTGTGTTGGGATTAAGGGTGTATTCTTCCCCAATGATGGGACTAAGGGTGTGCACCATCACCATCCTGTTTCTTGTAACTCTAGAATTTATAAGACAACTAACTCTATAGTGATCCTCCTGTCTCTACTGGAGGTAAAGGCATGGGCTAACACCATGCATTATTTTACCTTAGCTCTAAGTTTTTTCTATACCTCTACAAAAAAAAAGAACTTTTAAGCTGCTATCAAGTTTGTGCAATCTCTGTGGCCACCTGCAGTCTAACATTCTAATCTGAAATTAAGGCCATTTTCCTTTCATGCCAGTAAGGCAATTATACCTTTGGTAAATTAGAGTTTGAAATTTTTATATTTTATTTTTATTATATTTTTAAGCTTATTAACTCTTTTCTTTTTTTTTTTTTTTTTTTTTTTTTTTTTTTTTTTTTTTTTT
>CAJQZJ010001826.1:14402175-14465525 GCA_907164525.1 Lophiomys imhausi | reverse complement strand
TGGCCTATTTATTTCTGTTGTTTTGTATTGTATTTATAGTTATAAGAAAAAGAACCATTATTTGAACTGAAAGGGAGAGCTGTTGGGGGGAAAAAAGAAATACCTTAAACTAAAAAAAAGAAAAAGAAAGGAAGAGGATGGGGGGGTTGAGGGGGAGGAGGGTGGAAGGGTGGGACTGGAGGGGGGAGTAGGGAGGGGATTGTGATTGAGATGTAACTTGAAGAAATAAAAAATAAATTATTAAAAAAAAGACACCTAAGTATGAATCTCTCTTGAAAAGCCCCCCCCCCCCAAAAAAAGAATATTTGCTTTTTTAATTTTTTTTCTCAGACTCAATATATCATTGGCTAGAACATGCCAGAGTCTATTTTGGATAGAGTTCAGAGAGTTTTAGACCCAGAACACCTTCTTTCCAAGGAGCAGTATGTTTTAACTTATATAATCACCTTTGTGTTCTATGTTCACACTTGGCATTGTGACACATGGAAGAAGGTGGTTTTATGTTTAGGGAAGTTTGGCTTGTTTACTGACTGATCTACTCAGTAGCTCTCTGGACTTCAACAAATTAATTATATAATGTGTATGAACGTCAATTTCTTTATAAAAATAGTTAATTGACGTGTTAAAGACCGATTAAATCACAAATGTTGAGTGTTGTAGTATTTGGCATTTTGTAAACACTTGGTTTATATTCAGTTCCCTCTATTTATCCCTCTTAAAAGTCAAAAGGAAATTGGTCCTTTCTGGTGCTAACAACATTTGCATTGACATTTGCCATGTTTTTCTGAGTTGGTAATAGAGCTTGGACTACTTATAATATACCAGGAGCTTTTGGAGCATGTTTCTCAGTAAGATGTGTAGTGGTCAAAGGAAGAGCTCTGTAATAAGCTGGGGACAGGAGCTCCTGCTAAGAGTGCAGGTTGGTGGATCTCATCTCTGGCTTTGAGTCATGCTCTGATAGTCTCTAGCGTTGACCTCTTGGCCATTAATTTAACTCCCAAATTTCTACTCATTTTTTTTTTTTTTGCTTATTTATTGCTATAAGATGGTAGGAGTGCTTGTTATTTCTCTAGTCATTCTGAGGACCGAAAGAGAACTTATGTATGTAGCCCTTAGCTTAGTGTCGATCATGTTGTAGTAGCCTGCTTTTATTGGTTACTTACTGACAGTGTTATTCATATTGACAATGGAAAGGTAGGTAGACTGTGACACATTAGTCACATGTTTCAGAGTTCGCCTAGACTGAAAGCTGATCTGTGTGGACTCTTCATTGTTTGTAGGGAAACATCTCCTGGGTTAGTGATTTTATCAGTACTCTAGGGTGTATGATATATGTGAAGCATACATTAGGGACTCAGAGGCAGAATTCAGTGAGCTCTGTGAAGGATGTAAATTGTCAGAGCCTTGATTTAAAGCTGCAAGGGAAAAGAGGGGTGGGTGCTGGAAGAGGAGAGAAATGAGTTGGTAGACGCTTAGGGTTACGGAACAGCATGGTTAGAGCCAGACAATCTCAACTTGCTTCTAAAGTCCCACTTTAGGGCAGTCCTTGATTCTCTCTCTGCCTTATTCTCAGGAAGGCTGACCCCTTCGTGACAAAGATGGCCATGGCCATCTGTAGCCCTAGAATGACATCTACAGAGATTGTTTTCTTAAAGGTTTCAGCTTTCTGTGGGGTCATTGTGGGTCTCATGCCTGACTGTTCCTGGTTCTCTAGGGACGACACACTCCTGGAGTGTGTGAGTGTGAGAGTCAGCCCATCTGTAAAGAGAATGTAGAATTAGTGTCCAGCCAGGTAACTTGTTCCTTTTTGGGAATTCAGGAAGGAAGTGAATTTCCCCCTTCTGTGATAAGCGTACTAAAGCAGTTACTTTCCTGATGGCTTGCTTTCTTCTCTGTAGGATTGTTTTCTGTCAGGCTGTTCATGCATGAGGCAGCATAGCTCCCGAGCTCCTGGCCTCCATCCTACAAGTTCACTGCCCTTCCTGGTTGCCAGTACAAATATTACATTTCCATGTGTAGGAATTTTGTAGGCTGTTCAAACCTGTGAGAGGCAGTGAGCAGCCACATGACCTGAAACACATTCGTCCTTCTTATCATTGAGCATATTCTGTTGGTCTGCCCAGGATCTCAGCCATTATCTGCAGTACTAAAGACTTGAATACCATGAATGCTGCTCAAGCCTCACTGCTGTCATGTGATACAAATGTTTGAGTGAGAACGTCTTGCTAGCTCAGGTCACTTGTGGTTGGAATTGCATGAATAAAGGGAATGCCTCTTCCGTTCCTATTCTGCACTGTTTTTACCAGTGAATGTTTGTGTGGTTTAGAAAAGGCAAGACTTTGTTTTTTTTTTTTTTGAGATAGCCAGATGGAAACATTTCTGATAGTTAGCTTTGTGTCACTGTGCTAGACACTTTTCTTGTTTCTGGACAAAATCCCCAACAGATGCAAGAAGGGAAGAAAAGTTGTTTTATTATTATTATTATTATTAATCATCATCATCTTTGTCATTGTTGTTGTTATTATTAATTTTTTGAGGCAGAGATTCTCTGTATAGCCCTGGCTGTTCTGGAACTAATTCTATAGACCAGGCTGACCTAGAACTCAGAAATCTATGTGCTTCTGTCTTCCCAGTGCTGATATTAAAGGTGTGCACCACCATACCTGGCTTGTTATTTGTCTTTGACTCACCTTTAAGCAATACTGTGTGTCATGGTATGGAAAGCATGGTGACTAGAACTCCCTCCATGGCAGTAGGAGCTAAAGGCACGGCTTGTTACATATCATCAGATCAAGAAACAGAGGTAGCTCTGTTTAGATTAGAATGAGGGCTGGGTTCAGTCCTAAGCAACCTACTTCCTCCAGCCAGAGCCCCCCAAGGCAGTGCCGCCAGAGAGAGACCAGGTATCTGAACACATGAGTCCATGAGGGACCTTTCTCACCCAAACTCTACCAGTCACCATGGCAAAATAAGCATGCAAATAAGTTTGAAGAAGACAGATTTATTGGCTCAGTGTTTCAGGAGTTCCAGGCTGGCTTCACTTTGATAGGCAGAACACTGTGACAATGGGGACATGTGACAGAGAAGGCTATTCAGGCCCTAGCAGCTAAAAAGTAGAGAGGAACAGGAAGCGGTTGGAACAAGATACACCTCTAAAGTTATGCCTCTGTTGACACACTTTCTCTAACCTGGCTCCATCTCCTATGACTTCCCAATTCTACCATGAAATTATGAACCCATCAGTTGGATAATCAGTGACGTCATAGCCCTCAAGATCAAGTCACTTCCCAAAAAATCCCATCAGCAAAGCCTTTAATGTGAGCTTTCCTTCGTGAGGCCTTTCAAATGGAAGCGATAACACTTCCTCCTTGCCACTTGGCCATTGTCGTCAGATTCAATTTTTGTTTAAATGGAAATAGGGTCAGTTTTTAACAGGATCACCACACACTGTTCTGATCATACCTTAAGTTGCTGTGGCTTCAATCAGCACCATGCTGCTTGTCCTTGAGCTGCCTGGATGATTAATGGTGACCGGTCTATGAGAACTAGGGGCTTGAAGGTACAGGCTTCCTGATGACCAGCCTATCCGAGGACTAGGTCAGTAGTGGCCCTCATGAAATGTGGGTGAATGCGGATATTTGCTTTAATTTTCCTCAGTAGCCTTTTATAGTATTACTGGGTCATTTCAAGCTACCAAGACTGAATATTAGATTTACTTCTGAAAGGCAGGATTGTAGTAGAGTGAGTGACATGAGAGGTAAATACCAGAATTGAGATAATGGAACATGAAAGACTGTTTCACAGACAAACAAAACAAAACAAAACAAAACAAAACCTCTTTGTGGTACCCCAGAGCATGTTAGTCAGAAGGTCTCGAAGTATTCCCTTAGCACTAGGATTATGGGGGGTGAGAGTAGGGGGCACATTTGGATCCCACTGTGGGATCCAGTGGGGTTTGAGTAGTTGTCAGACAGTCTGGTTAGAGGAGAGCAGAGACAGTGTAGATTTCAAGAAGTGGTTCATCTCAGTTAACTGCAAACTAGAAATAGTTTTCAGAATTTTCTTACAGAACACACAGTGGGGCCTTACCACGCACTGTTTTCTTCCTGTGCTCTATACCCAGGAAGGGAGAAATTCTGATTTCTGAACTAGAGCAGCCAGAATGATGGACTTGGACCAGAGTCAGTGGGAAGAATGTATTGCTCAGAGCTGAACTGGCTTGCTGAGAAGAGTTTTAATATTTTTATTTTAGTTTTATTAATTTACCTTCTCATGTACATGAAAGAAACTGCTAAAAAATATTGAAAGTTCATAAGGTTGTATTAACAAAAGATCTCATACACGTGTCCTCCAGCCAGCAGACAGAACCAGTGCTATCAATTTGTTTTGTGTTCTTTCAGAGTTATTTTATGCAAGGACAAGTGAATTCATATGGACAGATAGACACACAGAAACTCATATGACAGGCACACTCATACATGTGTGTGCACACACACCCACACCATGCACATACTACATGTGCATGCACATAGACACACACCTCACGTACACACAACACTTGTATGAACACAGAACACAGGCACACTCACTTCCTATATGTTCATACCTTCCTTCCTTCCCTTTCTTTTCTTTCTTTTGTTTGTTGAGAAAGAGTTTCTCTGTGTAACAGCCCTGGCTGTCCTAGAACCTGGTTTATAGACCACACTGGCTGACCTCAAACTCACAGAGATCCCCCTGCTTCTGCCTCCCAAGTGCTGAGATTAAAGGCATACTTTTCTTTTTTAAAAAGGAATAATAATCTTAGTTTTTTCCATGCAAGAATAGTAAACAGCAAACTGTTCCTCATTCATATTGATGTCTGCATATTTTCTAACACCTTTCTATGCCCTCATGTAGTTAACAAAGTTCTTTTCTGATGGACATTTAAATTGTTTCCAAGTTTTTTCCTGTTTTCTAAGATGTTGTAGCAAGTAATCTTATATATGTGTGAGACTCTCACAATGGAACAGATGAGACAAGAGCATCTGTACCTGAAAGTTTGACATATTTTTAAATCTCCCTCTGTGGAATATAATGCTTATAACACCCATCAGCAATGTATGCTAGGAGAGGGCCAGGCCACTATTAAGTTGAACATGAAGGAAGAAAGGGAGAAAGAACTAAGGATAAATGTGAACAGGTTTAGCAGGTCAGAAGGGGTGGAACAGACCATGATTATGGGAGGTGTCGCCGATAGCTACACAGAGACAGAACCCTGGAAAGGGGAGTGGGTATTTGGCAAAGCGAGGTGAATATATAAAGTCAGCTGAGATCACCTACATTTTATGATTGGCAGCCCAAGGATGCAACAGTGCAGCCAAAGGCTCTGTCCTGCAGTGAGAAAGAGACTTGGGACTAGAGGAGATGGCCAGCCCTGGAGTTGGAGGTGTTAAGTTTCAGTGCCAGGTCTGAGGACTGAGACACACAAAACAACAACTTGTGGTTAGGGAAATGGCCCAGCAGACCTGGAGTGTATTACATGGTCCTGCAGAGGCAGAGGGAGGAAAACAGGTGTTTACCCAGCCTATGACCTACATCTCCAAACTCCCTGATACAGACAAGAAAGGAAGTGGAGGAAAGAGCAGCAGCTGTCTGGATCTTAAAAGTCCTCAGCGGAAGCTGTTACAATTCAGATATGTTTGGTTGTTTTTCTCACTTTTCTCACTCAGAGACTAGGGAACAAAAACTGGGGGAACTGCAACTTGGTTTCAATTTTGAAGCAAAACTAATAGAGTAGAGCTGTGAGGGTCTGAGAGTAAGTGGCACCTGTTACCCAGAATTCATGAAAATGATCAGGGTGAAGCTAGGCATAGGCGGGGTACTCTGAAAAGTGGAGAGATAAAAAGGCTGGGAACTCCAGGGAAGACATCTCAGTCATCCTGCACCACTGAGAAATAAAGTAGTTCCGACCATGCCATTTCCCATTCAGTTCAGTAAGAAGGAAGGGCTTAGCCTAGCCAGCCCTGAGGGAAACTGGATTTCATAGGAACCAGCACAAAAGATGGGAAGGGCATTTACTAAGGACAAAAGTGCCATATGAAGAAGGACAAACCCAAAGAAAGGACAATGCTGAACAATAGCCCTTTAAAAGAAAGGTATGTTTTTAACTAGAGGAAACAAAAAGTGGACTTGATTGCCTGTTAGAGGCACTGCAACAGTGAAGAATTGGGACAGTCCCCATAATGTAGCTGCCGGTGAGATTTTTGTTGTTTATTTTGTGTCTTCTGTCTTCGGTGCCAAGGGAGCTAATGCTGGACTTTGCACATGCTAGGTAAGTGGTGTGCCATGGAACTTCAGCCCCATCTCTGTATGTGAACTCAAGAAAGCTGGAATTGAATGATTCTCTTCTTAATCTTAAAACTAGCAAAAAAAAAAAAAAAAAAAAAGAAAGAAAGAAGAAGAAGAAGAAGAAGAAGAGGAAGAAGAAGAAGAAGAAGAAGAAAATTAGTTGGAAAGCCAAGCCTCTGAGGGGTCTGAGAAGCTTGAAAACAAAGTAGGACCTCACAGACCAGTGAGGTGCATCAGTGGTTGAAGGAGCTCACTACAACCACAACGACCTGCCTTCGAACCCTGGAACCCAGTCACAAGGTGGAAGGAGAGAACCAATTCCTCTAAGTTGCCTGCTGGCTTTGATATGAGGAACATCTTGGTGCACTCCTATACATACACAAACACACAATAACAAACAAAAGAAACCTTAATATTTAGAAAAAGATTGAGTCACATCTGAGACTGGGGAGATAGCTCTGGAGGGCCTGAGTTTCATTCTCAGAAGTTATAACCAAAAAAAAAAAAAATGCTGGGTGTTGTGGCATATAGGTGTAATCTGAAGGCTGGACAGAGACAGGAGGTCCCCTGGAGCTTACTGGCCAGCCAGCTTTGCCTAATTAGTGAGTTCTGGACCAGTGAGAAACCAAGTCCCCCAAAATGGTGGGCAATGACACTAGAAAAAACATTTCTTGGGACATATTTTGTCAAGGAATATAGGCTGATGTTAAAAGAAGCCTATTAGTATCAGGTTGGGATTAGAGTTGGGGGTCCATTGTCATGCATAAGCTTGGTATATGTTGGAGAGCTCACCTGTAAGCAGGTGTTGACATGTTTGGATGTATTGGTGGGTTCTGGCACCTGTGGCATAGATGCAGGTGAGGAGGGAGTGTGTGTGTGTGTGTGTGTGTGTGTGTGTGTGTGTGTGTGTGTGTGTACACACGTGCGCATGCGCACACACACATGACCCTGCTGCTGCTTCTGCTTGAATTAGGGATCTTCCAAACTCTGCCCCTCAGCCATTGACTTAGAAGAATGGCCATCTATTTTGGCACAAAGTAGTTATAAAACTTCAAGAGAGGTCCAAGGATGGAGGAGGCCTTGGTGAAAAACCATAACATGCATTTTTGTTCTATGAGAGAGGTACCTGGCTGTGGACTGAGGGGGCGCACCCTCTGCATACTTCCCTTTCTTCTCAGCTGCTCTCCCAAGGGGGTCTGCATCTGCCGGTGACTGACCTTAAATGCCTTTCTCTCCTTTCTCTTCCTTCTCACAGTCAGTTCTGAATGTGATCAGTGAGCTGCAGGAACAGATGTGCAGGCTGCAGCTGGACATCCACAGGCAGATTCAAGAGCGCCTATTACTCGATAGGGACCACCCTGAGGAGGTGGTGGCTGATGACCATGAGGTCAAGCCCCAGACCTGCAGCCAGGACTGTGCCCCTTTGGAGGGGTCACCTGTAGGAACCATACTTAAGTATCTCAGAGCATGTGTGTGCCATGTCTCAGCAGTGGAAGGCTGGGTTTCTCCTAACCAGAACTGTGTGCAGTGGCTTCGCATGAATCTGCTGTTGCCTCAGGTCAGAACTTGGCCTCACAGAGGCCTTTGTTGATATGACGTGGGCTGTGGGATCCTCTTCAAGCAAAGTTCAAGCAGGTGAGAGCAGCCCTTAGAAGACCATACTCCCCATCTTTAGGAATAGGATTGAGGTGTGTCACAGGCTCTGAGTGCTAGGGGATTTTAGCCAAAGGAAGACTCAGGATTCTCTTTTCCCAGTGTACAATCCAGATGCTTATTCCCCCATCCCCTGGACTGAGTGTTTAAATGAAGCTTCATTGTATGAATATCTTTAAGGGGGAAAAAAAACAGCATCATGAAAGGAAAAAAAATCCTTTCAAATCCATGTTTAAAGAAGTTAAGCCCCATCCCACCTAGAATAAACACAGCATCACCTAAATTTCTAGGAAAAATAATGCCCATATATAGTCACAGTACAGAGAGTTTATGACCTTTGGGGCCATATGCCAAAGAAGTCACAAGAACCCAGAAAGCAGTAGCCTATTCTTGAGTCTGTCTCCAGTGGACATGGTGCCCTATCAGAGCAAACTGAGCAGCCCTGCTAAGACAGGAGCAAAAGAGACAGACTCTTCCTTCTTGCTGGGCACTGGAACAGCTTAGACAGGGCCAACAATATTACTAGAAAATTATTCTGAATCTCTGGCAAGTCCAAATACACACCCAAAATTTTTGAAGCCAAGTGATGAAGATGAACTGCACAATACCAAGAAATACTTAACCCAGCTGTAAGTAATTTTTAATAAATATCTTACGAGATCCATGTGGAAGCAGTGTTACTTCATGGTAGTTTATCTCAGAATGCAAAGATGGCTAAGTCAGTTGAATAATGACTTGAGTATCAGGTATTCACTCATCAACAGCTATGTGCTAGGACCTTCTGGGTAAGAAGTTCACAGAAGAGAACAGAACTAGCCATTAGCAACCCTACAGATAACCCTTATAGGAGATCTATGGAGATCTCCTGTAACACCTGAGAGTCCTTTAGAGGGAGTGTGATGTGGAGGTGTGGGTAGCTTTGCTTGGGGAGGCTGAAGGATAGGCAGGAACTGACATGGTGGAGAGTTTAGAAAGAGAATGGCATATGTATAGAGGCGTAAATTGGGAAGAGGAGTTAAACATTCTCCAGTGTGACATGTTAAAGCTTTGCTGGGGCAGGCCAGGCTGGTCATGAGTTCAAGTTTAGAAGTTTGAGAAGTGGAGGAGTGCCATGATCATTTGGGTGTGTTAATGTTCCTCTAGATGTTTAGCAGTTGGGTTTTCCATAGGGCCAAGGTCACAAAGGACAAACCATTTGAAGATACTCAGGCTACCAGCACTCATTGCAAGACCAGAGTCATGGTTGTATGTTTCAGAGTCATGGAGGGAAACGAGACATTGTAACAATATTCTTGGACATAACATAGATAAAACTTGGACCCAAATAGAATTAAAAACCTGTATGCTAGTTCTTCTGATAAGTAATTGTTACCTAAACTGAGTGTCCATTAAATAAATTTTAACTCAAGTCAACACTGTTGGCAGAGCACATTGGTAGTACATGTTTAAATCCTCAGTATTTGGAAGGTAAAAGCAAGATTGCAAGTTTGAGGCCAATTTGTGCTATGCAGTGAGTTATACGCCAACCTGCATTATGAGAGATTCTATCTCAAAAAAACAGAATAAACCAACAAAGATAAAGTTGTTGTGTGCTGTCCCCTTTATTGAGGAAGTTTTCAACCAGGGGTTCTAGAGTCAGAAGATATGAGCTTGAATTCCTGCCCCACTTACTACATGTACAAATGTGTCTGTTAAAGTTGTTCAGACATCTCTTCCCCACTCAGTGAGCTTCACTGATTTCCCATCCACACAGCATTATGCTGTGTATGCTGATCTGTAGAATGCCCAGGCTCCCCAGTCTCATCTCCAGCACATGCCAACATCTAATCTCCACTGCAATGGCTTGCTCACTTTCTGCCTCCTATCTTGATTCCTCTGCTTGTCTTCCCTGTTTCTTCTTGTTTAACTTCCTCCTCTGAATGGGACACTCACACTGGCATCTGAATTTTGCACTTGGCATTGGATCGCTAAATCTTACTGGCTGTGATGCCTCAGAGGATTGCTGCCTCCTCTGGGTTCCCCACATTCAGCAAGAAAGATGTCCCCTGCTTCCTGCTCCTCCCTCTGCACCACTGGGGAGGTTGCCTCCACTTAACATCTCTGTTCATTCCACTCACAAGCTTGACCTCTCTGCTCGTGACACCTGTGCATGAGCTGGGCATGTCTCACGGGGGCGGCAATGTCAGAGGAAGGGGATGACAGAATAGAAGAAGAAGAGGATAATTTTGAGTTTTAGGCTGGCAAGGTAGCTTCATCAGCAAAGTGATGAGCATAGGGATCTGAGTTTCATCCCCATAATGTTTAAAAGAAACCAACAAAAACCAAAAAGACACTTGTAGTCCTAGCACTGTGGGGTAGAGACAGGTGGATCCCTGGGGCTTGCTTGCAAGCCAGCAAGAGACCTGTTCTTAAAAAAAAAAAAAAAAAAAAAAAAAGAATTAGAAAGGGGCTGGGGAAAATACCCCAGGGTTGTCCTCTGGCCTACACATGCACACGCAGATGCACATGTATGTACACAGCAGTTTCTTCCCTCTTATATCTGGAAGTCCCTGGCCTTCATTTTTAAATGCCCACAAAGCCTTTTGTGGGTCATGGACTGTGTTTAAAGTTCAGAGCCACCATTGTGGGGCCTGCTGAAGTTGCTGCTGGCCCCAGCTCCCTCTGCATGAGCTTTATCCAGATTGGAGACTCAGTGCATGCTGATTATCAGTCACAGCTTTGCCATTCTCCTTCTTCTCTCCAGGAGTTACTGCAAGAGCTCAAGCACCTCAAAATCAAAGTGGAAGAGCTGGAGAATGAAAGGAACCAGTATGAGTGGGAGCTGAAGGCCACTAAGGTAAAAGGCAGTATGGGCACCGGAAGAGGGGGAGGTTGTGCTGGAAGGGGGTTCACTGTCAGGGTTCCCTACAACTAAAGTTGGAAAATGCAAACCAGTCCCTCACAGTGCTGCCCAAACTGTAGCAGGCAGATCTGATGTAGAAAGGTTCCTCATGAGAGCCTGGGGAACTGAGTTCCCCCGTGAGAGCTACTGAGGTACCCCAGCCCTACTCCTTCCTCTGGCAGCATCCTACTGTCCCTTGTTGACTTAGCCAAGGAGGTCCTTAGGTGAGTGGACAGGCAGGTAAGTGACAGCAGTAGGTGACAAATCCTAAACAGAGTGAGGGAGAGTGAATGTCATTGTTTTGTTGGGGTTTTTGTTGTTGTTGTTGTTTTAATCATCTTAAACTTAGCGGTCTCTATTGTCAGTTTTCTTTCCTTTTTTAAAAAAAAATTACTGGGCTGGAGAGATGGCTCAGCGGTTAAGAGCACTGGCTGCTCTTCCAGAGGTCATGAGTTCAATTCCCAGCAACCACATGGTGGCTCACAACCATCCATAATGAAATCTGGTGCCCTCTTCTGGCCTGCAGATACACCTGCAGACAGAACACTGTATACATAATAAATAAATCTTTAAAAAAAAAATTACTATGTATTTTATATATATTAAATATATAAGTGTATATATAATACATGTACACATATATGCATATAATATAAAATAAAGCATATATATATATATATATATACACATATACACACACATACCTGTATACCAGAAGATCACATTATAGATGGTTGTGAGTCACCATGTGGTTGTTAGGAATTGAACCCAAGACCTCTGGGAGGGCAGCCAGTGCTCTTAACAGCTAAGCCATCTTTCCAACCTTTATTGCCAGTTTTCTAAAAAATACATGCTTTAGTTTTAAAAATGAATGCATTCCCAAGTTTTTCAATCAGAGCAGTTTTACTATATTGGGGAACTTGCTGTGTAAAGGAAACAAAATAGATTCGTTAGTGAGATACCTTTTTTCCCTCTTTTTTGTTTAGTTATTCCTCGTTGAACTGCAGGGTTAAAAGTAGTGGGTTAACTAGGTATGATGGGGTATTTGTCATCCCAATACTCGGGATATTGAATCAGGAGGATAACTTGGAGTTTAAGGCCATCTTGGACTACATAGTGGGTTCCAGGCCAGCCTGGGCTACATAACATTCTTTTTGTCTCAGGAAACAACAGCAACAACAAAACAAACAAAAACGAAAATTGATTTATTTTTTGTGTTACATATTATATCTTAAAAATGTCAAATTAGTTGTCAAGTGAACATTAGGAAATGTCACATTAAAACATAATTGTGCTATTTTTAGGGTGTGTGTGTAAGTAACAGGGAAGGGAAGGTGGGAAGGTGTTTGTGTTTGGATATGCATGTACCCTGGCTACCTGTGCAGGTCAGGATGACTTGGAGAATGGGTTCTCTTAGGGTGCCAAGTTTGGGTGGCAAGAGCTTTTACCTGCTGAGCCATCTTTCCAGCCCAGAAATCTGTTGTTTGAAAAATATATAATAAATTAAAAAATGAATAGAAGAGCACAAAAACTCCCAACACACAGCAGTAAATGTTGGAGGAGACAAAAGATCTGATCACCTTGATTTGTTCACTGTCATTGTGGGGCTGTGTCACATTATCACACTGTGGCCTCTGGGGAGGGACAGATAGTATGAATGAATGAAGAGGGCTTCATTTGGGTATCAGGAGGAGGAAGGAAACTCTTTACCAGCCCTAGATCAGGTTTCTGTTGGAGGAAGCTGCCCCTTAAGAGAAGACACGTCTGCCTTTCCCTGGTCATCCACTGGTGACACCTGCTGATGCACATGGGCATTTTAGTGCTCAGTTTGTGTTGAAGTGTTAAAGACAATACTTTGGAGGGTCTGAGAAAATGGTTCAGTTTGGTGAATACAATGCCTGTCAAGTAAGTCCGAGGACCTGAAATCAGTCTCCAGGACCATGCACAAAGTCAAGCGTGGAGACTCTCATAACTGTGACTCACTCTGTCACCGGGGATGTGGAGGCATGTAGATCCCTGGGGGTCACTGGCTAGCCAAAGCCATGAGCCACAGATCATGGTGGGATACCTTATTCAAAAGAAGAAGGTGAACATCTGAGAAACAACCAAGCCTGTCCTCTGTTTTTCACACAGAGTCATGTACATGTCCACAAACATGCATAGGCATGTGTACATGCATTCAGACACACAAATACTTTTGATTAGAATTTTTGTGAGTTCATTTGTATCTTTACTTTTCCTAAAGTTAATTGTTAATTATTAAAAAGTAATGCTTGTACAAAATTTCAAGCCATAAAATAGAAATTAAAAGAGGGCCTTGTGTAGTAGCACATCTTTAATCCCAGCACTCAGGAGGCAGAGGCAGACAGATCTGTGAGTTTGAGACCAGCATGGTCTACAGAGTGAGTTCCAGGCCAACTAGAGCTACACAGTGAAACCCTGTCTCAAAAATAAACCAAGAGGCTGGGCAGATGGCTGGCTCAGCAGTTAAGAGCACCAGCTACTCTTCCAGAATACTCAGATTCAATTATCAGAACTTACATGGTGGACCTTACATTCTTAACTGTAGTTTTAGGGGACCCAACAACCTCCTCTGGCTTCTGCCATCACTGCCTGCATGTGGTACATAAATAAACATGCAGGCAAAATACCTGTACACATAAAATAATTTAAAATTTTTGTTTTAGAAGAAAGAAAAGAATAAAACTCATGCAGATCACCCAGCCACTACTACCATTGTTCATATTTCCTTCCTACTAGGTATTTTTCTTTATGGCCCTACTCCATTTTTTCCTCAGTTTCTGGTGATTGATGATATATGTATGTATATTGTGCTTCTTTTCCATTGAAATATTTATGCTTTCTTAAGTTAATAAGAAAGAACAATTGAGCATGTTAGTATTCATATAATCATATTTCCATGTACAAATATAAAATAACCATTTTACAGATGACAAAATGGAGGCCTAGAGAGACTGAGTAACTCTGCCACATTCCCAGGACCAGTCAGGCCTAGCCTGGTGAGGGACTGTTATCTGAGGACAGACAGCCTTGTGAGTGCTGGGCTTTATTGTCACTGATTCTAAGAGTCTTGTTTTTCCAGTAGCTCAAAACTTTTCCACTGCAGCACTCACTCCTGCAAGTCCAGCCCTGGTGAAACCTTTGAAGTCACACACACTACCCTTTGTTATAAAACCAAGGAACTCTTTTCCTTTTAATTCACCCAAGCTCTCTGCCTTGGCATGTGGACCCATGAGATACGGGCTGAAGCGTCTTTAATGATTACCAGGTGTGAAATACTTCCTGCCAGAACCCACCCAGCCCTTTGCACACTTTCCTTTTTCAAGTTGGAAAATAGTGTAGTAGATGTGTTTGATGCTGATTTTGTTGGTAAGGAACATGAGACTTTCAGTGGCCAAGGTGAGGTTTGGCCCAGTCTCCTCTTTCTGTGCTTTCCTGTGCCTTCCTGCAGTGGCAGTTTCTCCACCTGAAGTCCTTCCTATGTTTGTAAGCTGTTCAGTTTTCTGTGCAAGCCTCCTTAGTCCCTAAAGGTGGCTCATCTTCAGTGCAAGTAGCAGTAGAGTTTGTCCCCTGAGCTTAGTAAGACATAGCCCTGTAGGGATGCACAATATCCTTTTGTGCCCTGAAGGCATCCAGAGAATCCATCCCTACCCTGCAGGCACTCAGAGAGAGCACCCATCCCTGCCCTGCAGGCACCCAAGCACCTATCCCTACCCTGCAGGCACTCAGAGCACCCATCCCTGCAGGCACGCAAAGCACCCATCTCAGCTTCACTGCCAGGCTTCTGATAGTCTTAGACCTCTGGCAGCAGAGTGCTGGCTTTTATGAGTGAGATAGCCATTGCTTTCATGGTTCTGGATAGGGCTTCCCATCTATCTGTAAGTAAGGTAGCCTTCTAAGGATAGCAGAGAACCTGTAGTTTTTCCATGTTCTTTGGCCATTCCAGTGTAAAAGTTGCACTTGATCTGTGCAGTCTTTGGCATAGGCTCATATTTTGAATCCTTGGTCCCCAGTTGATGGAACTGTCTGGGAAGAATTAGAAGGTGTGGTCTTGTTGGAAGAGATGTGTCATTGGGGGTGGGTTTTAAGGTTTGGAAAGCCTATGCCATTCTTAGTTAGCTCTCTTTGCCTCATTCCTGTGGTTATGATACAAGCTCTCAGCAATTGCTTCAGTTTCATGCCTGCCTATCTGCTATCATGCTCCCTGCCATCATGGTCATGTCTCAGCCTCTGAAACTGTAAGCCCCAGTAAACTTTCTCCTATAAGTTGCTTTGTTCATGGTGTTTAATCACAGCAATAGAAAAGTAACTAAGGCAGGAGCTATAGTACATCAGTGGCCTCATGCAGAAGCCAGCCTCTAGGAGAAGAGACTCTAGCCCAGGTGCTACCCTCTGTCTCAGTAGGCCTGCTTCACTGAAGTCTCTCTGTGGGGCTTGCAGATAAGCATCACATTGGATTTTTTTCTGTCTTTTTTTTCCCCACATTGGATTTGTAACAGAGATCATCCTGTCCACACTAAAGAACCATAGGCAAGGAGTCAAGCAAGAAAAGTTGAGAGATTTATTTCCAAAGAATATCCTGACCATTGTGGAAATGAGATGCATTTGGGTTGAGGATCCTAAAGCTTGAGTTGTCAGAAGCTATTGGCACCATTATCCATAAGCCAATGGTCACGTGCAGCACAAATGACATGTAGTTTGTCACTATGCATCTCAGTAAGATGGATGGAATAGCCAGATTTGGCTTTCTCGATACTGGGTACAGCCCAGAAGTGGAGGAATGGGCTCTATGGTGAGCTTTGCAATAAGGAAATCTGACCTTACACCTCCTATCTTTCTTTACATCTTTGTGAATGTGAAGAAAGGTTTATTCAGCATCATTGGGAAGGGCTGAGGAATACCAAGTCTCACAAGAATGGCCTTTATTCATCTTATTAACCTGGTAACATACAGCCAGGAGTGCTTGGAGCTCTCCTGTGGAGCAGCAGGTCTGGAGGGTGGAGTTCTACATGAAAGCAGACTAGGGGGAGTGGGTGAAGTTCTGCATTGGAGCAGCAGGCTGGCTGATGATGTCTTATGATGAAGCAGAGAGACTGAGGTATGTGAAACTCTACATTGGAGCAGGCTGGCAGAGTGGGTGGCATTCAGCATTGGAGCACATGGTCTCAAGTTGGCATCTGTTATGTTTTGAATGAGAATGACCTCCCATAGGCTCATATATTCCAATGTCTAGTCTCTAGTTAGTGAACTGTTTAGAAAAGGATTAGGAGGTGTGGCCTTGTTAGAGGAGTTGTGTCATGCGGGATGGGCTTTGAGTTTTCAAAAGTCCATGCCAGGCCAGATCTCTCTCTTGCGTGGCCCTGTGGATCATGATGTAAAGCTCTCAGCTACTGCTCCAGCACCATGCCTGTCTGCTTCCTGTCATGATGATAATGGATTAACTCTTTGAAACTATAAGCAAGCTCCCAAATAAAATGCTTTCTTTTATAAGAGTTGCCCTTGTCATGGTGTCTGTTCACAGCAATAGTACAGCAACTAAGACAGAATCCTTGCCTGGTCACTCATTGGCTGTCTGATTTCACATGGAAGCATGTACTGCTTTTGCTTTCTCCCAGTATTTTTAGGAATATTGTTTTTCCCATGGGTTCTTATGAGATTGCATGAGATTTGAAAGTAGTAAGAACAATGGCTGCAGGGTGGGTGTTCAGTGTGATAACACTGAGCAAGACCTGGTAGGGAGAAGAGCCACCAATAGGACCAGTGCTCATTTGATTCCTTGCTGCTGTTCAGTGATTCACTTGGGCCCCACATTATACTCTGATGACCAGAGTTGGATTATGGTTAGATTCCTACATGGCAAACAGTGGGCAGGGTAGATGTGTTTGCTGTGTGTCCTATTGGTCAAAGCTCAGTTCTAACCACTTTCTTGGTTTGATGTTCAGAATAAAGCTTTTTCCTAAGGGAAGGAATAGGATAGAAAGAACTGTTTCTATGATAGCAGTATTTGCTGGGCTTCTAATGTGTGATAAGTATTAGAGCTAGTCACTTATAATGGTTATATTATGTAGTCTTCCCACAGGCCCTGAAGTAAGTAAGAGCTATGGAGCCAGGATTCAGAAAGGTGCAATTATTTGTCCAAGTTCATCCAACTGGGACATGAGAGGTCCTAGATTTGTTTGGCTCAGAGGGCCTCATGGAGTGAGACAGAAAGTGCTCTGGTTTTCTAATGAGTCTGGAAAGCATGGATAACAATGCACAGTTCTGTGTGTGAGCCTGTTATACATAGTGGAGATGTGTGTGTGTGTGTGTGTGTGTGTGTGTGTGTGTGTGTGTGTGTGTGTGTGTGTGTGTGTGCCATATGCTTATATATTTTCCCTTCAAAAAAAGAGTATATATACTAAACACACTCTAAAGCTTGAATGTATACACATGGGGAAGCATGCAACTGTGCCTGGGTGTTGGGCAAAAGCATTGACTGGCCAAAAGAAGAGTATCAAAGGAGGGAGCTCTTGGCTGACCTCAAAATCACAGTAGCTATTTGGTTTCCACTCCATTTCTAAAGTGTGATAGAAAGGTGGAGTTGCATATAATTGTTACAGTGGCATATCTAAATGAGTATGTTTATCTTGGGAGAGGAAAAACCACATGCAAAATCAACAGTTTCACTCGTGCAGCAGGGATCGAGCTTTCCCAGTGTATGTAGTGGCAACTCCTCTGGCCTCAGTTTTACCTGTGCGTTACAGAGCAGGGAAGAGAGAGAGCTTGGTCAGAGAAAGGGATGCAGGAGCGAGGTGATGGCAGAGTGAGTTTACTCTGCAGGGTTCCACCCACTGGGGAGGGTGGTTATCCACTCTCACTCCTTACCTGTGTCCTTCACTCCTCCTGTCTCTTGGGGTCCAGTGGGCTATGGGCTATGACATGAAGTGGTTTGATATGAGCTGGAAGTCTCTCTGACCTGAAAGGGATTCTCTGTTGCTTTTTCAGGCTGAGGTAGCCCAGCTGCAAGAACAGGTGGCCCTAAAAGATGCAGAAATTGAGCGTCTTCACAGCCAACTCTCCCGGAGTGCAGCTCTCCACAATGACCATACAGATCGAGGTGACTAGTTTGAGTGACTGTGACAGAACACATTGTCTTAGGCCCTGGGCCTACTCTTTATACGTGGGCATACATCTGTGAATGAGTGTGTGTGTGCCTGCATGTGTGGGTGTGAATGATATGCACATACATGCATCTGTGTGTGTGTGAATATGTACTTATGTGTACATGTGTGCTTGCCTGTGAAGCTGAGTTCTGGTGTGGGATCATTGCCCCCCCCCTCCATTATCTAGAATACTCAGCTCTGAAAGCTTTTCTCACAACCTTGTTTGAAGCTCTATGCAGCTGCCTCTGGAGCTTTCTTTCCTAAAAACCACCTGATTTCATTGGATTGAAAGGCCTTGCTTCAGTTTTACCATCAAAGAGGAGGCTTAGCAGTCATCCTACCTGGCATTTGTGCAAGGCCCTGAGATTACAAAAGCAAGCCAATTCCTTGTCATCCTTAGAGCTCCCCTTAAATGTCATTTTTTTTGGGAAGCTCTTCCTGGCCACCCAACCTCAAGTAGGTAACTCTGGTCCTGTTATTCTTGTATTCAACAGCCTCTTGTCCCCAACACAGCTCATACTATAACTTAGCAGTGCTGTATTTTGGGAGGTCTTGAGGTCACTCTACTCTGACTCAAGGATTTTACCTTCATTTAAAGAAAACCAGGTTTGGTGGTGTACGTCTTTAATCCCGGTACTTGGGAGGCAGAGGCAGGTGGATCTCTGAGTTTGAGGCCCAGCCTGGTCTGCAAAGTCCAGGGCAGCCAGGGCTACACAGAGAAACCCTGTCTTGAAAAGCAAAGGAAAGCAAAAATAATAATAAAGTAAATAAAAACACCTCAGAACCTAGCACAATATTTGGCCCACCCTAAAATTGAATCATTGAATAAGTGAAATGATACTGGATGTTCCCGGGGGAGTTCAAGTCTTGCGAATTAAAAACAGAAGAAACCCTCAAATATTCTTCTTAAGATACATAGTATGTTTGTGGCCATTCTCTGAGGGTATGGGAAGATCAAACATGTCCAAGGTCCTCTACTTGGCACCTATGTACTGAACAATCAGCCCTGGGTTCTGCCACTGTCTAGCCTTATTTTGGCCTCAGCACTGCCTAGTTTGGACCTCCAGCTAGAGTGAGAACACTCTCTAGCCTTGTCTGAGCTTGAAGAAGACAGTGGTGACTCTCAGGCTCACCCCGCCCCATTCTCTCACAGGTAACCTTCTCATGCTTCGGCTTTCGTTTATGCCCAGTCAGGCTGAGTTCTGACCAGTGCAAACAGTTTTACCAGTCTTTATCTGAAATTACCCTCCCACCCTCAGCACCCCTGCCTCTCCCCAGACAAACTGAGTGGCGGAGCTGATGTTGGCGTCAGGAGCCTACTCTGAGAGTGAGCTCCTGTAACTGCTCACACAAAGTCCACACATATCCCGATGCTGTTCTCATGAACTATCTATCACAAAGGAAACGAGATATCTGTCCTGGGATCCCTTGCTCTCTTATACTGGTCCTATACAACATGTCTTCCTGTTGCATATCTCATTTTAGGATTAAGTGTAATTTTTTTTTTCTAGAATATCCAAGTCCATGCCAATTCCAAAATCTCTAAGAATCTCACAAATGGCCTCTTCCTCTTTCAGGCATTGACCATTGCCCTCACTTTTCAGACTGGGAAGAAGCCAGCCATGTCTCCATCGAATCTCAATTTGGAGAAAGCCATTGTTTTTCTACCATGGACCAACACAGAGGCTGGTCCATATGTCTGACGAAGTGTCGTTGCTCTCCCTTAACCATAATATTTGCTTTTCTGAAAGATTTTTGATTCTTTCTGTCAGTTTTGAGTAAATGATATTTTTTTATTTTTCCCCTCGATGCCTGTCTAGAAAGAGAAGATAAAACACTAGGTTCTTCATAAGTATATTCAACAAACGTCTGATGAGGCCCACTGTGCCTGACACCATCCCAGGCTCTTTGGATTAATAAAAAGGAGCCACATTCACATGTCAAGTCTTTAAGGTTAAACATTAAGGGTCATCAGCATATGTTAATAGGTGTCAGCATTTGTGCAAGTAACTTCTTCTATACCGCCATTCTTTTAGATCAGGAAATCCACCGTCTGAAGATGGGGATGGAGACACTGCTGGTTGCCAATGAGGATAAGGTGAGACAGCTTCTGTGGCACCCTGTCCTCTCCTGGCAGGGTCTCTAACTCTTCGTTCCCTTCTGCTCTCTGCTCTTCTGGACAGTGCCATGCTTTCACTGACAACATGTGTTAAGATAACAGCTTTTACCACTAGAGACTCGGCTTCATTACTTGTTTATGATGCCTGAGATCTTCACCTAAATTGAATCTCCCAAAGGTAGCTTAGAGCCCTTCCTCTTCATGGTGTTGTGGTGAAAAACCCCTGTAAGCACATGTCACAACTCAGAAAACTTAGCAACTGCTCCACATGTGCAAATTTACTGCTCCGTGGTTGAACTATCATAGAGACACTTAGCAGCATGCAGTGCCTCAGTTTACCCCGCTACATTATCGAATCTGATTCCTGCATAATCACAAAATAACCACATCTTTCCCCTCACTAAGCTATGATTAAATATGACTTTTGAGGGTATGGATTATATGGATCCCATTGGGCACCATCTGTCGAATGAATATTAAGAGTTAATATTCATTCATATTATTAATAAGGACTAATTACTCCTTAATCAACAATTTCCCTAAATAACCACACATGGAGACCATGATTCACTCAAGGCTAAACACAGAGCTGAGCATAAAATCTAGTCTACTACCCTATCAATATTTTCCACCCTTCCAAAGTCCCCAATACTTGCTGTTACTATCTTCTCTTGAATCCATCCTTTCTCCTTCCTTCCTGCCTCTCTCTCTTCCTCATGCTCCTCTGCTCCCCCTAAAAAGCCATGTCCTTTGTTTTGCTTTCCTTTCCCTGCTCAGCACAGTGTCACCAATTTATTCTCCAATTGGAGAAATTTATGAGAGTCGAGAGTTGCAAACGTCATTTTGGGTATATGAGGGTCAGCTTGTAAAGTAAGGAGGAAGACAGGGGACAAGAAGTTAACATTTGAATATAAGCAGCAGAAGACAAATCACGACTCGTGTAATTTACCTGTCACAGTAGAACTATCAGAGACACTTAGCAGCATGCAGTGCCTCAGTTTACCCTTCTACCCTATTGTATCTGATTCCTGCATAATCATAAAATAACCACATCCATACACAGAAAAATACCTAACTAATGTAAATAATGTCTCTGAGAATCATAGCCCCACATTTTCAGTTGAAGAAAGAGACTCAAAACGCTTGGATAATTTTGCACAGAGTCACGTGACCAGGGGATAGGAGAACTAAGATTCCAAACCCATGTATTTCAGGATCTGTGTGACCTGAGTGCCCAGACTGTAGCATTGAAAGAATGGTTCCTTTGTAGGAATATCCTGTTGTATAAAAGTACTTCAGACTCCCAAGGGATGTGTGAGGAGAGTAGGATATGTCTTATGTGTGTAGCTCCAGAGAGTGACATGAGAATGAGGCATAGTTCATCAAGGCTATTTCTGGAGAGTATGAAGCAGAGTGGATGCCTCTTCAGGGGTATGTCACTGACTCTTGACCCACACCTTCAGATAGGGCCGTGAGTGTCTATAGTGACTGACCACTGGGCTCAGGGACCCTAACCTCTCTTTGGGGGTCCTTAGCCTTCTTCTATGGGATTGTCTTCATTGTGCTCCAACTAAAGTTGACTAGGGACAAGTGGTGGTGTTAATCTTGATCTGCTCTTTATACCACGGCAGGACCGTCGGATAGAGGAGCTGACAGGGTTGTTGAACCAGTACCTAAGGGTGAAGGAGATTGTGATGGCAACTCAAGGTAAGAGAAGGAGGAGCCCCCATTTCCCCTGAAAGATAGTTTGTCTGTTATGTCAGAGACGGGAGCAATTCTACTATCAAGTCCTTTGACCCCCTAGTTGGAGATGTATTGGACAGCGGATTGTGTGTAGACTCTTAGATGGTATGGATGGTGATTTCCTGAAATTTTACCAAAATGGTAGTCAGGTCAGATCTTCTAGGGACTTCCCATTGAGTTTTAGCTCTTGGGAAGCCTTTCCAGTAGGAGGTCTGCAGTCTGTCTTCTTAGGATCACCACTTTGAGGCAGTGATTGGCATCAAACTGGGTCAGTCAGAGTCCTCCTGGGCCTCAGAGCTTGCCAGTTTCTCACAGGATCTGTAGTTCCCTGCAGATGAAGAAGACACATAGGGGACTTCCACAAGCCGCCAGGTGCCCAGGTTGCCACAGAAAGTCATGTTTCATGTTTTCCACTCAGACCAGTGCAGCATACAAGCACCTTGTATGTTCATATGAGCACAGAGGTGCTCATGTGCCCCAGACGCTAGACCTGGCTCCCATTGCTAATCCTGCAGGAGTCGTTAAGTTATTTCTCACAGATGGATTGTTTGAAGGATATCTGATTCTGGCTGAGCTACTGACTCTAAAAACAAACCTTGTCTCTGCTGGCGTAGGAACTGACTGGTTCCTGCCCAAGGTACCTGCCAGGCCCCATACACATGTCGCAGCCTCTTTTCTCTAAGCCTTTGTGATCTTGGGCCAAATCCCTCATAGGATCTGATTGCCCTTGGCCAATAAATAAGAAGTTGGAAACAAGAAGTGTCTTACCTCTGTTCCAGGGATAAACTTTAACCTTAAAGTGATCTCCATAGCAACCCTTGATTGGATTGCCCTAAAGAATTTTCCCAATCACACTATTAATGTCTCTTTATGCAGTAATTACTTTTCCTCTTGCTCTGGACAAGTACCTGACAAGAAGAAAGATAAGAGAGGAAAAATTCATTTTGGCTCACAGTTTGGAGGCACAGTGTGCTACGGTAACAGGAGTGTGTTGCTAGAACTCCTTGTATTCTGGTTTGCCAGGAAATGGAAAGGCTGGTCAGAAATGGGTTGAGCAGTAACCCTTAAGTGTCACCACTCAGCCCAGCAGTCCACTTTGTCCAATGAGACTCCACCTCCAAAAGGCCTCACAGGCTCCCAAAATAGCAGTACTAGCTGAGAACCAAACACATGAGCCTGTGACAGACATTCTATGCTCAAACCATAACATTTTACCTGTGTCTTAATCTTTCTTGTTTTTGAGACGGAGTGGAGTCAAGTCCCCAAGCTGAAGCAATCCTTCTCAGTATTTGTTAATGAATATCAAACACCATTAGGGTTTCATGGTATGAGTTTTTGAGCAAGTTTGACAATAGTGATTTACCACTATTACTTTAATATTTCCAGGGCCTTCAGAGAGAACCCTCTCAATCAATGAAGATGAAATAGAGGGAAGCTTCAGAAAATGGAATGCCACAAATAAAAGCCCAGAGGAAGTACTGAAGCAAGAGGTACTGCACTTCCTCCCATAATATACAGTTCAGCTGCCATTGGAGCTTGCATTGACCTAGAGAGGCATCCAGCAGACACCTATCCATTATACATCCTAACTGATGAATACTTCAGTCCAGGAGATGGTCCTCAAGCTTTGACAAGATTTGGGGAAATAAGGACCCAGGCTCAGGCCTGAGTTCTGGCTAGGGACAGAATGGTACTACTGGAATTCTGAAAGGCAGGAATATTCCTCTTTATTGGGTTCCTGTTTATCTTTCCTCTCTGGCATGAAGCACAGAACAAGGATGGTGTTTGTTTTATTTACCAAGGCTTCTCCAGGGTCTTCAGTCATGACTTATACTAGTGGACTTCAGCATACTTGAATGAGTATGTCCCTCTTGACCATGTAGAGAGACACAGGCATCTTTCACAGTAATGCATCCCTGCCTCACACATGTCTCCGTCAGCCCCTCTAAGCAGCATGAGGATTTTCTTATCTTCACTTTAAGATCTGGCCCTGCTGTATCACCTTCTAGAATATGGTTAAACACAGATGAACAAAGATCAAACTGAAAATGATTATGTAACAGTCCAGCTTAACCATTTCTTTAAGGAAGGACCAGATGTCATCCCCTGATATGCCCCACCTCCCATTATTGACTCCATGAAAATACGTTATGCTACTGGTTGTTTTATATCTGAGAAGTAGTCAGGACTCACTCAGTTTGTCTGGCGGTGGCTGACACGAGCAGTGTGCACGGCTCAGTTCTCATGATATCCTATACGGGCTCTTGTTTTCCTGCAGTAAGACCGAGGTTCAAAAAGGGTGAATAGGTAGATAGAAGAACAGGACTTGAACCCAGGTGTATCTGACCAGCAAGCTCAGGTTTTTAATATGTGTGCTATGATATTAGAGATTTTCTGAGCAAATCCTAAAAGCCTGAGGCCTGAGGGAAAAGACAGGGCTCTGTGGTCAGTGCAGCAGTGAAGACAGAACTATGTCCTATCATCCTCATTGTCACTGGCTCACCCTGAGATAATGTTTCCTTTTTTTCCTTCCCAATGAACCCCTTCTCACTTCTCACAGTTCAGCCCCCGTGTTCTCCCCTCTGAAGCCATGTCACAATCTACCCATGGAGAGGGAAGTGCCCCCTCCTTCCCAAGTTATGTTATCAATGTCAGTGCCACAGACAGGTGACATGGTCCCTTTATCTTTGCTTATAAATCTGCCTCCTGGTGTGGCCTGTGCTTCATTCCTAGTATAAGGCTGGCAAGCAATAGATTGTATGGATGTTGCTGAGTGACTGTACCACTATGTTCCTCTCACTGAGAGTCACAGAGTTTGACTAATGGCTCCCTTAAGCCAAAGGGAGTGCTTTGGGTAGTGTAGGGCAGTAACCCACTGAATGAAAAAAGATAAAGAGACAAGCCATGAAAGGACAGAGGCAGTGGTGGCCCCAAGTCTTGGGAGTCTGCTGCTGGGATCTGTTTTAGATCTAGGACTTAGGGACAGAGAGTGGTTTGACCCTAGTGACTTGGTATGCCTGCTGTCTCTCAGAAAGAGCTTGGTGTATTACTTGATCCCTAGTGAGGATTTCTTGACAAGGCAAAGCACCCATATGGGTGCACTCACCCCTCACCATAACTGTAGCCAGGGGCAGAAATGTTATTCTCAGAGGAGTCATCAATTGGAAAGGTTGGTTCCCAAGTGGTAACTGCCTTCCACTGCTGCTTTTTTGTTTATGAAATAGGTATCACCACGATGCAGCTCTCCCAGCCCAGGGCCACCTCCTTTGCCACAGAAATCATTGGAGACCAGGTAGGAGAATTAAATATCTCTCTCTTCATGGGGCTCACAAGGTAGATGGTGACTGGGCAGGTGTGGTGAGCATAGCCACAAGGTTCAAGTCACAGTATCAAGCCAACTTCTCCTGGCTACTGAGGGGTTTCATCTTCCATAGGCAGAAGTCACTAACCCTGAGGAAAGACCAAGCCAGGGGACTCCTTGGCTATAACCCCTCCCTTCCTCAGTAGCTACTGGTAGCACTGCCCCCTTTCTCTGCATTTGATGTCCTTGGCAGAATAACCCCTACGAAGACACGGATTCCCTGAGCTGACTGTTCAGGATAGGTAGAGGTAGAATGGAGGGTTGCAGGATCCTAGGCCATGATTCAAGCTATGGCTGCCTGGTGTGCTTGCCTCCTCTCAAAGGAGGTGCTTGCATCTTCCTACCCATATTTCATTTGGATTTCAAGACAAGGCAACATAAACACTTTTCCTCCACCCTGACTCTGCGAACACTGGGCTTCCTCAGGGAAACCTAGTAGTCATCTCTTATCAGTACCACACACTGTTGGGTCAGGCTGCCCCCAAGGTCTTACTTCATATGTGGGCTACCTCTATAAGGGTGATTTCTCTCCGACCTTTCCTCCAAGCCTAAGGTAGGCTGCTAGTTAAGCATCTAACATGCCCTGTGCGTAAATGACACCAAGTGACTCCTTTTCCATGGTTACTATGATTCCTTTCTGTGTTTATCCAGGGCTCAAAAGAAACTCTCCTGTAGTCTGGAAGACTTGAGACGCGAATCTGGGGATAAGGTCAGCTCATCATTTGCCTGTGCCAGTTTCTGAGTTACTCCTTTGGACCTAGTGCTGGGATGTGTGGGTGGACACAAGCAGGTTTTGGGAAATCACAGGAGCAGGAAGGATCAGCAATGTCAGAGCCATATGCCACATCAAGCCACAGATGATCATAGATTCTGGCCTTGTCTCCCTCCCTAGTGTACCTGGGATATCTGCATGGATATGAATGAAGGAGTAATGTAGGTAAAGGGGGTGATGTCAGGAGTACAGCCTGGGGTAATCTAGAAGATTAGAGAGGTAGATTAAAATAAAAACTCTGGAAATATCTGAGGAGGGCTTTGTGGCCCCCTGTGTGAGGATGTGCTTGACTATGTGACTGGGCCCAGTGTTGCAGGGAACAATGAAAGGCTTTGAGTTTAGCAGTGACTAATCACAGAGTCTTGCCATGATGGAGTCTCTGGTGAGCCATGCCTCATACTGTCCCCTGATCTTTGTCAGAGTGACATGGTGGAGGTCCACAGAAGTTGGAGTTGACAGGAGGCAATCCACAGTCATGCGCCTCTTGTTCCATTGGTCAGAGTGCTGGCAACCACCCAGGATATCTGTTCACTGGCGAGACAGTGGTTTGTTTGTTGCTGTGGGTGGTGATCATCTGACATGAAGGAGTAGGGCAAGGCACTTACATATCAGTGCATCAGATGTAAGCAGGGTGGTGGTTCTGAGTTGCTGATTGTGACTAACACAGCTCTCTTTTTCTTCTTATGTTTGACTCCTTCTTGTCACTCTGTAGTGTGTCAATGGGAACCAACTGTCTCTGGTGGGAGAGCCCAAGGTACATTCATTTATATCCATATCACCTGTCCTTGGTTATAATGTTTGCTAGAGTATTTTAGCAAGGAATAGCTCTTGTAGCCTTAAAATATGTCAACTGAAAGAGTTAAGAAGGAATGAGGAAAAGGGAAATGTCATTGTTGTGTGGTCCGTATGTCCGTATGCATAATGCACTTTCTCTGCCATTATTTGTGGTGTACCATTTATCATTGTCACTTCTGCTTTGAAGGCTCAGAGAAACTGACCTTTAACACACAGAAGAGTGTTGGCAATCCTCCTGTGCTGAGATGGGCACAGTTAAAAACACAGGGGTGCACTCAGTCTGTCTTCATGAACAAGTCATATTATAAAAACTCCATTAGAACTCATTCTCTCCTAGAGTCCTGCAGTAGCAGATGATTACAGTCCTTAGGCTATTAGACAAATACTGAGCTCACAGTAAACTAAAGCTTTGTATAATTAGTGTCAGCTTCACCCAACCACCATGGTAAGGGGAACACACAATGCATGGCCCTTCTGTCTCCTGGTTGTCGCCTGAGAAGGCTGCTTATGTTTTCATGCCATTATGGCAGAATGGGGCATTTCTGCTCTTCTAACTCTTTGTGGAAGAAAGACCTCATCAGTACTCTTGGATCAGGAACTGACTTCTCTTTACTTCTGTATTTATGGCAGCCAGTGCTATGGTTAGCCAGCCTTTCCTCGGGTCATGGAGATTGTTATAAAATGTCTTCTGCCTGCTCTTCTATCCCAGTGCTTTGGACACACAATCTTTTGTATTCTGTGGCCCCTTGGCAAAGCTTTGGGGCTCAGCCATCACTCTTCCAGGCTCAGCTTCAGAGAAGCCATTCACACTTGTCTCTAAGCAACAGATGTAAGTGGCTACCTACTCCTTTGGGGATGCAGCTGGTTCATCATTCATGATTTAAGACACAGTTGCTCACCATGGAGGATGAGTGATTCAGGACCACTTATGGAGAGTACACATTCCAGGTTGAGACTAGTTCTCCCACACCTTTGATCATAATTACAATCTTATGAAACTTCAGTTAGCTCAACATGAGCACTCTTCCCACCACACACACACACACCCTCATCCCAGCACCATTCCACAGGTATAATAGTTTTCCCACAGCATCTCCTTACTATGGTGCCTGGGCTTAAACTAAGGCTCTTTATGCCTGAGTGTTCCTTGTGTTCCAGCCACCATTGCGTTCTGACTGCTAGCCATGTCTCCTGTGTTCTTCTTGCTGTGCACCCCTGACTTGATCTCCTGTGGAATGTCAGTCTCTCCTACTCTCAACATCAAGTCCCTCCAAGCCCCTGTAATTGCTTTCTTCTCAGGGCTGTACATTGTCTTCCCTTGTATGTGGGTCAGCCCCCTTCAGTGCCCTAGGGTGGATGGGCACGGAATTTTATATGCAGCCTATGGTTGCTTTTCTGAAGCTAGGATCTGCTCTTCTTGATTGCTGTCCCCCTTGGACCTGGCCTGTTATGTTTTCCACACTTCTGTTTGTCTGCTGAAGGCTGTTCGTTGGATTCTGTGCATGTTATTTTTCAAAATAGCTCAGGGGAGGACTGTCAGAAATGACCCAACAGAGGTTAAATAGAAAGGACTTTCCGTGAGTCATTCTGACCTGAAGTTTAGCCCTCTCTGTATTGGTAGGGCATCCTTTTGTTCTGATTTAAAGCAGCTGGGTAAGAGGTTCTGCCCTGCTCTTTGGCTCCCCACAGCTGGGGTTATTCTTGAGGACAGGAAACAGGACTTCAGGTATTCCTGTTTATACCTTCCTGGTTTGCCTTGACATGGCACTTCTTTCTCCATAGTGAATCGTTCCCTCAGCTTTGGTTCTTGGCTGAAGCAAAGCTTAGAAATTCCATTGCCCTCTGTTCCTTATTGGTTTGGGGCTTCACTCCTCCCTGGGTTAGGGCATATTTTCTTTGTACCCAAGCTCTTCAGAGAACTCTCTGGACAGTCATAGTCAAGGTCTTTCTGCTGTCTTGGCCCTATGCTGAGGGATCTTATGTGGTGACTCAACAAAAAGCCCATATTGAGAGTCCATCCCCCATTTTGTCTTTCTTTCTTCCTTTTTTTTTTTTTTTTTTTTTGAGACAGGGTTTCTCTGTGTATCCTTGGCTGTCTTGGAATCACTTTGTAGACCAGGCTGGCCTTGAACTCACAGAAATCCACCTGCCTCTGCCTCCCAAGTGCTGGGACTAAGGGGTGCGCACCACTCCCAGCAATTACAGACAGCTGTGAACTGCCATATGGGTGCTGGGATTTGAACCTGGATCCTTTGGAAGGACAGCCAGTGCTCTTAACCACTGACCCATCTCTCCAGCCCCCATTTTGTATTTCTTATGGAAGATGGAACTTGATATCAGGCTCTTTGATTCTCTAAACTTAAAACAACGATTTTATTTTGTATGTGGAGCACATGAGTCAGAGGTCAACTTAGGGCAGTGGTTTTTCACCATATCCCTCACTGAAGCAGGACCTCTCTTGTTGCTTCTGTTGCTGCCCTCCTCACTGCAGGCTAGCTGACTTCACTGCAGGCCAGGTGATCTCACTGCAGGCCAGAAGATCTCACTGCAGGCCAGATGATCTCACTGCAGGCTAGCTGACTTCACTGCAGGTTAACTGATTTCACTGCAGGCTGGCTGACCTTCAAACTTCTGAGAGATTTTACTGTCTCTGCCTCATCTCATCATAGTGGGATTATAGATGTTGCCACCACATCTGACTTTTATGTGGGTTCCAGAAACTGAGCTTGGGCCATTGGTCTTGTGTAGCTAGCTCCTTTATCTGCAGAGCCATCTTCCCACAATTCTCTGTTTTGATTACTCCTTTCCCATGGTCTGAGTCTGAGTATCAAAATAATCCAAGATGCTTGTTAAAAAGACAGACTCTTAAAGTGGGTTCATATTCAGAGGGCCTGATTCATAGGGCCAGGGAGGAGCATGTGAATTGGTAGTGTTTTTCACAGTGAGTGTGAGGCAGTGGATGAGCTAGCTGGTCCACATGTCTGATCATGTCTGACCTCTCTGCCCTGCAGGTCCCATTACTAGCTTGAAGTTGTCGTGATGTTCATCTCTAGAAGTTCTGACATGTCTACTCATGGACCAAATTTCTTTAACAATCTCATCTTCTCTCTCCATATGTCTTGTTTCTGAGCTCATCTGTGGAGGCTCTTGTCAGTGTGCAGTGAATGAACTGAATTTCAAATAGCGCTTAGGACACGGAAGCCAACCGAATTCAGAAATATACTGAACACTTGACTTTCCGTGAATGAAGCTTCAGAAGGTGTCTTTGTCTTGGCAGTCATCTGGCCCCATTCTGACTTGCCAGTTTAAAATCGGTTCTGCCTCTCCTATTACTTTTCTTCTGGGACTAGTCAAGTGAGTCATGGTTGAGTCGGTGATGTCATCTTTTTTTCTCTTTGTACTTACATTTGCAATGCTATCTGTTTTTCTCAGGTTTATAGTGTTAATGATCTTTATATACTTCTTGACAAAATAAGTGCTCGTCTTTCTTTTTAAGTCAGCTTGCTTTATTGGGATTTCTTTTTAGCCAAAATCCAGCCACTGGACTTGGTTGCATCAAGGTGGTACTTCAAAGAGGATGCTTCTAAGTTCCTGTAGATTCTAATGTGACTGCTGGAGCATGGCCTTCCATCAGCCATGGTCATTGTAATCTGTGCTCATAACTAAGTCCTTACAGAGATCTGGCTTGCTCTAGTCTGAATAAGAGTCAAGAAAGCAAGTACAGGGAGAGCATGGAAACCTGGACCAGACTATTCTTGCTCTCCTTTCCCTCAGGATCAACAAAAATACGAGCTAGCAAAGTGTGGATTGTGATTTTTGAAGAGCCCATGAGAATTCACAACTATGAATTCACTGGATCTCTATCATGGGACAAATGGCACAGGGCTCCTTTTTGAGAGAAGTTACAGTCATCTCTGGATTTGGGCTTGATGCCATCTCGGTCTCACTGTGTGGTAAATATTTACCTTTCTCCTAGACTAGGAGAAATGATCTTAGAAGGATCTTTGAGTCACGCTAAGTGAAAAGTGACTCTTGGAAAAAGGGTCTGTGCACACAATGATTTCCTAACTGGTTTGAACTGAAGTCTGAGGGTTAATTTGGCATCTCTCCCTCCCTCTCCTTCCCTTAGGACAGCTCTTTTCTGGCAGAGCAGAAATACCCTACATTACCTGGGAAGCTCTCAGGAACTACACCCAATGGAGAAGCTGCCCAGTCTTCTCCTGCTGCCTCCCCACAGCCTGACTCTTCTGGGAGCAGCCTGGGGAAGCTGAGTGAGTGTCCAGCCCCTGAGTTGGTGGCTTCAGGAAAAGTATCCTAAACATTTATAGTTACTGTAGCTATAACTGTAGGCCACAATTAAGAATGGTGGGGATAGTTCCTGGTCATGTTGTGTCCCAAAGTGTCCCTACTTTTAAAGATTCTTCTGTCTGTCCATTTCTCCTCGAATCCCCACCTGTCATCTCCACTATTGCCCCCCTCCTCCAGCATCTCCATCTACTCTTTATATCCCTGCTTCCTCCCTCGGTCACCACGATCTTCTCTCCTGTGTCTGCCTTTGATGTAGCCCCTGTTACCACTAAACTGACAGTATACACTGTCAAATATTCTGTATACATGCAAATATTCTCCCAAGTTAGAATATTTCCTTAGGCAAATGTGGTCAGCAGCAGAGGATTGGATGTGGTCCAGCGGGGAATGCTTTGGTGTCCCCAGAGTTCTCCCTACCAACCCCTAACTCCTTCACCTGACTGATCCCTGGATTACCTTATGCTTTATTTCTCGAACCCCAGTTCTTCCCTGGGGTCCAGATAAACCTTTAAATAACTATGTTCAATCATATGCAGAACTGCTTTGGTTTGTTGTCATATGAATCTTGGTGCCTGTGCAGGGGCTGTCTATGACTTAGAGTGTACCCCCACCCACTAGTGACCCTTCCTCCCTCTCTGAGGACACCTCAGGTTGTGAGGAAGTGCCATCAGGGTTCTTTGGCCTGATGTTTCCTCTCAGCATGCTGACCCTGTGGGCCAGGCTTAGTCTTCCTTTCCCTTGTCCTTTGTGGGATTGTTTTCCTTTCTGTTTGAGTTTTTCTCTTTTGCTCCATGATACTCTTTTTATTTCTTTGCTTCCTCATTACTGTTGGGCTGGACTTTGGCCTCTCTTGCTTCTTCATGTGGCTTCTCTGCTTCTGGGCTGCTGGAGATCGCGGCTGGAGTGTCAGTGCCCCCGCATTAGGTACTGTGACTGTTCCAGGTGAGGTAGAATGTGATAATACCTTTGTTTTCAATTTCTGATGCCCTGCCCACATTCCAAAGTCTCCCTCTGATTAAATAACAAGCTCCTTGTTGCAATAGTCTACAATTACTTAGCCCTCAAAGTCTTAGAATTTGAACACACACACACACACACACACACACACACACACACACACACACACACACACACAAAATAAGTAAGCTGGGCGGTAGTGGTGCACGCCTTAATCCCAGCACTTGGGAGGCAGAGGCAGGCGGATCTCTGTGAGTTCAAGGCCAGCCTGGTCTACAAAGTGAGTCCAGGACAGCCAGACCTCTTATACAGAGAAACCCTGTCTCGAAAAACCAAAAAAAAGAATTTGAAGACACTAAATCACTCAGATTCCCAACACTGGCCTGAGTAGTTCTTAGTGAAAGTCCTTAGAGGTGCCCTCAAGCTGTTTTGGCTCCTGGTATCTTTGTATGAACCTCGGTCCTAAAGGCAACACTGGGAAGAGTGTTCTGGATTCCCACAGAAGGATAGTCCAGGTGTGTGTTGGGTGGGGGGGTTCCAAAGGTATCCTCTCCCTCTCATTCACATGCTTTTCATCCTGCCCACCTTAGGAGACACAGAAAGTGGTTGGGAAGATGCAGTTGTGGCCAATGAGCTCTCATCTACTTCATCCGGTACTGAGTCAAGCCCCCAGTCTCCCCTGACACCAGATGGCAAACGGAGCCCCAAAGGCATCAAGAAATTCTGGGGAAAGTAAGTGGGTGGTAATGGTTGTCATCGTGTATTTAGACAACAGAGGCCGTGTGAGCCTTTGCTGCATTCCACGTGTGCGTAGCTGCAAAAGCAGAACAGTCACGTTCAGAGAGAAGAATGTGAGTTATCTCTTGGGTCTCAGAAGAAGTGTGACAGACACTCATCAAGTACAGATAGTTGCTGTGTGTCTTTCATTGTAGGCGTCCCTCAGCCCCACATCCCTGCTCCTGTCTCAGGACATTACACAACCTGGCTTCTGAAGAGGCACAGCCGACAGCGCATTCTTCTTTCTTAGGAGCCAGTCTGTGTCTCATATAATCTTTTAAAGACTAAAGACCAAATATTTGCTAGTCCATCTGATTCATTCTGATCAGAGGCAGACCCGGAGTCTCCCCAAAGGCACCAACCTTCACTTTGATCCTGTGAGGAGTGGCCCAAATCCCAGAGTTAGGCTTAGAATTGAATGTAGAGTCTGGTGGAACCACTGTCATAGGTCATCTTCCCTGGCTTCAGGATAGGGAATGGGAAGGGCATTGTCCAGAGCCCTGAGCCTGGCCTCTCTAGCCCCTCACAGTCTCTGTGGATTCCTCTCTGTGCAGAATCCGAAGAACTCAGTCAGGAAACTTCAACACTGATGCACCAGGGATGGCAGAATTTCGACGAGGTGGCCTCCGGGCAACTGCAGGGCCAAGGCTTTCTAGGACCAGGGACACCAAGGGACAGAAATGGTAAGGTTCCACCCAGCCGATCTGCAAAGAACTTTACGAAATCCTGGCCAGGATGTGGTGCAAGCAGAGCTGGATGCTCCACAGCCTCAGAGGCTAAAGGCAGGAGTCTTTCATACAGAACTTGTGTGCTTGACATGAGTGGGTATGCTCACACTTACAGTTGCTGAGGTAAGGCATGAGACTCCCTGCAGCTGCAAAAAGTTGAGGTAGGAAGGCTATGTTAGTTACTTTTCTAGGTTTATCAAACAAACAGAAAAACACCAAAAACTGACAAAAACAACTTGAGAAAGGAAGAGATTATTCTGGCTTACAGCCCATCATGATGGGGAAGGCATGATGGCAGGAGCTTGAGGTGGCTGCTCACATCTGCAGTCAGGAAGCAGAAAGAGAGACGATGAACGCTGGTGCTCAGCTCACTCCCTCCTTTGTGTCTATCCCACTCAGCTGATGGGGTGATGCTACCTGAAGTGAGGGTGGGTCTTACTACTTCGATTAAGCCAATCTCATGGAAGAGCCCAGAGATTTGTCTTCCAGGTAATAGTAGATCCTGTCAGAGCCACTGTTAATGGCTCTCCTCCCCTGCCACTCATTCTCAGTGACGCCAATCAGAGCAGATTCTAGAATCCCAAAGCTAGGCTGGTATCTCTGTTCAATCACATCCTGACTGGAAACTGCACGCTGCTACCTAGTCTCTGCACCATATGTGAAGTGGGGATTGAAAATAAGGATTTTGTTAAAGTTTAATTAGAATCATGTGAGCTACTGCGCCTCTCATCCAGGCACCAGCCACCTGCCACTCTAGGCTCAACAACATCCTCTTGTCCTTTTGGGAAAGAGAACTTGCCCTCTTACCTGCCTCTGGGCCAGTGTCCTCCTCCTACAGACGCTGTGAAGAGTCTTGGGGCAGCCTGCACCTGCCAGCATCCCTCATACCTGCACTGCAGCAAATTGCACTGAGAAGTGGTAAATGAAGGGGGCTCCCAAAATGCTGAGTTTCACATGACTGTCCCATCATGCCCTAGTAAAATGACACAAAAACAGCAGATCTGGTTGGAGGCATCCCTGATGGACACTCCCCCATTACTCTTCTTACTCCTCTCTTGCTTTCCTTGTTCTAAGAGATCATCTCCCACAAACTGCACTGTGGATCCTTGATCACATGTGGTGAAACTCCTTTTCTTATCAGCAGCCCGTGTGACATGGGCACCTCCAGCAGAATCTCTGGAAGCCTACTTTGCAGAGCCAGCTTGGTTGGAATGTGCTACTTAAAATCTAACCAAAGTGAAATGAACTTTCTTATTTGTCCTCAGGATTGACACACACCAGGGAAAGAGGTTCAGGAGATGCTCACAATGCAAACACTAGTTCTCAGAAATAGCACAGTTATTCAACTGAGAGAAAAGAGTGTTTCCTGAAATGTGTTCTATTGTTCACAAGCCTGCTGTGTCCTTTTCTCTCCCACTCCTCAAGGAAGGGACCCTTAACTTATTGCCACCCTGAAATTTCGAAACTTTGCCAGATCTTCGTACTGTTTGAGGCAGAGGACTTTCCCACACTTACCTCTGCACTGATGGGTATCTTCAAACCTGTATTATAATCCATGGTCAAAGGAGGGGAGTGATGCTGATTCTTATAATCTTGCATATATATCTTTAGTAAATACCAGCCTTCAGTCGGCTATCGAATCTAAGGGCACAATCTAAAAAGGTGTTAGTCAATTTGGAGGCAAAGAAAGCTTACCTGTATATTCCATTAGATATTGTCATTTGACAATCAAGTTTTCTAATTTAGACATTTTGTTTCTGGGTTTTCAGAGATGAGAATGCAAAGGTACAGTAAACTTCAGAGATTGGTTTTTGGCCCAATTCTGGCTGTGTCTTTATGGATTGAGTGTGGAGGAGGAATCCTCCTGCCAGGGTAGAAGAACATCTCTAAGAACAGCCAGTTCCTATCTCCCCAGAACCTGGGATAGCAATGTCAGGAGCTCCCTCTGCCGGAGAAGGGAGCTACAGTGCCAGGGACTGATTGCTGGAATGTCTTTGTGCTTTTTCCACATGACAATGGTTGATGAAGGGAAGAAGAATGAGGAAATCCTGACGATTTGCTTTGTTTTTCTTGATGATGCCTGTGATAACAAAGATGAAATTTCCCTGGAGGAAAAAAAAAGATTGTAATTAAGCTTAAGGAGAATATAATTACATGCCAATGCCCTCTGGCATGTAATTTGTAAATATTTAATGCATAAACCTTTAAAAAAAAAAAACTTGCCTCTAACATTCTTGGGGGAACGCCCGGTTCCTGAGAGCTCCCAGTCCTAGTTCTTTTTTCAACGAAAATTATGCATTTTGTATTTTGATAATGTTTTATAGAAAACTGCAGATCATGGAAAAACAAATTTTATTGTTTCATTCCCTCAGGTAAGGTCTTACTGATTTATATCCATTAGCACACATCTATACATCCTATACAGAGAGAGGCTGTTGCCACCACAGCCTTAATACAATTAATTATGTATTCAAGGTCTTTCTCTGTTTAATTTTTTTCTATTCTTACAGAGAACTCCACAAGCTTACAGTTTTTGTCAGTTTACTTTTCACATTTGTCAGTTTAGTTTGTGAATTTTCTGTACTGTGGGCCAGTTTTCATTAATATTTGGTATAGATTTCTGTCCACTTTCTGCATATTGAGGTAAGCCATGCCTGGCACTTATGGTAAGACAGTTTGGGGCTTGTAGCAGAATTTTACTTTTGATAATGATACTTTGATAAATGAAAAATTTCAATTTATACATAATGAGGTTCATTGACTTCTTTGTTTCTGTTTTGGGGGACAGATTTTAGATAGATGTGGAGGTGCTGAATCTGATACTGTGGGAATAAGAAGGGTGGGTGGGGGGGGAGGTGTACAGAAGAGTGAGTGGGAAGATATCAAAGATGAAGACATAATTGTATCTGGATTGCCTTGAATTGTCCACAGGACAGGGGTTTTCAAATGATAATGTCAGAAGCACTAACTTCCCTCCTTCAGAGGGGAGATGTCCCTCTGATATATAGAATGTTTTCCTCAGTTTCCAGAAATTAAAAAAAGAGAGAATGAAATGAAACCTATGCATGTGTGAAACAAAAGTGATAAAGTAAACATTGACATAGAAATTCTTTTGTTAAGAAACAAAATATAGGGCTGAGGATGTGACTCGGCCAGTACAGTGCCCACTGTGCAAGAGTAAGGACTTGGGTTGAGATCTCCAACAGCTTGGGAAAAGTCAAGTATGGTGGCTGCAATCGTAGTGCTGAGGGAGGGGCCTGGAGACATGCAGTTCCTTGGAGCTTGGTGGCCAGTCAGTCTAGCCAGTTGATGACTCAGGATTCAGTGAGAGACCTTGACTCAAAATATAAGATCGAGAATGATGAAAGGCACCTGGTGTTAACTTTTGGGTTCCAAACACACAATGTGTACACATGCATATACCCACATATGAGTGTAGCACACAGGCATGTATGCACACATGACCACGCAAAAGAAACAAATTAAAAAGCTGGGTATGGTGACTCATATTTATAATGCTAGCATTTGAAAGGTATACTGCCAAAAGTTCAAGGTGATAAGGCCTCATCTTAAAACACAAAGTACTAAAATAAAACAAAGCAAATTATAAGCCAGAATGTCAGATCACATCTAAAGCAGTAAAGGCAGGAGATAAGCTTCATATAGAAGTGGTGGAGAGAAAGTTGATATTCATGTAAAGTGAGTCACGTGAGCTCACTACAAAAGCTTGTCATTTCTTGATGATTTTATATACTATAGTGTGTAGCAAGTGGCTTTTACTATTTTTTATATTATTCACTCCATTTATTTTACTGTACTTAATACCTTATGCCTCCCTTCCACCCCTAGTTCCTTCTAATCCCCCAATACTAGGTGGGAGAGAAAGAAGGTTAGAGGGAACAGGGACGGAGTTCTCTTTAGGCTACTTACTGCTGATTAGGGTCCTTGGGTTCTTGTGGGTAATATCACAGTCTCAGTAGAAGTCTAGCAAACGAGGAGACAGCAGCAAGAAGGACAAGCAGCAGTTTGGGGGAGGACCAGCAGCTGGGAGAGCAGCAACCTCTTTCTTTGTACCCCTTTCTCTTCTTTGTAGAGCCCCATTTCTCCTACTCCTTTGTAGATTCTCTTCTCCTATTTCTTTGTAGAGCCCCTTTCTCTTTCCTCCTTCTTTGTAAGCTCCCTTCTCCTCGTGGCTCTGGTTTTTTATTCCTCTCTCCCAAGTCCTCAGAGTTTACATGCTGCAGCTGGCTAAGCCACGCCCCTGCTAGCTCCTGAGACAGTTAATACTTTACACCTGTGTCTTAAGCAGCCTCAAACCTGGAATTAAACAAAAACATTCTCTTAATTGGTTTCAATAAACTCATATACCACAGGAGTGACATCAACAAAAAGCAGCATAAATCTGTTGATCCTGCTGGAAGGACACAGACAACACACACTGTTTAAAGGGTTGATTGACTACCACACTGGAAACCCTGAACTGTGTAGTGTTGTTGCTGACATAATAGAAATTTTCTGAATTGGCACCAGTGACTCTGAAAATGGACATGCCTGTGCCAGTTTTAAATTGTGGAGCTGATGCTGCTTTCGTAGTTCTTATAAGATGCTTTAGCTCTGTTGCAGAGCATTTGCCGAACATACATAAAGCCCTTCTTTCCATCCCCAGCACTGGACATAGTGGGGCACACCTGTCATCTCAGCATGCCTGTGTTGGAGGAGGCAGAAGGTTCAGAAGTTCAAGGTCAATCTTAGCTACAAATTGAGTCTGGGATCAGTCTAAGCTACTTAGGTACACACACACGCAAGTAGATACTAGCAGTCAAGCTAGAAAACAGACTGAAGTTGACATGAAGTTCTGTTCTCATAGAAAGTATTACAGAGCTATGGTCACAGTACACACCTAAAATGTGAGGGTGGTAAAGTACTACAGAGGTATATCTAGGAATTGACTTAAAATTTCCAAAAGCTATATACAGATTCAATGCAATTCCTATCAAAATACTAACACAATTCTTTATAGACCTGGAAAAAACAACTCTCAACTTAAAATGGGATAACAAAAAACCCAGAATAGCTAAATCAATCCTGTACAATCCCAGATTTCAAGCTATACTACAGAAGAGCAATAGTAATAAAAACAGCATGGTACTGGTATAGAAACAGACCAGTAGATCAATGGAATCGAATTGAAGACCCAGAAATGAACCCACACACCTATGGTCACTTAATTTTTGACAAAGAAGCCAAAACCATACAATGGGAAAAGGACAGCATCTTCAATTAATGGTGCTGGTCTAACTGGATTTCAACATGTAAAAGAATGAAATTAGACCCATACTTATCACCTGGCACAAAACTTAAGTCCAAGTGGATCAAAGACCTTAACATAAAGCCCAACACACTAAATCTTAATAGAAGAGAAAGTGCGGAAAAACCTCAAACTCATTGGCACAGGTGACAATTTCCTGAGCAGAACACCAATAGCCCAGGCTCTAAGACCAATAATCAATAAATGGGACCTCATGAAACTGAAAAGCTTCTGTACAGCAAAGGACACTGTCATTTGAACAAAACGGCAGCCTACAGATTGGGAAAAGATCTTTACCAACCCCACTTCTGACAGAGGGCGGCTAATATCCAAAATTTATAAAGAACTCAAGAAATTAAACACCAAGAATCCAAATAATCCAATAAAAAATGGGAAACAGAGTTAAACTGAGAATTCACAAAGGAATAATCTCTAATGGCAGTGAGACATTTGAAAAAAATGCTCAACATCCTTAATCATCTTAGAAATGCAACTCAAGATGACTCTGAGATTCCATCTCACACCTGTCAGAATGGCTAAGATCAAAAGCTCAAATGACAGCACATGCTGGCCGAGGGTGTGGAGAAAGGGGAACACTCCTCCATTGCTGGTGGGAGTGCAGGCTTGTGCAACCACTATGGAGGTCAGTCTGGCCATATCTTAGAAAACTTGGAGTAGCCCTACCTCGAGACCCAGTCATACCACTTCACCAATCCACAAGGACATATCATCATCTATGTTTATAGCAGCTTTATTTGTAATAGTTAGAAACTGGAAACAACCCAGATGTCCCTCAACTGATGAATGGTTAGGAAAATTTTGGTACATTTACACAATGGAATACTACTCAGCTATCAGAAACACCGAAATCATACAATTTGCAGCCAAATGGATGGAACTAGAAAAGCTCATCCTGAGTGAGCTAACCCAGACTTAGAGAGATGCACATGGCATCTACTCACTTATAATTGGATTTTAGCCATATAATACAGGATAACTATCCTACAACCAACACACCAAAAAGGTCAGGAACATAGACTTTGTTACCTATTAATGGGACAGTTTGCCCTAGGGGTGCTACCATATAGCCCCCCACTGCAAGAGGATGCTCTTAGCCCTCATATGACTGTTGAACTGAGAGGGTCAGATATGTAGGGACACTCCACATTGGAGGAGGGGGATAGGTGGGAGAGGTAGGAGAGGGTGGGAGGGTGGAATTGGGAGGGGTGGAAAGAGGGCAGTATGATGGAGATGTAACTTGATGTAATAAATAAGCATAATAAATTTTTTTTTAATTTTGTAAGGTGTGGTTCATGTTAAATTTGTAATTTTTTAGAGTGTTTTCTCATTCCAAATTTTATATTTTCTATACAGACGGCACCCTAATTTGTATAAATTTTAGTCTTATAAAACCTGAATCTGCACCTATTTGAGCCTTACTGAAACTGAAGCCCTAGGCTAGAAGTGTTCAGTATCTATACCAGCATTTATTCTAGAATGCCGACTTCTTTCTGGCTCTTTAAGGAGTTCCCTGTTTAGCCAAGTATTCAAAAAGTTCTTAAACACATTCCTGCAGGTTAAGCATTCACCTGGCCCTCGGTATCCAGGAGTGTGTCTATAGATTCAACCAAATGAGGCTGCACAGTGTTGGTAGTCCTAAAATGGTTACATAGACGATACTGAATCTACATAGACTTTCTTCTTGTCACTCCCTAACAATAAAGTGTAACATCTGCCCCTGCTGTTTGTGTTGCATTAGGTGTGGTGAGTAATCTGGTAATCTGGGCATTATTTAAAGTATTTAGGAGGATGTGTATAGTTTCTATGTAAACCCTAGATTTTATATATGAGGCTGGAACATCCTCCAGGAATCATCCTCCATGGGTACCAGGGGAGAACTGTACTTTGCCAGAAGAGAATCTCTCTGAATAGCTAGTCTTTTCGATCCATAAATCCCCATTTATATTTAGAACTGAATATGAAGTTGTTTTTTCCACCCTCCCCTCATGACTCAGTTGGGATTTTGAATGTGCCATTACATTCATGCTTCAAATGAAAAATTTATGTCCTTAAGAATGGATGGTTTTCAATACCTAGGCTTCCTGTCTAGGAACATGACCTAGCTCTTCATTTATTCATGTCTTTTTCTTTCTTTCTTTTTAATGTGCTCACTTGAGTGTTACAGCAATGCCAACTCACCGTACCTCCACCCCGGCCTCGTGCAGTCAAGCTTCTTGCTAAGGCAGCTTCTAGAGAGGTTATAATTCTAGTTGGTTTGGTGGGAGATGTTCGTCATTGTTTTATTCAAAGCCATAGTGTCCGCATTTATAACACATAGAAAATTAACATTTGCATGTAGTGCTCATTCTATATGTATAAGCACATGCTTTTGTTTTCTTACATTTGTTTTCCTTCCTTCAGTGACTTGACTCTCATGGGTTTCTAGGTAGGAAATCATGCCATCTGAAAAGAATATGTTCTTTATTTCTACTTTTCTAAAGCTGTACTACTTTTATCTGTCCTTACCTAGGTAGATCTCTCTACCAGTGTTATTAATAACTACTGATAGTCTCTCTCTCTCTCTCTCTCTCTCTCTCACACACACACACACACACACACACACACACACACACACACACACACACCTTTCTACTGATTGTAATGGAAATGTCCCTAGTATTTCAAAATAAATAAGATATTCATTGTTACAACCTAGAAATGTTTTGGCTTAATTTTCCCACTTTTCCTGTTAGAGAATGGACTTTCTTAAGTTTCCCAAGCATTTCTCAAAAACTGCTGAGTCTTACAGACGTAGATGTTCATTCTGTGTTTCTGGACCTGTGTGTACTAAACAGTTCCTCGAGGATCACAAAGGCTGCCTCATGCTCAGGAAAGCTGCGGTTGAATCATAAAACCTGCTATTAAGGTGGCTTTAGAGCCTCACAAACATGGGTGGGTTGCACTAGAATGCCATTCATTTTGTTGGTTCTTTTAAAAGATAGTTTTTCCCTGAGGCTTTGTGCTATGCTATGCAAAGCCCCAGGTACTTTATAACAGATGCATGCTCTTCCTTTGCTTCCCAGTGATGCCAATGCCCCCTTTGCCCAGTGGAACACAGAACGTGTATGTGCATGGCTGGAAGATTTCGGCCTGGCGCAGTATGTGATTTTTGCCAGACAGTGGGTGACATCTGGCCACACACTACTGACAGCTACCCCTCAGGACATGGAAAAGGTAAGGGCTGAGCCTGAGGAGAAGCCCATTTTCTTCCAGAACAGTGCATGGGGACTAATGCATGGATAGGTGATGGCCTCCATCTGCCCCATATATACAGAGGGTGCAAAGGGAAGGCTGGGATTTCCTCTTGCTGTAGGTTAGAATCCCAGGGCACTGTACACCTACCCCCAGGCACTACCACCCACCCTTGAGAACACCTCTATCCTGACATGACATCCTCTGAGGACCAACTTGTCTGCCAAAACTTCACATAATGGTCTTCATCTTTTGCTTTCAGGAGCTAGGGATTAAACAACCCCTCCATAGGAAGAAACTGGTTTTAGCAGTGAAAGCTATCAACGCCAAGCAAGAGGAGAAGTCTGCACTGCTTGACCACATTTGGGTGACACGTAAGGATGAGCATATATTTATGAAGAATGGTTCTTGCAGTTCTAAAGGACAAAAGAATTTCCTGCTGAATGCGTGCCTCGAAGTCAGCAGCTTACTTGTGAATGGATTATTAATGCTCTGGGGGAAATAAACTATTTGTCACCTTTTCCCCTTGGCATTCACATCATCTGTTCTCAAGATCCTACTGTGTCTGTTTTGTAGGGTGGCTTGATGATATTGGCTTACCCCAGTACAAAGACCAATTTCATGAGTCAAGAGTTGATGGGCGAATGCTGCAATACCTGACTGTGGTGAGGATTTTCCCTTAAATATTTCTGCCGTTCCGGTGAGCACTCAGCTCAGGTGTCCCCCCGCTAGTTATTTGAAACCTGTTGCCCCTCCTTTCCTCACAGTCCTAAGGCCCTTAAATAGTATCACTATTACATAAGGCATGTCCAGTACCAAAGTACAAACAAGCCTTGGTGGTAAGTGAAGCTGCCGAAGTATCTGTAAGCACCTTCCTGAGATGTGGAAGGTGTTTCTGTGTTTGGTCAGGAAAGAACTTCTGGGGTTGTTCTTTACCTTACAAATTGGCTTGTCAACCAGGACTTTTCTTTTCCAGAATGATCTACTCTTCTTAAAAGTCACCAGCCAATTACATCATCTCAGCATCAAATGCGCTATTCATGTGCTGCATGCCAACAAGTTCAACTCCCACTGCCTGCACAGGAGGCCTGCTGATGAGGTGAGGCAGTGTGCTAGCTGTCCAGGTGGCCCTGGGTCAGGATACCTGAAATACCATGTGTAAGAAAATAAGGATGACGTCATCACAAAATAGACCATGGTGCTTAAGATTCTAGTACCTATAACTCCCCTGTTGGCTTTGATTTGTATCTAATGGTAGTCAGTAAACCTCTGCCCCCCCCCCCCCCCACTCAGGGTAGTTTTTCTAAGTCGTTGTGATGATCTAAGGATTTGACATGGCATAAAAGAGAGGGAAAGGAAAGGCAACATGAAAACATGGATATCAAAGTAGGCAGAAGAGGCAAAGTCCAGGTGGCCAGAGAGGGACAGGGTTCTAAAAGGACCAAGGTTACTCTCCAAGGCATAAGATTAAGTAGCCCTCAGCCTAGATACATAGGACATTACTAGAGGGGAACTAGAGTAGACAAGTGCAAAGGACTTCATATGAGTGACATACATAATAATGTTCTATAAACTTCAGGACTTCCAGGTGGGCACCAAACTGAGGGCCTAAGGATCACCCTGCAGCCTTTGTTGTGGAGAACTGTTCTAACTGTGGTCTTCTAGAGATTTAAACCCTGCCTTTGTCTTCTACCCCTTATCCCCTTGATACTCATCAAACACATCTCGCACACCTTCTGTGTTAGTGCTAAGCCTTTTGAAGCCTACGAGGCCATGTGAAAGATGTAGACATTACTGTTTTTTATAAGAAGATTTACTTTTTATTTCACGTGTGCATATGTCACACATATATGGGTGCCCACAGAGGCCACAAGAGTTCATTTGATCTCTTGGGGCAGGAACTATAAATGGCTGTAAGCCACCTGGCATGGGTGCTAGGAACTGAACCTGGGTCCTCTAGAAGAGCAGTAAGTACCACACTGCTGAGCCATCTCTCAAGCCCCAGCTTCAATATCTTACAGTGTGCCCATGCCAGGGAGTACTTTTCCCTAGAAAATACTTGGTTCATAATTGAACCTTTAAAATTCTGTTGAATCACTGAATAAAAACCTATATGTCTTTATTTGTTTGTGCCAAAGTCAGCCAGAAAAGTAGGGCATAACAGGATGGTGGATTTAGATATTTATTTGTAGATAGTGGAGCACAATTCCGTAAGATACTGATTTTTTTTTTTTTTTCTGACTGGGTGGGCTCGTGGGCTCGTGGGATGGCCTGGGTTACACTGTCTGAGAGTCTGCTGTTCGGGTGAAGCATCTGGGTCAAGACTTTCCAGAACTGCTGACCCCACAGAGGACCACATAGAGCCTAACTTCTCCACTCTCCTCTGCCACAGAGTAACCTTTCTCCTTCAGAAGTTGTGCAGTGGTCCAACCACAGGGTAATGGAGTGGCTGCGATCGGTGGACCTGGCAGAGTATGCACCCAACCTTCGAGGGAGTGGCGTCCATGGCGGCCTCATTGTGAGTGGCTCTCTGGGCTAGCGGACATGCCTTGGTGCAAACTGGGCCATTATTACAAAACCACCTTTCTGTCCTGGCTTTGTTCATGTTGCTGTGATTAAAAAAAAACAAAAACCAAAAAAACCACCCTGACAAAAGCAACACTGAGAGAAGGGGTTTATTTTAGCTCAGTCACAGGCTTCAGTCCATCACTGCAAGTCAGTCAGAGTAGCAGGAGCTTCAGACCTCTGGTCACATGACACCTGCAGTCTCGAGCAGAGGATGAACACATGCATACTTCTGCTCAGTTCCTTTCTTAACTCTTCCACCACCCAGAAGCCAGCCCGTGAAATGGTGCCAGTCACGTTCAGGACAGGTCTTCCCACCTCAGTTAACCTGATTGATTAAGAAAAATCCACCCCCCACATATTGAAGAGGGAGAGGGTGAAGAGGGTGGGACTGGATGGGGAGGTGGGAGGGGGCTGCAATCAAGATGCAACTTGAATAAGTAAATAAATAAAAATTAAAAAAAAGAAAAATCGGTCACACTCATGCCGGAATGCCAGCCTGATTTAGGCAACCCCTCCTTGAGCCTCCCTTCCCAGGTGATTCTAGTGTGTCATGCTTTGTAAGGGCCAGGAGTTCTAGTAGAAAAAATGCGGTACTTCATCTGAACCATTTTAAAGAATTTAAAATAAATCTCAAAAGTATTTCTGCAATTTCTGATTGAGCAATACTGTACCTTACAGAAGGAACTAAGATGGTATCTGCAAGGACTCCCTCAGCTTCAGTCCAGATTAGTTAGTTGGGTTCCAGTTAGTCAGGTGGTTGCATGAGATGAACCCTAAACAAGGCAGCTCCACCTGTTTCCAGAGGAACCCGGGGGCTGGGGAAGTGAGGAGGAGGTCACCATACGAAATTTCCTGAATGCTGTGGTGATAGGATCTTTATCACCACTTAGCTCTGTCAAGTGTCAAAGCCAGAAGGGAAGTGTGGAGGTGGTGGCCTAGATGCCATCAAGAAGACTGGAAAACAGTCTTATCAGAGAGGCCCTGGTTCTCTGCTAGCCTGTGAAGATAAGGTAGTCAGTCAACAAACATGCTATTCTGCTCGAAGCCAGGCCTTGTGCTGGGGAGACAGTGTGGGTGGGACACAGAACACAACCTGTTCCACAGCTTGATCCAAGGCTCAGAAGAACAAGTTCTTCCTGTCCCCCCAGTGCCCTCCACAATGACCACTGGCTAGTTCTGTCTGTGTTTTCTTCTTAGATCCTGGAGCCACGCTTCACTGGGGACACCCTGGCTATGCTTCTTAATATCCCCCCACAGAAGACGCTCCTCAGGCGTCATCTGACCACCAAGTTCAACGCCCTGATTGGCCCTGAGGCTGAACAGGAAAAGCGAGATAAAATGGCCTCACCAGCTTACACACCTCTGACCACCACAGCCAAAGTTCGGGTGAGCTGTCTGAGCCTTTGTTGGTGGGTCCCAGTGGCCTGCCTCCTGTGTCTTACGCTAAATATCTGTCAGTTCGATGCCTGGGCCAAACCTAATGACTGTAGCCCTACATGAGGGGCTTGCATGTCTTTTGCTAAAGGAGTCTGGTTCTGAGGTCTGTTAATCTTTATTAGATCCATTCCCTGTGGCCTAAGTCCCAGGAAAACAGCACAGGTTTCTGAATACTGGAAACATGTACAGGAAGTAGCTCTTCTGAGGAAGCTGTTTTCTACTCCAGTTCTGCCAAGCAGATCAGCTCTGGGTTCCATTTAGTCAGGCCCATCTGTGCGCCATAATGCCCCAGGGTCTTGGTCACAGCCATTGTGCTTAGCACTAGGAGTGCTTGCATCGCAGCTGGTCCTGCTTGCTCTATGATGTAGCCAGCATACAGCTGACCCTAGGACATTCAAGCACCTCTCATTCTCTGGCCTCTCTGAATCCCACAAAGTCCAGCCTGAGTCACACATCTTCAGTCTGAGACTGAAGGTCACAGACAATGTCCAGAGACTGAGCCGAACTCTCCCCAAGCAATCATTAGTGCCTAAGCTCCAGCTACACCTCCTGCTCACATGCCCTTCCCTAAAGATATATAGGTCAGGCAGTATGTCTGGGGAGTCCAGCGGAAACAGCGTGGGTGAAACTCAGGCAAGGAAGAAGGCCGGTCCAGGGCCCTCCAGGGTCCAGATATCCTCAGGGCTCTGGTGCTCCTTAGCCACATGCCAGCAGTTGTGGTGAGACAGGTCCCCAGTGGTGGCCTCAGATGTAGACAGTAGCATTCCAGGACACCCCTCAGTCCATCTTGGGAAGTAGGAGGTCACTGGATGGGAGAGGCTGAGTTTTGGGTACAACCTCAGAAGAGCAGCTCTCCATCTGTAGGCCCTGCTTCAGGATAGAACATGTCATCGGGAGCTCTGCTTCCCACACCACTGTTCATTTCTTTCCTCTGGAGCTTGTTCCCAAATATATTGTCAGTCACGTCTGCACGCTGACCTTGGAGCTCCTTCTCATTATCTTGCATTTGCTGTTTCAGCCTAGGAAACTCGGATTTTCACATTTTGGAAACATGAGAAAAAAGAAGTTTGATGAATCTACGGATTACATTTGCCCCATGGAGCCCGGTGATGCTCTCAGTGACAGCCACAGGGTCTACGGTGTCTACCGGGGAATCAGTCCCCTTGATAACCATGAACTAGATGTGGACCAGGTGGGACAGATAAGCTGACACCCCTGTCACCTGCCTTCTCTATGCACGGAGAGCTCACAGTAACACCATGTGTCACCACCATGTAACTGCACTTCACCCCCATCCTTGTGCATGAGCTGCAGAAAATAGCAACTGTGTACCTTTGGGCTCGTCTCCGCAAAGGGTGGTGGAGGTTATTCAGTCATGCAGCTACAAAGGGGACAGACTTTGGGGACTATAGCCAAATATGAACTCAGGGGAAATCACCTGAGGACATTGGTTCATGTTTAGTAATTCTTAATATCCATATCCCTGCTGGAAACACATGAGCAGAGGCAGGCCCTGGGCAATCTCAAGAGGCTCAGCTCTCAGACGCTGCCCCTATTTATGCTCCAGCTGAGGGAAGATTCAAGTGCCTTAAGTGTGTGGGCTGCAAGAGTCTTGGCTGAGATCAAAGGGGCAACAGCGGGTATTTAGGCCATGGTGACAATGTAATTTGATTGTACCTTACTATGGGGTGGCCACTTCTTTCTGATAATAAAAACAGTATTTATGTAGAAAGTATAAAACATTTTTAATTTTGTTGGGGGTTAGAGGTGGGGTGATACCGACTACACTGCTTAAGGGCCAATAGCTTAGGAGTCAACCAAGGGGATGGAGCATCATCTGTTAGAGGAGGTCTGTGGCCCTGTTGCCTTGGGCCTCGTGTCCCTCTGTGAAGCCTAGAAACTGATGGGGCATTACCCACACCCTGACTAGAGGTCACATCTGCTGCACAGAGCTTAGGTTGTTTTCCATTTCAACAGCATGAGTCTCAGAGTGAAGGGTGGGAAGAACAGGCAGCCTTTCTGGCAAGCCTCTGCTTTTCACATCTTGCCCACTTCTGTCTCCTGGAAGAACAGAAACAAAGCTGGCCTCTTGCTTTAGACACTGACTAGCTGGTAATGGGCTCACCAGATGGCTCGTGTCTGGCTGGAGACTGACAGGGAGAGACGCGTACTCTGCCAGTTGAGCTCCTGATTGGGAAAGTCCAGTCTGGGATTGGCCAACACTGACTTCTTTTGGGTCCAATGGGCTTCATTCACAGAAAAAATATAAATGGCAGTGTTATATCTGTGTGGCAGTGAAGGCAGGACTGATGGCCCCATTATGGGATTCTGATTCTGCCTCAGATGCAGGTGATGCTTAACATTCAGCTCTTAATACACATATAAGACCCAGCCATGGTCTGTTATCTAAGACTGCTACCTCCCCTGAAGTCTAGCTAGTGAGAAAAATGGGCTCAAGCTTGCCAGGTGGCAATACTAGAGTCTGGTTCTGGTACCTGAGGGCCAATGCTGTTGTAGAGCAGGTCAGGCAGGATTTGTGCCCTGTTGGCTATGTCCTGGTGAGAGGCCGCATGTACCTGTTTCCTAACCTTGCATGGGATTGTATTGCTGCTGAATCTGTGTGGCCTCATGCAACTCCCATTCCCTTAGTGGACCTGAGTTTTTTCTGCTACAAGGGGTTGCCCTTGATGCCTCCAAGCCTGCAACTTCTAGATAAGGAAGACGGAGTAGGCCAGCAGTACCTGAGGAGGAGGAAGGCAAGAGAACGAGGCTCCTGTGCCATGAAGAGGCGGCAGGCCTCCTGAAGATGCACTCTTATACCACAGCATTGGTATCTGGGGTCCTGTGCCTGGAAATCATCGTTCTGTCCAGTGTTCTGGAGGCTTTCACCCCTGTTGCTCTTTGCTTCTGGAGATAACTGGACCACTGGACATGTGCACAGGCTGCTTGATGGCTCTGCCTGTGACCTGCTTCTCTACACTGGGTGCTGATGCTGAGTGTGTCTTCGGCAGAATATGTGCATGCAGTTCAGGGGCTGAAACTGCATGTATCTCACTGGCTATCATTCCTCAGGGCCTAGAACACACCATGTCCACCCTCCAGGGAAAAGTGTCCTAAACAGGACAGGCCTGAGTAGAGGGGCTTTGCATGCCACTGTGTCTGCAAAGCATAGGCTTCATCCCTGTGTACTGACCAGGCCGCTGCCCATTTTACAGATGGCACCTTCCGAAGGCACCGTGACACAGATAGGGCTCCTCTCCCAAGACATCCACCGCCTCACGGTAGGATTCCGACTCCCCTCCTTGCTGCATGGCTAGCAAAGCTCAGTGAGCTCAGCGTGTTGTAGTTCCTGGCCACAGGAGAGGAAACCATGATGCTTGATAGTGTATCAGAGCCTGAGCCAGCTGAGGCACACAGACCAAAGACCTCCTGCATTGGCCTGTTGCTGGCTCTGAGCCACCGCAGGGCATTGGAGGCTCACAGGCCTTCTGCAGAGTCGGCCTGAACATGAAAGGTGCTGGATCCTTTTCCTGGTCTAAGACCTGGTATGGATTTGATGTTGCCCAAGCAGTTCTAGGTCACCTCCAGCCAGACCAAATCCCAGACTGACTTCTTACCTTCTTGGTACAGAAGAACCATGCATTGCTACCATTCCTCTGACATCATGGATATACCCTGCAAGCTAGGAGAGCCTGCCATGGCCAGGAGTACAAATCAGTCCACGGGGAGGCAGCTAGGAGAGACTGCCATGGCCAGGAGTACAAATCAGTCCACTGGGAGGCAGCTTGGTCCCAAGGGAAGAACAGTTTGGGGGAAGGTAGGAGTGATTTAAGTCCTTATTTGTCTTTTACTATCTCTAGGAGCCTAGGTGTGCCATTGTCCCTCTGAGACTGGATTTAAGTATAAAGCAGGGCTAATGATAGTCCTCTTGTGAATCACATGGGAAGACCAGAGGTAGCAAGAAATGGTCAGAAACCTGTCTAAAGGCAAAATAGAAGAGTTTCTTATGTCAATGCAACAGGCTTTGTTCCTTGGCTCATGCAGAGAAATGTCTCTGAACAATCATGATCCATGATCTCTAACAAACCTTTGATGGTCTTGAAATAGTGAGCTTATCTCTAAGTCAAAAGGCTTGGCTTTATGTGTATGTATGTTTGGATAGTGGAGGTGGGGATTGAACCTAGGACACTGTGCAAGAAGGCAAGTGCTGTGTGGACCAGGTTTTGCCCTCAGCATATTTTTATCTTAACATTACTGTCTGTTCAACACTCAATGCTTAGGCTCCCTGGGACACCATAACTTAGCAGGTCAGTGGTGTTAGATATGGGCCACTTCCAATGTCCCTCTTTTTCTTGCAAAGATGCTGCAGGGTAGCCTTGACCTATGGCCTGTTAAACTGCCCCTTTGGCTATGTTCTTACAGACTCTACTGAGCCAGGACCAACTACTGAATGACTCGCCTGGTTGTCCCTGACGCTGATGACTGTGGATGACATTCTTCATGGCTGAGAGCCCAGAGAGGCGCTTGTGGAGCCTTAATGTTTGCCTCAATGGGGGAGTTGGCACAGAGACATCTACAGAACCTAGATGGGGCTGGTGGGCCATCTCAGATGTAGGTGCTGACAGGAACAAAAGCAGAGAGATGGGACAGGGGTCCAGAGGTGTCCCCTCGTTCCTCTGTGTTGTCAATGCTTGCCTTTCACTACAGCTTTTCTACCTTTTTGTACTTTTATATACAAATTGCAGACTGCTCTTGTGGAGAGAAAAGTGAGGTGTTAAATGCAGAGCAAAGGCAATCAGGTGTTACTTCATAAAAGCCTCTGCTTGGAGGAAACAAAGGTTGTACAGACTGTTCTGTGTGTTCTGGGCGGCTGGGTGAAGAGACTGGGGGCTTCTGGAGACTGAGGGGACAGTCTGGGGAAGCTTCATAGAAGTATGTATTTCCGTTTCCAGGAGCCTGGCCCTACAACCAGGACTCCTCTCTCAATCCTCTAAGGCCAAGGTGACACTGACCCCTCACCTGCCTCCAGTACAGTGTCTGATCAAATACCTCCCCCTAGTGGACAGTCATTAAATTCAAACTTCTTCCCCCTGTCCTATCTCATATAAGCCAATTCTGTTACCTCCATATCTCCAAGGGAGACCACCATCAAACCCTTGTTCTCTTCCAGGCCATGACTGTTCTAGTTCCAGCCTCGCTATCTAATCACTACCCATGAATTTCTACTTGGCTTCTCACCTTCCTAGTTTTGGTCCCTGCCAGACATCGTCCACTTCTCTCACCTTGTCACCTTTCTGCTTTGAATTCCTTAGTCACAGAATGGCCACAGATGGGTGTGCCAGCCCCTTTCCATCATCTTGCCTGCCTTTGTGAGTCCACTGATTTGTCTTTGCTTCACTCTCTTTAGTCTTCCTTCTGGTTCAAATCAACTCTACCCTTCGGGGCTGTCTGCCTTTGGCTCTGAGATGTTCACAGTCCACTTTGAGGTTATGGGCCACCCTACCATGCACTTGTACCTACTGCATAAACATGGCAAACTGCTGTAGTCTGTGTGGGCTAAGTGAGTCCCAGGTGTATTGCTTTTTGACCATGTTGCCAATGACCAGTATCCTTAGTCTTCCCCGCAGGTCTCATTAGCATTTCCCCTATTTAGGAAAGACAGAAACATCTCGAAGTGTTGTCAAATGTCCCCAGGAGGATGAAATTGCCCCCCCTCCCAGTTAAGAACCATTAGGCTGGAAAATGAGGTCAGAGAGGAAGGCCTAGGGAAGGAAAAAATCCAGTGAGGCTGGGAATGAATGCAATGGAAAAAGGCTTTGCAGGTGAACCTGGTGGTATATTCCTGTAATCCTAGTTATCAATAGTTGGGAAGCTGAGGCAGGAGGATTATGGGTTCACAGATGACTTGGGCTACAGAGTGAGTTCAAAGCCAGGCTAGGGAATGTAGCAGAAGTGGGCAGACATGTCTTTTTCTGAGTAGGGGATTCCTCAAGAATACACTGAACAAAAGTGGGTAGATCAAAGTGGGAGTGGTCTTCCCAGGCCAAGTTTGGCCCCCTGTGGGTGAGATTCAAGAGTATAGCAGAGCTCCCTGGAGCAACATTCTCCTCTCTTCTCTCTCTCTCTCTCTCTCTCTCTCTCTCTCTCTCTCTCTCTCTCTCTCTTTCTCTCTCTCTCTCTCTTTTAAATACCCCTGCCATCCCCTCTCCCCACACACACTTGTGCACATTGAGTAGCAAACCCAGCAGCAAATGCTAATACTGCTACTATGCCAGTTTTTATAAAAGGAGGAGACTACTGACCAGGGAATATGTATCTAACTGTGTCTGTTATCTCCTGTGTAACTATCTTAGAGAATAAAAGTTCAACAGAACCTGTGCCCTTTAGGAAGGTGATATGAAAAGGAGTTGGAGTGGGCTCACTCCCTGAAGTAGCAGAACAGCGGTATGTTATTCTCACTCTGAACAGCAGGTGGCACTAGTGGTCCCTGTATCATCTTTGTTCAATGATGGTATTTGAAGCACAGCTTCTGGAAATGGTAAACTGAGAAACTTCTCACTATGCCTACCTTGTGCCAAGGTAGGAGGATGTGCCAAGTGCCAAGACTGAGGATGCAAAAATATAAATATCCTCCATGTCTCCATCTGTTCTACAAAATGCAGGGAGTAAGGGAGGGTTCCTGGAGCCCACCTACTGTAGATTTACTGCTCTGACATACAATTTTTAAATCCTATTCCTGTCTCAGAGTGTTCCACATGAGAAGGAAAACATACAAGGCCTTTGCCCTCTTGTGAGTCTGGTCTTCAGAGCAGAAAAATGCAAAGAAGCTTTGTGAGTGGTTAGTGGGAGTTGATGGAACTCCATCTGGCTCCTGCTGGAATTCTGTCCCACAACCATTGCTGTAGTGCCAGCTCTGATAACACCCCCACTCAAATTCACTGCTCCCCTGACCCACATTGGCAAGTCCTGACTGCCCGGTGTATTCCCTACATATCCACACGTGAGCTAAATGCAGTGTAGTCCCGTTTATTACACTAAGCCTTGGAGAAAGTTGTGGAGAAAGTGGCTTCCTTCCCAGCCTCCAATCCTGGAAGCTCAAAAACCATTTTGTCTTCAGCCCCTTGAACTCTTCTTAGGTCCACAACCAAGAGAACATTGTGCACAAGGGTGCATGGAAAGGCACTTTGCAAGTACCCTAGTTCAACACAGTGAAGCCAAACACACTCTGAAACACAGAGGAACCCACTAAGGAGAGTGGGAGTATTAGTAGGTAAAAATCATGTCCTTTGTGTAGCCGAGCTGCTCCAGGCTTGGAAAAGCTGCCTCCTTGATCAGAGATGGTGGGCCGCATACCAGGATAAGTGTGTCCTCCCTCGGGGGTGGGAGGTGCTCCTTGACCATGTCAGCAGTAACAAAGCCTGAGCTGTACTTCCAGCCTGGAATGAGGCAGAGTAGGGAAGAAGCGTGGTTTTGCATTTGTCCCTGATGCTGGGGACCAGGCAGCCCTACAAAAGCTTACAAGTCTGCACTGCTGGTTCCCACAGAGCCAAGAAGCAGACATAGGTGTTCCTGGGCATCTACAGCCTTTTCTCCAGATTCCAAGCTCAAGGATTGGACTCAGAGACTCAGGAGGATGTCTCTCTGCTCTGAGCATTGAGTACAGTGGGTCTGTTAGGTAGGGGTAGATGAGGAGGTCACACTGTTGTTTGTGGAATTGGGCAGCCCCCCTCTCGACAACGTGGTATATGCCAAGACAAGTATAGGTAAGGGAAGCAAGAGCTGTATCATGCATGGTATACATGGTGGTTCCTGGGGTGCTAGCTAAGGCTGCAGGAGCTTGCTTGAGGCTCAATGAATCAAGACTGCTGTCCAGAAGAGGTTAATAGTGAGAGACGGAGTAGCCATGAACAGGTATAAGAGTTAAAAGGGGCCAGTGACCATATTAGGTACAGTGTGCTGACAGTGGAGGGCAGATGTTCAAGTAGCCTACTGGCTCAGAGAGTATTCTCAGCACAGTGTGTGGGGTGTAGAAGAGGTATTGAACACCTGCCCTTGACTCCCATTTGCAAACTGTTGCTCCCAATCTCCTCTCACTTAGATTTTTTTGCATGCCCTATACAGACCAAGAGCCCCCAGGCTTAATTTCCTTTGGAGTAAACCTTAAAGGCAAAACAGACAAACAAAACCTAGAGAGTGGTCCGAAGGTTTGTCAAAGAGTATAAGGGAGAGCAACATGGGTCATACCATTGGGAGGCCTGTCCAGGGTGTACCACAGGTTGAACTGGTCAGCGTGAGTCGTGGCAGTTTCTTCTAGCTCCTTTCTCAGCAAGATATCCTCTTCTGTCTAGAAAAGAAGCAACACTACAAAGACTCCTCCAGGAGCAGCCAGTATGCCCCCCAAGATTGAACGCATGGGTCTGCACATTCACAACTGAACTGCCACTGTCCTAGCTTGAGAGCTTACCAGACAAGGTCTTGCTACTCCCTGTCTTTCTCATAGGAAGAGATAGTGGGGCTGAGGAGTAGGGTGGAGGTACCAACAGCAGCTGCCCTATGGCTGGAAGGACTGGCTGCACAGACCACTGTCTGCGTGCAAAAGTCCTCACTCTTTTCCCTGCGTCCAGGGATCAGGTCTAGCAGGCCAAGGACACAAGCTTAGTGCAAGTTGGCCTTCACTAAGGAGCCAGAGGAGTGTGGTGCTGGTGATATATAGAAGAGGAATGTGGTCTATGTTTGTATCTGGGAAAAATGGGCCAAGGCTCCCAGAAAGTGCCTGGGTCATCAAATCTTCCATGGCTCTAGTCCCAATAATTCTACTTCTGGAATTGTTTCAGAAAATAAAAGTTACCAACTCATGCCCAGTTACTCATAGTTACTTATTGTTTATGACTGAATGAAATTTTAATAAAATGTTACTTTGACTCTGATGTGAATATTTAAAGTTAGCAAGAGGAAAGTGCCTACATGATACTACTAAAGTGAAAAAATATGTGTGTTTGTGTGTGTGTCACATATAAATACATAGTACATATAGAGAAAATGACCCAAAAAGTATTTATATTCTTCTGAATTTCTTAGAATTTCCAGCAGGAACACCCATTATTTAATACTCAGAAAAACAGAGAACTAGGAATTTAAGAAGAAAGCTCAGTGCATGGAGAGTGTCTATAGGGAAACACTAAACAGAAACAAACAGCAGGCCTGGCCTCAGCTCCCTCAGCTGCCAGCAGACTTTCTGAGCCCACTAAGCCTCCCACAGCTGCAGGCAGCCAAGCTGCATGTTCCCAGACAATGGGAGAGGAATGAATTCATACAGAGCCTCAACTCAGGGGACATTCCATGCTACTGCAGGAAGCTCTGGGCTGACTCTGCAGAACTGACCTGGTTAGCAAAGAGGAGGGACATCCTGGTCCTATCGCTGGTGTTCTTGGTGATGTGGCGAATGAGTTGCAGCATGGGCGTAAGTCCTGGAAAACAGTGGGCAGGCCAGCTTGCTCCCATCTCTGATGCCCCAGTTTCTGGACTTTAGTGATAAACACTTTCATTTGATTTGTTCTACCATTTTCCCTTCTGTCCTCAAAAACTCAAACTGGAGAAGAGCCCTTCATTTGTGTGTTCCTTTCTAATCTAGCAGAAGGCCAAAGGCCCCTTTTCCATGAGACAGGATTTCATGTCTCAGGATGGCCTCAACTCACTGTAGCCAAGGATGGTCTTGAGCTTCTGATCATCTCAAATGCTCGAATTACAGGCATGTGTTATCATGCCTGCTTTTTGTGATGCTGGTAATTGAACCCAGAGCCTTGCCTGTGCTGGAGAAGAACTCTATCAACTGAGCCACATCCTCAGTCCTCCTTTTCTAATTTTCCTATGCCAAAAGGAAAATAACACTGTGAGCTAGTTCATGTCCTCATTTGCAATAGAATTAAAGGCCAATAAATGTGATAGTATTAAAACTGCCTGTGAAGGTGCCATAATAATCGTGTATGAACCCTGAGGGTTCATTCTCAAAAGACTTGGAGAGTCAGGCTGGAACTAGATCTTCCACTATTTAGGAACCAGTGAGCAAAGCCTGCCCAGCCTAGCCCCACAGTCTTGACTTGAGAGACTCCCATAGCTTCTCGGGAGAAGAGGAATGGGGTCAGATTCATATCTGACTCCACATTCCCACTAGCACTGCTGGGAAGGAATCGCTCACATCACCTCTTATAGGGTCAAAGGACTCCCAAGTTAGAATGGTCTTAGAGGAACCCCCAGAAACGTCTTACCTGTGCCCCCAGCAATCATCCCCAGGTGATGAACTAGCTTTTTTTCAGGCTCACTCGTTTTGTCTGTTTTGATTATAAGGGTCCCTGGAAATATAGAGAATGTTTCTGACTTCTGCAGCCCTTGTCTGGCAGCCTACAAAAGATGTCAGACTCTTAGGAGGCAAGTCCAGGTAAGGGACAGGTTGTAGCATTCCAAGCCAGAAAATCAGACACAGTAGCTTCACTAGCCACCTCTGGCATGCCAGTGTACAAAGTGGAAATCAAGCCTGGGTGTCCCAGAGGTTAGCTGCACCTTTTCTTAGGCAAGCTGAAATGAACTTGAAGCCTCTTAAAGCCTCCTCCATGTCAATGGTGAATAAGAGAGTAAATGGAGAATCTGGGTGAGCCAATCAATGTGGACTCCCTCCACCATACACATCAGGAGGCACCTTTAATACATCTGTGCCAGACACAGTAATGAGGACATCCCAGATGAATCATGCATACTTCTGTGATAAGTTTGAGCTTTGACAGAAGTCAATATATATACATTCATGGGAATAAATGTGTGAAGACTTGCAGTACAAACCTATGAGCCCCACGCTGAGGAAGAACACAGCATGGCAACAGCAGAAATCTCCCAACTGTGAGAGACACCCCACCAAACAGCACCTGGTACCTGGCTCACAGTACACCAGGCGCCCTGTTGGCCCTCGAAAAAGGATGGTGTCCCCAATTTTCATGTTCTCCAAGTACTGAGTCATCTTTCCTCCTTCAGGATGCCTGGGGTGCACATTTTTGAAGTAGATCTGAAAAAGCAAGTACAGGTCTTTACACTTCCAAGCCTTTGGCTACAGTTACAGCTAGAAAGTGGTGCACTTGGCCTCAGAAGTCATGCAAGTAAATTCTGCCACACTCACTGTGAACAACTTAACATTTTGTTTCTGTTTCCATAATAAAATATCCCAACAAAACAACTTAGGGGAGAAAGGGTTTATTTCTGTTTACAATTCCAGGTGAAAGTCCATCGTTGCAGGGAAATCAAGGCAGGAAGTTGAAGCAGTTCACCACATCACATCCAACAGAGAAATGAATGCATGCATGCATGCCTGGCAGTGCTCAGCTCATTCTCTACTTACACAGTCCAGTGTCTTCTGCCTAGGGAATGGTGTCACCCAAAGAGGGCTGGATCTTTCTACCTCGATTCTTATATTATTACCATTAATATAATCAAGACAACCCATCACGGACGTTTTCTCAGACCAACCTGGTATAGACAGTCCCTCACTGAGACTTCTCAGGTGATTTGTAGATTGTGTCAACTTGATAACTAAACTCACCACAGCAATCCTTGAGGCACTACAGGGTAAAGGGTAGCAGTGCTGGTGAATGAGACTATTGGAAAACACTCTCCAGGCCATAAGTTCCCTCAGAGAAAAAGCACTGCTCTTCATTCTACCATACTTAGGATACCTGGGGGCTCCAGACAGCTGGGTAAGAGGCATTATTTACCTTTATAATTAAGTCCACAAAACCTTGATCATCGTCACTGGAGACAGGTGTGTAAGCCCTGATCACTAATTCATTGTTAATTTGGGCCAAGAGATGGACATAGTTACCTATAAAAAAAAATTAAATGTTAAGTCTGAGGATAGTAAATAGGACCCAGAAATTCTCCAAAGATTCATTTTGGTAACATCTGTCCAGTCACTCTTGAGTACAACTTAATTAGAGGTCGGAATGGCTACTAAAAATATCAGAAAGAAGCCAGGTATGGTGGCTCATACCTGTAATCCTAGCACTTGGGCATCAGAGGCAAGATTAGCTTGAGTTCAAAGCTAATCTGGGCTATAAATTGCAGACAAGTCTGAGCTAAGAGCAAGACCTTGTCTCAAAAAAGAAGGTAGAAAAGAAAAATTTTCATTTAAAGAAACTTGTCTTCATGAAGTTTTTTCTTTCTCGCCTGGAGTCTGAGAGGGAGTCACCAGTACCCCCTCTGTGTCACAGCATAGAATAGGGTTTAGTGTCATGGGTGTTGCAGGACCCCAGGATCTAGATGGTTCTGTTTCAAATAAAGCGACAATGTGTGCAATCTGGCCATTGTCTCTGCTAAGAGGCAACAGGGACACTTACACTGTGTCTTTGACCAGAATAGAACTCTATAGACTACAATGGCCAGATGTTTGAGTTTGGACTGTAGCCCAAGGGCAGATAATTGGCCAGTTTGAAGTGCAGACTTCAGAGATAAGGTAGTCAGTACTGAGAGGGAGGAGCTGCATCAAGGGATGCTAAAACTAGAGGCAAAATAAGACTCCAGGCCAGGTTCAGATGCAGTCAAAACTAAGTAGTCCTGGGATATTAGAAATGCAGATAGAAATGCAAACACAGACAGATGAAGAGGAGGCAAGAAGGAAGGAGGAGGAGTAGGGTGCTTCAGGACAGAAGGGCTAGCACATAATGTTAAACAGTGTAAGTCTGGGTCTTGGAGGAGTCCCTTGGGGATGAGGTACAAACATATGATCATAATTTGGGCTTCAGAGACACCTGAGAAACAGGTCTGAAGCAGCAGCTTCCCTCTGAGAGCTCACCTGAAACTGGGGACTTAGAAAGTCAGTCACTGCATCTCCCACAGAGTGGAGCTCTGTCTCAGGGCCCAGGGCCTCACCTCTAGCCATCTTCACTTCAGCTGAGCTATGAGGCATCCACAGTTTTCCTAACAAGACTCTTAGGGGCCACTATATTGCCTTGTCCCACTGACCCACGCTGTTCCACTGGGGCTGGAGGGAGAGCAGTCAGAGAAGTCTCTACAAATTCTATTTCTCAGGTGGCTTATGCTTTTATGCTGCCTTGCTGCCTCCCAACAGGATGGTGACAGGCTAAGCAGGGGAATGGAAGGCCCAGTGACACAGCACTCTCATGTACAGAGGAAGAATGAGGGTCCACAAGCAGGCTCTGTGGTGGGGCCCAGCAAGATTCCTCGGTATTATAATTTCATCACTTGACAGAGTTGAAGTCAGGGTTTTCATTGAAAGTAGGACACCAATCAGATGGTCCTCTGCTAGGAGGCAAGCAGCAAGGCTTCTCTGCCCCATCCCCATCCCTTAGGTTTTTCACCTCAGGAGAGTGAACTCACTGTCTAGAGATGTTACTGATGAAACTGGAAATGGCACAACTCAAAATTTGAAGAGGACAGCTAGGGCTGGTTTCCACAGTGGGTCCCTCCTTATGTGTGTCTCAGGACCCCTCAGATAACCCATCCCTTTAGGGCATCTGCATCACAGTGACTTCCCATATATTTTGACGTTGACTGTAAGGGAATGTCTGCTCTTCTCATCCATGTACAACACTATGAAGTTTCTGAATTTTCACATCCATCAATCATTTCACCCTCACTGTCACTGAAGCAGATAGACCCTGGAAACACTGTTTTATAGGTGGTAGGTCAGAGAGGTTGAGGGACTGGCCTTAACTCGAATGGACAGGAACCTTGAATGAGATCGTAGACTTCTGACTCCAAGCTTACTTCTCCTCAGCGCTCCTCAGTGACGGTCCAAATGGAACAACGAAGAACTGTCCTCAAATCCACCTGCCTATTTCTCTCCATTCATGTGGTCCAGGATTATATCAGTGTACCCTTCATATCCCATGAGAATGGGGATCCATTGCTAATAGGAGTCCAGTGCCCCAAAGACCAGGACTTGGAAATGCCACCAAGTAGTGCTCACCTACAGGAAGCCCTAAGACATGGTCCGGTGAGGGTAGTCCAAAGCGGAACCTTCGGGTGTTGTGGTTGATTTCCTGATTAAAAAAAAAAAAAAAAAAAAAACTTTAAACTCATGGAGATGGTTAGATAGTAGAACATTAAAGTCAGGTGACAAATACATATGGACTGGACATTGGGAATGTAATGCTAAGCCATATAACTCTCATAATTGTGGCCTAATTACCTCTGTTGTTTTGTATTGTATTTATTATTATAAGAGAAAGAGTCATTTGTTGGACTGAAAGGGGGAGATGTTGGGAGGAAAAGATATACCTTAAACTTAAAAAAAAAAGGAAGGGGATGGGTGGGTTGAGGAGGAAGAGGGTGGGAGGATGGAACTGGAAGGGGGAGTAGGGAGGGGATTGCAATTGAGATGTAACTTGAAGAAATAAAAAATAAAGAGGAAAAAAAAATCAGGCAGGTTCTGTTGGCTCTCTAGGAGTTTTGCTGTGTGGCCCAGATGCTTAGAAAGGTACTTCATTTGGTCCTTAGGGGACTGCTTACCCCACCTTCCTAAGCTAGCATTCCCACCCCCTAGTCCTCTTTCACCTAACCAGAGGAGGTTTAGGTAACCCACTACCTCCTTCTCAATCAAGGGCAGAGGGTACTTGGCTTCAGGGTCCTGTAAGGTGATATGGTGGTGCTTCTTTTCTATGCTCATTTTCTTCAGGACGAGGAGAATCGCAGTGGCCCCGGCTGGTCCTGCAGACACAGTGTGATACAGACCTCAGATCTCACCCGCCCTGGGCGAGGCATCTCCAAGCATGGCCAATCTTACGCCTCAAAGGGATAGCAGAGGGAAAGGTACTGACTCAGAAGGCTGCCTGTGGAGACCAGAGGACAGAGAGGATAGCTGCTGGTTCGATGGCCCTCTGGACCAGGTCTGACACATTCCCCAGCGTGCCAGTGTCTCCAGGCCCTTCTTGTTCATCTATCTCCATCTTGTCTACAGCCAAAGATGCAATGGCTGGGGAGCAGTTATGGCATTAGTTTTAATAGGCCACCTGGGACATGACTGTGGCATCCTTCCCAAGTCGTGTGGTTAACGGTAAGGCTGGGGGCAGGGCTCGCCTCTCTGCAGACTGCTCACATTCACTTTGGATCTGGGATCTCTCTGGAGCAGTGGAGCAGTGAGTGGCTTGGGGACTCATTAGACTTTCCGGGGCAGGTAACTGAGACAAACACCTACCTGCCGGATTGTGGCTGGCCTCCCCATACCTGCCCTCAACTCCTCCCCGCTCCCTCACCAGGCCAGTTTGTTCACACCCCAACCTGTTCCAGAAAGGTCCGCTGCTGCCCAGTCCTCTGGCCAAGAGGCCCAGTGTCCCCACCAGCTAGGAAACCGCCCTTGAAGGCTGCCCACACCATCGCCTGCGGCTGTCCCCAGCCCTGAGTTCCTTCCGCCCCCGCGCCTTTCCCGTGGAACCCACCTGGAGCGAGATGCCAAACTTTCCTCTGCAGCGCCTCTTGATGGTCGGGACAAGCAGACACTGGCCAGGGAGGAGCTGACGCCTGCCGGGATAGCGACATATTCAGGCTTCTGTATCACGTGACTCTGGCACGAGTCCGAGTCTAGTCCAGCCCTGGCCTTCCTGGCTAGCCCCCGGCGGGGATGCGGTGCATCTCCAGATCTCCTATTCATGACAACGGGGTACCTCTGCATCTTGATTCTATCTGCACATCCCAGCAGCCTTGAGGAAAATTCAGCCACCCCAGCTTGTTAACACCATTGCAAAATGCCGGAAGGATTTATAAACTGTTTACATTGCAAACTGAGGAAATGGGAGTTACAGCCTAGAGGAAGACTACATTTCTTATTTACCATTTCCCCCCTGAGCCTCTCAGAATTGTTTACAGGATAAAGCTGACTGCAGGGTGTCATGCCTTCGCTGGTGAGAAACAGGATAAGCTCCCATGCATGTCCCTGTGTTCAAATGTCCCCTTGTAATGAAGACCTCACGCACACACTGTATTATCTTCATCACCTGTGTTATCTCCAATGAGGTCACATTGGTTGGTATTTGAAATTGGAATGGAAAGTAGAGATTGTGAGGAAAATAGCTCATATCACCCTCAACTCTAAGCAACAAGCTGTGACAGGCACATCCTAGGACAGGGAGATTCACCTAGGCCACCTGGGAAACGGAGACAATGGGTCCATATATGAGGCTCAGGGAAGACAGTGGAAGGGCGCGATGGTGAGAAGTTCCAGCAGTGCTGCAGGATGAACCTTGAAGAGGAGGAAGAGGTCACAGGCCAAGATGTCCAGTCATCACTAGAAACTGAGATTCAAAGAAAGAGATTTTTCCTAGCCCTGCCAGCACTTTGACTTTTAGCCTGAGCAACTGCGCTATGCTTCTAGCTTCCGGAACTACCAGAGAGTAAATTTATGTTGTTTTAAGCCACTGAGGTTATAACAATTTGTTATGACAGCAACACATTAAATGAACTGTTTTTAAATCTCTCTGGGTTTCTTTGTTTGCAATCTTTAGCATATTTAAAAAGTATTTTTGCTGTATCTTGGTTCACAGGTTTCTTTACCTTTTTCCTTTTCCCCATTAACTAATTTGTTTATTTTACATCCCAATCGTAACCCCCTACTCTCCTCTCCTCCCAGTCCTACCTTCCCACCTACTTCCCCCACACACCCTCTGCACTCTGGCACGTAAATCGCATCAGGGCTAAGTGCCTCCTCTTCCATTGAGGTAAGACAAGGCAGCTCTGCTAAGAAACTGGGATCCAGAGGGAGGCAATGGAGTCCAAGTGAAAGTTAGTCCCTGCTCCAATTGTTAAGGAATCCACTGAGGACCAAGAAACCCATCAGCTTCATGTGTGTAGTGGGCTTAGGACCAATCTATGCAAGTTCTTCGGTTGGTGGTTCAGACTCTATAAAACCTTTGTGTCCAAGTTATTTGGTTATGTGAGTCTTCTTGTGGTGTCCTTGATGCCCTCAGCTCCCTCAAACCCTCCCCTAACTCTTCCACAAGACTTCCTGAGTTTTGTGCAGGGTGATAAGTATGGGTCTATTTGCACTCTTTTACATGCAGACATCCAGTTAGACCAATGCCATTTGTTGAAGATGGAAATGAGCGGCTTTATCCATCAGATAATGTAAACAGATGCAGAGACCCACACCCAAACATTAGGCAAAACTCAGGAAGTCTTGTGGAAGAGTTAGGGGAGGGTTTGAGGGA
>CAJQZJ010001826.1:14364328-14391885 GCA_907164525.1 Lophiomys imhausi | reverse complement strand
AGGAAGGAAGGAAAGAAGGAAGGAAGGAAGGAAGGAAGGAAGGAAGGAAGGAAGGAAGGAAGGAAGCTCAGTCAAAATCATGCCTGTCACTCCAAAAAAATAAAAAATAAAAAATCTAAGACTCAACCTTGATGAACACTGGAAACACAGAGCTTGGGCAGTCACTGGGAAAAGCTAGTGGCCAAGGCAGCTGGGTGGATGGAGGGCTGTGAGTCCTCTGACTTGGAGAACTTTAGTCAAATCATAGGTGTCTGCAATATGCCCCAAGAAAGAGGACAAAGCATTTCAGATAAGCCTTCACTAAAATATACAGGGGAGGTGACTCTCTCAAAGCTTCTAGTGTTGTGAGGAAAGAAACCACTCACCAGTTTTTGCTTGCAGTGAAAGCACAAACCAGTCCTTCCAGCAGTCCAGCTGGGCTATAGGCAATGATTGTCTTCTATGTGTATTTTAGTTTGGTTTCTACTCCTAGAACTGATACTACAGGCAGTCTCTTGGTAATTTTTAAACAAAGGATGTTTGTGTGGTCCCAAGGTTTTGGAATCTGGGGAGGGTTTCGAGGCAGAAAGGCCAGTGAGCTTAAGCAAAACAGAAAGAGACAGTGATCAGGGGAGGTGAAGGGGCGAAACCATAAGAATTTACCATGAAGCCTCTTCCACGATCATGGTGTGATGGACAATAAATCTTAATTATTAACTGGATTGAACTGAAAAACTCCTAGAAGATTAGGATCCTAACCCTCTGGCACCATCTGTGGTAGCATTTCAAGATGAGTAAATCATGAGACAATTGAGCGAATGAATGGATCAGTCCTTAGTGGGTTGAGCTATGAAACTGGTGAGGAGTGGGAAATATGGCTTTGTAGAATGAAGACTAATTGGGGACTTGAACTTGGGGCTGTATTCTGGCCCTCTGATTCTTCTGCTTCCTGGTCACCAGGATATGTATCGTTTACCATACATTCCCTGTCATGATGGACTGACATCTCCAAAATTTATTTTTGGATCTAAACTAAAGTATTGTTAAGTGGTCCTGTTAGAGTTGGTCCTGGTCATTTATTAATGTGTCCTTGAGAGTGGAGCTTTTAGGATCCAAACTCTGTTTAGAGGCCCACTTTTCAACCCTCTTACAGTAGTAATAAAAAATGTAACAATAGGATAACAGTTTGGATAGGACATTGAAACCATACCTTTGTACAGGAGAGATAATCCTCAGAAGCAGGCATTATCTGCCATCATATACAGATTTCAGAGCTCTGAGAGAAACAAGCAAGTTTTGAGCTTTCTTCTAAGGTCAGCCCGGATTATAGCTGCATCTGTCAGTCAACTGAATAAAGATCTCAGCATTGTTGTCTCTGCACCTGTTCAATCTACCCGACCTGTTCAACTGAAATTACTCAATAGGGCACAGTCAGAGGAATTAGGATTATTAAAAGTGCAAAAAACATTCTTCTAAGAAAAGCAAACAGAGTTTACTAATGATAGAAACAAAAGTATTTTAAAAAATATATAAAATTGGGAACATAAAGTAGAAGCTATCTCTAATGTAAGAGGGGTTGACCAATAGGGGATATTTTATACAGCTCAAGGCAATAAATAGGAAAATCTGAACAGAGTAGCAATCACTAGGACATGATAAAATATCTCAAATTGTTTGAAAAAAATTAAATAAAAATGTAGTAATTGTGAAGAAAATCTAGACAATTATTTTCAAAGAATAGGTGTTTTGTCCATGTAGTTGCATGACATCATTATTGTTTATGTGCTATTAGCATATATGTTAATAACACAGTGCATTGTTTATTTGTCTTGTTCTGTAAGTTATATGCAAATCACAGGGCAGTCATTGCTTCTTTTCCTGATAACTTACCACAGGACAAGATATTAGGACAAGGAGTGATTTGGAAAGATGCTGTGATGGACAGGGGGTTCAAACAGTTGCATGTTAAGGAACAGAAGCAGCAACCTTTTGTTGATTCACTGGGTGGACTAAAGTTTGGTAGAGTTACCTACTGGTAATGGGTACAATTTCAAATGATGTTTGTCTCTTTTGAGTTAGCGTTCTGGCCTTGGGCTTTGCAGGCTAACAAGTGGTGATTTAATCCAATAGCTGCTGAATGACTCATTATTTTGCATAAATAGCCTGACCTCATACTTTGATCTAGGAAAGGTCCCAGAGTTTACAGAATTGAGGCATTTTAGATGCTTGAGCTGTGGAGAAGGCATAGGACTGGTGTAGGAGAAACACACACCATCTCCAACAAGTAATAAGCCAAGTTAGCTCTGAATTTTTCTAGTCTTGACAAAACCAATTCAAATGTTTAATATGTCTATACACAGAGCTGAGAAGAATCTGACCCAAGGGTCAAGACAGCAGTGGAGCTGATAGAATGTGAATATATACATACTGAGCCTTTCATTCCAATTTAGTCATTCATTGGGTATCTTAGGCTCCATTGAAGTGTTACTATTATGGACAAAGGCAGCCTTCGAATATCTGCAAAGTAACCTGGAGAACTATTACCATATCCACATGTTAAAAGTGTTTACTACAGCAAAGCCAGTGGGAAGCTAATGTATTGCTCTTCTAGGTAACTTCTATCCTTAGAGATTTTAAGTTAACTAAGAATATAATTATGCTGGAGGGTTTCTGATAACACGAAGAGAGAGATTCATTAAGAAGGGACTGAAATTTTGCTCTGATAGACTGCTTGGTGTTGATTCTAAGAGCCTGCTGAGATGTCATGGAAATGTCCCCCTCAGTCGAGACACACTCTCTCTGTTCTCTGTGTGTCATTTGTTTCAGTGTAGTCATAAGGACTGCCTAGTCTGTCAGTGTCCTGGTGTTGTGGCCCAATCTGGAGTTTCATGGCAAAGCTGTCAGAAGCATGCTTTCAGTGGGTAACAGATGAAGGGTTCAGAGTTTTCCTTTGTCCTATTGCTGTGGTCCTTACCTGTATCATGTATGGAACTTAAATAGGACACATGTAAATTTTTTTCTTATTCTTTTTAAGTTTCCCTGATGCTTGTGTACAGCAAGAATTTTGTGAAGGTTTGAGTTCAGTGAGAGAAAAGTCAGGATAGCCCCTCATTGAAGTTTGACTTCAAAGGTCATTCGTGGAGTCCAGGACAAATGAAAATTTACCAAATTTTTGTTCGACACCTACCTTGCTCTTGGCATCCCAGTAGTCTGCTGGAGTAAAATGATGGATGTCTTGGTCATTGCTGTAATGCAACTTTAGAAAATATTGGTCTTGGTTTAGGATGCTAAAATCATTTTTTTGCTAAATGTGCCCCCTGGTGGCCAAGAGAAGAAAACACCGCACTCATGCTTTACCTGGGGCATCTTCTCCCCATCAAGAGGTCAAAGTCAAAGAAGCCACAACTAAAAGGTTCAGAATACTCAAGTCCCTTCTCACCAAAGGCAACCTTCACTCTCTTCATTTTATTACCTGGCGGCTCCATGTGTCCAATAATGTGGAGAAATAACAACGAACAAGTAAAATAGAAACTATGTGCTCTCCTCCTTTCCCCCTCCTCTCTTTCTCTCTCTCTCTCTGTTCCCCCCCATAAGCTATCAGAATGGCAATTTATAAAAGGTCCCCTACTTCCATCCACTGCTTGGTCCCCTCACTACTGTATCTTCCATGAAATAGGACAGTACACATGTGTTCATTGTTGTCATGGAGAAACCACGTAAAAGAAAGGACCAGACTTTCTCAGTGCTCATTGGCACCAGCATAGCGTAGCAGCTAATAGTATTCAGTACAGGGGTCTTATGAGTCAGGCCACTGCTGACACACAGTGAACCCTCCTCACCAAACTTGGGAGGGGATTTTTTTTTTCTTCTTGTATCTCAAAATTTTTGTGCTGCTCTGAGCAGAAAGGACAATGACTATATCCTACACATCTCTGTATTAGCTTTTTTGATATATCAACTTGGCTAGGCTACCACCTGCAGTTTTTCAATCAGACACCCACGTAGGATTTGCTGAGAAAAGATCTTATAAAGGTAACTAAAACCCTAGCCTATTACCTTCAGGTACAGACCATCTTGGACTATCTGGGTGGCCTGGCTTGGTTAGTTAAAATCCTTAAAGGAAGGGGTGTGGTTCCCCCCAAAAGAGGAGAGGGATAGATATAAAGCTATATTGGTAGAATTCGTGAAGCCCTGGGCTTGATACCCAGCACTGTATAAACCAGGCATGATGGTGCTCACCTGTAATTCCAACACGCTGGAGCTGGAGGCAGCAGGATGAGGTACTCAAGGTCATCCTTGCTTACCTCATTCTTGAGCTCATCCTGAGTTATATTAGACCTTGTCTCAAAGGGAGGGAGAGAGGAAGAAAGATACAGAGAGAGACAGAAAGAGTTAGGCTTCCTGTGGGTAAGTCCAGTTCAGCCCTGGACTCTGGTGTTCTCTTGGATTTTCTTTCTTGATTGCTGGTGATGTGGATGTTTAGTTAGACCCGACAAATGCACTAGCCATTTCTGTTGAACTGATTTGCTAAAGTTTCTGTTAAAAGAACGCTACAAACTGTACCAGTGGCTAGAATAGCAGAGATTTATTGTCTCACATTTTTGGAGGACAGGGCGCAAAGTCAGTGCGCCAGCAGGTTGATTCTGAGCGTTGCAATGCTTCTCGATGCCTTCCATATCTCTCCCTGCTTCAGGTGCTCTCTGTCAATTGCTAACATCTCCCCGATGTTTGTCTTCATCTTCATGGAGTGTTCTTGTATGTCTCTCTCTCTCTGCATCCAAATTTCCCTTATGAAGACATGAGTTATATAAGATTATTGGCATGCTATAATGACCTCATTTTAAACCAATTACTTCTATAGAGACTGTATAAGGGTCACCTTCTGGGGTGCTGCTGTTTAGGATTCCAGCACACTTTAGAAGACATTTATTTATCCCACCTCTTAATGAGCCCTGAGTTGATTACTTACTCACATTCCTCAAAGCACCTTACCAGAAATGTCCATTGCTCCAGGTGGCAGGTACATCCCATGTCTCCAGAGGCAATGACTCATCCTCTGATATGGAGATATTGAAATCTGAGTATAAACACAATGAGATTGTTTGGCTCACAGACTGTCAAGTTTGGGACATCAGAAAATGATTTATGATAATATTGTCAGAATTGTGTTAACAGCTCAGTAAGAAGGGCTACATGGGTCTCTTAACAGAGAGGTGGAATATTTTAACTTCAACCTGGTGCCCCTTTAGCAGATGTTTAAAGTCTAACTGAAACAGAAAGCTTGGGAAGTAGATAGATGGCTCTTTGGATTTCCCACACAGAATAAGAATCATGAAAACTTCCACATGTGAAGATGTGGAGGTTGGCTAGCACAAGTGTCCAGAGCCTGGGGATGGATGAAGTGCTTTATGACCTGCTCCCTGGGTCTGCATTACACATTTGCTCATAGCCAATTGAATCTTCTCCGATTTAACCCTTATCTCACTGTTTTTTGTTTTTGGTGGTGGTTCTTTTCTTAGTGGTGATAGGAGTTGGAACCAGGGTCTCATGCATGCTAAGAATGAACTTTACCACTGATCATAGCTCCCCATTCACTCTTACATGTTATTTATTCTCCCATCATAGGATTGGAGAGATGGCTCAGCCATAAAAGACTAGGCTCACAACCAAAAATAAGATTGGAAGCAATGAGTCTTAGATGGTATTCCTAGGACTGCACATATGGAAAGGACTAGCCAAGAATCAGACATGCAGCCTGTCTTTATTCTTTGTGGATTCCCTATATGAGCCTGCCTAAGCACAAAGTTTATTTGTAACCTGTGATGGCTCAAATGAGAATGGCTCATATATTTGAATGTTTGGTTCCCAGATTGCTGACTGTTTAGAAAGGATTAGGGGTAGGACCTTATTGGAGGAGGTGTGTCAGTAAGGGTGGAATTTGAAGTTTCAAAAGCCCATTGTGGTTGTTTAAATGAGGATGGCCCTCCGCTAGGCTCATCTATTAAAATGCTTGTCACCATGGAGTGGAACAACTGGGGGGAAGATTAAGACGTGTGGCCTGGCTGCAGGAAGAGATGCATCACTGGGTGTGGGCTTTGAGTTTCAAAAGCCCACTCCAGGCCATTCTCCCTCTTCTCTGTCCGGTGTGGTGTCTTTGGATAAGGCTGTAAAAGTCTCGGCTGCTGCCCCACTGCTATGTCTGTCTGCTTCTCATCATGATAATAATGGACTAAACATCTGAAGCTATAAGCAAGCTCCCAATGAAATGATTTTTGTTAGAATTGCCTCGTCATAGTGTCTCTTCATAGTAGTAGAATAGCAACTAAGACATAATCCCATAAGCAATAGTTGTGCTCTTCTGAAACATTAGATGCTTATCTTACCAGCTGAAGTGGAACAAAGCAATGTTCAGTCACCACCTCCACCTCTTTTCTCAGATTTATTTCTTTTTATTTTATGTGTAAAATGTTTTACCTGTATATGCATGTATGTGCATTGTATGTGTACCTGATGCTTATGGAGGCTAAAAAAGGGTGCTAGGTTACCTGAAACCAGAGTAACAGCTTATAAATGGTTATAAGCTACCCTGAATACTGGGAATTGAACCGGCCCCTCTGCAAGAGTAGAAAGTGTTCTTTTTTTAAAAAAACATTTTTAATTTATTTATTATGTATACAGGATTTGCTCTACATATATGCCCAGGCAGATCTCAATGTAGATGGCTGTGAGCCACCATGTGGTTGCTGGGAATTGAACTTAGGACCTTGGGAAGAACAGCCAGTGCTCTTAACCTCTGAGCCACCTCTCCAGCCCTAGAAAGTGTTCTTAATTTCCATCTCTCCAGTCTCACATTCTATCTTCTTGTTCCAGCTTTCACACTATGAACAAAAGTCCTCTTCGCAGTCTATTTAGTGCTCTGTCATTTTGCTTTTGTGTGTGTGTTTGTGTGCTTTTGTGGGTTTTTTTTAAATTGGTGATTTAGCTGTTTAATATGACTTCTAAGTATAGTGATGAAATCACAAGAAGACCATGATATATCTCGCATGGAAAATATATGAACTAGAGGCTGGCAAGATGGCTCATCTGGTGAAGGTGATGGCTGCCAAACTTGTTGACCTGAGTTCATTTCCTGGGGCCCACATGGAAGGAGAGAACAGACTCCTGCAAGCTGTCCTCTGATCTCACAATGCCTGCTGTGGCATGTGCATGTGTAGACACACACACATACACACACACACACACACACACACACACACACACACACACACACACACACACCTCACCAACATAAAAAAAAAGAAAAGGAAAAAAGTGCACGAATGCACAATCTAGATACGGCAGTGTAAGCCTGTAATCCCACCATTTAAGAGGTGGGGGTAGGGATATGATAAGTCTGAGGTTATATCAAGTTCCAGGCTAGTGTCAAAACAAAAAACAAAACATAATACGTGTGTTGGATAAGCTTCTTTTTGACATGAATTATAGTGCTGTTCTCCATGAATTTAATGTTAATGAGTAAAAAAATGAATCTTAGTTTGGGTTAAGGCTAGGGTTAGGGTTTAACGACACTTATATACTGACTGGTTGGTAGAAATACAACATAGAGTTGTAAAACCTAACTACATTTATTTCTCGGAACATCAAATGGCTTAGCCGTCCCCTATTCAGTGGTCTGGTTAGTTTATAGGATGCTGTTACCATAATGAGCACTGGTGGTATCATGTTCATTGCCCTTTTCTACCATGATACAAAGATTAGAACTGGGAACCTGAGAGCTGATGCCTTTAACTTCTTACCTGCTCTAGAAATGAAGGAGACTTCAGCCTGGAAGCCCCTGGAGTTGCCGTTTTCATCTGATTGGAAACTGATCATCATCACATTGGAGAAGCTCAGCACAGGGCTGGGTAGCACATAGCCACAGAGCTGAGCTGTGAGGCCCCATGCAAGTAAGTGATGCCAAGTGAGTAGGTATGGCATCAGATAAAGGAAAAACAAGTGTGCTTTAGATAGTTATTGACAAGTTTTTTGACAAATACCACAACACATCTTCAAAACAAAGGGATTTGCCTGTTCAAAATGTATGTTTGACCTCACCAGCATTTCAGGATAATCTCACCTGCCAAATACTCCTGAAGTACTGATAAAGTAGTGGATTTCAATCTGTGAGTTGTGACCCCTTTGGGGGGCAGCATATCAGAAATTTATATTACGATTCACAACAGAATCAAAATTACAGTTATGAAGTAGCAATGAAATAATTTTATAGTTGAGGGTCAGCACAATATGATGTACTGTATTAAAGGGTCACAACACTAGGAAGGCTGAGAACCACTGTGCTAAAGACTTGCCTGTAGTCACAAGACTTACCAAGCAATTTTTTAAGGTGGCAGAGCTAAGGATGAAACTAAGGGCCTTGTGCATGCTGGATAAGCACTCTACCTCCAAGCTGTCTCCCTAGCCCATGAGTCTCGTCTCTATCTGATTCCTCTTCAAGGTCTTTCATGTTTTGGTTCAAATAGTTTTTTGGTCCTTGCTTTTCACTCCTCCACATAAAAACAGAAGTAGTGGTGGTGAGACCAGAGAGAGAGAGAGAGAGAGAGAGAGAGAGAGAGAGAGAGAGAGAGAGAGAGAGAAGGTGCTGGGAACAAAGGGAAATTAATACATACCCTTCTATTCCTCATCTCAAGGTCAGCTCCAAGGGCAAACCAGGGGAAGCCGGGGCTCCAGGGGAATACAAACCTATTTCCTTCTCCCTCTCGACATCACTATGTACAGTCACAAAGTCAGAGGTGCAGTCACCATTTTCTTCTATTTCCAGGCTCTGAAATGACAGCTGAGAAGATGCCTGGTTACATCCAGAGAAGCTCGAGGAGTGAGCCGAGAACGTTAGGTCCTCCCTCACCTTGCTCTAGAGTAAGATCTTGGTTGAGAAAGTTCTAGAGACGTTCAAAAGTGGCAGTTACTTAGGAAAAGACAGTAGGCTCTCAAAAATCTTGAAACATAGTAGCCATCAAATACAGCCTGCACGTAAGGGTGGGGATCTGTGCCAATGTCTGAGCTCCCTAGAAGCTGCAGGAGATGCAAGAACCACCCTACAGAGACTGTCTCCTCTGGAGGCAACTTTGGTTTGTGCTACTTGGATGTGTAAGTGCTGGTCTGGACATGCACTACTTGCCTAGGGCTCTTACACCAAACACCCCGTTCTTAGCACTTGTTGAATTTTCTGTTTACTTGACTCAAAGCTGAAGGTAGCTGTATGTCGCACAAGGAATGTCTTTCTACCTGGCAGGATGTACCCGGAAGGATGAATTTGACTCATCATCACACTTGCTCTCTATTGCTGCCAACGTATACCAGTGCCTGGCCGAGTTACAAATGTATGCAAAAGCCGCTGTCAAAGTGCTGCCTGTAAGCTACAGTGAGCTTGGAGAAATCAAACCTCTAAGCAGAAATCTTGGTGAAAGGTAGAGAGAGTTGCTTTTAGTGCTGAGCTGAATACAAGGACAAATCATGGTAATTTTAGTCCCACAGTTTCTGTGATCCTAATGTTAAATGGAAGCACATTTTATTCATTCATTCATTTATTTATATTAATTAAAATTATATTTAATTAAGTTACACTGAAGCTAAAAGATCTTGAAACTCCTCTAGCTACAGTAAACATAAATATATTTTTAAGAAAAGGAAACTTAGCCGGGCGTTGGTGGCACATGCCTTTAATCCCAGCACTTGGGAGGCAGAGGTAGGTGGATCTCTGTGAGTTCGAGGCCAGCCTGGTCTACAAAGTGAGTCTAGGACAGCCAGAGCTGTTATACAGAGAAACCCTGTCTCGAAAAAAACCAACAAAAAAAAAAAAAGAAAAGGAAACTTGAAAACATTTTTGTACACATATTCTAGTTGGATGAAAATTGATAAATAGAATATGTGTTCTTCCATGACTGACTGCATGGGACTCAAAACTAGTTAGACAGATACAGCGAGAGGGAAGCACATTTTATTTATCTCTCTTATGCACAATACCTTTGCATTATCTCAAAAAAAAATGTGTCGGAAGGTATCTTGATGCAATAACCCTTCTTCCTCTGCATTGGTCTCTATATGGTGTACTTGCTTTGCATTCCGCAAGGGGAGGGGAAGTACCCAGACAAAGGGAAGGACTTGAAGGGGGAACAGGAAACTGTGGGTTGTGACTTCATATGGAGGAGAAGAAGGAACTGTGAAAAACTTAGCATCAGCAAAAGTTTCCTTAAGGAGCAATGACCAAAAATAACTCAAAATTAAACAGGGTAGGAATCCACAGTGTTTCTGATGCTCTTGCCTGTGTTCCATCTTATGACTTTACTACAGCCTTGGTTCTAGAACATATCATGCACACCTTGCACTAAGCATGCAGTTGAATAATGCAACACAAATGAATGCTGCACGAAACACCAAGGCTCAGAAGCAAGCCCAGGGCTGGTTATGAACTCAGATGTATTTGCTGAGCATACAAAGTTTCCTGCTCTTATTGACACATAACAGCTTCATTAGAGAAGCCAGAGATTCGAACATCTCCCTACCATCATTCCTCAGCATGAGTCAAATCACCAGATTTGGATTGAATTGTGTTAGAATATTTGACTGTAAGAACTCCTGTTTGAGTTGCTGACTTGAAATAAAACAAACAAACAAACAAACAAACCCAAATCTTGTCTTGGGATTAAAACACAATTTCCAACAATTTCTGAAAGAGACCTAAAAATATTTCTGCCATTTTGTATTGCTTCAAGGCTAAGTCTCAGCACTGATGATTGTAAAGTCACAGCACTGGACCGGTTCTAGAAATCGTTGAAGATGCTCTCTCTTTGTCCTACAATCTCCATCCTCACTCATTCTTAAAACCACTGTGATCTCATTTAGGCTTCTAACCTCGGACTGTATTTCACATTTCATATACTATGAATCCCAGCTTCTCTCAAATGTTCAACAGTTTAGTTCTATTATTTTGCCTTGTTTTTGAGGAGTGGAGTGGGAACTGGGGAATTAATTCTTAATTCTCATTCTCTCTAAATTTTAATGCTTGTGGTAAACCCAGACTATTGGCCACATCTGTTTGTTTGGTTTGCTTTCTGTTTAAAGACTCCACTTTCTGATCTGTCATAAAGACTCATCAGTTTGGGTTTCTGCCTGTATCTCAGACCCTTTTCCTCCTCAGATACAGACACCAATGACTAGGACCTGTATATAAGATGGTGATCTCCTTGAATGCACTACCTAGTGATGTACTTGTCCTAGTTTAGGTAAAACCACTTTATAATATCGTGGTTTGACCATGAAATGTCCCCAGTAGGCACACATGTTTGAATACTTGATTCATAGATGATGGGGATATGCTGAAAGGTTGTGAAACCTTGAGGAGGAGGAGCCTCACTGAGGAAGTGATCACTGAGGGATAAACCTTGGGGGTTTGTGACTGCTTTTTCTCCTCTCTCTGCTTCCTGGGTGCTGATATATATGGCCATGTACTGTATGCTACTGCCAATAGGCCTTCCCGGTAGTGATGGTCTCTCCTGCTTGGAGCTCTTAGTGACATTGGCATGATGGTTATCAGCTTGTTAATTAGTCATAGTGTGTGTGTGTGTGTGTGTGTGTGTGTGTGTGTGTGTGTTTAAAAGAATTTGAGTTTGTAAGGAAGAGTACTTGTTTCTAAAAGAAGATATAAACTTGTGAAAGTCACCAGGTCTAAAGATTAAGGTAACACAGGGAAATTTCTTTTTTGTTTTGAACAAGAGCTAAAGAGTGCAAATGCCATCTAGTGGTGTCTGCAGGAGAAACAGGCCTGGTCCTTTTAATATTTGTTCAGAGTGCCAGGTACTGAGGACTAACTAAAACGTCTGGCTGTAAAAACATCAGATAAAGCCCCTGTCTGCACAATGCCTCTGTCAGCTCTCTTGTGACTATATCATGCCTAATTTAGGACTAACACAATCAATACCTTAATTAGGCAATGGCTGGGGGCTTGAAAAATCCAGGTGCAGCTAACCATGTCCCCATAGTCTTCAGGATAGTGAAGACTCTGTATGGTGCCTTATTCAAAGAGGATAGTTAGAGACCTGCAGCCAGAGTCTAAAACAAAGGAACATAGAACAAATGCAAGCACTCAAGAAAGACTGCTTGTGCTCTCCCTCCTGTCTCTATCACGTGATGAAGTACATCTTTTGAGAGCACCAACACGAAGGGAGAGTCTTGTGCACTAGCTAACAGAAGTCTTAAGGGCCTCTCAGCTCACTTGGGTCAGTGATCACCAGGACCTTTCAGGGCAGGGGAGGAGAGACTGCATTTTTCAGCTGGCCAAGATTCCTTCTCAACTATGGAATAAGGTGGGGTCTTCCTGTCCCCCTCTCCCAATTCCTGTGGTGCCAAAACTTCTGCAAAGGGCCTAGCTAGCAAGCAATGGAAGTAAATGGTTTTACCAGAAAGAAAGCTTGGTTTAAGAGCCTTATAGGTGAGATTAAACCCAGTGGCATAGTCTGCGGCATCAGAGATGAATCTCAGTCAGATAGAACTGGAGCCAACAAGAACGGACGAAGGGAGGATTTCTCCACAGAATTTCCCTGAAATGTGAGAAGAATCTTTGTTCAGAGTCTGGAAAATGGCACCACTCACATTACATAAGGAGATGTGATCTTTTCCTGGAAGTTCAGAATTGTCTGAGTTAGCTTCTCAGCTCCTGCACTTGTAGGATTTTGCTCCAGAATGGTTTGTGTTTATGTGTTCTTTGGCTTTTGCAGGATTTTTTAAATGTGCTATATTTTAACATTGTCTCTCTTATATTCTATATTATCTCCTATATTCTCTTCAGTTGTAACAGCCAGAATACTTCTAAAATATTACTAAGTATCTCCTAATGGGGTGGGCAAAGTTACTTCAGGGTGAGAATTACAGAAACACTACTCCATTTCTGCAATTTGTTTGAGACAGAATAACACTGTATATACTAGGCTGATCATCGAGTTGCAATCCTCCTGACTCAGTATCCCAAATTCTGGTATTACAGACATATGCCACTATGTCTGGCTTCATTTATCTTTCTTACTAAATAAGCTTTGCCTCCCCATAGCTATAGCTTGGTGTCATTTTTTCTTAGTCTATTGAGGCAGGTAAAAACCACCTACATACACAGTTAAGCAGTGCCCCCCTTGAGGTGACTTGGGTAGGAGAACCTAGGAATGCATGTAAAGTTTACACCTAATGGTGTCAAGACCCAGGCAGCTTGGATTTACAAGTATCAGATGTAGCTACTGAAGTGCCCCCAGCAGGCTCAGACCCAGGTCTCTCCACTTTAGAGCAGACTGTCAAAATTGGAAGAGGAAAGTGTGACATTTACAGATGGCTCCACGTCAGACATATTGTAACCAGACCTCGTTAAGTCCTCTTAGCACGGGCTTTCCATATGACAATGTGAAGGTCCACTCACCAACGAGCCTGTCTTCTAAGGAATACAATGCCAGGTAATTGTGGTGGCAAGATTCTACATCCAAGTGAGACAAATTGAACAATATATGCAGGTCATCTGGAACCAGCAGGGTCCAGACACACAGTCTTCAGGTAGATACACAGGAAGGTGTAACTTCTAGACAGAAAGTGACAGCCACGGTCCTGGGCACAGTCAGGCTGCAGGTGGGGTATGGGGGAGGACAACAGAGGGAGTACTCACTGCTTGCTCTCATAGTAGAGGTGGAGGCTTTCTGGGAAGTGCAGCTCTCCCTCAGACCCACTGATTAGACCATCAAACTCACTGCATGAGGCTGAGAGGGAAAACCACAGCATCAGGGCAGGCAGCCAATGCTAGCCAGCTACCATAAAATCCTTCTGGAAGCTGAGGATACAGGAGCCACTGGTTCTCCTTTCTGAACACTTTTGTTTCTCATGCATGATTTTTTTCTTGTCTTGGCTTCTATGATGCCTCATTGTTTTTTTGTTTTTGTTTTGTTTTGTTTTTTTGTCCACTTTAGGCCCTTCTTACTGTTATGCTGTGACCTTTTTGCCTCTTTCTCTCTGACCCTGAGGCTTCATTCTGTGGGTGCAGGCACTTCTCAGCTTCTACCTGAGTCTTCCTTTTCCCTTTTCAGGGGCCCCCAGCATAGACTTAGTTACACCTGAAGTTTCAACTCTCACTGCCACTCTTCTGGACTTTAGGTCAGACTTAGACTAATATCCAATTATTTCCCCCAAACTCAAAATGGTACAAGTGGAATCCCCTTCATCAGCTACTTTTGATTTGATTATACATGAGTTTTTGGTCTCTCATGTTCAAATCTGTGGTAATATCAAAAGTCAAGTTGGATTCCCCCTTCTTTTCATTCTCAGTCCTCACTAAAATTGTTAGGAATTTTTTTTTGTTTCCATTTCCTTCTTTTTATTTTCAGGTCCCTTATCCTGCTTTAATCCTTCATTAAAAAAATCTATCATGAATTCCTCTTGACTTACTCTTCCCTTATTCTCCTTTATTCTGTTCTTATAGTATAGCTATAATATATTTATGTAAATAAATTTTCCATTGTAAAATGAAACGCAGTTTCTGACTGAAACGTACAGTTTTCAGAATTTGATCTTTCTATTCTTTCTCTTGTGTGACTCTATTACACATCCTTCACTCAAACTGCTTTTTGCCCCATATTTTTCCTTTGTTATCCTTTGAGGTCTATCGTGGATAAGGATGTCTCTATTCCAAAGCTTACATTGGTTGTTTATACTTGTGAGCCTCCTAGCTCTGGGGAGTCTACTTTCCATATTGCTTTTTAAAGAAAGAATCCTAAAGGTTCAAAGGCCCAGTGAACAATTAAGCCAAGATCCAATCTCGTTTCATTATGGATGGTGTAACTGAGGAAAGAGCTTGCCACAAATCTCAGATTGAATTCGTTGAAGAGCCATGGTGAACAGGGATAAACCCCCTGTGTTAGTAAGGGAACTTTTAGAGTAGGAAGTGTAGCTTATTAACTATTTCTGCACCACCTCCCCTCTTCTCCTATTATCTAATTGACAGCTAGTGTTTGTTGATTAATGTTTGCTGAATTAGACAAAGCTATGACTTGACAAGAAGATACATGGAAGGGATCGGGGCTCTGTGGACATGTGATTGCCAGACAGGCAAAGATAGTTGTGGATGCTCATCAGAGTTGTATACCAATGATCACAGAAACACTACCAGAGGAAGATTTTTGTTGATAATAGGAACTGACACTCAGAAATGTTAGTATGCTAATTCATGCTCCTGTGAGTGCAGGCTGCAAGGAGTACCCACCTCTGGAGCTTTTTCTCCGATGGCCTGATAAAGAAAAAAAAAAAAGATGCAATTCAAAGCTTGTGGTACCTTGGACAAGAAATTGACTCAAAAAGCAGAGCATTTTAAGTCAATATGCAAATTCTGAAAATTTAGTCTGTGAAAAGGACAGGATGGACAAAATGACAAAGAAGGACAGAGGTCTTAGCATTTTGAGATGATTTCACTTACTTTATTCTTACTAATGAAGAAATGGTGATTAACTTGGAGATTACACAGAGCAAAAAGTCTCAAGGATGCATGAGAGTGAAGGCCAGAGACAATCTTCTACCAACAATAAGCATTTTGAATAGTCACACACTGAGGTTCAGATACTTGCCACTGTGCCATACTCTTGAAAAAAAAAATCTGAGTTAACTTTAATTAATCCTGTTGGGAAATGATGGAAGCCACTTTGAGAGTGGAAGACATCAATTAAGGAAATGTTAAATTTGGAAGTAGAAACAAAGCTGCAATTTTCTCCTAGCTGGTCTACTAGAAGGGTGCATGTAGGGGTCACCTCTCAGATTTACCACATTTGCTTCTGTACCTGGGTTTCTAAGTCTTTGTCTTATTAATTTGAGGTGAGATTATTATGGCGGGCACTATTTTCTGTACTGTACATGGGTTAGCAGCTCCCATAACCTCTATCCACTAGGCACTGGTGTCCTTTCTTTAATGGTAACATATGAAAATATTTTCTAGTATCATTCTCTGGGTGGTCAGATCATCAGTAGTTGATCATTACTGAGTTATGCTTTAGCTTTCTGAATCTTGATAGAATAGTTGAAAAGTAGGTGGATATCTATCTATCTATCTATCTATCTATCTATCTATCTATCTATCTATCTATCTTTCTGTCTATCTATGATACAAATCACCAGATAACACAGTTTTAATCATAGGCAGAGTTTAAGCAGTTTATGAGGAATGCATTCATTCTTCAGTGAATATTTTTTTTTTTTTTTTGGTTTTTCGAGACAGGGTTTCTCTGAATATCTCTGGCTGTCCTGGACTCGCTTTGTAGACCAGGCTGGCCTTGAACTCACAAAGATCCACCTGCCTCTGCCTCCCAAGTGCTGGGATTAAAGGCGTGCGCCACCACCGCCCGGCTTCAGTGAATATTTTAATACTTGGATATATATGTTTTGCTCTTGTATTAGATCATACATTTCAAAATCCTCATGTGTTACACTGAGAACAGAAGTGACCCTCCCCAGCACCAACTTGTCTAGTGTGTTGATACTCTTTACCCCCGTAGAACTGCAGCTTCCTAAGCTTGCAAGATGGCTTCATTACCAGTCTGGACGTGTTTGTGTATCCAGGGAAGCACTCTCCTAAGGTCTGTGAAGATCCCAGGAGATCCTTGCTCTTCTTTCCTTGCATTGTTTCTCCAGCCTCGACCACAGCCCAAGCCCCAAGAAGTCACACCAGCCAGAGTCCAGGCCCCTCTCCTATTCTGGCATAAGAGTGATCCTCCTGAATCTCCCTGAGGAAGGAAGAAGGAAGCGTCTGTTACCATGATTGTTGGTGGAGGTGCCACAAAGTGCTCACTCTTTCCCCATGAAGATGCTAATGACAAACACCGGCATGTCCTCACTTCTTATAGTTTAGATTCAAGGCTCTGGGAGAATATCTGAGTACAATTTCCATGTGATCCCCAAACATCAGAACCTGTCAATTGCTGAACGTTCTTCTTATCCTTTGTTCTCATCAAAGCAGCAGAATTCTTTCCCTTTCCTGTTCAAACTACAAACTTAGAGACATCTTGCCTAGTAATACAACTGACTGGAGTCTTCATACATGCTGAGAATTGAGGATAAGTGACATTCCCAACACCCTAATCTAGAAACCTCAAAATAAGATGACATCCTTTAAGGGGGTGGGAGAACCCCAAGTGCCTCATCCTTGTACAATCTCTATTTTTTTTTTTTTTGAAAATCAGATTCTAGTTTTATCTGGAATCAGCATTCTTAGGCTCCTTACCCACTAACAGACTTTACTGGGCTTGGAGCATATAGCCACTTACCTGGCAAGCATCTCTCCCTCCATCAGGGGACCCTGTGCAGAGAAACGTCTTCCCAGTAACGGGGTTCCTTAAGGTGAACAGAGCTGCCTCACATTCCTCCTGTGTCAAAATTGGCAGGTTCACCTGCTGCAAGACTTGTGGGAGCCTGCCACCTGGAACGGAGAGACAGGCCCATCAAGATAAGCCTTCACTGTTCTGAGGAGAAGATGCCCTGTCCTTCCTTCATCAGCAGTTGGATGCAGGTTTGTGTCTCTTTGGGAGGATCTCAATTTCTTAAGCACACTGTGAAATTTTCTGCCTTTTGAAATGCTTACTCGGTTGTTTTTTTTTTTTTTAAATAAAGTTTGATTTCTGGTTATCCACCAGGAAGTTTTGAGTTTTGATTAAGAGGAGTGGCACAGGGGCTCTTACCTTCAGTCAAGCGACCCCAGCCTGCAGTTGTACAAATAAATCCAGCTTTAAAGTGTTCTCCTGGCTCTGGAAGACACACAGGTCTCACAAATTGGCCTGAAGAAAAGATCAAGGCAGGGCTTTGCTTATGGAGAAGCTACCATAGTTATACCTGTCAACATCTGGGTGGTCCCCAAAGACCCCTTAAGGATTGTGATGAATCAGTCTGGGGTTGCTTCAGGGGCTACTTTTCAGCTCCCTTCTAACTTCACATAATATTACATCCAGGACCATAAGGAAAGGGTATTTTAGGAAGAGGACCATCTAGAAAAATCTCATCTTCCAGTGTGTGATCTGGAAGAGTTGGTCTCATGCTACAGAACATGATCTATAGGGGTATGGTATGGATCAAAGATTATGGCATCAACAGGGTGCACTGCAAATGTTTACCAAATTGGAAGGCTCCAGCCATCTTCAGAAGAGCAATGTCATAGTTCATAGGTTTTCTGGTGGAGAACTGTGGGTGTATGATGATGGTTTCAATGGCCAGCGTTTGCTCTCCTGGCTCGGGTTGGCTCAAGTCATGTTCTCCAGCAGTAACATTCAAAGTTAATGCAATGTTTCTATTAAAAAGGAGAAGTATGGTTGTAAATGCTGGAAAATTGGCCTCTTCAAATTGACCTGGGTGGATAATGTGGAGCATGAGAGTGCTTAGCAAAGCACATTAGAATGATTCCATTGCTAGAAAAAGTAAACAGCATAGAGATAGTGACATGATATATTTAATATTTGTCAGTGTTATTTGTAACCAACTAGAGAAATACGCATGTATTTGTAACTCAGGGAGCTAAAAGATATATGAGACTATTCAACTGTCTTATTAGGCTTTCCCAGTCACAATACCAGTGAGTTACTTTTCTCAGTAAGGGTGTTGTTTTAGTGTTAAAAGTGTGTGTGTATTAGGAAGTCCAGAAACCTAACTCTGATGTTCCAGGGAGTATGCATACTCAAGGACTTTGGACCAATGACAACAATGGCAAGTAGGGATTGTCTCTTTACCTTATTTATATTTGTAATTTATAGTTCTCTTGTGAAATGAGAATGATGCCATTTCCTCAGGTCAGTGTTATCTAGAAGGAACTTGATAGGATGAGGTGGGAAAGAGTAAGCATTTTGACCTTTTCATTCTTTGGGACCCTTCATTTCCAATGGCAATATTTTATACAGTATCAGAAAGGACATCATTCTTTCTTTTGGAATGTTTTTCTGAATCTTGGATATATCAGGTAATTACTCTAGTGCTTAGCATTTCCCTAGCTTACCAGTGCCTATATTGTAGGGACATTGTCAGCTATTTATTTATTTGTTTGTTTGCTTGTTTATTTTTACTCAACATATAAGATCTTTCTATGTTTCTCAGACTGGTCCCAAATTCCTGGACTCAAGAAATCTTGCTTCACCTGTTCAAGTAGCTGTGGCCGCAGAGGTGCACTACGATTCCAGGGTAATTTCTCTTTTAAGCTATGGACCCCCTGGAGGGCATCATGCCTCCATCATTTTTGTGTCTTTGGTAATCACTAGCAACTAGCAGTTAGTGAGCATCCCAAGAGTCTTTGCAGACATGAAGTGAAAGGACAACATGATCTTGGTTACAGCCTGGTGTATCCACAGAACACAAACAGTGGAGTATTTGGATCATACTAGAAAACTGATAAAAAACAAACAACCCTCAGTTCTTAGGTTGAAGCTCAGAGAAGCAAGACCAAAAGGAAGAAAGACATGGGAATGTATATTTTACTGGTCTGTCTTTGCTTTCTCTTATCTACTTCTTAAAGTGTATAATGAACCAGGTTGTGCTTTTTCACTGCAATATTTTATAAAAACTAATAGGAAACTTTCAGTAGTCAGTTTTTGATATTAGTCTCTGTTGACTTCAGTGGGTTTATGTAAATACAGTATTTTACATCTGCAAAGAATCCTTTCAATCTACAATGTCACCAAGCCTCATTTGTGAAAACCAATTAGGAAGGCTCCTTGTGTTTTACAAGAGGAATCGGTTCTGATTCCAAGGAAGAGAGTGGGGTAAACTTCCCCATAGTCTTCCACCATGAGCTAATCTTTCCAACCTGTTAGCCATGCAGTGAGCGGCTGTGATGACCCATTGTGACGAGATGATGGTCCCTCCACAGACGTGCTTCTGCTTTTGTTTCAGAGACACCTAGATGACAGAGACTTAGGTTGGTGAAAGTTAATGCTGTGGGATACCCCCAAAAGTGAGCATTTTCTGAAAGGCAGGTACAGAGAGCTTAATCACAGTGATCATGACTCAGGCATTATGACAGTATATATTACAGTAGTTTCAGACTACTGTTTTCATGTCCTCTTAATGAACTATTTGACACCTAGAACTTCAAGTCTATTCTTTAGTTTGCCTCTTCCACATACTTAAAATGATTTTATGTATTTGTTTGTTTATTTATCTATCCATCCATCCTCCTTGAGTGTGCTCATGTATGTATATATGTGTGTGTGCATGCGCACTGGTGCATGTGTGTGCACTTGTGCATGTACACATTCACAAGCATCCATGGTGTGCATGTAGCAATCAGAGGACAAATCTTGGGCACCAGATCTCTCCCTCCGCCATGTGCTCCCTGGGATCAAGCGCAGGCTGTAAGGCTTGGTAGAAAGTGCATTTACTCACTGAACTGTTTCTGACCCTTACTGACATTCTGTCTTCAACTCAATCCACTATGTGTAATTTGATTGTGAGGTGACTTGTGATTGACAAGTAAACATTTTCAATGAATAACTTCACATTTTTAGGATGAGAAAAACGGCAGTTTGTTAGAGAATTTTCACTTTTTAAGCAAAAATTAGTTGTGAACAATCAAAAAGAAAAAGTGGAACACAAAGAGACACAGAAAAAACTGCCAAGGCTACATAGCACAGGTACACAGTGGTACAGTGTATGCTTAGAGCTTTTTAGGCTTTAGATTAAATCATTTGAACCAAACCAAAAAAACAATGAGCAAACAAAAAGGAGGAATACTGAGAGAAGGTTATGGATAGAAGACATAGACCAACAACAACAAAAACAAAAAAAAAAAAAGAAAGAAAGAAAAGCCAATGGGTCAGCCTTATTATGACTTGAATATGAACTTCTGAACTGAACAGAGGACCAATTGGTCAAGTGACCATCTACTTAAACAAGTATTTGTTAAGTTTATCAATGGCATTCAGGAAATGCACTGAACACAAACTCAATTGTGTATATTACTCTTCTTTCAAGATTAGGAAACCATAGCTATGGGTGGGTTGTGAGGTTTTGTTTTGTTTTTCTTTCTGAGAGAGAGTGACCTAAGGGAGGTAGCGTTTGATCCTGGGAGATCCAAGCTTTAAACATCTTAGCTCACCCACCAGAGAAGGGTTTGTGATACTCACCTGCCAAGGATAGGAACCTTTTTCCACTTGACTTCCTCCAACAATGCGACTGAAAAGGTTAAAGTAATTCTGAGGCTCGGGCTTAACCAGACTCTGCCCACAGTTAGGAGCTTGGGAAAAGACAAGACAGACATTGAAATGATTAGTTTCTAGGACTAAGATGTACAGAAAAATCTTCTGAGCAATAACAAAATGTAGTGTATGGAATATTTAGAAAAATTACAGATGGCTCTAAGTTAATGGTTGGGATTAGCTGTGGTTTGCAAAACAAGAGCTTACTCAGGTTTTGTCACATATAAGATGTGTGCTATCAAGAGACAGCTTCTATGGTTTCTATGGTGTGTGTGTGTGTGTGTGTGTGTGTGTTTATTTGTGTGTGGACACACACGCACATGTGTGCATATTAAGGCCAGAGGTCAACTTTGACTATCTTCCTCAGCCCTTTTCCACTTGTTTTTAGAGACAATGTCTCTCATGGGCCTAGAAATCTCCAAAAGGCTATGCTAGCTAGCCTGGTCACCCCAGGATCTGCCTCTCACTGCTTCTTAAGAACTGATTTGGGGATGTGCATTACCACATCAGCATTTAAAAAACAGCTTCTGGGGATTACACCCAGTCCTTTGTGCTTGCTCAACAAGCTCTTTGCTGACTGAACCATCTCCCCAGACCAAGGGATGACATCTACTATGCAGGTGAAAGACTGTGGGGATAGCTTGGTGCTGGGTTGCCAGAAAGGCAGCAGCCTCTTTTCCTTCTGATCTCTCACAGGTTCCTCACAGCACTCTGTAGTACCTCGTGACACCTACTGTGTGCCAGGATGGTTGTTTCTGGCTTTCAACTCAGTTAAGCTCTAGACTTCATGATGATTTAATCCCTACCTTCCTTCCTTCCTTCCTTCCCCTCTTTCTTTTTTTCCTTCTTTCTTTCCTCCCTTTTTTTCATTTGTGAGACAAGTTCATGATTTCCCTGCCTCTGCCTTTGGAATGCTGGTGTGAAATACATCTGGCATATGACAACATGCATTACAGGTCATGATGTACAGGGTTGCTTAGTTAGCTTATGGGTGATGCTATAATCTGTCTTAGTTTGCAACTGTGTCCATATCTTCTGTTCTGCCCATGAGACTGAGTCCGAACCCATGGTGTTTGGTGCCTGCCACAGTCAATATGAACAAATCTAATTAGATTTAATGTAGAGCAGAAAACAGTTTGTTCAGTTTGTGATGACAGCCTCAATTCACACACCACTGTTATGACAGATGCCTGTCAGGTAAAGGGAAGAAAGAACTTTATGAAAAAGACTTCATCCCTGAAAGCATTTCAATATGTGTGCATTTGTGTGGGCTTTTGACTTCTTGGATAAAGGGCAAGTTTAAATTTGTTGACTTGCACTGGGTAATTCAGTGGAGATTTTGTTCCTCTTGAGGCCATTTTTTATCTACTAGGTTCCCAGGAGTCATATAAAACTCTGCCTCATCATCATTCAGCTTCCTCACCCAGATGACCTTTGAATGCTTACTGAGCACCTCATCTGAGAAGTCTTCCTTGATTTCCCCAAACTGGGTTCTGGATCTCTTCCATAGTGTAGCATTCACCCCCGCTCACTGCCCCCAACTACCTATCATCATTGAACAGTTTTTTCCAAGTTACATTGTGAGAGTAAATTGTTTACTCCCTCACTGGACTATGGATTTCTTGAGCAAGAAACGTAGAAATATGAGTCCAATGTATTTGCACTTCTAAGGTCTAGCCCAGTTCCTGGCTTACAAGATGCACTTGAAAAGCATTAACTGAATGAGCAAATGACTTATCTTGGGAATATATCCTTAAAAGGACAGATACTTAGATCGACTTGGAAGCATATAAAGTTCTCCCATATAACTTATTGCTTAATCCCCACATCTTGTTGCAAAAAAGAACTTTCATCTTCATGCAGCAGATGTGAAAACTGAAAATCAAAGAGACACATGGCTAATAACAGCATAGCATGAAGCAACCAATTGTGTTTTCATTCTGAACCCAGGGCAGGTATGATCAAAACCTTTTCCAAATGGTTTAGATGAAAGTCATAAATCTGCTAGACATAAAATTTAGTATTCCCTGAAGTCACTGAAGCAGAGATAGAAAACATGTTGATTCTCCAGGGTGGCACAAGTCTGACTGCAGAGAAGCCTGCCAACAACTGCTTTCAGCTTATTATAATCAAGCTGAAATAAAAAACCATTTACACTATATGTCATTGAGCATGCATTTTATGGCTAGTAGGATAATTTCCCTGAGGATTCTAAATGCTTCCAAACCTGTGCTGATCTCCAGAATTTGCTCCCTGAAAGAATACCAGGTTGTGTAATGCATCCAAATAAGTGGACAATCTCAGGTCAGTTGGTAGAAGCAGGAGAAAATACTTAGCTCCCTCTATAAATGTTTCACTTCAATTTATATGCTGACCACAGGAAAAAAATCCAAAGAAATAATTTTGAAAACCAATTACATTTTTGAAATAATTTGCTTCTCCTATATTCCCAAATGAACAAGAGGTGGAACTGTTACTCTGATTCTCAGCAAGAGTGATCCCATCAGACAAAGAATGAAAATAGTTATGGAGTTCATTTGAAACTTACCTCTGATGGAAGAAAAGGTTTCAGAATGACCTTGTTCCAAACAGACCATTCCTAATATTAAAATAAGCGTGTCCTTGCTTATAGGCATGTTGAGATTCAAAGTTACCCACTGAAATGTAGAGAGGCTAAAGGAAGCAAAAGTGGCAAGCTGTGGAAGAATAGGAGTAATCCAACCTAAAACAAGTTTATTTATTAACTGAGACTTGAGGCATTCAGCCTTGTCCCTAAGAGGTTTTCTGAGTGTGGTTTCTTGGAAATATCTTTTGTAAGATGTGGGGGAATCAACTACAGAAGCAAAGTCTTGGTTGAGCAGCATAACATATTCTATTCCACCTACAACAATAAGTTGCTTCCCCCAGTGTTTCTGGTTTGGCAAAGTGGTTTGTGTCTGAGGTTTTATTGTGACTGCTACTTGCTCCTTTTTCTGTAAGAGGATTGAATACTGGTATGTGACACTACTCCTGGGGAGATGCAAACAATTGTCTATTCTCCCCTGTTAGGAAATTGATGACAGACTAAAGTAAGGATACCACTAACGTCCAACTTGGTGGACCAATCAGTTTCACTGGTGTTACTTACAGGAATATGTGTGAGGGGTTACTCACAGGAGCTGAAATAACTCAAAGACAGCACATCAACAAAAGTTCACTCCAGCATGAGTGACAGCTAATAAAACCTGGAAACCTAGAGCACAATGCACAACCTGCAGACAGCTGGACAAGTAGGAAGGTGTCTTTTGTAGACAGTTCTATTGGTTTGAGCCTCTTCTAGGCAGCTCAGTGGATCTAAGTGTGTCTTTCAGCAGTCTTTACTGCTTACACATGCTTGGAAGGGAGGGGGCAAGTGAATCTGGTCAGTTTCAGGGACTTCATAAAGGCTTTAATTTGATTGTTCTTAAGCCTTAACTCGTCTCCCTTTACAATTTCCTAAGTCTTAAGGAAGTTCTCGCCATGATAAAATGTTTTATCTCTGAAGAATTTGCTACACAAGTATCAGCATTACTCCTTTGCAAGGGTAGACATTATTAGCTGCTTGAAGGCAGCCCACCAGAATGTACTAAAATATTTTACTCTTCTTCTCTTCCAAGTGTAATTGCATGGCTAGTATTACCATGTGTTAGTGAGGAAAAGGAGAAAAAGTAACTCAGTAGCACACTCTGTAAGGTACACTGCTAGACACCCTTTTAGGATTTAGGATGTTGTTTGCTAGGGTGTTTGCAAAGTTTCACTTCCTACCATTAAAAAAAATATTCTAGAAGGCAAACAATCTTTACATCTGCACCTGGTAGATGTCTAGACAGAGAAAAGTTGCCATGATTACATCCATGTTTTCCTCTTTCCTGGCTAAATTTGTTGACACATTATGTTGACCAGTTTTATATCAACTTGACACAAGCTATAGCCATTTAGAATGAGGGACTTTCAATCGAGAAAATGGCTCAGAAGCTTTGCTTAGAGACAAGTCTGTGGTGTATTTTCTTGATTAATAATTGATGTGGGAGTGCTCACTGTGGGCAGTGCTATTCCTGGGTAAGTGATCCAGGATGGCATAAGAAAGGGTGTACAAGCCATGAGGAGCAAGAGAGTAAGTAGCACTTCTCTATGGCTTCTGCAACAGTTCCTACCTCCAGGTTTCTGCTTGAGTTCTTGCCCTGATCTCCCTGGATGATGGACTGATTACAAGCTGTAAGAAGAAATAAACCTTTACCTTCCCAAATTGTTTTTGGTTATGGTATTTTATCATATCAATAGAAACCCCATCTAAGACACACATAGGCCAAAGAAACCTCAACTAAGACACACATAGTATGCAAGAAATGCATATGGATTGGCAGTGTTATAACCATATAGGAATATGAAATTTTTTGTGAGCTTCCTAGAAATTACATTTTCAAAAACAGCAAATGACAAACTAAATGCCTCCTAACTTCTTTGTGACAAAACTTGCAGCTATACAAAATAAATCTATGAACTAAAACACATGCACACGCACAAATATAAATGGAAAATAGTTATTTCTATCTTCAAAGCAATTTTGATTTTTCTCACTCTAAATTCCATTATATTTTAAAACTTTAAAAATATTTCATTAGTTATTTGGGAATTTGATCATATTCATCACCTCTCCCCTGAAATTCTTCCCAGATCCACTCCTACTTCCCTATCCACCTAACTTGTATCACTGTTTTCTTCTAAACCTATCAAGATCAATTTGTGCTGTCCAAATGTTGTTGGATGTGTGGCTTTCCTTTGGGGCATGGTCAACTTACTAGGGGTACATTCTCAGAGAAAACTGATTCTCCCCTGCTAGAGGTGGAACTTCATGTCCAGCTTCCTTCTATTTATTTCTCCATTTGTCAACACACACTGAATACATATCATACTCAGCTGTGAGTACATATAAATACTCATGCTCAGCATGAAGCTGGGAATTGAGTATTTGGTGAACTCATCTTCTGGGATACATTTTTCCTTAGTCAGTGTTCTATTTCTGAAGAGACGCCATGACCAAAGAAGCTATTATAAAATAAGGCATTTAATTGGGGTTTGCTTAGAGTTTCAGAGGCTTAATCCATTATCATCATGACAGGGATCATGGCAATAGGCAGAAGTGGTGCTGGCAAAGTAACTGAGAGGTACATCCTAATCTTCAGATGGAGTGGCAAAGACAGATTGAGCCTGGCATCTTCTTTTGAAACCTCAAAACCCATCCCTAGTGACATACTTCCTACAACAAGGCCATACTTCCTAATCCTTCTAATCCTTTCAAAGAATTTCATTCCCTGGTGACTATGCATTCAAACATATGAGCCTATGGGGGTCTTTCATACTCAAACCATAACATTCCATTCCCTGGTCCCCACTGGCTTGTAACCACATCATAATGTAAAAATTTATTCAGTTCAACTTCAAAAGTCTTCATGTCTATCTCAGTCTCAACACTGTTAAAAGTCCAACGTTCAAACTCTCTGAGACTCATGGCAATCTCTAACTTTAATTTCTTGTAAAATCAAAATAAAAAAGCAGATCACATACTTCCAATATATAATGACACAGAATATACATTTCCTCTCCCAAAGGGAGGAAAGAGTAGTCAGGAAATACTGCACCAAAGCAAGACCAAACAACCAACAGTACAAACTCAAAATTCGGCATCTCCATGCCTGATGTTCATGATGTTCTTCAGATCTTCAACTTTTTTCAGCTTTGTTGACTGCAGTACACTTCACTCTCTCTTTGGCTGGTTCCACACCTGGTCTGCAGCTCTCCTTGGCAGTATCCCATTACTCTGGCATCTCCAACATCTTTGGGCCTCCAACAAAATCTAGGCTTTGCTGTCATAGCTTTCACACAAAGGCCCAACTGAGGTCCCTTGCAAGAACTCCCAAGTCACATGCCTGGCCTCAAAAGCTTTCCTTAATCATGAAGGCTGATTTCAAAACCATTTCCTGTATCATAGACTTTGAAGACAGAACCATATTTGTAAATCTAGAGGAATTAGCATCAAAATCCTGAGCCAGTGATAGAAAGGAGATGTTGGAAAAACAAAACCTAGAAAATGTTAATGTGCCAGAGAAAAGACTTAGATCTTTAAGGAGGCTAAGTAATAGAATATCTAATAGACATGATCCAATATTTTGTTAATGTTTTTGAGGAAATGAAAGGACAAACACTCCAAGAAAGGAAAAGAAACAAAACAAACCACCACATCTACTACCAAATACTCCACAGCTGTTAAAAATACACAAAGGAAAGCAACAGAAACAGACTAATCACAAAAAAGATATTCTGGAA
>CAJQZJ010001826.1:14351243-14364318 GCA_907164525.1 Lophiomys imhausi | reverse complement strand
AAGAATGAGAAATGCCTAAGAAGAATGACAACAGTCAATCACACACAGAGTAGAGGACATACAATATCATGAACCATGATGACCAACTTAAATTCCATATAAAATACAAAGTAGAGAGAGTAGAATATGGGACTGCCATGCACTCATCATCTGGCCTCAACAGTTGCTCACATTCACCCCTTCTCATTTCATTTATTATGTTCTCATCACTCCATTCCACAAATCTGTTTTGTAGAAACAAACCTTGGATATTAAACTACTTCATCCATAATTCAGAATGCGTCTCTTCAAGATGAGAAGCCATGGAAAACATGGCAATAGGAGATATCATTTTTAAATTAAAATTTTTTTATCACTTCAAGAAATTTCACATCATTTTGTTTACAATATTTTTTATGTTTATTTATTACTTCAAGTTACATCTCCATCACAGTGCCCTATTTCCACCCCTCCCAGTTCCACGCTCCCATCCTCTCCTCCTTCTCCCACCCATCCTACTCCTCTGGAGTGGGGTGACCCTACATATCAGCCCCCCTCAGTTCAACAGTTATATAAGGGCTAAGAGATTCCTCTTGTGCTGGGGGCCTACATGGTAGCACCCCTAGGGCAAATTGTCCCAATAACAGGTAACAAAGTCTATGTTCCTGTTCTTTTTGGTGTGTTAGTTGTAGGATAGTTATCCTGTACTATGTGGCTAAAATCCAATTATAAGTGAGTAGATACCATGTGCATCTTTCTGAGTCTGGGTTAGCTCACTCAGGATGAGCTTTTCTGGTTCCATCCAGAAAAATTGGCTATGAATTGCATGATTTCCTTGTTTCTGATAGCTGACTAGTATTCCATTGTGTAGATGTACCACAGTTCTTTTTTTTTTTATCCATTTGTCAGCTGAGGGACATCTGGGTTGTTTCCAGTTTCTAGCTATTACAAATAAGGCTACTATGAACATAGATGAGGGTATGTCCTTGTGGTTTGGTGAGGAATCATTTGGGTGGATACCCAGAAGTGGTATGGCTGGGTCTTGAGGTAGAGCTATTCCAAGATTTCTAAGGTATCATCAGACTGGTTTCCATAGTGGTTGTACAAGCTGGCACTCCCACCAGCAATGGACATCTAAAGATGGAAAGATCTCTCATGCTTATGGATAGGTAGGATCAACATAATAAAAATGGCCCCTTTCTTCACAACCTTACCAGCATGTGCTGTCATTTGAGTTTTTGATCTTATCCATTCTGACAGGTGGAGATGGAATCTCAGAGTCATCTGGAGTTGCATTTCTCTGAATGTTGAGCATTTTTTCAAATGTCTCATGGCCATTAGATATTCCTCCTTTGTGAATTCTTGGTTTAGCTCTGTTTTCCATTTTTTGATTGGATTATTTGGTTTCTTGGTGTTTAATTTCTTGAGTTCTTTATAAATTTTGGATATTAGCCCTCTGTCAGATGTGGGGTTGGTAAAGATCTTTCCCCAAATGTACGTTGCTGTTTTGTTCTAATGACAGTGATCTTCGCCTTACAGAAGCTTTTCAGTTTCATGAGGTCCCATTTATTGATTGTTGGTCTTAGAGCCTGAACTATTGGTGTTCTATTCAGGAAGTTGTCACCTGTGCCAATGAGTTTGAGGCTTTTCCCCACTTTCTCTTCTATTAGACTTAGTGTGTCCAGCTTTATGTTAAGGTCTTTGATTCCCTGGGATTTAACTTTTGTGCAAGGTGATAAGTATGGGTCTAATTTAATTCTTTTACATGTGGACATCTAGTTAGACCAGCACCATTTGTTGAAGATGCTGTCCTTTTTCCATTGTATGGTTTTGGCTTTTTTTTTTTTTGTCAAAAATTAAGTGATCACAGGTGTGTGGGTTCATTTCTAGGTCTTTAATTTGATTCCATTGATCAACTAGTCTGTTTCTATACCAATACATTATAGCTTTTATTACTATTGCTCTGTAGTATAGCTTGAAATCTGGGATTGCGATATCTCCAGATGTTTTTTTATTGTGCATGAATGATTTAGCTATTCTGTTTTTTTTTGTTGTTCCATATGAAGTTAAGAATTGTTTTTTCCAGGTCTGTAAAGAATTGTGTTGGTATTTTGATGGGAATTGCATTGAATCTGTATATTGCTTTTGGCAGGATGGCCATTTTTATTATGTTGATCCTACCTATCCATGAGCATGAGAGATCTTTCCATCTTTAGATGTCCTCTTCAATTTCTTTCTTCAAGGACTTGAAGTTCTTATCATATAGCTCTTTCACTCTCTTGGTTAGAGTTACCCCAGGTATTTTATATTGTTTGTGGCTATTGTGGAGGGTGTTGTTTCCCTAATTTCTTTCTCACTCATTTACTTTTTGTGTGAAGAAGGGCTTCTGATTTTTTTGGAATTAATTTTGTATCCGGCCACCTTGCTGAAGGTGTTTATCAGTTGTAGTAGTCTCTGGTTGATTTTTTGGGTCACTTATGTATACTATCATATTGTCTGCAAATAGGGATAATTGACTTCTTCGTTTCCAATTTGTATCCCCTTGATCTCCCTTAGTTGTCTTATTGCTATAGCTAGAACTTCAAGTACTATGTTGAAGATATGGAGAAAGTGGGCATCCTTGCCTTATCCCTGAGTTTAGAGGAAATGCTTCAAGTTTCTCTTCATTTAATTTGATGTTGGCTACTGGCTTGCCATATATTGCCTTTATGATTTCTAGGTATGATCCTTGTATGCCAGCTCTCTCCAGGACTTTCAGCATGAAGGGGTGTTGGAATTTGTCAAATGCTTTTTCAGTATCTAGGGAGATGATCATGTGGTTTTTTTCTTTCAGCTTGTTTATATGGTGAATTACGTTGATGGATTTTCATATGTTGAAACACCCCTGCATTCCTGCAATGAAGCCTACTTGATCATGGTGTATGATATTTTAATGTGTTTTTGGATTTGGTTTGCCAGTATTTTATTAAGTATTTTTGTGTCTATGTTCATGAGGGAGATTGGTCTGAAGTTCTCTTTCTTTGTTGGGCCTTAGTGTGCTTCAGGAATCAGGGTGATTGTGGCCTTGTAGAATGAGTTTGGTAGTGTTCCTTCTGCTTCTATTTTGTGGAAGAGTTTAAGAGTATTGGTATTAGCTCTTCTTTGAAAGTCTGGTAGAATTCTGTGCTGAAACCATCTGGCCCTGGGTTTTTTTGGTTGGGAGACTTTTAATGACTGTTTCTATTTCCTTAGGGGTTATAGGACTGTTTAATCTGTTAACCTGATCTTGATTTAACTTTGGTAGGTGGAATATTTCAAGAAAATTGTACATTTCACTTAAGTTTTTAAATTTTGTGGAATACAGATTTTTTTAAAGACTTAAAGATTCTCTGGATTTCCTCAATGTCTGTTATTTCTCCCTTTTCATTTATGGTTTTGTTGATTTGGGTTTTTTTTCCCTCTGCCTTTTAGTTAATTTGGCTAAGGGCTTGTCTATTTTGTTGATTTTCTCAAAGAACCAGATGTTGGTTTCTTTGATTCTTTGTAATCTTCTTTTTGTTTCTAAGTTGTTAATTTCAGCCCTAAGTTTGATGATTTCCTGCCTTATGCTCCTCTTGAGAATGTTTGCTTCTTTTTTTCCCCAGATCTTCCAGTACTGCTGTTAATTTGCTAATATGAGTTGTCACAATTTCCTTTTTGAAGGCACTTAGTGCTATGAACTTTCCTTGTAGCACTGCTTTCATTTTGTCCAATAGGTTTGGGTATGTTGTGCCTTCATTTTCATGGGATTTTAAGAAGTCTTTGATTTCCTTTTTTATTTCTTCCCTGACCCAGTAGCCACTGAGTAGAAAGTTGTTCAGTTTCCATGAATGTGTAGACTTTCTGTTATTTCTGTATTTGTTGAAGTCCAATTTTATTCCATGGTGGTCTGATAAGATACAAGGGGTTATTTCAGTTTTCTTGTATATGTTGAGGCTTGCTTTGTGTCCGGCTATATGGTCAGTTTTGGAGAAGGTTCTGTACGGTGCTGAGAAGAAGGGGTACTTTTTTGTGTTTGGGTGAAACGTTCTGTAGATATCTGTTTGGTCCATTTGGTTCATGACCTCTGTTAGACTTATTATTTCTCTGTTTGGTTTCTGTCTCGATGACTTGTCCATTTGTGAGTGGGGTGTTGAAGTCTCCCACTACTAATATGTAGGGATCTATGTTTGGTTTAAGTTTTAGAAGATTTTCTTTTACAAATGTGGGTGCCCTTGTATTTGGGGCATAAATATTCAATATTGAGATGTCATCTTGATGAATATTTCCTTTAACGAGTATGTAATAACTTCAGTTGAAAGTCTATTTTATTTGATATTAAGATGGCTACTCTATCTTGCTTCCTGTGTCCATTTGCTTGGAAAACCTTTTCCCAGCCCTTTCCTCTGAGATAGCATCCATCTTTGTTAATGAGATGCATTTCTTGTATGCTGCAAAATGATGGGTCTTGTTTACAGAATCATCCTGTAAGCCTGTGTCTTTTTATTGGGGAGTTGAGACAATTGATGTTGATGGATATTAATGACCAAAGGTTGTTATTTCCTGTTATTTTGATGTAGGTGGTGGTTGTGTATTTCTTTTGGTTTAGGTTTAGTGGAGTTTTTTGCTTCCTCTGTTTTCTTGGGTGTAATTATCTTCTCTAGGTTTGAATGTTTCCTTCTAGAATCTTCTGTAGGGCTGGATTTGTGGGTAGAAACTGTTTAAATTTGTTTTTATCATGGAATATCTTGTTCTCTCCATCTATTTTGATAGAGAGTTTTGCTTGGTATAATAGTTTAGCCTGGAACCTATGTTCTCTTAGGGTTTGTAGGACGTCTGCTCAGGCCCTTCTGGCTTTTAAAGTTTCTGAGGAGAAGTCAGGTGTAATTCTGATGAGTCTGCCATTATACATTACTTTACCTTTTTCTCTTACAGCTTTTAATATTCTTTCTTTGTTCTGTATATTTGGAGTTTCAATTATTATGTGGCAAGAGGAATTTCTTTTCTGCTATAATCTGTTTGGTGTTCTGTATGTCTCTTGGAATTTTACTGGCATCTCTTTCTTTAGGTTTGAGTTTTCTTCTGTGATTTTGTTGAAGATGTTTCCTGGACCTTGGTTTCAGGAGTCTTTTCTTTCCTCTATGCCTATAATTCTTAGGTTCCGTCTTTTCATTGTCCTTGATTTCTTGGATGTTGTGGTTGAGAACTTTTTTAGATTTCTCATTTTCTTTGGTTGTTGTACTGAGTTCTTCAATTGAATCTTCCACACCTTAGATTCTATCTTCCATCTCTTGTATCCTATTTTTGATACCCATGTCTGTAGTTCCCACTCTCTTCCCTTGATTTTCCACCTCCAGGATTGTCTCTGCTTGTGTTTTCTTTATTGCTTTCACTTCCAGTTTCAAGTCTTGAACAATCTTATTCGTTTTATACATTTCCTGCTCCAATTTACTTGTCTTTGTCTGTAAATCTTTCAAATCTTTCATTGCCTTGTCTTTCCCATTCATGTTGAACTGAGTTGGCTTGGAGGTCTCTAATGGTATTCTCCAATGCTTTCATTTGTATAATTGAGGATTCTTTAAATTCTTTCAGGGATTTAATTTCTTCTTGTAAGGACTCTATCATTTTCCTAAGTATAGATTTGTCATCATTTTAATGTGTTTCAGATGTGGTGGGATGTTCAAGGCTTGCTGTATTAACCTTACTGAATTTTGTTGGAGTCATATTTCCCTGATTTTTGTCAGTTTTGTTCTTTCACTTACCTTTAGCCATCTGGTTTTCCTTAGCTGATTGTTCCTGATGTATTCTGGACCTAGTGCCAAAGAGAGAGCTTTGGTGTATAGTCCACAAAATCTTGGTGGTCTGTAGCTCAACACAAGCTCTGTGAGGTCTTGAGATGGGAGCTGGATCTCAGTGGGACTGCTGAAGTTCACCCCTTAACATTGTGTCCCAACTGGGAACTCAGGTTGAGGGTTGGATGGGATGAGCTACTACAGCTTGCAGAGTCTTGGGTTCTAGCAGGTCTTCCTAGTGATGTCAGTGGAGCTCAGAGGACCACAGATTGTAGGCTAGAGCAGCAGGTCTCCTGCTGTTGGCATGTCTGATCAGAGGGTCAGGTCTCTGGTCATGGTCCTCCCAGCTGGCTTCTTCTAGATGGTCCCCAGGGCACCCCTGTGCCTCTCAGCCCTAAGCAGTAAGCCCTTGTAGTCTGAATCACTCAGGCAGTGCACAAAGGCCAAGAACTCACTGCTCTCATGCTGAGGCTGTAGATGCTGAAGACATGGTATCCCACCGAGAAGGGGCAAGGTACACTGGCTCCGATATGAACACTACAACTCATCTGCTGGACTTGGACTCAGTGGAGTTCCACAGCCTTTTAACTTGGCCACCCTGCTTTTCAGCCCATTTTGATCTTATCATTTCAGTGGCACTGCTGTTCTCTTTTGGATGTTGGAGTGATCATGTGGAAGTTGGGTGCTCAAGAAGCTGGAAGGTACCTCTATCTGGTGGTTGGGGCTGCCTGCCAAGGCCCCGCAGTGATTGGACCTGTGGGGCACTACACCAGTGCAGGAAAAGTAGTCCTCTGCCCTGTCTTGGTGCAATGTTATTCCACATAGTTGTATATCCAGTAGAGGGACCTGTATGTCCAACACCTTTCCGGGTATACCCAGATAAGCTTGCGCCTCCCAGACCGCTGCTCTGCTGGAGATAAATCAAGGTGGTCCCACAGTTCTCCTGTAGCTCAGAATATGCTGTGGATTATTGCCATACTGGTTCCTCTGAGAATATACCTGTTCCCGTGTCTCCGCTGGTCCTTTTTTTGGTGTCAGAATGCCAGTGTGGAAGCTGAGTGCTCCTAAGACTGGTGAGTACCCCTGTCTGGGGTTTGGAGCTACTTGCTGGGTGTTTGAGTGGGTTTTGCCCACGGGGTGGGCCCTATGGCCTCAGTTCTGTGATGGTCTCTGGCGGCTGGTAGGTCTGTTTCCTTGAGTGTCTGAGAGTCCCACCTAGGGACCCCCACTAGTCCCTGGGTTTGCCTGGTGAGATCCTGCGAGTTCATGCTTCTCAGGTTGTTACTCAGTTTCTTAATATTTCTGTGATGTTGCAGCTATTTTCCCCTGGGATCAAAATGTGTCCATGCCAGTTACCACCATCTTGGATTCCTCTATAATATTTTTTAACTTACTAAGCATTCTGAAATTTATTGAGTTCATTTCCCAAAATCTGCTGAACTTGCTGAGGTGGCACTTAGGAGAACTTTTCTCTCCGATCGCCCTTTCCCCTACAAATATCTTACTTACTGTGACTTCACTATTCCTACTCTCAAGAGATTCCTATATGCTGAACTTCCTGATCTATATTCTTGATCTATTCCCTTTTTGATGTTATTCCATCTCTTTTTCCTTTTGTGCTTCAGGTGCCTGGTGATGGCTATTTCTTAGATCTGCCACAGATTACCATAGCCTATTCCATGTTAATTGCGTCTATACAAATCAAGTCTCAAAATTAATTGGATCATTTGCAGTTGTAATACTGTCTACTAATAATGAAGATAATAACTGAAGCCCCTGGGATTTGTTCAGTACGATAATAAATGAAAATACAAAGAGACTCAACTTCTCTCATTAGATTTTCTCCCACTGGATTTTCAATAATATGCTAGCAGATAGGAGCATACCTAGTAGTGAGGTCCTTGTGTCTTACACTGCAAATGTCCCCAGTCCTACACAGCAGAGCACTGCTGTATGAGGATGATTCCTGAAACTTTTTCTTGTAACGTGTATCCAGCAGGTAATATTCAATCTTTGTTATTATTGAATGCATGTCTTACGAAGAAAATTTGCAGTCACCTTTAATTTATCACAAATAAATCTATAATTTTTAAAGTCCATAGAGTATCACAGTAGTCAGTTCCACAGTATTACCAAAGTATTATTACTTATGATACTGCAAAGCCGGGGAACTTACAATAAATAAAAAAAATGTAAATTCAAATTTGATGCCTACATCAGATAAACCATGATAAGAATTCTTAGAAGATGGGAGCATATGTAGGATTTTGTTGACTTCTGTTTGGGGTTTATTTTTAACCCAGGGACAAGGTTGAGATAGAAAACTTTCCTTCCCATCTTCCTTGGCTAGTAAGGGAATCTTTTCAGGCAGCTATTTCACTGAAGTTGAAAAGGGGCATTCTTGCATTTTTGAGTAGATTTGAAGTAGGAGGAGGAATGGGAACCTGCACTCTCCACCCCTCCCAACTGTCTCATGTCCCTGTTTTCATTGCCTGCACAGCCTCAGCTGTTTAGGGGGTTTATATCTCTAGATAATATGGTTCTATTGTCATCAGTTTAATGCTGATGATCAGCTCCCAGAGAGAATATCTTTTATTTCACAGAATACACTTTCTGAATTTAAAAAGTCAAATCATTAAATGGTGAAATAGTAGTTATATATATATATTTTTATGGCACACAACATGATAAGTTAATGCATATATTCATTATAGAAAGGTTAAACCAGGTTGCACACCATATCCACAATCTCACTTCTCTATCATTTTTATATTGCATTTCAAAGTCTTCAAACCTATCCCTTAACAAGTTTGAAGTATAATACATTATTAATTATGGTCACAATACTGTGCAATTAATTGCTAAAACATATTATTACTATTTAATTTAAACTTTGTAGCAGTGTGTTTGCCTCCTCCATCACATTTTGTACTTTTGTCATCTACTCCCCACTCTCTGGTAACCGCCATTGTACTCTTTGTTCTAGGTAATGGATTTTTTTAGTTTCAGAATATGAATGGGATTATCCAGTGTTTATTTTTCTCTTCCTTATTTTTTCTAATACAGTGTCTTACATGACTTCTTATATTAGTGCAATGATGATGTTTCCTTCTTTTTAAAGGCAGCACAATGTCCTCTGTGCGGATATCATTTTAGTAATAAGCATTCTAAGATGGGGGAGGTACTATCTCACTGTTAATTTGCATCTCTATAGTGATTATAGATGTTGAACATTTTCATACTTTTAGCAGCTAAGTTAATGATAAAAGTATTGAAAATATTTTAGAATTTTCGTGACAGTATTGTTTAGATGAAATATTGCCTTCATTTTGTTTAGCTCTTGTATTCTCCTAATTAATTTTGATCAGTGATTTTCTTTTTTGTTATTCCTTCTATTTGTGTACTACATGCTTGTTCTAACATGACTGAAACATGATAAACATTTTTTATTTTCTTAACATAATTCATTACCTTATATAAACAAGATTAGGAAGTGAATTCTATAGTTAGTAAGATACAAATAATGACCACAAATAGACTTATTTGTCATGCTTTTCTTAGGATCAATTTTCATGGGGGTCTACCTCACCACTGTATTGGGCAACGCCAGCATAATCATGTTGATCAGAAGAAGCCGTCATATAAAACTTCCATTTATAATAATCTGTAATTATATTAACCAGGTTAGGTGGTATAAAACTGCTCCAATAAATTAACCTGGGAAATTTAGTGTGAGTTAACATAGAGCAGCCCTTAGTCTCAATTCTAAGGCATGTACAGTATATTCCCTGATCTCACACTTGAAGCCCAGGCCGGTAGGAGGTCCCACTACATTGTAGATGTACCATGTGAAATCTGTCACTGTGGAAAGGAATAGAGAGTCGCCCACTGGACTATAGCTTGATCTTGAGAAAACACCATTCACTTTCACAACGTGGCATTTAATACCCACAGTGTCACATAACTACAAGAGGGCTAGGAAGTGTGGGCTCCAATGGGGCTGAGAAATAGAGTTGAATTATATACTATAAACACAGCATACATGTGTAACTTCAATCATTTGGGGTCTCAGAACACCTGGGCTCTGTGCATTCATTACACTTCCTAACTTAATCAATGCCACATCTGTGACTGACTCCTGTGTTCTGATCTGAGCCACTGTTCTGTTTCTATCTGTGGCCTTAAGGTAAATAGTGGTTAGGATTCTGAAATCATGCATGATGTAACTTGGTTTGGGACGATTTGGGGAAGAATAATCATCAGATTGAAGTGAAAACAACATTTATTTTTAATGGGCTAGTTGTGGAACAGAGTATATCAATCATTAGGTCATTTAATGTAATCTGATAGCTACTGGTTTTCATTTCAGTAGGAATCATCTAAAAAGAGATGGAGAGTGTGGAGACTGGAAACAACACAATGGTAACAGAGTTCATTATTTTGGGTCTAACTGCGGACCCCACCCTTTGTTGTATCTTCTTTGTCTTATTCCTGGGGATCTACCTCCTCACTGTATTAGGCAATGTCAGCATAATCATGTTGATCCAAACAAGCCCTCAACTTCACACTCCAATGTACCTCTTCCTCAGCCACCTGGCCTTTGTGGACATTGGGTACTCCAGCTCAGTCACACCTGTCATGATTGTGAGTTTCCTGAGAGAGAGAACTGCCATTCCTGTGGCTGGCTGCATAGTCCAGCTTGGCTCTGATGTGGTCTTTGGGACAGCTGAGTGCTTCCTGCTGGCTGCCATGGCCTATGATCGCTATGTGGCCATCTGCTCACCCCTGCTCTACTCTACTCTCATGTCTCCCAGGGTCTGCTTCATCTTACTGGCTATTTCCTATGTGGGTGGATGTGTGAATTCTTCATCATTCACTAGCTGTTTGTTGAGCCTGACTTTCTGTGGACCAAATAAAGTCAACCATTTCTTCTGTGACCTCCCACCACTAGTGGAGCTTTCTTGTACCCATGTTTACATTGCTGAAATGTCTCCTGCCATCTCAGCAGGCTCCATCATCGTCATCACCCTGTTCACTATCATTGTTTCATACCTCTACATCCTTCACTCCATCCTCAGGATGCGTTCTACTGAGGGCAGGCACAAGGCCTTCTCCACCTGCACCTCCCACCTCACTGCAGTCACCTTGTTTTATGGGACAGTTACATTTGTTTATGTCATACCAAAGTCAAGTCACTCACCCAACCAAATTAAAGTAGTGTCTGTGTTCTATACAGTTGTGATCCCCATGTTGAATCCCTTGATCTACAGTCTGAGGAACAAAGAAGTAAAAGAGGCTGTGAGGAAATTGATGACAAGAACACAGTCCTCATTTTGAACAATATTTAATGTGTTGATACAAACATTCAAATAACATTTTTGGGAATGTAAGCAATAGTTATGTTGTTTGCCTTGCTTTACATGTAAAGAATCTCTTAAATGTATAGTGTTATTATGTTGATTAATGAGAACCTATTTAATACATTTTAAGAGTTCAAGAAAATTGATCACTTGTACTAAAATCTGGACTCAAATTAAATGTGTGTTTCATGGTGGTAATACCAGGATGATGTAGAATTATTCTCTCTTTAATTTTGTATTATTTATGTAGCTCATGATTACAGACTACTTTCTCATCTATTTAGTACTGTATTTAAAAAATGTTGTTGTTAATTTTTATCTTGGAATATGTCATGTGCTCCTTTTCAACCCAAATGGTGACATTGTTGATGGCCCCTATCTACATCTCTGGAACTCTTGGCAATTCTTGCACAGGGTCATCATGTATCTGGAGACTGTGCAGCTCTATAATACATATATTTCAGTGGAATCAAACTAATCTTGGAAACTTCTACATCCTCACTAATGCTTTTCTTTATTTTTAAAAATTTGTCATGCTCTCTGGAAGGCCTCACACTCTTACTTTAATAAAAGTACTTTAATTCTTTCAGTTTTAACATTTTCTCTATTTTGAACTCATTCCTTCGGTGAAGTCCAACACTGTCCCTTGGTGATGTTTGGATTGTCACCTGCTTGCCTCCTACTCCCTGCCATGGCTTACAATTGGTCAAGTGGCTGTCTGCTCCACACAGTGTAGGCATGCTCAAAAATTTGAAAGGAAAGGAAATACCATGAGAGAGAGAGAGAGAGAGAGAGAGAGAGAGAGAGAGAGAGAGAGCCACATCTAAGGTCTTTTAGTTTTATTTAAAATATTATAAATAATGTAACAGATTTTCATACATATTTCATATTGGTTGTTTCTTTGTCCTGTTCTTTACCTGAATGTCCTATAGGGTCTGTATTCCATGGTGGTTACCTGTGTAGTGGTTGCATGAATGCTTGGAAAGTTGCAAGTGGCATATTGAGTCTGTTTTGTGGACTAAATCAGGTACCTCATTTCCTCTGTGATTTCTTCCATTAACAGAAACCTTACTGTTCCAGTGTATCCATTACTGAAAATATCTACTTCACCTCTTTTGGCTCCATCATTGTGGACAGTGTATGTAATTTCTCCCTTTTCAGTCTGTATCCTCACCACTATGTTACAGACATGACCCACTGGAAAGCAACACAAGTCTCTCTTCAGGCGAACCTCCCCTTTCACTGCAATGATTCTCTACTATGAACTGATTGATTCTATTTATGTTATTTAACCCAGAATGTATGAGAACAAGGTGGTTGAGTTCTAGACTGTGATGACTCCCATGTTGCATCATCTCATTTGCAGTCTGAGGAACAAAGATGTAAAGGAGGTTTTAAGGAAGGCAACTGTTACAAAATATTCATGGGATATGTTCTTTGAATTAAAAAGATATCTTTTAAAAAGATAACTTTTTAAAATTGTCATATACTAGTATCATCCATAGAACCTGCCAATTGATGTGTGTGTGTGTGTGTGTGTGTGTGTGTGTGTGTGCATGTGATTCTTTAAATTAAAAACATTCCTTGCTGTAATAATCACTTTAAAACATTTTACCATGACAAGTTTTCTCTGTGTAACCCTGGTTGTCCTGGAACTCACTCTGTAGAGCAGGCAGGCCTCAAACTCACAGAGATCTACCTGGCTTTGCCTCCTGAGTGCTGGAATTAAAGGTGTGCACCACCACTACCCATCAGTAATTTTTAGTTTAAACACATGTAATCTAATTGGGAGACAATGAGATCTGTTGTATCATCTATCCTATTATCTATCTATCTATCTATCTATCTATCTATCTATCATCATCTATCTATCTCTAAGAGAGATGGTAGTGAAAGACCTGGGGGAGGGAAGTTCCTCACCCGACACTCAGGATATCACGGCCACCC
>CAJQZJ010001826.1:14286134-14336474 GCA_907164525.1 Lophiomys imhausi | reverse complement strand
CCCCCAAATCTTCCCAAACCAAGTTACACTATACATGATTTCAGAATACTAACCACTATTTATCTTTAGGCCACAGATAGAAACAGAACAGTGGCTCAGATCAGAACACAGGAGTCAGTCACAGATGTGGCATTTGATCAAGTCAGAAGTGTAATGAATGCATAGAGCCCGGGTGTTTTGAGACCCCAAATGGTTGAAGTGACATATGTATGCTGGTATTTACAGTATCTAATTCAACTCAGCCCCATTGGATCCCACCCTTCCTAGCTCTCTTGTAGTTATGTGACACTGTGGCCATTAAATGCCAGGTTGTGAAAGTGAATGGTGTTTTCTGAGGATCAAGCTATAGTCCAGTGGGCAACTCTCTCTTCCTTTCCACAGTGACAGATTTCACATGGTACATATACAATATAGTGGCACCTCCTACCAGCCTGGGCTTTGAGTCTAAAAACAGGGATATACCGTACTTACACTGAAAGTGAGGTAGAGTTGTGCTGTGTTAGCTCACACTGAATTTCCAAGATTAATTCATTGGGGCAGCTTAACACCATATAGTTAATATAATTAGAGGTTATTATAAATGGAAGTTTCACATCAATATTAAACCTGAGAAAAGCTTGACAAATAATTCTATTTGAGGACATTATACTTTAATAACTTCAGAATGAGCAAAATAATGTGTTCCATAATGTTACATTTTGGTATCTTATGAAATGTTTCCAAAATATCATGCTTATGTTAGCCACGTGGGTGCATCAGATTGTTTCATCAAGAAGTCAGTTAATTTAATAAGAACTGTGTAAGCAATTTAATCAGGAGAGCCAAGAGAACAATAAAATGAAGACAGACTATTATTAAGGAAATACTGTTAATAAGAAATATCTTAATATATTTTCTATGAGTTCTTGTCTTGCCAACTTAGGTAATATAAACATGAAATATGTTCAATATCTATAATTATTAGTAACTATAAATTAAATCTCAAGGGTGGTGTCAGTGCACAATCCACTTTAGATTTTAAATTAACACAGTCATTTTGAAAAAAGTACAGAGATTCTCAGTACACTAAAGATAGAATTTCCATATGATGCAGTCACTATACTTTTGGGTACATATTCATAGAAATTGTTATTTTGGAACTATATCTGTGTTTCTGTGTTTCTCTTAACATTACTCACTGTAGCCATGTTGTGAGAGTAATTTCAGTGTCCATTCATGAATGAATGTACTTCTAGGAGTCTGACACCCTACCACTTGGATTTAAGCAGTGCTTACTGTGTTAGCTAAAAGGACAAATAATAAAATGATACCCCATAACTTATTGCTATATCAAGATCAGTACATTTCTCATCCTCATTAGAGAAACTTCTTTCAGTAGATGGCAATTAGCACAGAAACCCTCCAACTAGACAATGTGGAGAGAATAAAAGACTTCAGAGTTTTCATCCTTAAATGGGACATCTGTATTATACATCTTCCCTCAAGGCTCAGGGCTCTATGTGGAAAAGGGGACAGAAAGATTATGAGCCGGACAGAGGCAGTGGATGACTTCAAGGAAGCAGTATTTTTCAGACACAACAGGGCAGATGCACATATGAACTTACAGCAACTGTGACAGCATGCACAAGACTGTACTAGCTCAATCCAGACAAAGAACCCAGCATGGAGGAGGATAAGTGGACACAAAATTCCACCAGCAGATGTGTAGCTATTGGTGTTTGATTACTTCTGGGAAAGCAGAAGTGAGTTTTCTTCAATGAAGTAACACCTAGTATATTGATCACACCCCCAAACAGATACCATACTCAGGAGTAGATGGCCAGCACTAACTGGATAGGGTAGGCTTAAGAAAACTAAGAGACAGGAGGTGTAGACAGAGAGACAGACACACATACACAGAGACAGACAAAGATAGAGAGACAGGCAGGGGTAGACACACACACACACACACACACACACACACACACACACACACACACATACACAGGTAGGGAGAGAGAGAGAGACGGAGAGTGAAAGTATGAATTGGTTGAGTAGGAAGGTGAAGGAGGATGTGTGAAAAGTTAGAGGGGAATGAATATGATAAAAATACATTGTATAAAATTCTCAAGGAATAAATAAGACATTATTTAATAAAAGAAGTGAAGGTGATGTTCTGGCCTGAGAATGACTAGTTCAGAAGAAGTCTTGAGGCCTCTACTTGGGACGTTTATGCCTCACTATTGAAAGATTTAATGTTACCTGCTGGTCAAATATTACAGCAAGAACAAGCTCCAGGAATCTTCTTATAGCAGGGCTTTCTTATGCAAGACTTGGGACCATTTGTGATGATGGATCATAAATACCTCACTACTAGACATGATCATCTTTGTTTCCAAACTATGGAAACTCCAGTGGGAGAAAAATCCAATGAGAAAAGAAAATTAGTATGTCTGTTTTCATATATACCTTATTGGTTGAGATATTCCTTAAAATCCCAAGGGATTCATTCTCTTCATTATTAACAGACAGTATTACAACTGCAAAGATATAATTGGTTTTGTAACTCTATTTGGATAATTCTAATTAGTATGGGCTAATCTGTGACCATCTGTGACATCTTTCAGAAGCAGATGCTTGGAACTACTGCCCTGAGCATCATTGTGTGTTTTGTAGCTATGCCTTATAGGGCTACAGGAAGAGATGTACTATTTGTTTCTGTGTAAAGTGATCTACATTTTAGTTTAGTATTGATGTTTTGACAGATATGTGATTTCATATGAAAACGGGTCTCCTAACCTGGATAGCAATGCAGTTATTAAGGACATTTCTTTCCAAAGCCAACACTATGTCTAAGTCAATGCTCCCTTTTAGGTTGAACCAAAATTATTTCCTTATTCCTAATTTCCATGTCATGTTAAGTATGTGATGTTCTTTTTGCATTGTTCTGAATAATTTTAATTACATTTTTGAGATAATTTCAAGAATGTTTTAATCTCCTTTATGCTTTGAAATGAGTCATATAAGGTTTTTTAAAATAACTATTTGTTCACCTATACCATTCCCAATGCTTCATTGTATTACTGTTTCTTTCAAATGCAGACCAAGAACTAGGAATATGGTCAAAATGTTTGCACAGCATACATTCTAAATAAATATCTCTTTAAACAAAGACAACATTATTTGATAAAAAATTTATGTTAAGTTATTCAATACAACAACTTGTTTCATCCCCCATTTTTACTTTTTACAGTTAATGTACAAAGTAATACATTTCATTATGCATTTTGTACATATGCATAATTATATTTTGTTCTAATTTATCTTCCACTCTACTGTGCTCCCCAACATCATTGGACCTCTCTCCTTTGGTGGTCTCTGCCTCTCCATTCCCTGCACATAATAGCTTCTTCTGCTTTCATATACTATGTATTCTATTAATTTGACCTTTTCATCTTAAGATATTTTCTTCTCCTTCCATTAACACACCTTCTAGATTCGTCGCAACACACACACACACACACACACACACACACACACACACACACACATGCTGGGGTGGTTTGAATGGGTATGTCCCCATAGACTCATTCATGTGTTTAAATGCTTGATCCTTTGGGAGTAGCATTATTAGGAGGTGTGGCCTTTTAGAAAGAAGGACATCACTGTGGTGATGGACTTTGAGGTCTCCTATGCTCAAGCTTCCCCCAGTGTGGAATCCAGTCTCCTCCTGGCTGCCTACAGATCAAGATGTAGAACTCTCAGCTCCTTCTCCAGAACCATGTTTGTCTGAATGCTGTCATGCTTTCAATGGATCAAATCTCTGAAACTGAAAGCCAGCTCCAATTAAATGTTGTCCTTTATAAGTGTTGCTTTGGTCATGGTGTCTCTTCACAGCAATGGAAACCCTAATTATGACACTCACACAGAAGGGAGAGGGATGGGGGAAGGGAGAGAGGGAAGATCAGCAGAATTAATACTGTAAAATTGGCCTATGTTGCTAAAAATGATGTACAGAGTCAACATTCCCAAGGACAATTTTCAAAGATGTTTGGAAAACAATGCTAAAGATTAAGAAAAAGAACAAAAGCCAACATAAACCTGAGAAGAAAGAGCAATCTGGGAGGTATCACTGTAATGACTTCAAATTATATGACAGTACCAGCACTATATTGGAAAAAGGAGACTACAGAAACACATGCACCCAGCTACTGCCATCCAATTTTGACAAAAGCCTCAAAAAATAGACTGGCAAAAAGCAAGCTTTATTAAGAAATCATGCTGGAGAAATGAGGAAGAATGAAACCACACTTTTATTCTGTACTAAAATTGATTAAAACTGGATCAAAGACCCAAGCATAAGACCTGAAACCTGTAACTTCTGGAGAACAACATGAGTAAAACACTTCAAAATACAGACTCTTTGGGCAGTCTATCACAGTTATTTTCTAAACTGATCAGAAATCAAGTTGCTAAGAGACAAGCAACTTTTGCTTATCCAAATATACAGAGATAGATGGGCAGTCTTCCCAAACCTCTGTAGAATGTAGTATTCAAAGAAGTTTTCCTAACTTAAGATTTTTGATTTTGAGACATGTCCACTCCTGACAGCACTCCCTATTCTACTCCAAGTAGAGGATGAGCATCTACAAATCTCCAATTGGAGATAGTTGAATTAGTGGCAAGCCTATCTCTTAGCAAGAAAAATTCCTTGCTTCAACTGTAGACAGAATGCTGTCCAAAAAGAACAAAACTTGGAAGCAGGTAAGTCGACAGCCTAGCTCTGCCAAGACAGGGTAGGCAAGTCCTTCAAATTCCTGCTTTACAATCAATGTCTGTGAGAGAAACGGGGCCAAACAGCTGAAAATTGATGCTGTAATGTATGGAGAGGAAATGGGAACTGTCCAGGCAGCCACTGGTATGTCATTTTTTAGTTCCGGAAGCTGCGGGCCCTGTACTTCCTATAAAATCAGATATATTTATCCCTCTCAGGTCTCTGAGGTGGTTGAAGAATAGATAGCTAGGGTCTCATAATTAAATTTTGAGTTGTTTAGGAGTCAAGAGAGTATTATAGATCTAAGAAGATGTTTTTAAAATTGTGATGCAAGTTAGGATGGAAGCTAAGTTGCATATAGAACTTTAAACTCATGTAGATGGTTAGATAGTAGAATGTTAAAGTCAGGCGCCAAATACATATGGACTGGACACTGGGAATGTATGCTAAGCCCTAAAACTATTGTAATTGCAGCCTAATTATTTCTGCTGTTTTGTATTGTATTTGTTGTTATAAGAGAAAGAGCCATTTGTTGGACTGAAAGGGGGAGCTGTTAGAGGGAAAAGATATACCTTAAACTTAAAAAAAGGAAGTGGATGAGGGGTTGAGGGGGGAGAGGGTGGGAGGGTGGGACTGGAGGGGGGAGTAGGGAGGGAATTGCTATTGAGATGTAACTTGAATAAATAAAAAATAAATTAAAAATACAGACTCTTGAAACTCTCATGAGAACAACATGAGTACAACACTTTAAGATGAAGGACTCTCCTTCAGCAAGGTGGCCGGATACAAAATCAATTAAAAAAAAATCAGTAGCCTTTCTTTACACAAAAGATAAATGGGCTAAGAAAGAAATAAGGGAATCAACACCTTTCACAATAGCCACAAATAATATAAAATACCTGGGGGTAACTCTAACCAAGCAAGTGAAAGACCTGTATGATAAGAACTTCAAGTCCCTGAAGAAAGAAATTGAAGAAGATATCAGAAGATGGAAAGATCTCCCTTGTTCATGGATGGGTAGGATCAACATAATAAAAATGGCAATCTTACCAAAAGCAATATACAGATTCAATGCGATTCCTATCCAAATACCAACTCAATTTTTTACAGATCTGGAAAAAACAATTCTCAACTTCATATGGAATAACAAAAGACCCAGAATAGCTAAATAAATCATGTACAATAACAGAACATCTGGAGGTTTCACCATCCCAGATTTCAAGCTGTACTGCAGGGCAATAGTATTAAAAACAGCATGGTACTGGTATAGAAACAGACCAGTTGACCAATGGAATCGAATTGAAGACCCAGAAATAAATCCATACACCTATGGTCACTTAATTTTTCATAAAGAAGCCAAAAACATACAATGGAAAAAGGAAAGCATCTTCAATAAATGGTGCTGGTCTAACTGGATGTCAACATGTAGAAGAATGCAAATAGATCCATACTTATCACCCTGTACAAAACTTAAGACTAAGTGGATCAAGGACCTCAACATAAATCCAGACACACTAACATTAATAGAAGAGAAAGTGGGGAAAAGCCTTGAACTCATTGGCACGGGTAGCAACTTCCTGAATAGAACACCAATAGCTCAGGTACTAAAACAAACAATCAATAAATGGGACCTTATAAAATTGAAAAGCTTCTGTAAGGCAAAGGACACTGTCCTTAGAACAAAACGGCAGCCTACAGACTGGGAAAGGATCTTCACCAACCCAACATCTGACAGAGGGCTAATATCCAAAATATATAAAGAACTGAAGAAATTAAACACCAAAAAACCCAAAACAAAACAAAACAAATAACCTCATCAATAAATGGGGTAGAGAGCTAAACCTAGAATTCACAGAAGAAGAATCTCTAAAGGCCGAGAGGCATTTGAGGAAATGTTCAACATCTTTGGTCATCAGGGAAATGCAACTTAAAACAACTCTAAGATTCTATCTCACACCTGTCAGAATGACTAAGATCAAAAACTCAAATGATAGCACATGCTGGTGAGGATGTGGAGAAAGGGGAACACTCCCCCATTGCTGGTGGGACTGCAAACTTGTGCAACCACTTTGGAAATCAATCTGGAGATATCTTAGAAAATTGGGAATAAATCTACCTCAAGACCCAGCCACACCTCTCTTGGGTATATATCCAAAAGATTCGAAATGAAACCACAAGGACATTGCCACAACAATGTTCATAGCAGCTTTATGTGTAATAGCCAGAAACTGGAAACAACCCAGATGTCCTTCAACTGAAGAATGGATAAAAAAACTATGGTACATTTACACAATGGAATACTACACAGCTATCAGAAATGAGGAAATCATGCAATTCAAAACCAAATGGATGGAACTAGAAAAGCTCATCCTAAGTGAGCTGACGCAGTCCCAGAAAGACAAACATGGTATGTATTACCTTATTAATGGATATTAACCATGTATCACAGGAGAACTATCCTACAACACATACACTCAAATAGATAGGAACCTAGCATCTATCCTAGGAAAAATTCTGTCCATCAGTGAGTCATGGAATCTGCTGCAGGTTAGTGGAACACCACACCCTAGATAGTGTGCCTTATCAAGCTCCAGTACAAGTGGAAGCTCTTGGGCCTCACATGAGGCAAGATCTGAGGGAGTATGATATGTGAGGGCCCACCTCATTGGAGGAGAAGGAGAGTACCAAATAGAGGAACAAGGAGGGAGGGAAGGAGAGAGGAAGGGAGGGACCAGGAGGGGAGGAGGGAGAAAACTATGTTCTAGAAGTAAATAATACTTTTTTAAGAAAAGAGTTAATAAGCTTAAAAAATATAATAAAAATACAATACAAAATTTTCAAACTATAATTTACCAAAGGTATACTTGCCTTACTGACATGAAAGGAAATTGGCCTTAATTTCACATTAGAATGTTAGACTGCAGGTGGCCACATAGATTACACAAACTTGATAGCATCTTAAAAGTTCTTTTTTTTTTTTGGTTGTAGAGGTATAGGATATTTCCATGGTTTGGCATTAAAAAGCAGGTAACAGGTTTAAAACACTGTAAATAAATTAGAGGTTACAGCTGTTCAACCTGGTTTTACAAACCTCCAAGAGTTGAAAAAACTTAGAGCTAAGGTAAAATACATGAAATGCGTGGTGTTAGCCCATGCCTTTACCTCCAGCAGAGACAGGAGGATCACTATAGAGTTAGTTGTCTTATAAATTCTAGAGTTACAAGAAACAGGGTGGTGATGGTGGAAACACTTAATTCCACCATTGGAGAAGAGTACACCCTTAATCCCAAAACACTAGAGACAGAAACAAGCAGATCTCGGAGCTCAAGGTCAGCCTGATACAAAACAAGCTCTAAATAGAGAAAAAACTTCCATCCAGGGGTGGTGGAGCACATCTTTAATCCCATCAGTTGGAAACCACATGTCTTTGAGCCCAATACTTAGAATTCAGAGATAGGCACATAGGATTGGGAAGGATTTAAGTTTAAAAGCTACTTACAAAAGGCATGCCGAAATTCAAACAAATTGTCCTTTGAGATCTCAAAACATATACAATAAAGGTTTGTTTAGCTCCAAAATATCAAAATAATTTCTTCTTTAATCCCGATTGAAAGGTAATACTTTAAATATATTGTCAAAAAACCAAATTTGCTCCAGAAAAAATATTACGTGACCCTCCCCCCCCCAAAAAAAGGTAATTGTCCCAGAGTTAGGATTAGGGCAGGGCTCTGTTCTTACCTTTCAGGAGATTTAAAGCATCCATTCAAGGAATCCAGGGATAACTGGACAACGGAAACCTCAGCAGAAAACAAATCAGACACCAAAGAAGATGAGTGGCCCAGACGATCCAGCCTTGCACACTTCCTCAATAGCTGTTTCCTCAAAAGTCTACATCCACAACAACTCAAAATTGCTAAGATCGTTCAGCTCCACAGACTGCTCCAGCGAGAACTTCAGTAAAGCCCTGAAGATCAGCTTCTGTCTACAAACTTCTTAGGACATCTAAATAGCTGAGCACAAAAGGACTGAACATCAAATGATTCTATTAACAAATTGTCCTAGAGTTAGGATTAGGGCAGGGCTCTGTTCTTATCTTTCAGGATATTTAAAGCATCCATTCAAGGAATCCAGGGACAACTGGACAACGGAAACCTCAGCAGAAAACAGATCAGACACCAAAGAAGACGAGTGGCCCAGATGATCCAGCCTTGCAGACTTCCTCAATAGCTGTTTCCTCAAAAGTCTACAACCACAACAACTCAAAATCGCTAAGATCGTTCAGCTCCACAGACTGCTCCAGCGAGAACTTCAGTAAATCCCTGAAGATCAGTTTCTGTCTACGAACTTCTTAGGACATCTAAATAGCTGAGCACAAAAGGACTGAACATCAAATGATTCTATTAACATTTTTAACCATTTTTCCATTCTTATTTGGGCCCCAAACAGGTTTACTATGTCCCAAATCAGCAGGAAGTCATTTTAAGAGATCAATGTCCCATCCCCAGAAAGTGGGGAGGGTGTTTCCCCCCCTTTGGTTATTTGATAGATAACAGAAAATTTTGTTATTTAGGGGATGAGACAACAAGCTGTTAAATGGGCTTGTTAAATGGGTTTTGGAGGTTAGACCCAGGGACTTCTCTCTTTTTCTTTTCTTTATCCTTCTTTCTCTCCTATGTAGGAGTGAACAGACTTGAGAAAAAAATGGGACATAGACATAGTATAGGAAAGATCAAGAAAAAAGGACAGATTATTGAATATCGCCTTATACCTTTGTATATTGATACAAAATTAATATCATATTTGGCTAAATTGGTATTGATCATTGTATATTAATGCAAAATTAAGATTGTATTGATCTTTGTATATTGATACAAAATTAAGATTATATTTGGCCACAATGGTATTGACCCTTGTATATTGATGTAAAATTAAGATTGTATTGGGCTACATCGGTATTGATCTTTGTATATTGATACAAAATTAAGATTATATTTGGCCACATTGGTATTGATCTTTGTATATTGATACAAAAGTAAGGGTAATGCTTCTTAAAGGTATTGTACCTAGTAATGCTTAAAAATGAAATGTAAAGTTTTGGCATCTGGTTACCAACCGTCATAAACTGTTTAGGATAATTAAGAAATTGAAACTAATAGTCATGCAAGCATGTCATTTTGTTAGTTACCATGACAGTCTATCACAGTTATTTTCTAAGCTACTCAGAAATCAAGTTGCTAAGAGACAAGCAACATTTGCTTATCTAAATATAAGAGATAGATAGGGCATCTTAAAAAACCTCACAAGATCTGCAGAATATGAAATTCAAAGATGTTTTCTTAACTTAAGATTTTTTGATATTGAGACATGTCAGCTCCTGACAGCATCCCCTATTCTCCTCCAAGTAGTAGATGAGCATCTAGAATCTCCAGTAGGAGATGGTTTAATTGGTGGTAAGCCTTTCTCTTGGCAAGAAATACCCCTTGCATCAACTGTAGACAGACTGCTGTCCAAAAAGGACAAAACTTGGAAGCAGGTAAGTCGGCAGCCTACCTCTGCCAAGACCGGGTAGGTAAGCCCTTCATAATTCCCGCTCTACAATCAATGTCTGTCAGAGAAACGGGGCCAAATGGCTGAAGATTGATGCTGTAATGTATGGAGAGAAAATGGGAACTGTCCAGGCAGCCACTGGTATGTCATTTCTTAGTCTTGGAAGCTGCAAGCCCTGCACTTCCTATATAATCAGATATATTTATCCCTCTTAGGTCTCTGAGGTGGTTGAATAATAGATGGTTGAATTGGTGGTAAGCCTTTCTCTTGGCAAGAAATACCCCTTGAATCAACTGTAGACTGACTGCTGTCCAAAAAGGACAAAACTTGGAAGCAGGTAAGTCGACAGCCTAGCTCTGCCAAGACAGAGTCTTGGAGCAGTAACTGGACAATGGAGCTAGAGTCTCATCGTCAAATTTTGAGTTGTTTAGGAATCAAGAGGGTGTTCTGGATTTAAGAAGATATTTTTAAAATTGTGATGCAAGTTAGTATGAAATCTGAGTTAGATATAGAACTTTAAACTCATGGAGATGGTTAGATAGTAGATTGTTAAAGTCATGTGCCAAATACATATGGACTGGACATTGGGAATGTATGCTAAGCCATATAACTTTCATAATTGTGGCCTATTTATTTCTGTTGTTTTGTATTGTATTTATAGTTATAAGAGAAAGAACCATTTGTTGGACTGAAAGGGAGAGCTGTTGGGGGGAAAAAGAAATACCTTAAACTAAAAAGAGGATGGGGGGTTGAGGGGGAGGAGGATGGAAGGGTGGGACTGGAGGGGGGAGTAGGGAGGGGATTGTTATTGAGATGTAACTTGAAGAAATAAAAAATAAATTATTAAAAAAAGATGAAGGACTCTATGAAAAGGACAATGATTGCACAGTAAATAATTACCAGAAGTGAAAAAGGGATGGCATGAACTAAAACTGCTGCACAGCATTGGAAAAAATGACCAGAGTGAAGAGACACTATGCAGAATGGGAAACATTTGTTAACTGCATATCAGACAGAGAATTAATATCCAGACTCTATAAGGAACTGTAAAAAATTAAACACAGAAAAAACAAACTATCCAATCAATAGAAAATCTAATGAACTCAATTTGAGTTCATAAAAAAAGACCTTTCCCCACCAGAGTTTACCAGGCCTCATACACCAGGAGCATCCAACTCTATCCTCTGGACCTGGACCACCTGGGGTCCCCAGGCCTGTAACTTCAGGAATATCCAGGTTGGATGCCTTCTCTCCCCTTTCCCCACAAATTCCCCACATCACCCAGTACTCTGGGAAATGCCCAGCTGACCTGAGCTGAGTGCTGTTCCCTGAGCATCATTGCTCTTCTTGTCCCATCAGAGGTGACCAGGCTGGATACACCAGGAGCATACAGCTCCATCTTCTGGACCAGCTACACCTGGGTTCACCAGGTCTGCAACTTTAAGAATATTCAGAGGTCTCCAGATATGATATACCGGGAATACCCAGGACTGCTACACCATGAAATTCTAGCTTAACTGTGGGACCACCATTCCACTGACCTCCACAACATCAGCTGCACCAGGAACATCCAGGCTGACACTATGCCTCCTACACCAGCAACATCCAGACCTCTGGCACCAAGAAGATCCAGAGTACCCTGGGTCACCCCCAGGTGCCCTGAGCTTTGTGCTGTCCCCTGAGCTCCATTGTCCAGTTACTGCTCCACTGGCATACATCAGTCCTGTGGCACAAGACACCCAGGTTTTCAGCACAGGAACATCCAGGCCTGCAGCACAAAAAACATCCAGGAACATCTAGGGACAACCAGATGGTTAAAGGCAGTCTAAGAACACAACCAATGGTCAAATCCAGTGTACCAGGCCAGAGAAAATGTGGTAGATTCTGGGATGGGGAGGTTCAGCAAACCTCTGGTTCTCAGGGGAGTGCCAGAAGAGTAGGAGAAAGCTTTCGCTGATGGCAGAAGTTCCTTTAGGCAAAATCTTGACACCTCTGAGTGAGGCTATTTGGTGAACCAGTGATTCTTTACTGCTGCTTGTGTATCATGATGAAAAAGCCTCTCATATTGTGGGTCTGATGGCTAAAGACTGTCTCTGCCCATGGTGCCATGGAGATCACAGGAGCCAGGCACAACTGTCTCAGTAGTAGTGTATGGAAATCGAAGGTGGAATGCAGGCAAGATGGTGGTGATAAGCTTGGACACATTCTGATCATCAGGAAGACTTACTGAACCACTGCAGAGATATACTCCTGCTGAATGGCAGTCTGTGAGGCGCAAGTCTATCTGGGCTTGCCCAGAAAAGATAAGGGCCAATAAAGAACTCTTTATTGGACGTATAGACACTAGAAGAAGAGAGACGCCAGACACAGGAGACAGCACACTTCCCACTGGGAGACAAAGCACTTCCTGCTCCAGTGGAAGAGCCGACGGATCAGATGTTTACAGGATGCCAGCTGGCAGCTTCAACCTTCAAACAGAGGTCCTCCTCAGTTTCCTGAGTCTGCAGCTTCTGTGCAGGCTTTCTGACACCCAAAAGAACACCAGCAGAGTTACTATGTCTACAGCCTCAGTCCAAAACATCGAGATCCCCACTTGGAGTAGTAAAGCAGTTCTGGACTATTGTGCGCTGCCCGAGCAAGTGGGCTGCACCACACCACAGAGCTTCTAACAGAGAGGTACAAGTTGATCCTGAGAACCTCTGAGAGTAGCTTGGTGGGATCATAACTATAGGGACACTGTCAATCACCCCACCAACCCAGACAGGCTGCTCTGGAACACAGCACTTCTGGCAGGGAAAAGGCAGCTGAGATTTCCCCTGAGTCCAAGTGCTGGAGATGTCTTGTGAACTCCATATTAGAACTCCCTGCCCACACCCACTATGGCAGGTCACTCAGACTACAGCCTCAGTCTCTAGCATCTAGATCTTCGTCAGGAGAAGAAAAGCAGTTCTGAACCATCATATGCTGCCTCAGCGAGTGGACAGCACTGGACTACAGAGCTTCTGACTGAGAGACACAGGTTGTAATTGGGATCCTCCTGAGAACAGCTTGGGAGGACCACAACCACGGTCCTGACCACAGTCCTGACCTGCTAGGTACAGGGAAAGAGCCAGAAACAATGCTGACTCAGGCAGGCTGGACTGGAGCACAGTGATTTTGATTTTGGCTGGGAAAAGGCAGCTAAACCTCTCTGAATCCAAGCACTGTGGACAGGGTGTGAACTCCACATCAGAACTCCCTGGTAGCATCTGCCTTTCCCATCAGCTGAACATCCAGGTTACAACACAGAGAGTTCCGACCCTGGAGCAGTGAAAACAAACCTGGACCATTGCCTGCTCCCTGGTTGATGTGGGCTGTACAAGATCACAGTGCTTCTGGCTGTAAGGAGCACAGTGAACCTGAGAGTCCCTTGAGAGCAGCTAGGGAGGTCCATGATCACAGTCCTGATGCATAAGCTTCAGGGGACCTTCAGCTCTAGCATACAGTCTGTGGCCTGCCAACTCCCACGGACATCACTAAGAAGATCAGCTGAATCTCAGGAACCTGCAGGCTGGAATAACACATCTCACCCCAACCCCTGACCTGAGTTCCCAACTGGGACACAACAGGAAGGGGTGAGCTCTGGGAAGTTCACTGAAAACCAACCCCCAACACAAGGATCCATCCAGCCTGTGGAGAGCTACAGATCACCAAGATTATATGGCTTCTACACCAAAACTTCTCCCTTGGCACCAAGTCCAGAAGGCACTAGGAACAAACAGCTAAGGACAACCAGATGGCTAAACGCCAGCCAAAAGTCAGGGAACTTAGAAAAGTCAGGGAAATATGACTCCAACAAAATTCAGCTATTCTAGGACAGCAAGTCCTGACCATTCTACCCCAGCTGAAACATACGAAAATCATGACAAATCTATTCCTAGAAAAATGATAGAGGCCTTACAAGAAGAAAATAAATTCCTGAAAGAATTCAAAGACACCAGACTTTTACAAATGAAAGCAATGGAGAATTCTGTTAGATACATCCAAGCTAACTCAGTCAAAGAAGACTGGGAAAGAAACAATGACATGAAAGGTTTGAAAGATTTTCAGGCAAAGACAACCAAATTGGAGGAGGAAATGGATAAAACAGTCCAAGACTTGAAATTGGAAATGGAAACAACAAAGAAAGCATAAGCAGAGACAATCCTGGAGGTTGAAAAGCGAGGAAAGAGAACAGGAACTACAGACATGAGTATCACAGATAGGATACAAGAGATGGAAGACAGAATCTCAAGCATGGAAGACTCGATTGAAAATCAGTCTTCCGTACAACAAGCAAAGAAAATAAAAAAGTTAAAAAATTCCTTACCCAAAACATCCAAGAAATCAAGGACTCAATGAAAAGATGGAACCTAAGAATTATAGTAATAGATGAAAGAGAAGACTCCTGATTCCAAAGTCCAGGAAACGTTTTCAACAAATTCATAGAAGAAAATTTCCCAAACCTAAAGAAAGAGATGCCGGTAAAATTCTAAGAGGCATACAGAACACCAAATAGATTAGACCAGAAAAGAAATTCCTCTTGCCATATAATAATTGAGACTCCAAATGTACAGAACAAAGAAAGAATATTAAAAGCTGTAAGAGAAAAAGGTCAAGTAACATAAATGGCAGATCAATCAGAATTACACCTGACTTCTCCTTAGAAACTCTAAAAACCAGAAGGATCTGGACAGATGTTCTACAAATCCTAATAGAACATATGTGCCAGCCCAGACTACTATACCCAGCAAAACTTTCTATCAACATAGACAGAGAAAACATGATATTCCATGACAAAACCAAATGTAAACAATATCTATCCACAAATGCCATTGCACAGAAGATCCTAGATGGAAAATTTCAACCCAGAGATGATAACTACACCTAAGGAAACACAGGAAACAAAAAACTCCACTGAAGCTAAACCAAAAGAAACACACAAACACACAACCACCACTTACATAAAAATAAAAGGAAATAACACCCTATGGTCATTAATATCCCTCAAAATCAAAGGACTCAACTCCTCAATAAAAAGACACAGGCTTACAGAATGGATCTGTAAACAAGATCCATCATTTTGGTGCATACAAGAAACACACCTCACTAACAATGATGAATTCTATCTCAGAGTACAGGGCTGGGGAAAGGTTTTCCAAGCAAATGGACCCAGGAAGCAAGCTGGAGTAGCCATATTAATATAAAATAAAATTGACTTTCAACTGAAGTCAATCAAAAAAGATAGAGAAGGGCACTACATACTCATTAAAGAAAATATTCATCAAGATGACATCTCAATATTGAATATCTATGCCCCAAATACAAGGGCACCTACATTTGTAAAAGAAACTCTTCTAAAGCATAAACCACACATCGATCCCCACACATTAATAGAGGGAGACTTGAACATCTCACTCACACCAATGGACAGGTGATCAAGAATAAGAATTACAGGAAAATACAAACAAGTGAAGTGAATGAATAAAACTGTACAAAATCTGAAAATGGAAATAGAAGCAATAAAGAAAACATAAACTGAGGCAATCCTGGACATAGAAAATGCAGGGAAGAGAACAGGAACTACAGAACAATCATCACCAACAGAATACAAAAGATGGAAGAGAGAATCTCAGGCCTAAAAGATACAATTGAATAAATTGATACATTGGTCAAAGAAAGTGCTAAATCTAAAAATTTCCCGAGTCAAAACATTCAAGAAATCTATAAAAGCTCAAATCTAAGCATAATAGAGGTGAAGACTCCCAGCTCCAAGGTCCAGAAAATATTTTCAACAAAACCATAGAAGAAAACTTCCCTAACCTAAAGAAAGAGATGCCTATAAACTTATAAGAAACCTACAGAACATAAATAGATTGGACCAAAAAAGAAATTCCTCCTCCTGCCACATAATGATCAAACCACTGAATGTACAGAACAAAGAAAGAATGTTAAAAGCTGCAAGGGAAAAGGCCAAGTAACATATAAAGGCAGATCCATCAGAATTACACCTGACTTCTCAACAGAGACTCTTAAAGCCAAAAGGGCCTGGGCACATGTCTTATAGACCATAAGAGACCAGAGATGTCGACCCAGACTACTATACCCAGCAAAACTTTTAATCACCACAGATAGAGAAAGCAAGATATCCCACAACAAAACCAAATTTAAACAATGCCTATCTACAAACCCAGCCATACTGAAGATACTAGAAGGAAAACTCCAACCCAAGGAGGCTAACTACACCTAGGAAAACACAGGAAATAAGTAACCTCAAAAGCAAAAGAAGGGAAACACACACACACACACACACACACACACACACACACACACACACACACACAGTACCACCACCAACATAAAAATAACAGGAATTAACAATCATTGGTCATTAATATCTGTCAACATCAATGGCTTAATTGTCCAATAAAAAGACACAGGCTAACATAATGGATTTGAAAACAGGATCCATCACGTTTTTGCATACAAGAAGCACACCTCAGCAATACACATAGACATTATCTCAGGGTAAAGGGCTGGAAAAAGTTTTTTTCAAGCAAATGAACCCAAGAAGCAAGTGGAAGTAGCCATTCTTGTATCTAATAAAATAGACTTTCTTTTTTAAAAAAGTATTTATTACTTTAGGTTACATCTCTATTAGGTGAATGTAGTAGAAGTTAGGCCTCTTTAGTGAATTAGTATGCAGTTCAGCTTGGCTTCTAGCAACACATAAGGAAAGCTTGGTATCTTCTTTGACTTGATGAAATGGACAGAGTGCAGTTGAGACCTTAGTTCTGTGAACTACTCTATTGAAGGGGTGTGGTTAAGAACCTGTGCAAGTCTTGCAGATGATGATGGCATCTGTTGCTGTGAGAAGCAACAGAACTGTTGGACCTTGGGAGAGACCTTGTAGACCCCTGAGACTGCCAAGGATCATGAGATCATGCGCTTTGTAAACTATAGAGTTCCACAAAGCTGCTCTCTTCCTCTTGGCCTGACCAACTGAGAATACATACTGGAGAAGTGCATAGTAAGGTATGCCATTAACAGAATTTAGGCTGTGATAGCCTGAGGCAAAGGCATGGCATAAAACCTGCTTAGAGAGAGTTCCCTTTTAAAAAAAATATTTATTTATTACTTCAGGTTTCATCTCCATCATAGTGTCCTCTTTCCACCCCTCCCAGTCCCCCCTCCCACCCTCCACCCCTATCCCTTCCATCCCACTCCTCCAGAGTGGAGTGTTCCTGCATATCAGTCCCCACTCCAGTTCAACAGTCATAGAGGGCCAACAGCCTCCTCATACACTGGGGGCCTACAAGGCAGCACCACTAGGGCAAATTGTCTCATTGACAGGTAACAAAGTCTATGCTCCTGTTCCCTTTGGTGCACTGGCTGTAGTATAGTTATCCTGTACTATATGGTTAAAATCCTTAAATTCCTTAAAGGCATCTGTCTTGGGGCTACAGAGCACTATAAGTGTGAATGAGGTGAGCAGAGTTTGGAAGCCTCCCCAAGCTGTCCTCAGTTTGTCAGTTAGAATGGACTGACTTTATAAACCAGCCACAATTTGGTGATTGAAATAAACTGGTCTTGTGAACTGGTAAAGTTAGGCCCAATGGACACTAAGCTTAAAAGGGCTGCCTGCCAGGTCTGCTGTAAATCAGGTTATCCTGCATGGACCTATGCTAAGAATATTAATATTCTTTTTTTCTAGAGTTTCAGGTTTTTTTGTTTTTGTTTTTATAATTTATTTTTTATTTCTTCAAGTTACATCTCAATCACAATCCCCTACCTACTCCCCCTTCCTGTCCCACCCTTCCACCCTCTTCTCCCTCAACCCCCCATCCTCTACCCTTTTTTTTAATTTAAGGTATATCTTTTCCCCCCAACAGCTCCCCCTTTCAAATGGTTCTTTCTCTCATAACAATAAATATAATACAAAACAACAGAAATAAATAGGCCACAATTATGAGAGTTATATGGCTTGGCTTAGCATACATTCCCAATGTCCAGTCCATATGCATTTGGCACCTGACTTTAACAATATACTATCTAACCATCTCCATGAGTTTTTAAAGTTCTATATCTAACTCAGCTTTCATACTAAGTTGCCTCACAATTTTAAAAACATCTTCTTAGATCCAGAACACCTTCTTGATTCCTAAACAACTCAAAATTTAACTATAAGACTCTAGCTATCTATTCTTCAACCACCTCAGAGACCTGAGAAGGATAAATATATCTGATTATATAGGAAGTGCAGAGCCTGCAGCTTCTGAAACTAAGAAATGACATACCAGTGGCTGCCTGGACAGTTCCCATTTTCTCTCCATACATTACAGCATCAATCTTCAGCCATTTGGCCCTGTTTCTCTGAAGATATTAGGAAATTAAAATAGGATTATTTAGGTTTTCATAGATAGGTATTAGGGTATTCTTAGATTATAGGTTTTAGATTGTAGGATTTAGATAATTTATAGGTGTTTGTTAGGTACTAATAAATATATGTTATAAATAAAATTATTCTGTTACAGGCAAAATTCAGGAAGCCTTGTGGAAGAGTTGACGTAAGGTTTGAGGGAGCTGGAGGGATCAAAGACACCACAAGAAGACCTACATAGCCAATTAACTTGAACAGAGGGGCTCATAGAGACTGAACCACTGGCTGAAGAACATGCATGAATTGGTTCTAGGCCCACTACACATATGAAGCTGATGGGCTGCTTGGTTCTCACGTGGATTCCCTAACAATTGGAGCAGGGCCTATCTCTGATTTGGGTGCTGTTCCCTCCCTCTGGATCTCATTTTCCTAACAGTCCTGTCTTGTTTTGGCTCAGTATAAGAGGAAGCATGTAGTCTACACACACACACACACACACACACACACACACACACAACTCCTACACATACATGCAGTGGAATTTATTTTTTTAGTCATGAAGAATGAAATAAAGCCATTTGCAGAATAGATAGAGTAGGAGATACCTAATAAGAAAGTTTAGTCAGACATACCAGAGTAGGTTGGTACCGGGCAGGGGGTGAGTATGGGGGAAGTGGGTGGGAGGGTGGGACTGGGAGGAAAAGAGGGAGGGAGGTGGCAATTGGAATGTAAAATAAATAAATGAATGGAAAAAAACAAAAAAAGTAAAATTGAATCTTCAAAAAAAAAAAAGAAGAAATGCAAATGGTCAACAAATATCTGGGCAATTCAAACTAAAACTGCTTTGAAAATCCATCTCATCCTGGTTTGAATGGCCATTATCATAAAGAAAGTGAGTGATGATGAATGCTGATGGAGATGTGAAAACTAGGAACTATTATCCCTGGAAGGAAGTAAACTGGGTTAATCACTATAGGAATCAATGTGGAAGTTTCTTAAAAACTCAAGAGTAGAGCTCTAATGTGACCTGTGTATACAAGTTCTGGTGTATATCAGGGCAATCTAAATCAACATGCTAAGAGGATATTTACACATCCATCTTTGTCATATCACAGTTCTCAATAGCTATGCTATGGCATCAATCTAGGTGTTGATATGATAGACATAAGAATAAACACAGAAAGGTGTTAAACACACACACACACACACACACACACACACACACACACAACAGTCCTACACATACATGCACTAGAATTTATTTTTTAGTCATGAATTATGAAATAATGCCATTTTCAGAATAGAGTAGGAGATACCTAATAAGAAAGTTTCGTCAGTATCCTGAAATACAAATATTACATTATCTCACATATACTGAGTGTAGATTTAATTCTTATATAAGTGTATGTATTTGTTTTTGTGTACACGTATGTGTGCAGAATGTGAAAGCTGAGTGGTGTACAATAAGGGAGGAAAAACAATCTTTAGGGAAGGGATATGTGGAGAGTGAAAAAGAGGGTAACAGAACAGGTAACAGAATGGGTATGACATGGTAGCAGAAAGGGGGACTGTGTAGAGGATTAGGGACAAGTAAGAGGAGACACCAGGGATAGAATAAGTCATTAGGAGATAAATGCCAATGTATAATGATGTATGTGTACCAAAATCCCATAGTAGAACTGGTTACTTTGTATACTAGCTTGAATTTAATACAAAAAGGGACTCCAGATATGGTCCAGTGGTTAAGCAATGTATTGCTCTTCCAGAGGACCCAATTTGAAACCCAGTACTCACATTAGGTGGCTCTTAACTGCCAGTAACTATACCTCTATGGGATCTGATGCCCTCTCTTGTACATCTAAGACACCTGCACTCATGTGAACATGTCACCCACATACATAGGCATACTATAATGATAAAATGATAAAAATAAATCTTTAAAAATAAGTAGATAATAGCCGGGCGGTGGTGGCGCACGCCTTTAATCCCAGCACTTGGGAGGCAGAGGCAGGCGGATCTTTGCGAGTTCGAAGCCAGCCTGGTCTACAAAGCGAGTCCAGGACAGCCAGAGCTGTTAAACAGAGAAACCCTGTCTCAAAAAACCAAAAAAAAAAGTAAATAATATAAAATGCAATTAAAAGCCATAAATTTAACCAGATAATCATTGAAATTATAACATTGGTGAGGGGATCCAAAATGGTGGCAGTCAGCAGGGACACATTTTGAGCTGGGTTGGGGGGAATAGCTACAACATCGCAGAAATATACACAAACTGAGCAACAACCTCAGAAGCGTGAACCTGCAGGGTCACACCCGGTGAACCCAGGGACTAGTGGAGGTCCCTCGGCGGGACTCTCAGATACTCAGGGAAACAGATCTACCAGCTGACGGAACCAACACGCAGAGCAGAACCCAAACCGTGGGGTGAGGCATGGAGGTGGCAGAAATGAGCATGAGCCACTCAAATACCCAGTGAGTGACTACAAACCCCAGGCAGGGGTAGTCACCAGCCTTCGGAGCACCCAGCTTCCAGGCTGGCATTCCAGCACCAGCAGAGCCATGGGAATAGGTATATTCTCGGTGGAATCATTATGGCAGTGATCCACAGCACATTCTGAGCTACAGGAGAACTGTGGGACCACCTCGATTTATCTCCAGCAGAGCGGCGATCTGGGAGGCTCAAGCATATCTGGGCTTACCCAGAAAGGTGTTGGACATACATGTCCCTCTACTGGATATACAATCATGTAAAACATGGCTCCCAGACAGGGCAGAGGGTTGCTCTTCCTGCACCACTGCACGGGTCCCATCACTGCAGGGCCTTGGCAGGTAACCACCAGATAGAGGTACCACCCAGCTTCCTGAGCACCCAGCATCCACAAAATCACTCCAGCACATAAGGGAGAGAAGCAGTACCACTGAAACTGTAAGATTGTAGCTGGCAGAAAGGCGGGTGGTCAGTTTAAAAGCCTGTGGGACTCCACTGAGTCCAAACGCAGAAGACGGGGTGTGGTGTTCATATTGGAGCCAGTGCACCTTGCCCTTGCTCACAGGATACACTGTCTTCAGCATCTACAACGCCACTGCGGGAACAGTGAGTTCTTGGATTTTGTGCACTGCCTGAGTGATTCAGACTACAAGGGCTTACTGCTTAGGACTGAGAGGCTCAGAGGTGCCCTGGTGACCACCTAGAAGAAGTCAGCTGGGGGGACCACAACCACAGACCTGACCTTCTGACCAGACACACGAGTGGCAGGAGATCTGCTGCTCTAGCCTACAATCTGGGTTCTCTAAGCCTCACTGCCATCACTAGGAAGACCTGCTGGAACCCAAGACTGTGCAAGCCGTAATAGAGATTCTGATCCAGTCCCCAACCTGAGTTCCCAGTTGGGACACAAGGGGAAGGGGTGAACATTGGGGGTCCCACTGAGACCCAGCTCCCACCTCAAGATCTCACCTAGCTTGTGTTGAGCTATAGACCACCAAGATTATACAGACTATACGCCAAAGCTCCCTCCTTGGCACCAGGTCCAGAAGACATCAGGAACAATCAGCTAAGGACAACCAGATGGCTAAAGGTCGGTGAAAGAACAAAACTGACAAAGATCAGGGAAATATGACTACACAACATAGAATCAGAAGGAACACTGCCAAACTCATTCTATGAGGCCACAGTCACCCTGATACCTAAACCACACAAAGACCCAACAAAGAAAGAGAACTTCAAACTAATTTCCCTCATGAACATAGATGCAAAAATACTTAATAAAATACTGGAAAACCGGGCTGGAGAGATGGCTCAGAGGTTAAGAACACTGGCTGTTCTTCCAAAGGTCCTGAGTTCAATTCCCAGCAACCACATGGTGGCTCACAACCATCTACAATGAGATCTGGTGCCCTCTTCTGGAGTGAATGCGTACATGCAGGCAGAACAATGTATACACAATAAATAAATAATCTTTAAAAAAAAAATACTGGAAAACCGTATCCAAGAACACATCAAAAGTATCAGTATATACCACGATCAAGTAGGCTTCATCCAAGGAATGCAGGGATGGTTCAACATATAAACATCCATCAACATAATTCACCATATAAACAATCTGAAAGAAAAAAACCCCACATGATCATCTCTCTAGATGCTGAAAAAGCATTTGACAAAATCCAACAACCCTTCATGCTGAAAGTCCTGGAGAGAGCTGGCATACAAGGAACATGCCTAGAAATAATAAAGGCAATGTACAGCAAGCCAAGTAGACAACATAAAATTAAATGGAGAAAAACTTAAAACATTTCATCTAAACTCAGGGACAATGCAAGGATGCCCACTTTCACCATATCTCTTCAACGTAGTACTTGAAGTTCTTGCTAGAGCAACAAGACAAAGGAGGTCAAGGGGATACAAATTGGAAAGGAAGAAGTCACATTATCCCGATTTGCAGATGATATTATAGTATACATAAGTGACCCAAAAATTCCACTAGAGAACTACTACAACTGATAAACACCTTCAGCAAGGTGGCCAGATACAAAATTAATTAAAAAAAAATCAGAAGCCCTTCTTCATACAAAAAGTAAATGATCTGAGAAAGAAATTAGAGAAACATCACCCTTCACAATAGCCACAAACAATATAAAATACCTGGGAGTAACTCTAACCAAGAAAGTGAAAGACCTGTATGACAAGAACTTCAAATCCTTGAAGAAAGAAATTGAAGAGGACATCTGAAGATGGAAAGATCTCCCATGCTCATGGATAGGTAAAATCAACACAATAAAAATGGCCATCCTGAGCCGGGCATGGTGGCACACGCCTTTAATCCCAGCACTTGGGAGGCAGAGGCAGGTGGATCATTGTGAGTTCGAGGCCAGCCTGGTCTACAAAGCAAGTCCAGGACAGCCAGAGCGGTTACACAGAGAAACCCTGTCTCGAAAAAAAAAAAAAAACAAAAACAAAAAACAAACAAAAAAAATGGCCATCCTGCCAAAAGCAATATACAGATTCAATGCAATTCCCATCAAAATACCAACACAATTCTTTACAGACTGGAAAAAAATAATTCTTAACATCTTATGGAGTAACAAAAAACCCAGAATAGCTAAATCAATCCTTCACAATAAAAAAAAACATCTGGAGGTATCACCATCCCGGATTTCAAGCTATACTACAGAGCAATAGTAATAAAAAAAATATGGTACTGGAATAGAAACAGACCAGTTAATCAATGGAATTGAACTGAAGACTCAGAGCAATGAACCCACACACCTACGGTCACTTAATCTTTGACAAAGAAGCCAAAACCATACAATGGAAAAAGGACAGCATCTTCAACAAATGGTGCTGGTCCAACTGGATGTCGACATGGAAAAGAATGAAATTAGACCCATACTTATCACCTTGTACAAAATTTAAATCCCAGGGGATCAAAGACCTTAACATAAAACTGGACACACTAAGTCTAACAGAAGAGAAAGTGGGGAAAAGTCTTGAACTCATTGGCACAGGTGACAACTTCCTGAACAGAGTACTAATAGCTCAGACTCTAAGACCAACAATCAATAAATGGGACCTCATGAAACTGTAAAACTTCTGTAAGGCAAAGGACACTGTCATTAGAACAAAATGGCAACCTACAGATTGGGAAAAGATATTTACCAACCCCACATCAGACAGAGGGCTGATATCCAAAATTTATAAAGAACTCAAGAAATTAAACACCAAGAAACCAAATGATCAATCAAAAAAAGGGAAACAGCGATAAGCTGAGAATTCACAAAGGAGGAATCCCTGATGGCTGAGAGACACTTGAAGAAATGCTCAGCATCCTTAATCATCAGAGAAATGCAACTCAAGACGACTCTGACATTCCATCTCACACCTGCCAGAATGGCTAAGATCAAAAGCTATGACAGCACATGCTGGTGAGGTTGTGGAGAACACTCCTCCATTGCTGGTGGGAGTGCAAACTTGTACAACCACTATGGAAATCAGTCTGGAGATATCTCAGAAAAATTGGAATAGCTCTACCTCAAGACCCAGCCATACCACTTCTGAGTATACATCCAAATGATTCCTCACCAAACTACAAGGACATTTCCTTATCTATGTTCATAGCAACCTCATTTGTAATAGCTAGAAAGTGGAAACACCCTAGATGTCCCTCAACTGATGAATGGATAAATATCTTATGGTACATCTACACAATGGAATACTTACTTAGCTATCATAAACAATGAAATCATGCAATTTTCAGCCAAATGGATGGAACTAGAAAAGCTCATCCTGAGTGAACTAACCCAGACTCAGAAAATACATATGGCATCTATTCATTTATAATTCGATTTTAACCATATAGTACAGGATGACTATTGTACAATGAACACACCAAAAGGAACAAGAACATAGATTTTGTTGATGAGACACTTTGTCCTAGTGGTGCTGCCATTTAGGCCCCCAGTATATGAGGAGGCTCTTGGCTCTCATGTGACTGCTGTACTGGGATGGGCAACTGATGGGTGGGGATACCCCACTCTGGAGAGTAGGATGTGAAGGTGGGACTGGCAGGGGTGGCAGAGGATCACTGTGAGGGAGATGTGACTTGAAGTAGTGAATAAACATTAGAAAACAGAAAAAAAAACTTGTAGAATTGGGGAAATTTTATGTGTTTTAAAGTTAATTCTAAAATTTATGTTGATATGAATACGAGTTGAAAAAGCGAAATATCATGGGGAATGGTATCTTCCCTTTTCTGAGGAAAAGGGGGAAGAGGGTGGGAGGATGGAACTGGGAAGAGAGGAGGGAGGGGGCCACAATTGGATTGTAAAATGAATTAAAAATAGAAAAAGAAAGAAGAAAAAGAAAAAGAGAAACAATTGTAGACAGGAAGAAAAAGATTTGGTTATTTGCAACATATGGTTTCAAAATATAAAAACTCAGAGTAACCAGAAGCATTTTATGTTTTGCAGTTCTTTATAGTTTGTGTTTCTTGTGCCATACCTAAAACATTTTGTCCCAAAGAAAGTATTTCTTTTATATGTAGCTCTAGAAATTTACTTTCTTCCATTTGATTTGTATAAATGATAATTTTTGGGTTAATTTTCTTTTGTAGTGGGATATAAGACTACTGGATCTTCCCCCTTCCTTAGTAAACTTGTAGTTATTTTACTAACAATTTCTAGATTCAGTGAGATCCATGTCAATGAGCTTGATATCACTGTTCTAGTCAAAATGAATTCTTGCTGTTCTCTGGATGACTGTCTAATTCAAGTAACATGGTCTACAATGATGATGTTAGGATATATAGGAACACACACACACACACACACACACACACTCTGAAGATGTGATAAATTTGTTACATTCCCTTAGGGTCCACTGGAGTGCCGCTAATTAGGAGTCTGTAAAGTGTCTGGGTAGTCAGAATTGTCAATATGTGATTGGGAGATGCTGAAAATATATCATAGTTTTCATGAATCATTGAAATAAAGCTAAGTTCTTTAGGTCTGTCTGCCTCTATGATCAGAGGTACCTTTACTCCTATATGCTGTAGGACTTAGAATGTAATTGACAGAAATTGGAACTGCCTTACAGGGTCATTCAAGATCTACAGTGAGGCCTTACTTTCATCTGTAAGAGAAGAAAAATACTCTGATGACTTTGCATTGAAGAATGTACATGTGGACAATTGACCCCAGAAGAGGCATGAAATAAATGCATGGTGCAGAATGAGGGGGCAGACAGTTATGTATAGCACAGTAAATCGCTTTCAGGTGCTCTGCATCCTGGTATTCGTCAACGACTTGTAAAAATTGTGGATCAAACCCCTAAGACATAGAAAGGAAGGCAGAGTATTTGGGTGAATTGAGTCAAGTATTTAATGTACATGGCTTATTGCCTGCAATGCAATGTAGATGCTCAGGTGACTAAGAAGGCCATCCTAAGTTGTTGTATTAAGGTATGGGAGGAAATAGGTTCAAGATACCTAAAAAAGAGTAAATTTTATATACAGAATTCTAGCATCGTATTAATGTTTCTTCAGGAAAATGAACAGTAGTTTGAAGCAATATTTTTATTATTTAGTAATTTATGTTTCATTTTGAACATGGCTCTTCAATTTGATTTAAAGTTTAATTGGAATGTTTTCTTACATCACCACACTAGCTATTGTCAATTCATAAAGTAAGTTATTTTTTTATCAATGTCCTATGTTCTTCTGTGAAACCAAAAACCATAAAGTACATCATACCTTATAGATGCCCCTTAGGGAGGGTCAGCCAGCTCATAATGAATCACCTTGTTCCAGAAATTATTCCTGTACAAAAACACCTAAGGGCTTGTCTCTCAAAGGGACAGATAGAAATAGCCCCAAGGGCTTGCCATGTTTGCTCAGAGACTCTTTTCTCTCCCCTCATGCTCAAAGAAAGCCACCATCATTCCCACAGCATGTGCTTCCTTGGCCAGTGAGAGTACTTGATGGTTCAAAGTGTATTCAGCATCCAACTTTTTATAAAAGTAAATGGAATGTGCCTTCATAAAGTCCCTTTTGGAATCCAGTGTCACAACTCTGCTTCTAAATGGTAAGTGCAAGAACAATGAGTTTTATTGAGATAGATTTTCATTGGTTTAAAAAGGTGAGTAAGAGAGGGCTGGTGGTATTCTTCAGACAGCTAAACTAATTGAAGCAGAAAACCCAAGATAATAGGGTCTATGGCAGCCAAAACCACTGCTAAGTTTGAGAGCTGAGAATATGAAACAAAGAAATCTGAAGGGAAAATCTGATATTTAGATTGGATTAGGTGTCTAGTCCTATGTCTCTTATTTACTATCACAAGTGACTGGTGGAGAAAGGAGAGAGGATATGAGACCGGTCAGAATCCATGACCCATGATGACAAGCAAAAATGCAAGTCTACAGGTCAGGAGCTTAAGTGTGTAGTAGGGATAAAGAAAAGGCCAAGTAGGGGTCAGAAAGTACACATAAGAATGTCTTTGTCCCAGATCTGGACAGCAATCAGATACTGTGCTTACTTGGATATGTGTGATAGTATGCCCTGGCATGTGGAAAAAAAGGAACAATAAACCAACACCATTTCATTTTTATTTAGTTCCAACAAATCCCTCCCTTCAGGGGTCAGGGAAACTCTGTGGAAGAAGAGGCTCAAAGATGTAAGATCCAGATAGTATGGAGGACATCAAGAAAACAAGGCCCTCTAAATCAACATGATCATAGTTCATGTGAATTCACAGAGGCCAAGGCAACATGCCCAGGGCCTGCATGGGTCAGCATGGGTTTGCAGCAAGTATAATATGGCTTCCATTTTAGTATTTTTATGGGATTTCTGAGATTTTGAATAAGTAGATCTCTGACTCTTCTCTTGAGATTGCTCCTTCTGTTTGTTTTTATTCAATTCCAATGTATTAGATTTTGTTTTATATTATCTTATCTACTATTCTATACTACACTATTGTTTTATTTTATTTTCCTTTAAATGGACTTCTTTTTCTAATGAGAGAGAGAAATGGAGTAGATCCAGATGGAAGGAGAGCTAGGGAGGAACTGGAAGGAGTAAAGGAAGGAGAACCAATGATCAGTATATATTATGTGAGAAAAAAGTCAATTTTCACATAAAAGAGAAGTTATGTAGCACAGCTATGTGACAAAATATCTTTGTTGGGTTTCAGATACCATTTGTTTTAATATAAAAACAATAGTGCAGTATATGAATAAAAAATGCCATTGAACAAACACAAAACTGGAAGCCAAAGAGATTGCCATGTGCAGGTTAACCCAATTGGTAAGCTGTCTTATCTGACTCTATTTCCTAGGATTCTGTAGCCAGAACAAAATGATTTCCAATGCTGTTATAATGAAAGCAGGATTGCCACCATTGCACTAAGATCAAAGCTGGAAGGACAGAGCACAACTACTCTGTGAATATTCTTGTTCTTCAGACCAAAGTATTTTCCGAGTCTTCAGGGAAAGACTTCAAAGGACCAAGCAAACTGATAGAGTTAGAATGAATTTTTAAGACATTGTGAAGGTTTAATTTTAGAATAGAGAAAGAGGTGAAGGCATGATAGCTTTATTCAAATATTTTAGTTATTTTATGCGTAAAATAGTTTATAGCATTGCATATTGACACTTAATACAATGAAAAACAATTTTAATGATGGAGCTAACATGAAGGCAGTAAACTGTCTGTTACTAGTGTAATTTGAACAAAATCAGAATCAATAGATCAAAAGATAGAAGACATTCATGAATAGGCTACATGTTGAACTATGATTCTTTGCACTTCAGAGTTAACTTATTGGAAGAACTCAGGAAGAATCACCAGAGATACTAAATGCTCATTTTTACTAAAGGAAAAAAAATTGGAACATTTAAAGAATCTATATATTTGAAAGATATTTAATAACAATATTACTGGTTATAGTAAATGTTTAAATATACCCAAGAGTTGCATAAACATTGTCAGCAGTAATTGTATATTATTCATATGCATGTAGTAAGTATGTGGAGACAATCATAGCATCTTCTATCATGACTCTCTAAAAATATATAATTGGAAGGGATTATATGGTGTAGAGAGATACATTTAAAGAAATTATTGAATGTAAACTACAAAGTTCTCAGTATAAAGCCAAAGAGGATGATGTAGTTTCTATGAAATACTTCACATATCCAAATATCACTCAGGGATATGCAATAACATAAATTCTTTAATCAACAAAGAATGCCAGAAATCAATGAGCTATTGGGAGCGATTTGGCTTAGTGGATTTGATTACTGAGATTTAGGTAGATAAACCTACCTTGGAACCCAAAAGATAATTGTTTCGAATTACTGCCCTAAGAAAATCAAGTAAGAATTTTATTGCTACATAATTTATTGTATTTTTCATGTTAGTATCATGGTGATTGAGATATTTCTGGTATTCCTAGATGTGACAGCTAACAGTTGTAAAAGATAAATACCTGAAAAGAATGATCAATTAAGTTATATTCTACTCACTCAGGGCTTATCATGCATATCTTAAAAATTATGTGCGTAAGGATTCATAATGCAAACCAAATTCTAATATTTCCACTTTAACTAAATAAAACACTTAGGCATAGTGGCATATAACTGTAATTGTATACATTACTTTCTTGAAGCTGAAGCAGGAAGATTGAGATTTGGGGCTAGCTTGTGAGACACAGCAAGTCACTGTACTTGTGTGTATGTGTGTACATGCTCATGTATACTTATATATATAAACACACATATAATATATAGTAAAAGGCAAATTAATATATATTAAGGAAAAGGGAAAAACTTATAAACGTACCAAAATTTTCATTGTTGTATATAATGTTTATTTTGAGTTTTTATTTTTCCCCAATGTTGTTATATAATGTTTTAAAAATCAGAATAAAGATCATCATTTGTAGTGCTATGGTAGCACTTTCCATGAAATAAAACTGTATTGGCTCCTTTTCTTTCTGAAACTGTGATTTCTTGGAAGGAGACATAAGTTATATTCATATCTTGATCCCCACAACCTATTCAGTTCACTGCTCATGCATGCATGCATTCACCACCTTTAAATTATTTTATGCCTAAGCACTGAATATTTGTAAGAAAAGCATAAAATCCCCACTGGTTTTTATAAAATCCACACTGTTTGAGAAGAATGAAAAAACAAAAGGCCATCAAGAAAAGCTCAGTGTCCCCAATTGGAACTGAGCCATCTATAACACAAAGCAAGATAATCTGATCTATCCCTAGGAGTCAGAGGTTCTGTTGAGAAAATAATATTGAAAATGAGGATAAACCACCAAAAATGAAGAACACACCTGATTTTGTGTGAATAATGGGCAAAACCACTCCAAGACAAGATCATATTCATAGACATAAGTGGTATGCATTGCTTTAATAAGGTTATGTTATATCATGAAGATCTGAGAAGGTACTGAATTTCATAAATAAAGAGCTCACCATTTTGTATTATTGTGAAATATAAAAGAAAAATAATGATAGAAGACAGGCAAACATTTAAACAAAATACAAAAGTAGAATGATGACCAGAGCCTTGATCACAGTGGTAACAATGACTCCATGTTCATGGGCCATTATCACTCCAGAATAAACTAGTTCTATGACTTTTGGGGTGATAGCTATGTCCTTGTGTTAGCAGAGCTGTAAAAATTGGAAATACATTGTATATAATTACATTTCATAATATGTGATACAATTAGAAGAAGGTTAGAAAGGATCCCAAGTTGAAGACAGAGAAGCTGACTGGTATCACTTATATAAAATATAGGTGGAGTGGTTGAAGAACAGCATTAATTTTGTATGGAAACACAGTGTGAGAGGTGTTTGTGGGATTTTCAATAAACAATGAGTATCATGAGAATAAATAGATCATTGAATTTATGGACTTGGACCAATGCAGAGAGATATTAAAAGTGAAGTATTAAGTAGTAACATTTAAGATACAGTACGTACAAAAAAAAAAAAAAGAATTACATAGAGTAACACTCATCAATCTTATGTTTTTCAAATGTTGAAGGATAAAACCACAATTCCAAGAGCACAGTATTTGTGTGTTGGGCAGAGGAGATAAACATGAATAAGTGTGAAGACGATCAAAGAAATCCAGAAATGTGTAAAATAAGAACATAATAAAAACAAATATTTTAATTTCCTTCAACAGGAACAATTCACACAAGAGATGGAGGCTGAAAACCATACCACTGTGACAGAGCTAATCATTTTGGGACTAACAGAAGACCCTACACTGTGTACAGTCTTATTTGTGATATTTCTTGGAGTGTACATTGTCACTTTAGCAGGCAATGCTACCATCATCACATTGATAAGAATTTCTTCCCAGCTGCACACACCCATGTACCTATTCCTCAGCCACCTGGCTTTTGTAGACATTTTATATTCAACATCAGTCTCAGTTATAATGCTTCTGGAACTCCTTGGACATGGGCTGACCCTACCTGTGGCTGCGTGTGAGGTCCAGCTCTGTATTACAGTGTCATTTGGGTCAGCTGAATGCTTCCTTCTGGCTGCCATGGCCTATGATCGTTATGTAGCGATCTGTTCACCTCTCCTCTACTCTGCACTCATGTCCCCCAGAGTCTGTTTTCTATTGTTGGGAGCTTCCTATGTTGGTGGCTGCATAAATGGCTGGACATTTACTGGTTGTTTGTTAAATCTGTCCTTCTGTGGACCAAATCAGATAGATCATTTCTTCTGTGACTTCTCCCCTTTGCTGAAATTGTCCTGCTCAGATGTCTCCATAATTGGAACCATCCCCTCTATCTCTTCTGGCTCCATTATTGTAGTTACAGTGTTTGTCATAGCCATCTCCTACATCTACATCCTCCTCACCATCCTGAAGATGCACTCCACCGAAGGCCGCCACAAGGCCTTCTCCACTTGCACCTCCCACCTCACTGCAGTCACTCTCTACTATGGGACCATCACATTCATTTATGTGATGCCAAAGTCCAACTACTCTACTGAGCAGAATAAGGTGCTGTCTGTATTCTATACAGTGGTGATCCCTATGCTGAACCCCCTCATCTATAGTCTGAGGAACAGAGATGTCAAAGAGGCGTTTAGGAAGGCAATTGTCAGAGTATATTCATAGACCCTCTTGCATTCAAGATTTGTGATGATATTTTTTTACCCATGACACACTCAGTATCTATTATATGATGTTTAATTGATTGATTGGTATTAAATCTTGTTTCTTTGAACCAGCTCTTACCTTTATACATTTGCATGTCATTTGTGGATCCACTTAACGTCAGTGAAGTAATAGGAACAATTATTGCTATTATAGAACTTCTGCACGATATCAAGCTATCTGCCTTTATGTGATTTATGCAGCAAACAATAATTTGTGCCTTCTATGTGCCAGGCTAAATTTTAGTTCCATTATATATGAATTCACTTATTTTTCACAATGACCTAAGTGAGTAGTACATTTGTTTTATTTTATTTTGATAAATTCCTAAGCAAAGACAGAAAGTAGACTACCGATATAAGGTGAAGATATGAATTGATGTCATTTGTTTTTTTTTGGTATAAATTATTTTTCCTTTATTTTTTATTTCTTCAAGTTACATCTCAATTGCAGTCCCCTCCCTATTCCCCCTCCAGCAGTCCCACCCTCCCACCCTCAACCCCCCATCCTCTTCCCTTTTTTTTTTCTTTTAAGTTTAAGGTATAACTTATTTCCCCCTACAGTTTCCCCTTTCAGTCCAACAAATGGCTCTTTCTCTTATAATAACAAATACAATAGAGTACAACAGAGGTAATTAGGCCATAGTTATGAGGGTTATATGGCTTAACGTACATTCCCAATGACCACTCCATATGTATTTGGTACCTGACTTTAACATTCTACTATCTAAACATCTCAATGAGTTTAAAGGTCTATATCTGACTCAACATTCATACTAACTTGCAACACAATTTTAAAAGTATCTTCTTAGATCTATAACACTCTCTTGACTCCTAAACAACTCAAAATTAAATTATGAGACCCTAGCTATCTGTTCTTCAACCACCTCAGAGACCTGAGAGGGATAAATATATCTGATTTTATAGGAGGAACAGGGCCTGCAGCTTCCCAAACTAAGAAATGACATACCTGTGGCTGCCTGGACAGTTCCCATTTTCTCTCCATACATTACAGCATCAATCTTCAGTCATTTGGCCCCGTTTCTCTGACAGACATTGATTGTACAGCAGGGGTTATGAAGGACTTGCCTACCCTGTCTTGGCAGACCTAGGCTGTCGACATACCTGCTTCCAGGTTTTGTCCTTTTTGGACAGCATTCTGTCTACAGTTGGAGAAAGGGGATTTTCCTACCAAGAGATAGGCTTGCGACTAATTCAATCATCTCCCACTGGAGATTCTTTGACGCTCATCTTCTACTTGGAGGAGAATAGGGGGTGCTGTCAGGAGTTGATATGTCTTGATATAAAAAAAATCTAAAGTTACAAAAACATCTTTGAATGCCATATTCTGCAGATCTCTTGAGGTTTTTGAAGAGGCCCTATCTATCTCTTATATTAGGGTAAGCAGATGTTGCTTGTCTCTTAGCAGGTTTATTTCTGATTAGCTTAGCAAGTAACTATAATAGGCTGTCATAGTCCATAACAGAATGACTGGCTTGCATAACCATTAGTTTGCATTTCTTAATTATCCTAAACAGTTTATGACAATTAGTAGTAAAAGGCCAAAACATCACATTTCATTTTTTTCTTTACCTCCTAACCCTTCCATCCCATTTCTCTGGGGTGGGGTGTCCTTATATAACAGTCCCTCATCTCAGTTGAGAGGTCGTATGAGGGCCAAGAGCCTCTTCATTCATTGGGGATCTACGAAGCAGTACCATCAGTGAAAAGTGTCTCGTTGCCGGGAGAGAGAACTACTAAACAAACAAACCAATAGCATACAATAGATAAAAAAGACTAAAAAATAGAAAAAATATAACTAATATATAAAAAATAAATAAAGAATAAAAATTAAAAATAAGAAGTCTATGTCTAAGTTCCCTTTGGTGTGTTAGTTGTAGTATCGATACCTTCTACTATATAGCTAAAATCCTACTATAAGTGAATAGATGCCATATGTGTCCTTCTGAGTCTGGGTTAGTTCACTCAGGATGAGCTTTTCTAGTTCAATCCATTTGGCTGCAAATTGCATAATTTCACTGTTCCTGATAGCTGAATAATATTCCATTGTGTAGATATACCACAGTTTTTTGACCCATTCTTCGGTTGAGGGACATCTGGGTTGTTTCCATTTCTAGCTATTACAAATAAGGCTGCTATAAACATAGATGAGGAAACATCCTTATGATTCCGTGAAGAGGCATTTGGGTGTATTCCCAGAAGTAGTATGGCTGGGTCCTGAGGCAGAGCTATTGCAAGTTTTTTAAGATATCGCCAGACTGACCTCCATAGTGGTTGCACAAGCCTGCATTCCCACCAGCAATGGAGTAGGGTACCCCTTTCTCCACACCCTTGCTAGCATGTGCTGTCATTTGAGTTTTTGATCTTAGCCATTCTGACAGGTGTGAGATGGAATCTCAGAGTCGTCTTGAGTTGCATTTCTCTGATGATTAAGGATGTTGAGCATTTCTTCAAGTGTCTCTCAGCCATTAGGGATTCCTCCTTTGTGAATTCTCTGTTTAGCTCTGTCCCCCATTTTTTGATTGGATTATTTGGTTTCTTGGCATTTAATTTCTTGAGTTCTTTGTAGATTTTGGATATTAGCCCTCTGTCAGATGTGGGGTTGGTGAAGATTTTCTCCCAGTCTGTAGGCTGCCGTTTTGTTCGAATGACAGTGTCCTTTGCCTTACAGAAGCTTTTCAGTTTCATGAGGTCCCATTTATTGACTGTTGATCTCAAGTCCTGAGCTGTTGATGTTCTGTTCAGGAAGTTGTCACCTGTGCCAATTAGTTCGAGGGTTTCTCCCACTTTATCTTCTAGTAGATTTAGTGTGACCGGCCTTATGTTAAGGTCTTTGATCCACTTGGACTTAAGTTTTGTACAAGGTGATAAGTATGGGTCTAACTTCATTCTTTTACAAATGGACATCCAGTTGGACCAGCACCATTTGTTGAAGATGCTGTCCTTCTTCCATTGTGCTGTTTTTGCTTCTTTGTCAAAAATTAGGTGGCCATAAGTGTGTGGGTCTATTTCTGGATCTTCAATTCGATTCCATTGATCTACTGGTCTGTTTCTATACCAATACCATGCTGTTTTTACAACTATTGCTCTGTAGTACAGCTTGAAATCTGGGATGGTAATACCTCCAGATGTTTTTTTATTGTACAGGATTGATTTAGCTATTCTGGGCTTTTTGTTGTTCCATATGAAATTGAGGCTAGCTCTTTTCAAGTCTATAAAAAATTGTGTTGGTATTTTGATAGGAATTGCATTGAATCTATATATTGCTTTTGGTAGGATGGCCATTTTTATTATGTTGATCCTACCTATCCATGAGCATGGGAGATCTTTCCATCTTCTAAAGGCCTCTTCCATTTCTTTCTTCAAGGGCTTGAAGTTCTTGTTGTACAGGCCCTTTACTTGCTTGGTTAGAGTTACCCCCAGGTATTTTATGTTGTTTGTGGCTATTGTGAAGGGGGTTGTTTCCCTTATTTCTTCTTCAGCCCATTTGTTTGTTGTATAAAGAAGGGCTTCTGATTTTTTTGAATTAATTTTGTATCCAGCCACTTTGCTGAAGGTGTTTATCAGCTGTAAGAGTTCTCTGGTGGGAATTTTTGGGGTCGCTTATGTATACTATCATATCATCTGCAAATAGGGATAATTTGACTTCTTCGTTTCCGATGTTTATCCCCTTGATGTCCTTTAGTTGTCTTATTGCTCTAGCAAGAATTTCAAGTACTATATTGAAGAGATATGGTGAAAGTGGACATCCTTGTCTTGTCCCTGAATTTAGAGGAAATGCTTCAAGTTTCTCTCCATTTATTCTGATGTTGGCCACTGGCCTGCTGTATATTGCCTTTATTATTTCTAGGTACAGCCCTTGTATGCCCGTTCTCTCCAGAACCTTTAGCATGAAGGGGTGTTGAATTTTGTCAAATGCTTTTTCTGCATCTAGCGAGATTATCATGTGGTTTTTTTCTTTCATCTTGTTTATATGGTGAATGACGTTGATAGACTTTCGTATGTTGAACCATCCCTGCATTCCTGGGATGAAGCCTACTTGATCATGGTGTATGATACTTCTGATGTGTTCTTGAATTCGATTTGCTAGTATTTTTGCATCTATGTTCATGAGGGAGATTGGTCTGAAATTCTCTTTCTTTGTTGGGTCTTTCTGTGGTTTAGGAATCAGGGAAATGCAACTTAAAACAACTCTGAGATTCCATCTCACACCTGTCAGAATGGTAAGATCAAAAACTCAAATGATAGCACATGCTGGCGAGGATGTGGAGAAAGGGGAACACTCCCCTTGCTGGTGGGACTGCAAACTTGTGCAACCACTTTGGAAATCAATCTGGAGATATCTTAGAAAATTGGGAATAAATCTACCTCAAGACCCAGCCATACCCCTCTTGGGCATATATCCAAAAGATTCTTCACCAAACCACAAGGACATTGCCTCAACAATGTTCATAGCAGCTTTATTTGTAACAGCCATAAACTTGAAACAACCCAGATGTCCTTCAACTGAAGAATGGATAAAAAAAACTGTGGTACATTTATAGAATGGAATACTACTCATCTATCAGAAATAAGGATATTATGCAATTCACAACCAAATGGATGGATCTAGAAAAGTTCATCCTAAGTGAGCTGACTCAGTCCCAGAAAGATAAACATGGTATGTATATTCTCTTATAAGTGGATATTAACCATATAGCACAGGACAACCATCCTACAACCCAAAGACCCAAACAGATAGGAACCTAGCATAACTATCCTAGGAAAAACTCCACCTAGCAGTGAGTCATGGAATCTGTTGCAGGTTAGTGGAAAATCTTACCCTAGATGGTGTGCCATATCAATCCCCAGTACAGGAGGAAGCTCTTGGTCCTCACATGACTGATGAACTGAGGAAGTATGATATGTGAGGGCACCTCATCTGAGGTGAAGAAGTGTACTGAGAAAAGGAATAATAAGGGAGGAGTAGAGGGAGAGATAGACAAATGGGCCTGGAAGGGAGGAGGGAGGAAACTATGTTCTAGAGGTAACTTGAAAAAAAATAAATTTTAAAAAAGGGCAACTAAGCTTAAAAATATAATAAAAATAAAATATAAAAATTTCAAATTATAATTTACCAAAGGAATACTTGTCTTATTGGCATGGAAGGAAAAATGGCCTTAATTTTCAGGTTAGAATGTTAGACTGCAAGTTGCCACTTAACTCACACACTCTTGGATATCAGCTTAAAAGTTTTTTCCTATATATAAAGGATATTTTTGTTTTTTGGCATTAAAAAGGCTGTTAAGAGGTTTAAATGATGTAAGTAAACTTAGGGTTACTACAGTTCAACTGGGTTTTTTTCATTCTCTAAGAGCTGAAGTAATTTGGAGCTAAGGTAAAGTATTTGAGAAGGGTGGTGTTAGCCCATGCCTTTAACTCCAGCAGAGACAGGAGGATCACTATAGAGTTAGTTGTCTTATAAATTCTAGAGTTACAATTAACAGGGTGTTGATGTTGCACATCTTTAATCCCATCACTTGAGAGGCATACATCCTTAATCAAACACACTGGAGACAGAAATAAGCAGATATCAGAGTTCAAGGCCAGCCTGACACAGAGCAAGCTCCAAATAGAGAAAAACTTAGATCCAGGTGTTTTGGTGCATACCTTTAATCCCAACAATTGGGAGGTACATGTCTTTGATTCCAATACTTGGAATGCAGAGGCAGGCACATAGGATTTGGAATGATTTAAGTTTAAAAGGTATTCATAAAAAGGCATGCTGAAATTCAAAATGAGTTGTCCTTTGTGATCTCAAAATATATACACTTAAAGGTATATTTAGTTCCAAAATATTGAAAGAATTTTTAAAATCTCAATTGAAAGATAATACTTTGTATATTGTCAAAAAACCCAATTTGCTCTAGAAAAGATGTTACCTGCACTCCTTCCCCCCCAAGTAGTGCCCCAGAGTTAACATTAGGGCAGGGCTCTGTTCTTATCTTTCCAGGAGATTAAAAGCATCCATCTAAAGAGTCTAGAGACAATTGGACAACTGCAACTTTGGAAGAAGAGGGACCAGACACCAAAGAAGACAAGTATCCCAGATGATCCAGCCTCTCAGACTTCCCCAATAGCTGTTTCCTGAAAAATCTGTAACCAGAACAACTCAAAATGGCTAACTAAGATGGTTCAAGCTCATGGACTGTTCCAGCCAGGACTTCAGTAAAACCCTGAAGTTCAGCCTCTGACTACAAACTTCTTAGGACATTTAAATAGTTTAACACAAAAGGACTATATATCAAATGATACTATTAACTTGCTTAACCATTTTTCCATTCTTATTTGGGTCCTAAACAGGTTTCCTAAGTCCCAAATCAGCAGAAGTAATTTTAAGAGAGCAATGTCTCATTCCCAGAAGGTGGGGTAGGAAATTTCTCCCTCCCCTTTGGTCATTTGATGGGTTATAGATGTTTGTTATATAGAGGGATTAGTTAAATGGTCTTGTTAAATAGGTTTTGGAAGTTTGACCCAGGGATTTCTCTCTTCTTCTCTGTATCCTTCTTTCTTTCCTATGTATTGTGGAAAGACTTGAGAAAAAAATGGAATATCGACATAATATAGGAATGATAAAGAAAAAGGGACAGATTATTGAATAGGCTCTTCTATCTTTGTATATTGATACAAAATTAAGATTATATTTGGCTACACCAGTATTGATCTTTGTGTATTGATACAAAATCAAGGTTAACTCTTTTTAAGGTATTGTACCTAAAAAACGCTTAAAAATGCAATGTGAAGTTTTGGCCTTTTGACAGCAACTGTCATAAACTGTTTAGGATAATTAAGTAATGCAAACTAATAGTCATTCAAACATTTCATTTTGTTAGGTACTATCATAGTTTATCACAGATGTTTTCTAACTTAATCAAAAATCAAGTTGCTAAGAGACAAGCAACATTTGCTTATCAAAATTTATGGAGTTAGATAGGTAGTCTTCAAAAACCTCAAGAGATTTGTAGCATATGGCATTCAAAGATGTTTTCTTAATTTAAGAATTTTTGATGTTGAGACATGTCAACTACTGACAGCACCCCATATTCTACTCCAAGTAGATGATGAGCATCAAAGAATATTCATTCGGAGGTAGCTGCATTAGTGGCAAGCTTGTCACTGGGCAAGAAAAATCCCTTGCTTCAACTATAGACAGAATGCTGTCAGAAAAGGACAAAACTTGGAAGCAGGTAAGTCGACAGCCTAGCTCAGTTAAGACAGGGTAGGCAAGTCCTTCATAATTCCTGCTTTGCAATTAATGTCTGTCAGAGTTACTGGGCCAAAAGCCTGAAGATGGACGCTCTAATGCATTGAGAGAAATTGGGGACTGTCCAGGAAGCCAGTTGTCTGTCATTTCTTAGTTTTGGAAACTGTTGGCTCTGCACTTCCTGTATAATCAGATATATTTATTCTTCTCAGGTCTCTGATGTGGTTAAAGACTAGATAGTTGTAGTTTCATATTTAAATTTTAAGTTGTTTAGGAATTAAAAGGATGCTCTAGGTCTGAGAAGATGTTTTTATGTCAGTAATGTAAGTTAGGATGGAAACTGGGTTAGGTATGGAACTTTAAACTCAGTGAGATAGATAGATAATAGAATATTAATATCAGTTGCCAAATATGTATGGACTTGACATTGGGAATGTATGTTATACGTTATAATTTTCATAATTGTGGCCTAATTATTCTTATTGTTTTGCATTGTATTTATTGTTATAATAAAAAAGAGCTATTTTTGGACTAAAAGGGGGAGTTGTTGGGGGAAAATATACCTTAAAGTTAGAAAAAAGCAGATAGGAGGGTGAGGGGAAAGAGGGTAGGAGGGTGGGACCAGAAAGGGAGAAGGGAGGGGATTATGATTGAGATGTAACTTGAAGAAATAAAAAAAGTACAGTGTTTGAAATGTTGTATTCATTAATACTTATAGAGAGTAAATTTTTTTTTTACTCTATAAAATTTAAAATGAAAGGGGCATTTTAAAATATGTGTGTTATAGTTAATGGTTTTACAACAGTCTTAGTTCTGACAGTATAGATCAATGAACAATTTAGAACTTATACAAAGTACTAGAACTATTGTATCAGAATGAACTTCACATTCTTCCTTTTGGCAGCATTTATTTTAACTACCATGATCATCATCATGAGACTGGAGAGGACGAGTTTTGCTAGATTATGAGAACTCTATAACAACTACTGAGAAACCTATGATATTGGAAAGTAAGACTTAGAATTCAAGTGTTTTTCCTCAATGTAATGGGATTAGAGATACAAAGAGTTAGAGATATTTATACATTCTAACAATACAGGAATTATTTAATTGTCTGTATTATGAAATGAAAATTTATTCTGAAGTCTGAAAGTTAAGAAGGATAAGTTAAATGGAAATGTTATTATATTGTTCTGTAATTTAAATTTCTCCTATTCTAATACTTTATTTACTATGAAGAATCACTATTAAGAAAATTCAATAAATATGAACAATTTTACTATAAATGTAGATAATAAGGCATAGATGATGTTAGGTGGTTGGGTAACAAGGAAAGAGAAGGAAGAGTAAGTAAATCATCCATGGCTTGGCTCCTGTGAGTGGTGTTGCTGCTGACCCCAGTCTCCTATGGATGGACCTTTGTAGAGCTGATATAAAAACCAGAAAACATATTGACAAAATTGTTCAGTACATTGATTATATGTTTTTCTTAATGAGTAGAGTGTGAGGTTCAAGGTCTAAGTAAAGGATATAGAAACCTCACCTTCATGATATTGATGCACCTCTCTAGCTTTTTCTTAATCCTACCCTACTTAAACTTGCCTTGTATAGATGTCCACTCTGCTATTTTACTGTTAGAGCCCATAAGGTTGAGCTTCTAACCTTTCTTTTCTGAGGAACATATTCCTAGGTTTTATCTTCTTTTTTCCCTTTATAGTTTCCATGTGATTTTTTTTGTAATTTTAGAGATTATAGTACAATTATAATATTTATCCCGTTCCTTTTCTCTCTAAATGTTCCCTTGCAGTCTTTTAAATTCATGGCCTCTCTTTTTATTAGTTGCTGTTATATGCATATATGTATACATATACACATACCTATATATCATTTATATATTCCTGTATTATCTGCTCAATATGCACATTATTACTTATGTGTTTTACAGGGCTGAGAACTTTCAATTGAATAACAAGTTGGTGTGCATTTTCAAGGAGAAGACTAGTTCTACACCCATATATATTCTGTTTAGTTTTTATTTTTTTTGAAAAAAATCTATTCTGTATTGGATATTGGTATCCAACTCACCATGTAGCCCAGGATGGCCTTGAATTCACAAAAATTCTCTTTTGTTACCCTTTCAAGTGGTAGGATAACAACTGTGATCATCAAGTGTAGTTATGGGTTTATATGTTTTTAAAAATTTTATTTTTAAGTATGTGTATACATCTGTGTGAGTGTATGCATGCCACATGTATGCAGGTGTTCATCGAGGAGAGAACAGAGTGTTAGATTCCTTGGATCTGGAGTTACTGGTGGGTGTGAAATGCTGGAAATGAGTGCTGGGATTTAACCTTGGTCCTCTGGAAACACATCTAGTGTTCTAAACTACTGAGCCACAGTTCCTGTTCCACAGCACTTATTTTTTTGATAAATATTCCAATAGGTGATGGGGACATTTAAAGTGTGTTTTGACTCCATGACATCATATAGCTTTATTTGTATGAATGCCTGATTTCTGGACATAAAGACTATCAGAAAATCAGTGAAGGATGTAAACAGTCTCTGCTGAAAACTGCAAGACATTAATGAAAGAAAGTGAAGTAAAAACTGATTCAGAGACAAACATTGCTGTACCTGAGCTGAGAGAGCTCAATTATTAAAATAGCTGTACTCTGCAAAACAATCTTGAGATTCAGTGTAACCCTATCAGAATTTCAATGTTTTCCTGCAAAAATAGTAAAAAGGAATCCTCAAATTTTTACAGAATCAGGAAAGATATCAAATAGGTGAAGAAATCTTAGTGAGAGACAAAACTACAGACATCACCTCTTCTGGCTGTGCCTCATGACTCAATGAACTGTGCTTATCAAATGTCTCAGAGGAGATTGTAAAGTTGGTCTACTGAGCAACAGAAGGAAGATGTCAAAAATATTTAAAGAAGTCCATCCTACATCTACAAAACCCTAGAATCATATTTCTATTTTCAGCAAAATGGACAAGTAGTCCAAGTACCAATTTCATTCCCTGCTATTGTAGCCATCTATCTCAAGCCTCCTTTTAAATTTGATTCAAGGTTATTTTAATTTGAAAGTGATATCATCACGTTATCCCAAATTAAACAGACAAATAATATTTTCAATGTCAAATATATTTTGTTGTCTCTTTCACTTTGAATAAACAAGTATAGAAGTATTCCTTTGTATACTATAGCATGTGGGTGTTACCTGGGGAGGGCAAGCCAGGCCTCAGTGAATCACCTGGTTCCATAAGTCATTTCTGTACATGAAACTCATGGACCTTTCTCCTATGAGACAAGTGACAACAATCCCTGAAGGTTTGCCTTATTTGATTAAACCTTTCTCCCAGTCTCTTAACATGCATACAAAGACTCCCAACCTTAAGAAGAAATTGAAAGCCAGGAAAGTACTTTAAATATTTTGAACTGTTGACCCCTGTGGAAACCATGCCCTCAGCAAGAAGCACTGTGCGGTGGTTTCCTGACATATGTAGACAAGTATTCATAAAGCATCTGGGTACTGAGTGGATGGTCTGTGGTAACCTGTATCATTGCTGGACTGCAGGAGCCAAGACCAGGAGAGGAAATCAGAAGAAATAGCCTGCTTTCAATTAGGTAAGTTTCACTGTCCTACCTCCAAAGCAATGGAGGTGTGACAATTTCAAATATCTGAATGATTTTTATGTAGAGAGTGGAAGGTTTGTACCCCTAAGCAGTTGACAAATAACTGATAAGTTCAAAAGACAATATTGTAATGACAGAGTTAACATGAAAGACAACAAGCTATCTGATGTTATAGTAACTTAAACAGAAAGATCCAGTTAGGAGGAGATAGGGGACATTCTTGGTTATTGACTCACTGAACCTTCCAATTCATCATGTCAGTTGATCAGTCGTACCAACAGATGGAGTATATGTTTGTTTATTTTTTAACATAATGAGACTTTATTTGAGTTAGTTTGAGACAAATGTGACTTATTCTTCTAAAGGTTAATTTAAGATGTTATTTAAGAGCAGGCCTGGCTCTAATCCCCTAGGGCTTCTATTTCTCTGTGCTGATGTGTCAGAGGCTGGCTCATGCAGTCACTGGGTTACAATGCTTTGAAAAGAATGTCAGATTCCAGAAGTTTAAAAAATGATACATCCCAGAGCTGTGATGCGGCTGCATGTGTGTTTGAAGAGATTAAACATTAGCAGTGTTGTGCAACCTGAGGTCACCTAGCCTCATTCACAAGCTGAATCCAGACAGAGACATTGTTTGAATTCCAGTTAGTGGCTAACATGCATGTCACTCCCAAATCCTGAGTGGTAACTTTTCTGAAGAACTCAGGCGCCCTTGACACTGCATTGTGAGTTTGTTTTGTTAGACACATAGGTGTGGAGTATATGTTTATTCATTCTGAGGAAATTAAAAAATAAAAGAATCAATAAATTTGGAGGACACTTTAGAAAAATCACTAATCTTAGGATTATTTAAATATACCTAAAAGATGAAAGGTGACACATAGCTGTAATCTCATATTGAAGCAGGAGTATCACAAGTTTGAGATGATCTGGAGCTAGTCTAAGTATAGCAAGACATTTTCTAAAAAAGAGCTCTCACTCTCTCCAGATGATTTTCTAAAATGCATAAGAAATTATTTAAAAAGTACATGGATACAACCAATAGCCCAGTGTACACATTGGGAACTAGGGTATTTATAGAAGCAAATGTCTACAACATAAAGAAAGTGAGTGATCCATCCTTATGAGTCAGAGAAAGCTTTCTTAAAAAAAGATATTGAAGGCTAAGGCTAAGCACCAGGGATAATGGTGGACATGTCAAAATGGTGTGAGAATTGTATGGAAAGATGGTGAAAAACACAGTTATATGCAGGGAGAAGTCAAAAAGAATACAGTGCGTTGTGGCAATGAAGTTATAGTTCATCCTGAAGACCTAAGAAATATCAAAAGAATTAGAGTTTCACATTATCTGTTTTATTAGAAATAAGCCATCATGCCATAGTATTATAAATTATAATAAGACATTAATGTGAGTTAGAAGGTAAATAAGCAGGTAGAATACAGAATGTAAATGACCAGGGACTTAAGCCAAGTATGGATACATAGACTGGAAAAAGGAGATGAAGAAAGAAAAACTGAAAATAAATTAGACAAAAGCAGTGGGATTTTATTAGATGGAGTACAATGGGAGGAAGATGGACTGGAAGGCTGCCAAACTGAAGGCATAATATTGTGGTTGAATGAACTGACTTGTGTGGAAGCCTGCAGAGATGGCTCAGCTGTTAAGAAAGAGCACTGGGTGTTCTAACAGCAGATCCAGACTAAATTAAATTGCCAGCACTAACACTGTGGTTCACAACTGTTCATAACTCCACTCCAGGAAATCCAATGTGTTATTCTGATCTCTGTGGCACAAGGTAAGCATCTGGTGTACAGACATGCATGTAAGCAAAACAACCTCACACACAAAAATAAGTACACAGAAAATATATAGTATTGTAGGAGGGGTTGAAGAAGACTATGGAATGACAGAGTTTGAGGTGTTTAATGAAATTTCTAATTGATTCCAGTGTGAGGAGAATGTCAAGAGATCATTGAAATTATGGACTTCAAACTTGAGGGAAACATCTTTGAAGTCAAGGTTTGAGGGTACTTTGTAAAAGTATACATAAAGAGAAGGTAACGGCAATAGAACAGTAAGACAATCATTCACGTGTGAGAATTCTTCAAAACACAGATATTTATAATTTGGTCAAAGGAAGGGATTACTATTGAATCAGTGGAATGAAAACAGAAAAATATAGGAAGCATTGAAAAAAATACTGAACAAAAGAAATTTTCATTTCCCTCAACAGGGACGACTGTTCATACTGGAGATGGAAGCTCAAAACCACACCATTGTGACAGAGCTCATTCTTTTGGGGTTAACAGAGAATCCCTTGCTGTGTGTCATCCTCTTTATGATATTTCTGGGAATATATGTTGTTACTTTAGTGGGAAATATCAGCATCATCACTTTAGTAAGAAGTTGTCCCCAGCTCCACACCCCCATGTATATGTTCCTTAGCCATCTGGCTTTTGTGGACATTGGGTTTTCCACAACAATCACACCTGTAATGCTTACAGGACTCATTGGACACAGAATGGTACTCTCTGTAGCTGCTTGTGAAGCTCAATTCTGTATCGCAGTGACATTTGGGACAGTTGAGTGCTTCCTGCTGGCTGCTATGGCCTATGACCGATATGTAGCTATCTGCTCACCCCTGCTCTACTCTACACATATGTCCCCCAGGATCTGCTTCCTCTTAGTTGGAGCTTCCTATGTGGGTGGCTGTGTGAATGCATCAACATTTACTAGTTGTCTGTTGAGTTTGTCCTTCTGTGGATCAAATCAAGTGGATCACTTTTTCTGTGATTTCCCTGCTGTGTTGAAACTTTCTTGCTCAGATGTGTCCGTTATTGGAATCATCCCCTCCATCTCAGCTGGGTCCATCATTGTAATGACAGTGGTTATCATAGCCATCTCCTACATCTACATCCTCATTACCATTCTGAAGATGCACTCCATAGAGGGCCGCTACAAGGCCTTCTCCACCTGCACCTCCCACCTCACTGCAGTCACTCTCTATTATGGAACCATTACCTTCATTTATGTGATGCCCAAGTCAAACTATTCTACTGAACAGAACAAGATAGTGTCTGTGTTCTACACAGTGGTGATCCCCATGCTGAACCCCCTTATCTACAGTTTGAGGAACCGAGATGTAAAGGAGGCTCTGAGGAAGGCCACCATCAGAATATATTGATAGATTTTACATGTACATGTTACTATTAGTACCTACTAAGTGCTGCTCAACTGATTGTGTAAGTTAAAATCCCATTCCTTTGCATACATTTCACCCTTATATACTTGTATGTAGTAAGAACACTCTTTGAAACCTGTCCAGTTATAATAACACAGCAATAATTATTACTATTATATGGAACTCCCTTATGTCAAGATGTGTATATTTAGTTTATGTAGCAAACAATATTTCATGTTGTCCATTTTAAACATCTGTTATATGTCAGTTATATATGAATCCATTTATTTTGACAAAAAACAAGTAAAGTGGCATCATTATCTCTTAGTTTGAAGAAATACTGTTTGGACATAGAAAAATAAATGTTGATCAACCATATAATCATGAAGAATCAGAGATGTGAGATTTATAGCAAAATTCAGAGACTTAATCAACAATGTCTTTGGATTTACATTTAGTTCTTATAATAAATTGATTAGGCTGGCATTTTAAATTGTACTCAACTTACAGTGTGAAATACCAAGCCTTGGAGAAGTCAAGCAGTTTCTCCAGAGAAGTGTCGAACCATTCCCTCTGATTCTTTGCTTCATGCAACACGGGTGTTGATTCAGCTCTTTTTTTCTGTTTCCCGTGCTCTTGATACATATTATGCCATGATAAATCTAATATTGTGAACACTGTTATACACAAGATTTGTCAAGGTGATTATGTCTCAGTATATCATATCAATATTTGGAGACAATTGGTTTTATAAAAAAGGTCTAGTCTATGCAGAGTATAACCAGGTTAAGGGAAAATAAAGTCTTGATATTCCACTTCTACAAATTTGGCCAGTTCTCTAGTCATGTTTAAATACAAACTAAAATCAGACTTCTGACATAATGGTACATATAACACTTTAGAAGATCTTTTTACAATCAAAGTATGTTGACTAATGCTTCCACCACAATCATGTTTCTGGGTCTATGAAGAACTTAGCATTTAATGCCTCCACCCCCCCCAAAAAAAAACCCAGAGATGATGTTACAGATTACACTGCACAGTTTTCTTGTAGAAAGTACCTATTTAGACTGACATATTCATCAAAACATCATGAGTCTGGAAATGGTAAGGTGAAAATGGCTTTCACATGGAAACCTCAGAGCAAAGGTTAGTGTTTATTAACATTTAAAGCAAGATTCAGAATCCTATTACTCAGGGATATACAGACAGAGACATCGTGGCTTGGAGATACTATTTTAAAAACTAACAGAAAGGAAAACATTTATTATTTACAAAGTGAAATTGTAGACTACAATATTTGTCAGAGGAGAATACAGAACAAATGAAAACTAACCGATATAAATGCAAAATTATGTTATTCCAGCCTTTAAACTTCCCATATCTTAGTATTGATTGAATTTAAATGGATACTAAAAATCAAGACAATTAAGTAATTTATGAAAAGAACTTGACACACAGTGAAACTGAAAACCTTGTAGCTGTCCTCTGAGTATTAAGAGGGCATTCCTTCTCCCATTCATGGAGAACAAAGCCTCATCACAAAGAAAATCTCTGTGAACAAGTCAAGATTCCTTCTTTTCCAGTGAAGTACCTTGCACAGAAGAGGAATACAGACCTTCAAGGTCTATTTTGCCAGTGTTGTTGGAGATACATCTGTTTAGCACAATCTCAACATTTATTAAATTCCAGGTATCATGCCCATGTGACAATTTAGTGTCTCACATAAAATAATCAGTACACTATAGAGAAGACCAACAGAGACAAGTAACTTAGGCCCCTGAGGGCTTGCAGAGATTGAAGCACCAACCAAAAGCATATATGATCTGGACCTAGGCTAATTGATGTAGGCAGTTTGGTCTTCATGTAGATCCTCTAGCAAGTGGAGCACAGACTCTCCCTGACATGGTCTCTATTGCCTGCTTGTGGATCACTTTATCCTAGCTGGACTGCTTTGTCTGGCCTCAGTAGATGAGGATGCTCTTAGTCCAGATGCAACTTGAAGTTCCCAGGTGGGTTGATGGTGGGGGCCCCCTTTTCTGAGTGGAAGGGGAGGAGGGAAAAGGGAGAGAGGATGGGAGGTGGGAACAGATGGAGAGGAAGAAGGGGACAGGAATTGGGAAGTAAAAAAATTAATAAATTAGAAAAAAACAATACAACAAACAAACAGACAAAAAACCCCCTAAAACAATACATATCATGTGTTTCCTTTTCCAGAGGTGTTGGTTATTTACACATACAAAAAAAAATAAGAGAAAAGAGGTGTAAGAGATCAGAAGAGTGGACATTTCCTTTTCTCTTTTTTTTTTCTTGAGACAGGATTTCTCTGTGTAACCCTGGCTGTCCTGGAACTAGCTGTGTAGACCAGGCTGGCCTCGAACTCACAGAAATCCATCTACCTCTATCTCATGAGTGCTGGAATTAAAGGTGTGTACCACCATCACCTGGCAGGGACACTTTTCTTAATCAGAATTGTAGAATATCATTTTAAAGAAGAAATAGGAGAGGGAAGATGGCGGCGACCTACACTGACGCATTCTGAACGCGGGGAAAAAAGAGCCATAAAAAACACAGAGTTACTGGGCACTGTGCAAAAACCGGAGGGGCTAGACCCCCCCCCCCCGGGAACGCTCACAGCTCCCAAGGGACTGTTAAAAGTCCCAGGGCAAGGCTCTCCCCATCTCTCACAGACACGGAGGCCACTAAACCGGGGACTTGGGAACTCCCATTTGGAGAGGCGCCTGGTAAGATCGTTCCCAACTTACAGCAGGCAGAATCAGGGTCCACTTGGCCATAGATCGCTGTCCTATTGGGCTCCCCACACATCAGGTTGAACTTATACCCACTTAGAAAAGGTTGCGAGATAGTGGAAGCTTTAGCAAGGAACAAACAGGGGGCTCAGCGGGTGGTCCGCAGCAGCCGCTTGTGAAGCGGAGGGCGGGAGGTTCCGAGAGAGCGCAGGAAGCAGGGAACACAAAAGCAGGCGGGAGCGGCCAAATCTCCCACATTCAGGATAGCGCAGCTGGGGAGAGAGCACTGCTGGCAGGGCCAAATTCCCGCCAGTCCACGGCAGGTCATCTAGGGAGAGAGACAGGCGTGGGTGGGACCAGGGGTCCGTGCACCCACGGCGGAGCTGCTGGGACGAGAGGTGCACTCAGGCAGCCGGAGGATCTGGGGCTTGGGGTACCCACGGGACCATGGCGGCGCAGACAGGAAGGAAATCAGGCACAGGGTCCAGCCCTGTGGCGAGAAGACTAGAGAGAAACCAGAAATCGGGACCATAGCTGTATCCTGGAAAATCCAGACATATCAGGTGTGGAGCCAGACCCTGTCAGCCTCCGGGACGACAAACAAAGCCCACAGAATTTGTGCCTGGGCAAACAGGCCCATATCATCAGAACCATTACAGGCTGATAACTCAGAGTGCAACATAGAGAAGTCTGAATTGGGAGCAGTGAAACAATCCTGGTCCATTACTCACAACCTGGGAATACGCTGAACCAGATCACAGTGCCTCTGGCCATTAAAATCCCAGTGACCTTGAAATCCCCCTGTAAGCAACGACAGATAGCCAAGTAACTCGTCCCCTGCACCAAATCATCCACTGTGGTTCCAAGCACAGAAAACAGACAGCTAAATGCATCCAATGGTGAAAGGTCAAAAAAAAAATAGAAATCAAGGAATTATGACTGCAACAAAGCAGAACCACCCTAGCTCATCCAATTCGGATGACCACACACCAACAGAAACACATGAAAACATTGACAATTCTGCAGTATGGAAAGTGATAGAGTCCCTGCAAGAAGAACTTAAATCTATGAAGGAATTCAAGGAAACCACAATTCTACAAATCAAAACAAGGAACA
>CAJQZJ010001826.1:14248213-14261134 GCA_907164525.1 Lophiomys imhausi | reverse complement strand
AAAGTTACCATTCTAAATAATACCAATTTAAATGATTACTTTGTCCACTTGAAATGTCAAACTAATCATTATGCAAAATATTATATGTATATCTAGAACAGTATTGTGATGTTTATTTATCAGCATAAAATCTTTTCTTATAAAAATATTATCTATACAGGATAATTACCTATAACCAATACACCAAAAGGATTAAGAACATAGACTTTGTTACCTATTAAGGGGACAATTTGCTTTAGGAGTGCTGCCATGTTGGCCCCCAGAGCAAGAGGAAGCTCTTAGCCTGCATATGACTGTTGAGCTGAGGGAGGCTGATATGTAGGGACACTCCACATAGGAAGAGTGGGAAGGGTGGGAGAGGGAGGAGAGGATGGTAGGGTGTAAGAGGGAGTAGTGGAATGAGGGCACTGTGATGGAGATGTAACTTGAAGCAATAAATAAACAAAAATATATTATGTAACTGCAGCAGATTGGAATAAAATAATGTGACTTTCAGCATAGTGTAGTAGTGAACACATTTGGATACTAGACAGTTGAAAAGTGAACTTAGATTCACACAAAAGGGGCCATGTTGACTCAAGAATCCTGAGCTTCTTGCTTTTATGTCATAGTCATCATTCAGACTGTCTAGTGTCTGCAATGCTGGGGAGATTCATTAGGATACCAAGTAGGTCTTTCCAGAAGATATTCTGATATAGGACTGTCAAGTCATTTCAAAGACACTAACTATTTTAATATTATGTATGAGTGCTAAGTTTAGATGCTGTTAAACCTGTGTAGAATTCTGGTACTATAGTTGTATAATTGAATATTGATAAACTGAATTATGCCTATCTTGCCACAAGAATTTAATTCCACTTAATTTAAAGGAAAACAATTTAATTCAGTCAAGGACAATAAGTGAATACTTGATTATGTCTACTCTATTTGTAAATGATAGCATGTGAACACAATTTTGAAGAGTATATATACATATTTTCAAAGAGTAAAGGGAAATCAATAAATCAGATGAGTTCATAAAGGCCTAAACCTCACCTCATAAAATCAGAATCAGTCCAGACTGTTGACAGGAATCCAAAGTTATTATGATTATACAGCGCTAAGCTGTCTTTTATTATTGTTTTTGTTAGAGGATCTCTCTGATGATTCTAGAGAGTCAAAAGTGACTTGGAATCCACCAGGGATCATTGTCTCATTCTCTAGTGACTATTGAACAGTTTGTTTCACACAAATATAAATAATCATCAAGGATCAATCCTCATTGTTATTTTTTTCTGTAAATACAAATATAATTTCATTCGTTAATTGGAAGAAATATAACAAAATTTCTGATAGATAACAGTTTCATGTTTATATCAGTATTTCAGATTAATGGGTACTCAGCCACATTAGAAAGGCTATCCACCATTATCCAACTTCATGGTTGAGATGTAGGGATATTTCAATATATGTAAATAATCAAATGTAGTCTTCTACATACATGGACTAAATGGCAGAAACTACATGATCATCTCATTAGATGCAGAATAAGCCTTTGGTAAACTTCAACTTTCCTTCATGATAAACATATCAGAGAATCCAAGGTTATAGGAAATACACCTTAACATAATAAAGACAATATATTGCAAGTCTAAAACCAACATCATGTTAGATGGATAAAAACTCATATCATTCTCACTAAAATCAGGAACAGGATAAGGATGTACATTCTTTACTGTCCTTTTTAATATAGTGCTTGAAGTCTTACCTAGAGCAATAGGACAATTGAAAAAGAAAAAAAAAGAGATACAAATAGAAAGGGCAAATGTCAAAATATCCCTCTTTGATGTGATTCTATGTATAAAGATACCTATGACTCCACCAGAAAACTCCTACAACTGATAAACAGATTTGGAAAAGTAGCTGTGTATAAAATTAACAGCAACACACAAAACTAAGTAGTCTTCTTTATATTTTTGGTTGTGAGCCTAGCCTTTAACGGCTGAGCCATCTCTCCAGCCCAAGTAGTCTTCTTTATATGAAAGATAATCATACTGAGAAATGGGTCAAGAAATAAATTAGCATTTGCAGTAGCCTCAAAAACCCCTCGAAATAAATCTAACTGAAATAATAAATCTAAGCAAAATGCTTACTCCATTTTATAAATGAATATAATGAAACTTTAAGAGATCAACTAAATTGCAAAATTCACATGATCTCACTGGTATTTAAACATAAATAGTTATTGACTTGCCTCTTAGGACTTCTTTCATTGTATCCCACAATTATTGTTGGGATTTAAATTCAAATTTCCTTCTTGATTTTCTCAATCACATATTCATCATTCAAAAGTGTGCAGTTCAATCTCTATGATGTTATGCATGTTCTGTGGCTGATTTTTAGCTTCATTCAGTTGTGGTCAGACAGAATACAAGAAGTTATTTCCATTTTCTTATGTTTGTTTAGATTTGATTAATGTTTTATTCATTATATTTTAGGAAAATTCAATGGGCTTCTGAGAAGTATATGCTTTACAGTGTTTGGCAGAAAAGTTCTATAGATGTCTACTGGGTTCATTCGATCTATGATGTCCTAAATCAAATGCTTCTCTGTTTGCATTTTGTCGGAATGACCTGTCTGTTGTTAAGAATGGGATATTGAAGTCATCCACTATTATTGTGTTAAGGTTAGTATGTGTCCAAATATCCACTACTATTTGTTTTGTGAAATTGGGTTCACTGATATTAAGTGTATATGTGGTACTGCTTTCTGATGAATTTTTTATAGTAAAGGACATCATTTCTGAAAAGAAGTAGGCTACAGAATGAAATAAATACTTTACCAGTTCTGCACCAATGGGTCTAGATATGGAGCTAACCTGTGATGCCCACCAATCCCACACCAGGCAAGAATCCAAGATGGGTTCCCAAGACAGGAAGCAAGCCAGAGACTATATGAATACTCCCTGTCTCTGGATGTGACCATTGTCAGTGATCCAACCCGTCAGAGTGTGAGTGAGGGAGATTCAGCCCTTAGGCAAGGGACAGATCCCCTCCCCTCCCTTTTATCCTCACCACCATTGGCAGGCAGGCGATCTGGCCCCATTGAGTTCACAAGACCAAGAGAGTTCTCCCTGCCCCTCACCAGATGCTGCACTCAGAAGACCAGGCCCTGTAACTTACCTGGATAGCACATTAGAACTGACCCTGGATGTGGGGGCTGTAAGTACAGAACCAGGACTTTGATTTGGCCCACCCCAACAACTATCCCATGGATGAACTGCTGATATTCATGAAGAGGCTGGTTCTATATACCCAAAACACAGTGTCTCCATGACACAGGCCAACAACAGGATATCTGAGAGAAGACCTTGTGAGATTCCAGCATTAACAAAGTAGCAGAAGCCAGAGGCTTTGTACCAGAACAGAGTCATTACAACGAACATTTGCAACCAAAAAAGTGTGGACAAAGGGAATACTGTGGGACATACTGTGACACACTACAGCTTCCACATTGAGATTTTTTTCTCAGTTGGGAGAGATTGCAAGGCTGGAGAGTGGGTCTGAGGGGAGGTGGGAGATGAGTGAGATCAGGGAGCATAATGTGAAATTCACAAAAAAGCACTATAAAAAGCAAGCAAACGAACAAACAAACTAAGAAATAAAAAACCCACTGACTGTTGTTCTGTGGTTTCCATCAGAGAATTTTCATCCTGATCTGGTATCAGGCCAGAAATGCAAGCTCCTCCACTGGAAGGTCTGGAATAGGCAGGAGAGGCAAGAGAAAAGTTTATTTTCACTGCCAAGTGTTAAAGCCCTCTTAGCTAAGCAAGCAGGAGAGTTAGAATTACCCTAACTCTTTCACACATGCAGTGAATGGTTACCAGCTGTTTTTATCTAAACTGCCTGAGCCAGGCCAGGTGGGTGATGCATGAGAGGTGGCAGAAGCTCAGAGCCTCTCAGCAGGCATTGGAGGCAGCCACTGGGGTGACTGGAAGCAGTGAGGCATGAGCATGTGCCCAGAGGTCACTGAGCTAGGCTGGCACCAAACAAAAAGGACCCTGGGTCCTGTACAAGCCTGGTCAGCCAGGTAGTATGGTGAATTCTTCATGGAAGGAAGAATACTTCCTTCCCAATCCCAAAATAAACAGCTTGGTCTCAGCCATTCAGGGTGGAAGTATGGAGAAAGAGAGTTTACTTCATGAATCAGGGGTATTATAAATCTTTGGGTAGTGGGGAGGAGTTTGAGAGGTGAATGTGTTTGTCCTATCAGAAGAAAGGAAATGGAGGAGGAATCCAAGATGGTGGTGGCCTGTGCGGACACATTTTGAATGCCGGGGAAAACAGTTATAAAGCCATAGGGTTATAAGACACTGAGCAACAATTTGAGTGATTCAAACACACTGCGTTTCACCCAGCTACCCAGGGATTATTAAAAGTACCTGGGCAGGACTCTCCTCCCTTCCCTCAGACTCTCACCAAAACAGACCAGAAGAAGCCTTTGAATCCGGGAATCGGGAATCATCACCAGGAGAGTCTCAGGGTAAGAGCTAATCAATTACCCAGCAGGCAGACCCAAACTCCAGACAGGGTTACTCACAAGCCTCCTGGGCCCCCAGATTCCACACAGGCGTCCCGGCTATTTAACGAAGGGTCCCGACCCGGGGGGAGTGGAATACACCCTTAGCACAATCACAGCACAATGGCAGGTAGGGTGGCACAACAACCCGCGGATCTGGTCTTCAGTGCAGTGTGACAGTATGGCAGGTCCAGATCAGGACTGCCCAGGCAGGTTCACAGTTGCATTTTTGGGAAGGGCAAGCAAATTTGGGCTTTCCACAGAGGGCCATTGGGCATACATACAGGCCCCCTCCATTGGATTTACAGACACAGGGGAAACATTGCAGCTTGTCTGAGATGCAATCTGGCAGAGCTTCTGGCAGAGCTGCAGTGTACTGGAACCTGGAAAACAGTGGTCCCAAATTGCCAGCCTCCAAAACCAGCTCCATACAGACATAGGTGGAGCTGTGAGAGTGCCAGAAAGGTGGGCGGCAGCCTTTCTCGAAGGCAGATCTGATCTCCACAGGGTCCAAACCCTGGGCAAACTGTGGGGCTATTTTAAACTCCTTTGCGAGTTCTGGTCCTTCTGGCGGGAAACCAGAGCCTAAGCATATTTAGTTCCACCTCTGGATCACTGAAGTTTTGGCCTCGGGACACTGCTGAGGGACAGACCTTAAGGGCGTGGAGTCCGGTCCTTTCAAGACTCCAGCAAGCGGACTCAACACCCAAACTTGGGACCCCCAATACTCACAGATTATGTGCCTTGACACACAGGACCACACCAGCAGAGCCGCTGCAGGCTGAATACTCAGTGCGTAACATAGAGAGCTCTGACTTGTGAGCAGTGAAACAACCCTAGGCCATTCCTCCTTGCCTGGGAGTAGGCTGCACCATCTCACAGTGCTTCTGGATATTAGATGCACATTGACTCTGAGAACCCCCTGAGAACAGCTGGAGAGGACCACAAACAGTCCCAACACATAAGCTGCAGGAGAGCTACAACTCCACCCAACAGTCTGTGGCCTACCCACCTGCACTATTAACTGCACAAAGATCAGTTGGATCCCAGGAACATACAGGAACACATCCCACCACATCCCCTCACCTGAGTCCCCAATTGAAACAAAACGGGAAGGGGCGAGCTCTGGGAAACACATTGAGAACATCCACAAAAGGCCCCATCCAGCCAGTGGAAAGTGACAGATCACCAAGCGATAGGACTGCTACACCAAAGCGCCCCCCCCCCCGGGAACCAAACCCAGAAGGCACCAGGAACAAGCAGCCAAGAACAACCAAATGGCTAAAGGTCAGAGAAAAAACAGAAACAATAGAAGTCAGGGAGAGATGACTCCAATAAACATGCTAGTGGAGCAAGTCCTGACCACCTCACCACAGCTGAAACACATGAAAACGATGACAATTCTACACTATGGAAAGTGACAGAGTCCTTTCAAGAAGAATTTAAATCTATGAGGAATTCAAAGAATCCACAATTTCACAAGCAATGGATAATACCATCAGAGAGGTCCAAGCCAAAGTGGCCCAACTTGAACAGGAAAAAGACAGGGCAATGAAAGATTTCCAGGCAAAGACAAGCAAATTGGAGCAGGAAATGTACAAAACGAAGAAAATCATTCAAGTCATGAAAATGGAAATGGAAACAATAAAGAAAACACAGTCAGAGTTAAGAGTGGAAGTGGAGAATCAAGGGAAGAGAACAGGAACTACAGACATGACTATCAAAAACAGGATACAAGAGATGGAAGACAGGATCTCAGGCATGGAAGATTCGATGGAAGAAATCAGTACAACATCCAAAGAAAATGAGAAAGCCAAAAAAGCTCTCACCCATAATATTCGAGAAATCAAGGACTCAATGAAAAGAAGGAACCTAAGAATTATAGGAATAGAGGAAATAGAATACTCCCGACTCCAAGGTCCAGGAAACACCTTCAACAAAATCATAGAAGAAAACTTCCCAAACCTAAAAAGAGATGCCAATAAAAATCCAAGAGGCTTACAGAACACCAAACAGATTAGATGAGAAAAGAAACTCCTCTTGCCACATAATAATTGAAACTCCAAATGTACAGAACAAAGAAAGAATATTAAACGCTGTAAGAGAAAAAGGTCAAGTAACATATAATAGTAGACCCATCAAAATTACACCTGACTTCTCCTCAGAAACTTTAAAATATAGAAGGTCCTGGACAGATATCCTACAAGCCGTGAGAGAATATAGGTGCCCAGCCAGACTACTTTACCCAGCAAAACTCTATCAACATAGATGGAGAAAACAAGATATTCCATGACAAAATCAAATTTAAACAATATCTACCCATAAACCCAGCCCTACAGAAGATCCTAGAAGGAAAATTCCAACACAGAGAAGATAACTACACCCAAGAAAACAGAGGAAATAGAAAACTCCACAGCAACTAAACCAAAAGAAACACAGGACGACCACCTATACCAAAATAATGGGAAATAACAACCCCTGGTCACTAATATCCATCAACATCAATGGACTGAATTCCCCAATAAAAAGACACAGACTTACAGATTGGATCCATAAACAAGACCCATCATTTTGCTGCATAAAAGAAATACATCTCACTAACAAAGATAGACACTATCTCAGAGTAAAGGGCTGGGAAAAGATATTCCAAGAAAATGGTCCCAGGAAGCAAGCTGGAGTAGCCATCCTAATATCAAACAAAATAGACTTCCAACTGAAGTTAATTAAAAAAGACAGAGAAGGACATTACATACTCATTAAAGGAAATATCCACCAAGAGAACATCTCAATACTGAACACAAAGGCACCTACATGTATAAAAGAAACGCTTCTAAAACTTAAATCACACATCGATTCCCACATATTAGTAGTGGGAAATTTCAACACCCCACTCACAATGATGGATAGATCATCAAGACAGAAGTCAAACAGGGAAATAATGAGTCTAACAGAGCTCATGAACCAAATGGACCTAACAGATATCTACAGAACGTTTCACCCAAACAAAAAGGAATACACCTTCTTCTCAGCACCACATGGAACCTTCTCCAAAATCAACCATATAGTTGGACACAAAGATAGCCTCAACAGATACAAGAAAATTGAAATAACCCCTTGTATCTTATCAGACCACCATGGAATTAAGCTGGACTTCAACAGCAAAAGAATCAACAGAAAGCCTACACACACATGGAAATTGAACAACTCTTTACTGGATGACTACTGGGTCAGGGAAGAAATAAAGAAGGAAATTAAAGACTTCTTAAAATCCAACGACAATGAAGGCACAACATACCCAAACCTATGGGACACAATGAAAGCTGTGCTACGAGGAAAGTTCATAGCACTAAGTGCCTTCAAAAAGAAAATTGTGACAGCTCATATTAGCGAACTAACAGCTCAACTGGGTGAATTGGAAAAAAAAAGAAGGAAACACTCCCAAGAGGAGCAGAAGACAGGAAATCTTCAAACTTAGGGCTGAAATCAACAACTTAGAAACAAAAAGAACTATACAAAGAATCAATGAAACCAAGAGTTGGTTCTTCGAGAAAATCAACAAAATAGACAGACTCTTCACCAAATTAACTAAAAGGCAGAGGAAAAAACCTAAATCAACAAAATCAGAAATGAAAAGGGAGAAATAACAACAGACATTGAGGAAATCCAGAGAATATTTGGATCTTACTTTAAAAATCTATACTCCACCAAATTTGAAAACTTAAGTGAAATGGACAATTTTCTTGATAGATTCCACCTACCAAAGCTAAATCAAGATCATCCTAACAGATTAAACAGCCCTATAATCCCTAAGGAAATAGAAACAGTCATTAAAAATCTCCCAATTAAAAAAGCCCAGGACCAGATGGTTTTAGCACAGAATTCTACCAGACCTTCAAAGAAGAGCTATCACCAATACTCTTCAAATTCTTTCACCAAATAGAATCAGAAAGAACACTGCTAAACTCATTCTAGGAGGCCACAGTCACCCTGATTCCTAAACCAAACAAAGACCCAACAAAGAAAGAGAACTTCAGACCAATCTCCCTCATGAACATAGATGCAAAAATACTTAATAAAATACTAGCAAACCGAATTCAAGAACACATCAAAAGTATCATACACCATGATCAAGTAGGCTTCAACCCAGGAATGCAGGGATGGTTCAACATATGACAGTCTATCAACGTAATTCACTATATAAACAAGATGAAAGGAAAAAAACCACATGATAATCTTGCTAGATGCAGAAAAAGCATGTGACAAAATCCAACACCCCTTCATGCTAAAGGTTCTGGAGAGAACGGGCATACAAGGACTGTACCTAGAAATAATAAAGGCAATATACAGCAAGCCAGTGGCCAACATCAAATTAAATGAAAAGAAACTTGAAGCATTTCCTCTAAACTCAGGGACAAGACAAGAATGCCCACATTCACCATATCTCTTCAATATATACTTGAAGTTCTTGCTAGAGCAATAAGACAACTAACGGAGATCAAGGGGATACAAATTGGAAACGAAGAAGTCAAATTATCCCTATTTGCAGATTATATGATAGTATATATAAGCAACCCCAAAAACTCCACCAGAGAACTCTTACAGCTGATAAACACCTTCAGCAATGTGGCTGGATACAAATTTAATTAAAGAAAATTAGAAGCCCTTCTTTATACAACAAACAAATGGGCTGAGAAAGAAATAAGGAAACAACCCCCTTCACAATAGCCACAAACAACATAAAATACCTGGGGATAACTCTAACCACACAAGTAAAGGACCTGTACAACAAGAACTTCAAGCCCTTGAAGAAAGAAATGGAAGAGGCCTTTAGAAGATGGAAAGATTTCCCATGCTCATGGATAGGTAGGATCAACATAATAAAAATGGCCATCCTACCAAAAGCAATATATAGATTCAATGCAATTCCTATCAAAATACCAACACAATTCTTTATAGTCCTGGAGAAAGGTATTCTCTATTTCATATGGAACAACAAAAAACCCAGAATACCTAAATCAATCTTGTACAATAAAAAAAAAAACATCTGAAGGTATCACCATCCCAGATTTCAAGCTGTACTACAGAGCAATAGTAGTAAAAACAGCATGGTACTGGTATAGAAACAGACCAGTAGATCAATGGAATCGAATTGAAGACCCAGAAATGGACCCACACACCTATGGCCACCTACTTTTTGACAAAGAAGCCAAAACGGCACAATGGAAAAAGGACAGCATCTTCAACAAATGGTGCTGGTCTAACTGGATGTCCACTTGTAAAAGAATGAAAATAGACCCATACTTATCACCTTGTACAAAACTTAAGTCCAAGTGGATCAAAGACCTTAACATAAGCCTGGTCACACTAAATCTACTAGAACAGAAATTGGGAAAAATCCTTGAAATCATTGACACAGGTGATAACTTCCTGAACAGAACACCAACAGTTCAGGACCTGAGACCAACAATTAATAAATGGGACCTCATGAAACTGAAAAGCTTCTGTAAGGCAAAAGCCACTGTCATTCGAACAAAACAGCAGCCTACAGATTGGGAAAAAATCTTCACCAACCCCACATCTCACAGAGGGCTAATATCCAAAATTTACAAAGAACTTAAGAAATTAAATGCCAAGAAACCAAATAATCCAATTAAAAAATGGGGGAAAGTGCTAAACAGAGAATTCACAAAGGAGGAATCCCTAATGGCTGAGAGACACTTGAAGAAATGCTCAACATCCTTAATCATCAGAGAAATGAAACTCAAGACAACTCTGAGATTCCATCTCACACCTGTCAGAATGGCTAAGATCAAAAGCTCAAATGACAGCACATGCTGGTGAGGGTGTGGAGAAAGGGGAACCCTCCTCCATTGCTGGTGGGAGTGCAGGCTTGTGCAACCACTATGGAGGTCAGTCTGGTGATATCTTAGAAAACTTGGAGTAGCTTTGCCTCAGGTCCCAGCTATACCACTTCTGGTTATATATCCAAATGACTCCACACCAAATCACAAGGAAGTTTCCTCATCTATGTTCATAGCAGCTTTATTTGTAATAGCTAGAAACTGGAAACAACCTAGATGTCCCTCAATCAAAGAATGGATTAAAAAGCGGTGGTACATGTACACAATGGAATACTACTCAGCTATCATAAACAAGGAAATCATGTAGTCTGCAGCCAAATGGATGGAACTAGAGAAGCTCATTCTGAGTGAGCTAAGTCAGACCCAGAAGGATGCACATGGCATCTATTCACGTATAGTTGGATTTTAGCTACATAGTACATGATATCTATACTACAACCAACACACCAAAGGGAACATGGACATAGACTTTTGTTTTGTTTTGTTTGTGTGTGTGTGGTTTTTTTTGTTTAGTTTTCCCTCCCTGGCAATGAGACCCTTTTCACTGGTGGTACTGTCTTGTAGGCCCCCAGTGTATGAGTAGGCTCTTGGCCCTTCCATGACTTCTGAACTGGGGCGGGGGACTGTTATGTAGGGACACTCCATTCCAGAGGAGTGGGATGGAAGCGTTAGGGGGTAGAGGGTGGGAGGGAGGGGCTGGGAAGGGGGGGGGGAAAGAGGACAATATGATGGAGATGTAACCTGAAGCAACAATTAAATTAAAAAAAAAGAAAAAAAAATGAAAGGAAATGTAATACCTAATTATCCCATGGGTAGTGGGGGTCTGGAAAGAACTCTAGGTAGGTTGGAGGCATAAACAAATGTTATTGACTTAAATCCAAGGCACTAACAGAGCTCACTAGCCTGGGGAATTACTTTCAGAAATGTCCAGGCGGTCTCTGGGTGGGTTTCTTATCAGGAAAGTGTTTGGGCTGTATGACATGCTTTAGAGGGTCTGAAGTCCGAAGGAGGAGGGACAGTCTGATGAAAGAAAGGAGTCCATCATTTTAGCATCAAGCTCAGAGGCTTTCCAGTAACACCAGACTTCTACCTTATCAGCAGAAATTCCCCACAATGGAAAAACTCTAAGACAACTTACCAAGAGTAAGAATGAAATTAGAGGTGAGAAGAGATACATACCAACTGATACCAAGGATCTCCAGATAATAATTAGGGAATAATTTGAAAACTAACATTATAATAGATTGAAAGCTCTGAATGACATATTACCTACTAAAATTAAACAAAGAGGATATGTAAACAACTTAAAATATATCCATGAAGAACAACAAAAGTATAATACAACAGTAATGAAAGGGTCTGGAGATATGTATGGCTCAGATAGGGAGCATATTTGTTTTACAGGCATGAGTACGCAAGTTTGAATCTGTAACACCTCATGAATTGCTAGGCAAGGTTCTACATACCTGTAATCCCAGCACTGGGGAGTGTAGACAGATAGATTCTGTGATCTTACTTATCAGTCAGAATCCTTGAAATAGTGAACTTTCAGTTCAGTGAGAGACCCTGTATCAAAGCAATCAATGTGGAGAGTTGTAGAGGAAGACATCCTATATCATGCCCTGTCTTTCACATGTGCACCTATACACTCACAGGAATGCACACACACACACACACACACACACACACAACTGTGATAGGAGTTTATTAAAACTAATTGTGAGAATGTTTTTTTAACCCCAGGTGGGCTGCTTAAGACACAGGTATAAAGTATTAATGGTCTCGTGGGCTAGCAGGGGTGTGGCTTAATCAGCTGAGAAAGTTTAAGTCTGAGGACTTGGGAGAGAGAAATGAAATGCCAGAGCTCTGAGGAGTAAGGGACTCTACAAAGGAGAAAAAAAAAGTCAGACCCCTGAGGTAAAGGGGGCTCTACAAAGGAGGAAAAAGCCAGACCCCAAGGGGGGCTACAAAGAGAGGAGCTCCACAATGAAGCTCCACAAGGAAGTAAAAGAGAATGGGCTTTACAAAGAAGTAAGAGTAAAGATGCTCTACAGAGAAGTAGGAGAAAGTTCTACAAAGAGAAAGGGCTACAAGGTAGAAAGTAGTTGCTGCTCTCCCAGTTGCTGGTGCTCCCCCAAACTGCTGCTTGTTTTTCTTGCTGCTGTCTCCTGGTTTGCTGGTCTCCTGGTTTGCTGGTTTGTTGGTTTGCTGGACTTCTAATGAGACTGGTATTACCCCCCAATGACTCTGATCAGCAGAAGTAGCTCAAAGAGACCTACATCCCTTCTCCCTCTAACCTTTTTTCTCTCCCACCTAGGGTTGGGGGGTTGAAGGGAATGAGGGGTGGAAGGGAGGTAGAAGTATTAAGCAAAATAAATTAAGGATAGTAAAATAAATTAAAGTGTATAATTATGTATAATAAAAGCCACTTGCTACACACAACACATACATACACAACACACACAGGACACACACACAACATACCCACACAAACACATATACA
>CAJQZJ010001826.1:14130686-14230784 GCA_907164525.1 Lophiomys imhausi | reverse complement strand
TGTGTGTGTGTGTGTGTGTGTGTGTGTGTGTGTGTGTGTGTGTGTGTAATACATTCCATGTTAAATGTGCAGAAATCAGTTTTTTCCTTCCAACATGTGGGTACTTAAGATTGAACTCACATCATCAAACTTGGGCACAAGCACCTTTATCTGCTGAGTTATTTCACTGCCCTTATGCCCCCTTTTACAGGTAATTTATTCAATTGTTTTATATTGACTTGGGCAGTCTTGATTAAGTAACTGACAACATCAGTGCAGAAGCTCCTCACAATCATTTTAGAGTCTTAACCTCAAGCACATACTCACCTCTGGTGCAAAGTTGCTGCAACATAGAGGATGAAGATGGACAATCACACCACAGTGATCACTTTCCTTCTGTGGGGATTTTCCAGTTTCCCAGAACTGCAGAATCTACTCTTTGCTGTCATTCTCCTTTCCCATGTGACCATACTCCTAGCAAATGCATCCATCATGGTGGCCATCAAGCTCAACCACAGCCTTCACACTCCCATGTACTTTTTTCTTTTTGCCCTGTCCTTTTCAGAAACATGCACCACAATGGTGATTCTGCCCCGTATGTTAGTGGACTTGCTGTCAGAGAGCAAGACCATCTCTCTCCCTGAGTGTGCCACCCAGATGTTTTTCTTCTTTGGACTGGCTGCCAACAACTGTTTCATCATGGCAGCCATGTCCTATGATCGTTACACTGCCATCCACAGTCCACTGCATTATCATATCCTTATGACCCCAAAGGTTTGCTTTCAGCTCATGATGGCTTCCTGTGCTGTTGGGTTCCTCTGTTCTCTTGGCATCACCTTAACCATATTCAACTTGTCTTTCTGTGACTCCAACAATGTCCAGCACTTTTTCTGTGATATTTCAGCCCTGGTTCACCTTGCCTGTGATTACACTGCTCATCATGCAATGATCATTTTTATGCTTTCTGCATTTGTGCTGGTGGGCAGCTTTATTTTAATCATGATTTCCTATATCTTCATAGTATTCTTAGCTGTAAAAATGCCTTCTGCACAGGGGAGGTATAAGACCTTTTCAACATGTTCCTCCCACCTCACAGTTGTGTCTATGCACTACGGATTTGCCTGCTTTGTCTACTTGATACCCAAGAATAGTGAATCATCCCATGAAGACATGCTGATGGCTGTCACATATACAGTTCTGACACCTCTGCTCAACCCTATTGTTTATAGCCTAAGAAACAAAGAAATGCAGAAAGCCCTGAGGAAGGTACTAGACAGTGTCAATAAAATTTTGCCTTGCCTGGCAATTAAAAAAAAAAACTGAACATTTAAGAACAACTTATTGAGCACTGACAACAATAGTGGGAAATTGGGTATTTCCATTTAAAAAGCCAACTACTGTTTAATGTACAAAGCAATTAAAGTATTATCTAACTGCCTGAATTGTCCTGGTCTCACCACTTTGCTACAGAAAACAGATCATGGTTTTAAAGCATTTATGCATTTATATATATATTTATTTATTTATTTTTTTTTTTTTTGGTTTTTCGAGACAGGGTTTCTCTGTGTATCCTTGGCTGTCCTGGACTCACTTTGTAGACCAGGCTGGCCTCGAACTCACAAAGATCCGCCTGCCTCTGCCTCCCAAGTGCTGGGATTAAAGGCGTGCGCCACCACCGCCCGGCTAATATATATATATTTAACAGATGTATCAGAATGTTTTGAAACACTACATTCATGATCATGGCTGCTTTGGTGGATGAGAAAGTTGTTATATTAGTGAGGAAAGATAAAAGAAAAAATTAGGGAAAAAAGGAAGGCTGGGATATAGATAGAGAAATGGAAGGGAGAGATGTAGAGGGAAGAGTATAGGGAGTAGAAATTAGCAGTATGATTGGTTGACAAAGGAGGAAGTACAAACTCTTCAAGATAGAACAGAAAATGAGATATGATCACAATACTTAAAAGTTTAAAGTCAACTTGAGATAATGATTTATTCCTATTAAAATCAGAGCTTACAATATAATAAATGTGCTCATGCAAATAAAAATTAAACTGATAAATAAAATCCACAGACCAACAAACATTATTTTACATTTTTAAAAATTTTTTATTGATTCTTCTTGAATTTCACAACATGCACCCCAATTCCACTTATCTCTCTGCCCCTTGGTATCTGCCCTCTGCCCTTGCAATGCCCCTCCAAGAAAATAAAATAAGATAGAATAAAAAATTTTAGAGGACATCTGCCTTGAATAATTATGGAAGCTGTAGTGTGTCACATAACATACCCTTTTGTCCACATATCTTTATTTGCAAATGTTTGTTGCAATGGGTCATTGGTCTGTTTCAAGGCCTTTGGCTTCTTCTACATTATCTATATTGGATCCTCACGGGAACTCCTTTTAGATATCCTGTGGTTGTTCTGTGTCTTGGAGATCCTGCAGCATTGGATCTGCAGGATTACCCCTTTCATGTGCTCCAGCATATCATAGATGTGGTAGATGATGGAGTGGGCCAACTCAAAGCACTGGATCTGGTACTGGGAGGTAGCTGAGTTGATCAGCCTGCCAACTCACTTGCACCCCTACCACCAGGATGAGCTCTTCAGCACAACCCCAGCTAGCTCACCCAATTCTACAGTGAGAAAGGGGCAGGGTCAGCTCTTCTGCTCTCATGTCCTTGAAGCCATCTCACTTGCATCCCTGCCTAGAGAGTCAGCTCTACTGTGCTGCCCAGGTGAGGTACAGGTCCTGCTCTCTCAAGTACTGCAGCAAGTGAGGCACAAGGACAGCTCTCCTACTTGACTGACCCCAGGGCCAGATTTACTACCTGCCATAGGTAGTGAATGGGTATGGGGAAGACATCTCTCCCTCACCCAAGCCACTCTACAGTAGACTAGAGATGGGGCCAGTTCTCTTGTGTTCACACCCTTGCAGCATGCTTACCTGCATCCCAGCCACCAAAGTCAGCTCTACTGTGCTTACCAGGCTAATGTGGTGGGGACAATTCTCCCAAGTGTGGCTGCTGAGGAGGGGCAGGGACAGCTTGGCATAGTGCTTCAGACGGCAGTCCAGACTAGAAACAACTGTAGGGCCTTTGGTGGTCACACAGGCCTGTGACATTAAACAGACACTGGCTGCCATTAGACCATAGGCCCAGGCATGGTCTTAGTAGCAGCATAGGTCAAGATGACCTTATGGCAGTTCAGGTCACTTAGATCAGCATGTCCCCCTTGGTGGCATGCCTCTCAGATATCCACTTGGTCTCTGGTGGCAACCCAGACAACTTGGCTTTTGGTAGTAACTTGGGTCACAGACATCAACACAGATCCTAACTGTTGCAGGACCACAGACTGAGAAATGGCTCTTGGTGGCAGATTGGGCCAGGACCTCACCATGGGCTCCTCATATCTGTCTGTTCCTTACTGCCATCAAGTCTCCAGTTCTACCTTTCTTCACAGTATACAACCCCCTCAGCTTTAGTTTCTCTTCCATTTTTCCACCATGTACTCCATCTTTTCCATTCCTCCATCACACATTAATCCTTCATAGTGGCATCCATGGCAGGTGCTTAGGTGTCTTTCTTCCATCCATCCTGGGATGGATTCTTGGGTGGGCCAACATGGCTGGGGTGGTACGTCAGTGTCTTTCTGTCAGCCACCACATACCAACCAGGGACAGGTGCTTGGGCATTTTTCTTCTGGCCTCCCCAGGCTGACATGGCTAGGGCTACCAACAGACATTTTAAATATATTATTAACATGCACATTTTGGTCAAATACTGTTTTTCTAGTTTCTCTGCCCAGAACATTAGGCCTGATGGTTTCATAGTTACCCTTGCTGTTAGCCAAAAGTCTGAGAAGGAATGGTGGTTTAATAATTAATCAGATTACATATTCAAGGAACACATCATTTAGTGATTTTAGAATGATTTGAACTTCAAAAATAAATAACTTCTCACTTGTGAGCTTCACCATAGTGAAGATTTCTGTGTAAATCCTGTCTGATGGGTTATGCAGTGAGGTTCTGCATGAGGGAGATCAGGCTATACAACATGGGAAAGAAATGTTGATACTGTATTGTCCACATCTTATAATGGTATGATTGGATATCTACTCACTAGTTAGCCTCAGATTCCCTGACCACTAATAATATCAACCCCCTTTTTATTACATACATTATTTTTATCTGCTTCACTCTAAGCATTATAACACAAATTTACATGAAGCACTTCCTAAGTTTTACTGCTATGCTAGGGAATTTATAAGGTTGTCTAACTAGAACATCTCCCATCACAGTCAGTCTTGTCTTGAAGTATGCTGAGGCATTTGTTGTTTTGGTTAATAGCAGATTTGAAATTTTCACGTCAGGAAGTACCTACTATTTTCATAAGATTTCTTTTAGAGAGATTATGTGGTTTTTTTGTTAAACATTTATTTTTTCAAGTTACATTTCAATCATAGTCCCCTCCCTCTTCCCTCACACAGTCCAACCCTCCTACCGTCATCCCCCTCACCCTTCTGTTTTTTTAAATTTAAGGTATATCTTCCCCCCAACACTCCCGCTTTTAGTACAATAAAAGGCTCGTTTTCTTATAACAACAGACACAATACAAAACAATAAGAACAATTAGGCCACAATTATGAAAATTATAAGGTATAACATACATTCCCAATGTCTAGTCCATACATATTTAGCAACTGATATTAATATTCTATTATCTATCTATCTTAATGAATTTAAAGTTCTATACCTAACTCAGTTTCTATCCTAACTTGCATTACCAACTTAAAAATGTCTTCTTAGATCTAGAACATCCTTTTAATTCCTAAACAACTTAAATTTTAACTGTGAGACTATAACTGTCTAGTCTTCAAACACATCAGAGACCTGAGAAGAATAATATATCTGATTATATAGAAAGTACAGAGCCATCAGTTTCCAAAACTAAGAAATGACAGACAACTGGCTTCCTGGACAGTCTCCAATTTCTCTCAATACATTAGAGCAATGGCCCAGTATCTCTAACAGACATTAATTGTAAAGCAGGAATTATGAAGAACTTGCCTACCATGTCTTGGTAGAGCTAGGCTGTCGACTTACCTGCATCCAAGTTTTGTCCTCTTTGGATAGCATTCTCTCTAGAGTTGAAACAAGGACTTTCTCTTGTCCAGTGACAAGCTTGCCACTAATGTAACCATCTCCAAATGGAGATTCTTCAATGTTCATCGTTTACTTGGAGTAGAATGGGGGGTGCTGTCAGGAGCTAACCTGTCTCAATATTAAAAAAAAAAACTTAAGCTAAGAAAACATCTTTGTAATCCCTGCTCTACAATAAATGTCTGTCAGAGAAACAGGACCAAAAGGCTGAAGACTGATGCTGGAATGTATGGAGAGAAAATGGGAACTGTCCAGGTAGTCACTGGTTTGTCATTTCTTAGTATTGGAAGCTGCAGGCCCTGCACTTCCTATATAATCAGATATATTTATCCTTCTCAGCTCTCTGAGGTGGTTGAAGAATAGACAGCTTGAGTCTCATAGCTAAATTTTGAGTTGTTTAGGAATCAAGAGGGCGTTCTAGATCTAAGAAGATGGTTATAATAGTGATGCAAGTTAGTATGAAAGCTAAGTCAGTTATAGAACTTTAAACTCATGGAGATGGTTAGAAGGTAGAAGGTTAAAGTCAGGGGCCAAATATGTATGAACTGGACATTGGGAAGGTATACTGGGCCATTTAACTCATAAATGTGGCATATTTAATTCTGCTGTTTTGTATAGAATTTACTGTTATAAGAGAAAGAACCATTTGTTGGATTGAAAAGGGAAGCTGTTGGGGGGGAAGAGGGTGGAAGGGTGGGGCAGGAAGGGGGAATAGGGAAGGGTTTGTGACTGAGATGTAACTTGAAGAAAAAAAATAAAGTACTTATATTTAAAAAAAAAACATCTTCTTAGATCCAGAACACCCTCTTGATTCTTAAAGAACTCAAAATTTAGCTATGAGACTCTAGCTATCTAGTCTTCAACCACCTCAGAGACCTAAGAGGGATAAATATATCTGAATTCCCAGGCTATGGCTTTATCTGATAAGAACTTTCCCTAGATGTCTGCATAGGACATAAGACTCTCAAGCCTTGGTGAGTTTTCAGAAATATAAAGACTTAATGACCCCAAGGGAATCATTCATTTTCAAAGATATTTCAACCAATTGAATTTCAATTATTTTACTTTTTTAGATTGACAAGAACAAAGACAGACAGAGAGAGAGAGAGAGAGAGAGGTAAAACAATATCTTGTGGATATCAGAAAGAGTTGTTCTTGGTCCACAGAGGACAGTCCTCCCGTTGGGGGACATGAATTCCTAAATGATACGAAGGGTAATGGTCTCAGGTGTCCTTGCAGATCTCATTAGAGGTGCATCAAACGTAGCCCTGATGTCATAAGAGAATTCTACTTTGATGTTCAGTCTGCAGGCTGCGTTTGTCTCAGGTATCCTGGTGGACACAGGACCAGGGTGGAGAAAGCACCAACAATTGTAGGATTGTTTTTCCCTGGTCCGCTGCTGTGGGACTGTGAAAGAAAAAACACGTTCAGCTGTGGATCTACTCTTTTCCTGGGGATGTCTGTCTACTCACTGGGATACTCTGGCACTGGGGAAAATCGAGGCGGAGTTCCTTCAGCTGCAGAATGGGTTCTGGATGCCATCACTGCTCTAGGGCATCTGGATTATTCCTGGTGCACCAGGCCGGAGAGGAAGGGTGCGTCCGGAACTGGAGTTGGGATTCAATGTTCAGTTGAACCTTTGGTTCAGCAGGGGAAGACCAGAGGATTGAAGAAAGCTTTCTCTAACAGTTAAGGTTCCTTTAGGTGGAATCACAACAGCTCAAATGGTATTTTGTGTATTTCTAACTCTTAACTCTCTATTCTGGAATGAATGAGGGTTTATGAACTGTGGGAAGTGGGGAGGGATTTTTGGAGTGAATGCATTCTGTTGGCTGAGATTGAGATGCTGGTAATGCCCTATTTACATGTAGAAGGATCCCTGGGCCTGGTACATGACCAGCTTGCCTGTTACCTCCTGGTAGGTCGCTTGGATTATATGCTTCCAGGAAGGTAAGGGGGGGGGTGGTCTATGCACTTGATCACCTGTAGACACTTTGGAGGTTGTGCTCACATGCTCCTGAGGCAGTTAGTAACAGGGAGAGAGCTTTGTTCCATGCCTTCCATTCTTAGGATGAGACATGTCACTTCAATTTTGAGATTTTCCAGGTTTGAACACAGTCTATCTCACCGCTCCATCCCAAATACTCTGGAGGCATGTTCCAACACTAGTTCAGATAGAAGGGAACTCATCACAGACATGCACAGGGAAGGGTGACTTAAAAACTACCCCCTAAATGACATTACATATAGGACTGCAAAAACTGTGCATTTTGTGTAAGTGTTACATATAGCATCCCCTCCCATTTATTTTAAAAAGGTTAGGTGTTATCCTTCTTTAGTATGAAGTGCAAATTTAATATTGCATTTTTATCTGCCATGAATAGTTTTTTTGTTTTGTTTTTTGGTTTTTTTTTGGTTTTTCGAGACAGGGTTTCTCTGTGTAACAGCCCTGGCTGTCCTGGACTTGCTTTGTAGACCAGGCTGGCCTCGAACTCACAGAGATCCGCCTGCCTCTGCCTCCCAAGTGCTGGGATTAAAGGCGTGCGCCACCACGTCTGGCTTATGAATAGTTTTTTTAACATCAACTAATAACCAAATTTTTTGTAGGTGTTAATAGGGAGACTACACTGAGGATAAAAGGGCTGGAAAAGTATGCTGGTTTGGTTTTTCTACTTCTACCTGACACACAATGAGAGGCACTTGGAAAACTATAAACTGGAGATCAAAAAAGAACCTTGAAGCACCAAATTATATGGGAGTAAGTTGATGAATATCTACTTGAGCATATCAGTAGAATCTAGCACAATAGAGCAGATACTTTCTGCACATGAAAGTATTGGTAAGCACTGGTAAGGAAGAGTTGTCTGTAGGTCATATAATATCTTAGCCAATAGGAATGCAACTAACAAGTATTGAATAATTATTGTCTCACAGTCTTCTCTGTGCTAATTCTATAAAAATAATATGTAGTTACAAGGATGAAAATAATTGTAAGAGGAACAAATTACTTACATATATGTAATGGATGAAGTTGGATTTGAGTATAAGTTTTTCTGAATCTGTTTGATTCACTGACATATAAAAAATTGACTCTAGTAAAACTGAAGGTTTAATTTCTAATTTAAAAAGGTGACAAAAAAACCCCCAAAACCCCCAAAATAAAAAGGTGACTCATTGTATCAAAATTAGCAAAAATGATCAAAAGTGTACATGAGAATATATTTTCAAATACATATAAAATATATGATGCATAAAATTCATATGCATATATATGTATTTGAAAATACATTGGTGTATATTTATTAATACAATACTCTTCTAGTTTTATTGTTTCATCCATGGTTTAATTTGACTATAAATTACTGGCAGCTGGATTCTTCCTATATTTATTCTTATTTGTCATTGTTTTCTTATAATGTTTATTTATTACATGAAGTTACTACTCCATCATAGTGTCCTCTTTCCACCCTTCCTGGTTCCACCCCTCCTACCCTTTCTTCCCTCTTCCACCCATCCAACTCCTCCGATGTGGAGTGTCCCTACATATAAGCCCCTCTTAGTTCAACAGTCATATGAGGGCTAAGAGCTTACTCTTGCACTGGGGGCCTACATGGTAGCACCCCTAGGGCAAATTGTCCCATGTATAGGTCACAAAATCTATGTTTCTGATACTTTTGATGTGATAGTTGTAGGATAGTTACCCTGTACTGTATGGCTAAAATCCAATTATAAGTGAGTAGATGCCACGTGCATCTTTCTGAGTCTGGGTTAGCTCACTCAGGATGAACTTTGCTATTTCCATCTATTTGGCTCCGAATTGCATAATTTCCTTGTTTCTGATGGCTGAGTAGTATTCCATTGTGTAATTGTGCCACAATTTTTTTTTAAATCCATTTGTCAGTTGAGGGACATCTGGATTGTTCCCAGTTTCTAGCTATTACAAATAGGGCTGCTATGAACATAGATGAGGATATGTTCTTGTGGTTTGGTGAGGAATCATTTGGCTGGATACCCAGATGGGTCTTGAAGTAGGGATATTCCAAGTTTTCTAAGATATCACCAGACTGATTTCCATAGAGGTTGTAGAAGCTTGCACTCCCACCAGCAATTGAGGAGTGTTCTCCTTTCTCCACAACCTTGCCAGTATGTGCTGTCATTTGAGATTTTGATCTTAGCCATTCTGACAGGTGTGAGATGGAATCTCAGAGTCATCTTGAGTTGCATTTCTCTGATGATTAAAGATGTTGAGAATTTTTCAAATGTTCCACTGCCATTAGAGATTCCTTCTTTGTGAATTCTAGGTTTAGCTCTGTTTTCCATTTTTTGGATTGGATTATTTGGTTTCTTGGTGTTTAATTTCTTGGGTTCTTTATAAATGTTGGATATTGGCCCTCTGTCTGATGTGGGGTTGGTAAATATCTTTTCCAAATCTTTAGGTTGCCATTTTGTTCTAATGACAGTGTCCTTTGCCTTACAGAAGCTTTTCAGTTTCATGAGGTCCCATTTATTGATTGTTGGTCTTAGGTCCTGAGCTATTGGTGTTCTGTTCAGGAAACTGTCACCTGTGCCAATGAGTTCAAGGCTGTTCCCCCAATTTCTCTTCTATTAGATTTAGTGTGTTAGGCTTTATGTTAAGGTCTTTGATCCACTTGGACTAAAGTTTTGTGCAAGGTGATAAGTATGGGTTTAATATCATTCTTTTACATGTCGACATCCAGTTAGACCAGCACCATTTGTTGAAGATGCTGTCCCTTTCCCATTGTACCGTTTGGCTCCTTTGTAAGAAATTAAGTGACCATAGGTGTGGGATTCATTTTTGGGTCTTCAATTTGATTCCATTGATCCACTGGTCTGTTTCTATACTGGTACCATGCTGTTTTTATTACTATTGTGCTGTAGTATAGCTTGAAATCTGGGATGGTGATACCTCCAAATGTTTTTTTTTTTAATTGTACAGGATTAAGTAAGCTATTCTGGTTTTTTTTTTTTGTTATTCCATATGAAGTTGAGAGTTGTTTTTTTCAGGTCTATAAAGAATTGTGGTAGTATTTTGATAGGAATTGCATTGAATCTGTATATAGCTTTTGAAAGGATGGCCATTTTTATTATGTTGATCCAACCTATCCATGAGCATGAGAGATCTTTCCATCTTCTGATGTCCTCTTCAATTTCTTTCTTCAAGGACTTGAAGTTCTTGTCATACAGGTCTTTCACTTGCTTGGTTAGAGTTACTCCCAGGTGTTGTATATTGTTTGTGGCTATTGTAAAGGGTTTTGTTTCCCTAATTTCTGTCTCAGCCCATTTACCTTTTGTATAAAGAAGGGCTTCTGATTTTTTTGAATTAATTTCATATATAGCCACCTTACTGAAGGTGTTTATCAGTTGTAGGAGTTCTCTGGTGGAATTTTTGGGGTCACTTATGTATACTATCATATCATCTGCAAATAGGAATAATTTGACTTCTTCGTTTCCAATTTGTATCCCCTTGATCTCCTTTAGCTGCCTTATTACTCTAGCAAGAACTTCAAGTACTACGTTGAAGAGATATGGTGAAAATGGACATCCTTGTCTTGTCCCTGAGTTTAGAGGAAATGCTTTAAGTTTCTCTCCATATAATTTGATGTTGGCTACTCACTTACTGTATATTGTCTTTATTATTTCTATGTATGATCCTTGTATGCCCGTTCTCTCCAAGACTTTTAGCATGAAGGGGTGTTGGATTTTGTCAAATGCTTTTTCAGCATCTAGAGAGATGATCATGTGATTTTTTTTCCTTTCAGCTTTTTAAAAATAATTTATTTTTTATTTCTTCAAGTTACATATCAATCACAATCCCCTCCCTACTCCCCCCTCCAGTCCCACCCTTCCACCCTCTTCCCCTTCAACTCCATCCCCTTCTTTTTTTTTAAGTTTAAGGTATATATCCCCCCCCCAACAGCTCTCCCTTTCAGTCCAACAAATGGTTCTTTCTCTTATAACTATAAATACAATACAAAACAACAGAAATAATAGGCCACAATTATGAGAATTATATGGCTTAGCATACATTCCCAATGTCCAGTCCATATGTATTTGGCACCTGACTTTAACATTCTACTTTTTACATGGTGAATTATGTTGATGGATTTTCGTATGTTGAACCATCCCTGAATTCCTGGGATGATGCATATTTGATTATGTTGTATGATACTTTTGATGTGTTCTTGGATTTGGTGTGCCAGTATTTTATTAAGTATTTTTGCTTCTATGTTCATAAGGAAAATTGGTCTGAAGTTCTCTTTCTTTGTTGGGTCTTTGTGTGGTGTAGGAATCAGGGTGACTGTGACCTCATAGAATGAGTTTGGCAGTGTTCCTTCTGATTCTATTTTGTGGAAGAATTTGAAGAGTATTGACGTTAGTTCTTCTTCGAAGGTCTGGTAGAATTCTGTGCTGAAACCATCTGGCCCTGGGCTTTTTTTTTTTTGGTTGGTAGACTTTTACTGACTGTTTCTATTTCCTTAAGGGTTATAGGGCTGCTTAATCTGTTAATCTGATCTTGGTTTAACTTTGGTAGTTGGAATCTATCAAGAAAGTTGTTCATTTCACTTAGGTTCTAAAATGTGGTGGAGTAAAGATTTTTAAAGTAGGACCTAAAGGTTCTCTGGATTTTCTCAATGTCTGTTGTTATTTCTCCCTTTTTATTTCTGATTTTGTTGATTTGGGTTTTCCCCCTCTGCCTTTTAGTTAATTTGGCTAAAGGTTTGTCTATTTTGTTGATTTTCTCAAAGAACCAACTGTTGGTTTCATTGATTCTTTGTATTGTTCTTTTTGTTTCTAAGTTGTTGATTTCAACCCTAAGTTTGATGACTTCTTGCCTTCTGCTCCTCTTGAGAGAATTTGCTTTTTATTCAAGTTCTTCCAGTTTTGCTGTTAATTTGCTAATATGACCTGTCACAATTTTCTTTTCGAATGCACTTAGTGCTATGAATTTTCCATGTAGCACTGCTTTCATTGTGTCCCATAGGTCTGGGTATGTCGTGCCTTCATTTTCGTTGGTATTTAAGAAGTCTTTGACTTCCTTCCTTATTTCTTCCCTGACCCAGTAGTGATTCAGTAGAGAGTTGTTCAGTTTCCATGAATGCATAGGCCTTCTGTTATTTCTGTTGTTGGTGAAGTCCAGCTTTATTCCATTGTGTTCTGATAAGATCCAAGGGGTTATTTCAATTTTCTTGTATCTGTTGAGACATGTGTTTTGTACAATTATATGGTCGATTTTGGAGAAGGTTCTGTGTGGTGCTGAAAAGAAGGATTGTTCTTTTGTGTTTGGGTGAAACATTCTGTAGCTATCTGTTAGGTCTATTTGGTTCATGACCTCTGTTAGCCTTATTATTTCTCTATTTGTTTTCAATGACCTGTCCATTTGTGAGTGGGGTGTTGAAGTGTCCCACTACTAATGTGTGGGGATCTATGTGTGGTTTCAGTTTTAAAAGAGTTTGTTTTACAAATGTGGGTGCTTTTGTATTTGGGGCATAGATATTCAATATTGAGATGTCATCTTGATGAATATTTCCTTTAATGAGTATGTAGTGCCCTTCTCTATCTTTTTTGATTAACTTCAGTTGAAAATCTATTTTATTTGATATTAAGATGGCTACTCCAGCTTGCTTCCTGTGTCCACTTGGTTGGAAAACCTTTTCCAGCCCTTTACTCTGAGATAGCATCTATCTTTGTTAATGAGATGCATTTCTTGTATGCTGCAAAATGATGGGTCTTGTTTATGGATCCATCTTGTAAGCCTGTGTCTTTTTATTGGGGAGTTGAGACCATTGATGTTGATGGATATTAATGACCAAAGGTTGTTATTTCCTATTATTTTGACATAGGTCGTTGTTGTGTGTTTCTTTTAGTTTAGGTGCAGTGGAGTTTTTTATTTCCTCTGTTTTCTTGGGTGTAGTTATCTTCTCTAGGTTCAAATTTTTCCTTCTAGAATCTTCTGTAGGGCTGGATTTGTGGGTAGATACTGTTTAAATTTGGCTTTGTCATGGAATATCTTGTTTTCTCCATCTATTTTGATAGAGAGTTTTGCTTGGTATAATAGTTTAGCCTGGAACCTATGTTCTCTTAGGGATTGTAGGACGTCTGCCCAGGCCCTTCTGGCTTTTAAAGTTTCTGAGGAGAGGTCAGGTGTAGTTCTGATGGGTCTGCCATTAAGTGTTACTTGACCTTTTTCTCTTATAGGTTTTAATATTCTTTCTTTTTTTTGGTACATTTGGACTTTCAATTATTATATGGTGAGAGGAGTTTCTTTTTTGGTCCAATCTGTTCAGTGTTCTGTATGTCTATTGGAATTTTGTCAACATCTCTTTCTTTAGGTTTGGGAAGTTTTCTTCTATGATTTTGTTGAAGATGTTTCCTGGACCTTGGATTCAGGAGTCTTCTCTTTCCTCTATGCCTATAATTCTTTGGTTTCATCTTTTTATTGAGTCCTTGATTTCTTGGATGTTGTGGGTGAGAACTTTTTTAGATATCTCATTTTCTTTGGTTGTTGTACTGATATCTTCAATCGAATCTTCCATGCCTGAGAGTCTGTCTTCCATCTCTTGTATCCTATTTTTGATACTCATGTCTGTAGTTCCTGTTCTCTTCCCTTTATTTTCCACCCCCAGAATTACCTCTGCTTTTGTTTTCTTTATTGCTTCCTCTTCCAATTTCAAGTCTTGAACAATTTTATTTGTTTATATGTTTCCTGTTCCAATTTGCTTATCTTTGTCTTCAAATCTTTCAAATATTTTATTACCTTGTCTCTTTCCTGTTCATGTTGGGCTGTGTTGGCTTGGAAGTCTCTAATGGTATTTTCCATTGCTTTCATTTGTAAAATGGAGGATTCTTTATATTCTTTCAGGGATTTAATTTCTTCTTGTAAGGACTCCATCATCTTCCTAAATATAGATTTGTCATCATTTTCATGTGTTTCAGCTGTGGTGGGATGTTCAGGGATTGCTGTGTTAACCTTGCTGAATTTTGTTGGAGTCAGTTCCCTGACTTTTGTTAGTTTTGTTCTTTTGCTGTCCTTTACGCATCTGGTTGTTCTCACGTGATTGTTCCTGATGTCTTCTGGACCATTTCAGTGGCACTGCAGGTCCTCTTTAGGGTGTTGCAGTGACCGTGTGAATACTGGGCACTCAAGTATCCAGGAGGCACTTCTATCTGGCAGTTGGGGCTGCCTCCCAAGGCCCTGCAGTGATCAGACCCATGGGACACTGTACTGGTGCAGGAAGAGCAGCCCTCTGCCCTGACTGGGAACAATGTTCTTCCAAGTGACTGTATAACTAGTAGAGAAAACTTTATGTCCAACACCTTTCTGGGTAAGCCCAGATATGCTTGTCCCTCCCAGACAGCCACTTTGCTGTAGATAAATCTTGGTGAACCCACAGTTCTATCATATGGAATGCTGGCAAGGAAGCTTGGTGTTCTGGAGGCTGGCGAGTACTCCTGTCTGAGGTTTGGAGCTATTCATTGAATATTTGCATGACTCTTTACTGTTCTCTGTTCTGTGATGGGCACTGTGCTGGCCTCTTCTCTGGATCCTGGGCCACTGGCTCATGCCCCTGGCTTCCACTTTGGGCCTGGGTTATCTGCCCCATGCTGCTGGTCTCTGCTTTGGGCCCTGAGCCTGTGCCCCATGCTTCTGGCCTCTGCTCTGGACAGCTGGTCTGAGAGAATAAGTAATTCTTTAGACACACTTTTAAAATTCACATGTTATGTATTAGGAAAAGAAGAAGACAATTTAAAATCCAAGTTTTGGAGCTGAATGACTACGAGGCTTTTATTCTTAGTCAAATTATCTCTTTTCTATCCTGGCCATGTGTTTCTGGTGTTACCTGTGCCCTGGGACACAAGAGCCTGAAACAGTGTGCTATCTGAGCCCATATCTGCAACTCAGTCTCCAAGCATCGTTACCCAGACACTCTGGGATTTCTCACTGTTTCTCTAACAACCATGCCTAACTTAGAAGGTGTGACTTTTTCTTCATCTCTCTTTCTTCTGGTAATTTCAGACTTTTTTTTAGCTTTTTGGTCCTGTTGACCTCAGGGAGGAAATATAAATCGACGAAAATCTTGTATGAACTGACCATGTACATAAAATCAGATGTCAATGCAGAAAAATTCATTAACCCAATAACAGTTGGAAGTAGGCTTTGAATTGTTTCAGAGGCAAAGGGTATAGTTTAAGATCCAAAGATGAATGAGGAGTGGGATAGTGCTTCAAGTCAGAGAGGCAATGTATTAAACAGTGGAAACAAAGCACAAAGACTTGTTGAACAACAGGGTGTTTACCCATACTTAGAAGGTAGGCTGCTGTAAGAAGATTATGGGGTCCTATAGAACTTGAATGGCGTTATATGGCATTTGTATTTGTATGGAGAACTTCTCTGTCCAGAGGCACATCACCTGTTTGTGAATACCAGCTCCATTTTTAACAAACTGTACTACCTTCCTTAACTCAGATAACTGCATTCTTACCTCAAGTGTGATCCCTCAGACATCAACATGTCCCAGGCCACAGTCCAGACCAGGGATGTCCATCTGGCCTGTGGTGGTAATACATCCCTGCTCCAGCAGAGCCACAAACTCAAATGTGGCAGCACAGGCCATGACCCCACCATGTTCCCAGGTGGCATCACTGGCTACTCACATCAAACTGTTCCTCATTACCCTCAAGTCTTCAGTTTTGCCTCTCTTCATAGGACTGTCCTATCTCTTTTCTGATTTTAGTGGGATTGTTTAGAAGTTTTCTCCATTTAGGATAGAGTTAGCTGCAGTTTGTCATATGTAGCCTTTATTATGTTGAAGTCTGTTCCCACCTCTTTCTGGGACTTTTATTATGAAATAATGCTGGATTTCTTTCAAAGGCTTTTTTTTGAGCTGTTTAAATGACATGATTTTTGTTCATAAACTCATTTATATATGGTTTACTACATTTATTTTCTTACATATGTTGTATCATCCCCACATCTCCAACATAATGGTCTTTTTTTTAATATGTGCTTGCATTTCACTTAGAAGTATTTTATTGAGGATTTTTCAGTCTATGTTCATGAAGGATACTGACCTGTAGTTTTCTGTTATTGTGGTGTATTTGAAGTTTTCTGTTATTGCTGTACATTTAACCTGTTTTTTAAAAAAGTGGCTTCAAATAAGGAGTTTGAAAATGCTCCTTCTCTTTCTTTCTTTCATTCTTTTTCTTTCTTTTTTCAATTTAAGAAGTATTGATTTTGGGATTCCAAGATGGCGGCAGCTGGCATGGACACATTTTGAATGCAGGGAAAACAGCTGTAACACCAAAGAGTTATAACACACTGAGAAACAATCTGAGAGGTGCAAACCGGCTGGGTTTCACACAGCAAACCCAGGGACTAATAAATGTCCCTGGGTGAGACTTTCAGACATTCAGAAAAACAGGCTAGCCAGCTAGGGAAGCCACAGAAACAGATCTTCACAATGAGAGGAGCCCAAGGGTATGAGCCACTCAAATATTCTGCAAGCAGCTCTGAATCCCAGACAGTGGTACTTACCAGCCTCCTGAGCTCCCAGCCTCCATGCAGGCATTCCAACACCAAAAAGAGGACCAGTGGAGCCAGGAGAACAGGCATATTCTCAGCAGAACCATTATGGTGGTGATCCACAGCACATTATGAGCTGCAGGAGAAGTGGGACCACTGTGGTATATCTCCAGTGGAGTGGCAGTCTGGGAGGTGCAAGTATATTTGGGCTTACCCAGAAATGTGTTGGGCATGCAGGTCCCTCTACTGGATTTACAATCACTTAGAAGAACACTGCAGCCAGACAAAGCAACGGGTTATACTTCCTGTAGTAGGTTATTCTTCCTGCACCAGTACGGTGTCCTGCAGTTCTCATCACTGCAGGGCCTTGGCTGGCAGCTCTGATCACCAGATAGAGGTACCTCGCGGTTTCCTGAGCACCCAGTTCCCACCCTGCAGCTCCAGGACCCAAAAGAGGACCAGCAGAGCCACAGGAATGGTAAGATCAAAGCGGGTTGAAAGGTGGGTGGTCAAGTTAAAAGGCTGCACAGAACTCCTCTGAATCCAAGCCCTTTGGATGGGTTGTGATGTTCATATCGGATCCCTTAGCCAGCACACCTGGCTCCTTCTTGGCGGGATACCAGATCTTCAGCATCTACAGTTCCACCCCTGGAACAGCGAGGAGTTCTCAGTCTGTGTGCACTGCCTGAGTGACTCAGACTACAGGGGATTAGTGCTTAGGGTAGAGAGGCACAGAGGTGCTCCGGGAACCACCTAGCAGGAGCCACCTGGGGGGAACATGAACACAGACCTAACCCTCAGAGAAGACACATGAGCAGCAGGGGATATGAAGCTCTAGCTTATAGTCTGTGGTCCTCTGAGCCCCACTGACATCAATAGGAACTGACATCTGCTAGAACTCAAGACTGGAGTGAACTTTGGGGGGCTGACTAAAATCTGGCCACCAACACAAGACCCCACCAAGCCTGTGTTGAGCTACAGACCACCAAGAATATAAGGTCTCTACACTAAAGCTCTATCCTTGGCACCAGGTCCACAAGACACTAGGAACAATCAGCTAAGGACAACCAGATGGCTAAAGGTCAGTGAAAGAACAAATCTAACAAAAATCAGGGAAAGATAACTCCAACAAAATACAGTGATGCTAATATAGCAAGCCCTGACTATCCCACCACAGCTGTAACACATAGAAATGATGACAAATATATAGTTAGGAAAATGATGGAGTCCTTACAAGAAGAAATTAAATCCCTGAAAGAATTTAAAGAACCCTCAATTTTACAAAAGCATTTGACAAAATCCAACACACCTTCATGCTAAAAGTCCTGGAAAGAGCTGGCATACAAGGACCATACCTAGAAATAATAAAGGTGATATGCAGCAAGCCAGTAGCCAACATCAATTTACATTGAGAAAAACTTAAAGCATTTCTTCTAAAATCAGGGACAAGATAAGGATGCCCATGCTTCCCGTATCTCTTCAACATAGTACTTGAAGTCCTATCCAGAGCAATATGACAACGAAAGGAGTTTAAGGGGATACAAATTGGAAAGGAAGAAGTCAAATTATTCATATTTTCAGATGATATGATAGTATACATAAGTGACCCTAAAAATTCCACCAGAGAACTACTACAACTGATAAATACTTTCAGCAAGGTGGCTGGATACAAAATTAACTAAAAAAATCAGAAACCATTATTCATACAAAAGATAAATGGGCTGAGAAAGAAAATAGGGAAACAACCCACTTCACAATAGCCATAAACAGCATAAAATACCTGGGGGTAACTCTAACCAAGCAAGTGAAAGATATGTATGACAAGTACTTCAAGTCCTTGAAGAAAGAAATTGAAGAGGACATCAGAAGATGGAAAGATCTCCCATGTTCATGTATAGGTAGGATCAACATAATAAAAATGGCCATCCTTTCAAAAGCAATATACAGTTTCAATGCAATTCCTATCAAAATACTAACACTATTCTTTATAGATCTGGAAAAAGCAATTCTCAACTTCATATGGAATAACAAAAACCCAGAATAACTAAATCAATCCTGTACAATAAAAAACATCTGGAGGTGTCACCATCCAGATTTCAAGCTGTACTACAGTGTAACAGTAATAAAAAAGCATGGTACTGGTATAGAAACAGACCAGTTGATCAATGGAATCAAATTGAAGATACAGAAATGAACCCACACATCTATAGTCACTTAATTTTTGACAAAGAAGCCAAAACTGTACAATGGAAAAAGGACAGCATCTTCAACAAATGGTGCTAGTCTAACTCGATGTCGACATGTAAAATAATGCAAATAAAACCATGCTTATCACCCTGCACAAAACGTAAGTCCAAGTGGGTCAAAGACCTTAACATAAAGCCTGACACACTAAATCTAATAGAAGAGAAATTGGGGAAAAGCCTCAAACTCATTGGCACAGGTGACAACTTCCTGAACAGAACACCAACAGCTCAGGCTCTAAGACCAACAATCAATAAATGGGACCTCATGAAGCTAAAAAGCTTCTGTTAGGCAAAGGACACTGTCATTTGAACAAAATGGCAACCTACAGATTGGGAAAAGATCTCTACCAACCCCACATTTGACAGAGGGCTAATATCCATAATTTAGAAAGAACTCAAGAAATTAAATGCCAAGAAACCAAATAATCTAATCAAAAAAAATGGGGAACCAGGCTAATCCTAGAATTCACAAAGGAGGAATCGCTAATGGCCTAGAGACACTTGAAGAAATGCTCACCATCTTTAGTCATCAGAGAAATGCAACTCATGAAGACTCTGAGATTCCATCTCACAGCTGTCAGAATGGCTAAGATCAAAAACTCAAATGGCAGCATATGCTGGCAAGGTTGTGGAGAAAGGGGAGCACTCCTCCATTGCTGGTGGGAGTGCAAACTTGTGCAACCACTATGGAAATCAGTTGACAATATCTTAGAAAACTTGGAATAGCTCTAGTGGCAAGACCAAGCCATGCCATGGGTATACATCCAAATGATTCTTAGTACCACAAGGACATATCCTCTATATTCATAGCAGCCTTATTTGTAATAGCTAGAAACTGGAAACAATCCAGATGTCCCTCAACTGACAAATGAATAAAAAAAAAAAAAACTGTGATGAAGTTACACAATGGAATACTACTCAGCTAGCAGAAACAAGGAAATCACGCAATTTGCAGCCAAATGAATGGAACTAGAAAAGCTCATCCTGAGTGAGCTAACCCAGACTCAGAAAGATGCACATGACATCTATTCACTTATAATTGGATTTTAGCCATATAGTACAGGATAATTATACTACAACCAGCACACCAAAAGGAGCAGTATCATAGACTTTGTTACCTGTTAGTGAGACACTTTGTCCTAGTGGTGCTGCCAGGTAGGCCCCCATTAAATGAGGAAGCTCTTAGACTGCATATGACTGTTGAATTGTGGAGGAGGACTGATATATAGGGACACTCCACTCTGGAGGAGTAGGATAGTAGGGAGAGGGTGTAGAGGGTGGCAGGATGGATCGGGAGGGGTTGATAGAGGGCACTGTGATGGAGATAAAACTGGAAGTAATAAATAAACATAAAATTAAAAAAAGAAGTATTGATTTTGATCTTTGAAAAATGTAGTAGAATTCTGATCAGCATCCATCTGGTCCTGGAATTTGTTTTTGGTTAGGATCTTTTGAGTTGCTGTTATGTCTGTTTTTATCTCTTTTTTATGGCTCTGCTTAGCTTGCTGATATCTTCATAGTTTAAATTTGGTCATATGTATTATTCTAGAAAATCCATTAAAAAAGATTAATGAAGTATAGGTTTTAAACTTTTCTCTTATAATGCTCTGAATTTCTTTGGTTTCTATCATAACATTTCCCTGTTCATTTCTACTTCTGCCGAATTGGGTTGTTTCTTTTTATTAGCTGAGGCAAGAAGGGTCTGTCAATATCTTTTATCTTCTCAATCAACTCTTAGGTTCATCAATTTGTTGCTCAATAGCAATTAATATAGATATTAATATAAAGTCTATACATAATATAGAAAGTACAGAAATTATTTTATTAATTTCTACTTGGAGTTTTTATTTCTCACCATTTATTGGGTTTTGATTTGACTTTGATTTGTTCTTGTTTTTACAAATTCTTGAGTTGCATTAAGTCATTTATTTGTTTTCTCTCTATTTTTCTTAACTTTTTATTAATTCTTTGTGAATTTTACATCATGCTCCCTGATCCCACTCATTTCCCTGACCCTTCATATCTGCTCTTCACCCTTGCAACCTCCCCCTAAGCAAAACAAAAAATAAAAAAGAAATGAGAGCAAGACAAAACAAAACAAATAAAACCCTATTTCACCATGGAAGCTTGTGCCTCGTGGGGCTAACTCTCTTATGCTTCCCAGGCAAAGGACAGGGCCAGTTCTTCAGCCAGTGAAGGGTGGGGCCAGTTCTGAGCAGCCATTGGACAGCAACATGGCCCCAGGTGGCAGTCCAGAGCAGGGATATCTGCAGGATCTTTTAGTGTTAACATGGGCCATGGACATAGACACTCTGGTGCTTCAGGGCCACAGACCCAGACATGGCCCTTGGTGGCAGCATATGTCAGGACATCACTATGGCCTCAGGTGGTAGTGTGGGCTACTCATATAAGGCTGTTTTCCACCACCCTCATATCTACAGTTCCACTCCTCTCTTCATAGTGCACAAACCGTTCCCCTTCTCTTTCTCCTCTTTCCAGCACATACTTGTTCACTATGATGCTCTCCTGGCCCCATGCCTATACAATGTGGTGTCAAGTGGGCTTCTTCATGTCCTCTGTCTGGCAAGATCCTCTCCCTACTTTAAAAAAAAAAACCTTTTTTTTTGGTTCTTTGTGAATTCACATCATGCACCACATCCCACTCGTATCTCCCTCATACCCACCCTCCACCCTTGCAACCTCCCAACAAACAGAGAAAAATAATCTCATCATGGAAGCTGTAGTGTGTCACAATGTGTCCCACAATTTTTCCAAACTTCTTTGCTTGTAAATATTCATTGAAATACTCATTGGTCTGGTATAAGCCCCCTGGCTTCTGCTACTCTATCACTACTTTGGCCTCACTGGGATTCCTCTCAGATATCCTGCTTTTACCCTGTATCATGGAGATCCTGAAGTTTTGGATCTGTAAGACCAGCCCCTTCATGTACTCCAACAGTTCATCAATGAGGTAGATGTTGGGGTGGGACAATTCAAAGTCCTGGATTTGGGTCTGAGAAGTATCTGAGCTGGTCAGCCAGCTGTCTCTCCCACTTTCATGCCCTTGGGGTCAGCTCAGCAGCAACCCCAAAACCAGGGCCAGCTCTACCCTGCTGCCCAGACAAGGTGCAGGACTTGCTCTCTCAAGTGTTGCAGCAGGTGAAGGACATGGCCACTTCTCCCACTCTCATGATCCCGGGGACAGCTCTCCTGCCTGCAATAGATGGCAAGGGATGAGGGAGTGGAGGAGGGCATCTTTACTTCGTCTGCACCACTGCCTAGCAGACAAGAGGCAGGACCAGCTCTCCCATATTCACACCCTAGGAGTGGCTCATCCATGCCCTCATTATCAGTTCTACTGTTTTGCCCAGGTGAGGTGCAAGGCCTGCTCTCCTGAGTGCTGCAACAGGCGAGAGGCAGGAACAGTTCTATTCTCATGACCCTGTTGGGGCCAACTCTCTCACCAGTCGCTGGTGGAGAGGGCAAAAGGTGGGGTTTTCTGTTGCTTATGCAAATGCATAGCAGTTAAGTAGCAGGGGGAGGCTGGCTCTCCTACATTCTCACCCTCAGGGCAGCTCACCCACAGCCCCCACATCTCTACTGTGCTGCCCAGGCAAAGTACAGGGCCTGCTTTCCTGAGGGGAGGTCATCTCTCTCTTGCCTATGTCACCACATCACACACAAGTGGGGGCATCTCTCCCATGCTCATGCCTTCAGGACCAGCTTGCCCATATCCCTGTCTCTAGGGTCAGCCCTATTGTGCTGCCCAGATGACATGTAGGGCTTGCTCTTCCAAGTGCTGGCTTTCCTGCTCTCATGACTCCAGGGTCAAGTCTCCCTCCTGCCTCAGGTGGTGAGGAGTGAGCAGGGAGGAGGGTATTTTCCTAGTCCATGCCACCTCACTAGGAGATGAATGGTAAGGACAGATCTCCTAAGCTCGTATCCTTGGGGATATGCCCACAACTCCCACAATGTGCAGCGGCCCTTTCTCCCTGAGTATTGCAGCTAGCTAGGGGTGAGGCAGCTCTCCTGCTTTCATGTCCTCAGGGTCAGTTCTCCCAAGATGCCCAGGTGAAGGGTGGGGCCAGTTCTGCACAGCCCTCAAACATCAACATGTCCCCAGGCCAGGGATGCCTGCCTGGCTTGTGGTGGTAACACATCTCTGTACCTGCAGGGTCACAGACTTAAATGTAGCCCCCAGTAGGAGCATAACCCAGGACCCCACCATGGTCCCAGGTGACATCACCGGCTACTCACATCAGATTTGTCCTCACTGCCCTCAAGTCTTCAGTTCTGCCTCTCTTCATTGTGCCCACATCCTTCTGTTTCTCTTCCATTTCTCCACCTCTTACTTGAGCATCTCTATGTGTGTGAGATTGTCCCAGGAGTGGAATTAAAGGCATGTTCCAGCAGACCTGGCTAGAGAAAACCTTTTTGTGCACTTATGGTTTACTTATTTGATTTTACTACTCAATGTTGTAGGCATAATAGTAGCTTTCCAAAGACGCCCAGGAACAAATCCCATAAACTAGCAACATACCAAATTACTCAGATAAATTAAATCCACTAGTCAGTTGATAAGTAAATTTTCTTATCAAAGTGGACTTGTTACAATAATAAAAGTTCTTAAAAATAGAAGGTCAGATGAAATAAAAATTGTTAGCTAAAGCTGTGACTTAAATATACATAAAACCTTGTCAGTGCGGAATACAAAGAAAAAAAAAGCTAGAAATAAAGAAGGGAGTGACTTCTGGTTGTCTCTTAAGGCCCCAGAGCATCTTTGTGCTATTGCCTTCTTGGTTGCATCTCAGTAAGAAACATACTGGACTTTAGACATTCAGAACTATAAGATTACAATTTGCACTGTCTTAAGCCACTAATCTGTAGTAACTTCTTATGGCCTCAAGAGAAAATTAACTGAGTGTGTTATTTAATGCAACATTCTACTTCCTCCTTCAGTGCTGGGAAACTGAGACTGTGCATACTGTCTTATACCTTTCCTTAAGGCATTTTTTATAAGTCTGCAAGATAACAACCCAAGCAAGCAGGTGTTATCTTTCAGCTGGTACCATGACCAAGACTTCCTCAAGCTGGGTCAACCTGCCACCAGATGACCAGGTAAACCAGTGGAGAGAGGAGCTGGGCTAGGATATAATTGAAACACTCTGTTTGCAATGGAGTATCCAGACTTATTTTGATGAGCAGAAGCACAGAAAGGACTTTATCTGAAAATGGAAGTATTCCATCTAAAACCTTATGGTGTCTATTGATGTGCTGCCTTCTCGAAAAGATTATCATTCCTTGTGTGTCTCCATAGCATGTTCTAAACAACTGTACATTATCACTTGATAGTCTAAACTTTACTTTTTTTAAAAAAAAAATCTGTCTCTCATGACTGTATGGTCATCACTTTGAGGATGAGGGCTAGGTCATTTATTTATCTAACTTCTATTCCTTGATACCATTTTAGGCTTAATCATGCACATCAGGTGAGGGAGTGGGTGTCTCAATAGATTTTAAGCATGAATGTTCCAGAACAGAATCCTTAGACACCAATAATCTACATTATTAAGACCAAAGAGACTAAAAGCAGTTAGACAATGAACAGAGATTGTATAGGATGTATACTTCATGACACACTTAATTTGAGAAACCCCAAGTAACTTGAATTCATACCTTTAGTGAGCCTATGCCAAAATCCTTTAGTCACATTGGGGACTTTGATCTCTTGCTTTCACAGTGTATTAATCACTCTTTTCATATTTCCTCATGTCTTCATATGGGTTAGATTCTACACTCTCCCATAACTGTCATTAACTTAGCTATATCTCTTTTATAGACCCCTAAACACTTGATCTTTCATTTTATCCTATACTCCTGGCAGAATCTTAATACTCTATAAGTAAATAAGCAGCTATTTATGTAGAGAATAATAAGCAATCCCATTGAGTAGACTTTCCCAATTCAAACTGAAAAATATAGGTGGAGTTAGGGATGATGAGGAATACAATAAAATCATGTGCTAGATGATGGGGAAAAAGCAAACTCCAACTTTCATGAACTAAATACTCAATGTACTTAGTTCATTCCTTGTCAACTTGAAATGCATCAGCTGCAGCTACATTAGGGAGCTTGGGCCACTGTGTTTTGAATCATAAGTGGTTTCAAAATGTATACTAAAGACAATCTGAAGTGAATTCTGGAAAGGCTACATATGCAAAGAATCCTCCTTTCCTTACATTTATATCATGTCAAAGAAAATAAACATTTAAGGATTCTGTTGCTTGCTTCTTCATCCCTAGACACTAATGGAAATTAATTTTTATCATGTGCATTCACATAACACAGTAATTAAATGCCTATGATTACAGAACCGAAGGACCATTGTGACTTTTTCCTTTCCTATCATGTTACACAGGAAGTATTTGCAGAATATCTAGTATCTAGTACCAATTATGTATATATTGCTTAGTCCTAAATAAACCTCTAGGGAAAACTTTAGTCAAAGAGTTAACATTGTAAAGACCAAAAATTCCTCATTATGTAGAGCAGAAAATAATTTAATTTGCATAATTTGATATTAAAACATTACTGGAAAAGTCTAAAGAAGAATTTGTGAGGACTTCATCAAACTTTCCATTTCAAAATCTTACTGTCACAGGTACATGTTCTTCCAGCACTCAGGGAAATTTGATTTAATATTGAAGACTGAAAACATTGCACATTGTTTAATATGAGATGCATTATGATTAGTCAAATATTTACATTTTCATTAAAGAAAAAATAAGCTTCTTCAAATATTATACTTTTGTTTAAATGCATTTATACAAAATACAATTGATATATAAGCACCCAAGTTGGTCGATTATAACACAAATAATTTTAAATTCTAAAAATGAAACAGTCTGGTACAGAGAAAGAATTTCAAATACTACTGTTTTTCCAATGAATGTATAAAAAATTGAGAATACAGAGCTGGAGATATGATGCAGAGGTTAAGAACACTTCTTGCTCTTGCAGATGACCAGGGTTTGATTTCCAGCCCAAACACAGTGGCTCACAACCTGCAGTAGCCCCAGTTCCAGTGGATCTGCCACAGTCTTTTGGCCTCCTTGTGCATCAGGGAAACATGTGGTGTACAGACATGCATGCAGACAAAACACTCATGCACATAAATTAGATAAGTCTTTAAAAATAACCCAAAATTTTCAGCCCTTAGTGTTTACTTTCTTGAGTTCTTTATAAATTTTGGATATTAGCTATCCATCAGATTGGTTGGTAATGGTCTTTTCCCAATCTGTAGGTTGCCATTTTGTTCAAATGACAGTGTCCTTTGCCTAATAGAAGCTTTTCAGTTTCATGAGGTCTCTTTTATTGATTGTTGGTTTTAGACCAGCCATACCACTCCTGGGTATACATCCAAACAATTCCTCACCAAACCAAAGGACATTTCCTCAACTCTGTTCATATCAGATTTATTTTTAATAGCTAGAAACTGGAAACAACCCAGATGTCCATCAACCAATGAATGGATTAAAAAAAACTGTGGTACATTTATACAATGGAATACTATTCAGCCATCAGAAACAAGGAATCATGCAATTTGCTGCCAAATGGATGGATCTAGAAAAGCTCATCCTGAGTGAACTAACCCAGACCCAGAAAAATGCACATGGCATGTATTCACTTACAACTGGATTTTAGCCATATAGTACACGATAACTATCCTACAACCAACAGACTGAAATCAACAGGAACATAAACTTTGTTATCTGTTAGTGGGATACTTTGCCCTAGTGGAGTTGCCATTTAGGCCCCCAGCACAAGAAGATGCTCTTAGCTCTCATATGACTGCTGAACTGAGGGGGCTGATATGTAAGGGCACCCCATACTGGAGGAGTAGTATAGGTGGGAGAAGGGGAGGGAGTGAGAGGGTGGAGACTGTGATGGAGATGTACTTGAAGTAATAAATAAAAATTAAAAATTTCAGTTCTAGAGTAAATAAAAATAAACTGTTGAAAACACTATAAAATATGCACCATATTATTTTCAATAGTGAAACAGCCCTAGGTATGCCATGTTCTGCTTCTCTATAGGAGTAAGGCAATCCTGTTTATTCTCAGTAGAATGCCCTTGTCAACAGATTCCTGAAGAATGAATAACAACCATTGTGTAACAGAAAACTTGGGTTGTCTTCCAAGTTGGCTGGGTTACAGTTCACAAATAGAGGAACCACAAGAGGAATCCTGTTGTGAACAGCATCCTTCCAATGCCAGCCCCATTGATTTAAACTCTTAGAATTCTGTAGAGCAAGAGGCCATCTTTCAGACTTAAATCATGGATGACAATGTGATCTTCATTCAAAGGAGTTGGGAAGCTTCTACCATTTTTATTCTAATTGATACATTCAAAGAACACAGGACTTAGTTGAAAATATTTGGGCTTACAGATGCAAAAAATGGTGGCCAATGAAAAGATAAAAAATACAGTGTTGTTATCTTAGTCAATCATTATTTTTATACTGAAGAGTCTTGATAATGAGATGATAAATTAATAAGTCTAGAATATTATAAATATAATTTTAAATTTACTTAGTACATTGTCATTCACCTGTTAAGAGAAGACTTCATTATACTCTTTATAAATTCAAGTATTTCAAGACCACCAATGTACTTTAGCCATCAGTTTTCTCATGGCCTCTTTAACCTCCTTGTTTCTAAGGCTGTAGATGAGGGGGTTCAACATGGGGATTACCACTGTGTAGAACACAGAGATCACCTTATTCTGGTCAGTGGAGTAGCTGGACTTGGGCATCACATAAATAAATGTAATGGTCCCAAAGAACAGAGTGACTGCAGTGAGGTGGGAGGTGCAGGTGGAGAAGGCCTTCTGGCGGCCTTCAGTAGAGCGCATCTTCAGGATTGACACAAGGATGTAGACATAAGATAGAGCAATGATAAATACAGTGACCACAATGATGGAGCCTGAAGAGATTGCTGGAATAACTTCAAAAGAAAAGTCATGGGAACAAGAAAGCTTCAAAAGTGGTGAATAGTCACAGAAGAAGTGATTAACTTTATTTGGTCCACAAAAGGACAGATTTAAGGAACAACCTGTAAATATCCAAGCATTCACACATCCACCTATGTAGGAAGCTCCTACTAGGAGGATACAGACTGTGGAGGACATCTGTGTGGAGTAGAGTAGAGGTGAGCAGATCGCTACATAGCGGTCATAGGCCATGGAAGCCAGCAAGAAAGATTCAGATGTTCCAAATGTCACAACAGAACAGAGTTGAGCCACACATCCAGCCACAGGGATAAATGTTCCCTTCTTGAGAAAACCCCTCAGCATGATGGGTGTGACTGAGCTGGAGTACCCAATGTCTAGAAAGGCCAAATGGCTGAGGAAAAGGTACATGGGTGTGTGAAGCTGAGGGCTGCTTCTGATTAGCACGATTATGTTCAAATTACCCATTAAAGTGACAGAGTAGATTATAAGAAACATAACAAATAAAATGGCACTGACTGTCACATCCTTTGTTAACCCCAAAAGTATGAACTCTGTTACAACTGTGTAGTTTCTGGGCTCCATCTATGTCAGGAATACTGCCACTGAAAGAAAAGTGAGAAACTTTTAGAATGGAACCCAATAGTGGCACTTGCATATTGTTTTCATTATATAAATGACAGAACATATGTAGATACACATGTGCAGGAACATGTTCTCATATAGTATCTCATGGAAGAACTTCTGCTTATAAAATTCACTGATGCATGGTTATTGATGATTAGAAAAGTTTATCACTTTTATATACTTAAATTACACATACTTCTTGTTACATTTCAGTAAGCAATAAAGATCCACTCAATTGGGAAAATTTTTTTCTTTCTAGAGCTTAGTGTCAAGGGGGATGAACTCAGGACTATGCTTTATTACTGACAACCTGTGTAGTTTTAGACAATTGGCATACAAAACACAAAACCTACCATTACTTCATCATAAGGTACTTTAGCATGTACCTCATAGAATTCTTATTTTGAATAAGAGGAACATACATAATAATACTATATATTGAGCATATACACAGGTGGATGTGGGACAAATTATCAAAGTCTTAATATAACCATCTTTAAATTGTAAGGGAAGAATGAGAAACAAGCATAATTGTATCAGCAGAAAAGGAAAACTATTACCTGTCAGTGTCTGTGCCTCAACAATAAGGACAAAGAATTGCCAATGTAGAGCAAGGCTGTGTTTATGAGAAATAGTTCCTTTGGGGATATAACCCCTTGAGTACCTAACTTGCTTGTTAAAATTCCACTGAAAATCCACCTGGACTGTGAAAATTACAAATACATGTGTTTATATAAATATGTGTTATCTGTTAGCATCTATTAGTTACTTTTCATGTGCATTAACTTTTTTGATGAAAACTTTTCATGGATTGATAAAAGCCATTCTAAATCTCTTGGAAGTGACAAGAGTGAACAAGGGTACTATAAGTAGAATCAATTTCAACTCAGTGTTGAAAACATTCAGGAAATAAATGCTTTTAATGAATCTCTAGATGACACCACCATAGAAATAATTACTTAAATTATGATTCCCAGTATTTATATTATATAGTTAATTGGTCAGTAGTGTTAATCCTTAACCCATCATTACAAATGAATACACACTGAGATACCTGATGGATTTTAATCCTTAGCCTGGATTGAGCAATCTTATCCCATCTAAACTAGCTTATTCTATTCTCCAACTATAACCCCAATATATACATATGTCCGCCTGGGCTGTTATTTTCCACATTATGCTGATGTTCCAGGCCACGTGGAATGATGTTGTTACATCTCTAACCCATTGTGTTTCCCCACCTTTCTCCCTTAGATTCTTCCTATCATCTCCCCTCTGCTCCAACCTCCCCCCACCTTAGTCCTGCCTATCTCTCTCTTTGCCCAATCACAGGCCTCAGTATTTATTCAACCAATCAGATGCAACGGTTAACTAGCAAGTAATGCAGCTTTACTTGGTGTACTTATAGCTCGGCACACCAAGCAGGCTTCTGGGAGCAGATTAATTAACATTTAGAATAAATAACATCACCCCATCACACCATCTTTGTTTTTAAATTAAAATTTCAGTTTTAAATATTTGGAAATTGTACCTAAAAAGATGGTTCAATAATTAAGAGCACTTGATAATCTTGCAGAGGACCCATGTTTAGTTCCCCATATGCACATGACAGTTCACACCTATATTTTACTTTTGTCAAAGGTAAAGAAGTACATTACTCTTTCTTCCAAGTCAAATAAATAAACAAACAAACAAACAAACAAACAAACAAATAAATAAATCTTTAAAAAAAGCATAGCTGGAAATTCATATACAATTGTAAGAAATAATACAGAAAACATATACTTCTTTCTGTTTCCTCAAATAATAACATATTAACAAACTTTAGTACAGTTTGAAATCAGTATATTAACATAGTACTAGGTAATAGGCAAGATGTAGAACATTTTTATCACCATAAGAATTTCTCGTGCTACTGTTTGATGAGGGTCTTGTGCCTCATGTTCTCACATGCTGATTTCGGTGTCCTGAGATCTGGTTACCACCTGGACACAGGCATTGTTATGAATATTGAGCCATATCCTGTGTCAATGTGATATAAAGAATGCTCCACAACTATCTTTGATTGTTTAATGAAAGAATGGACCTCTTGTAGCTGGGGAGAGAAAAAACAGGAAGACCACACTTAGAATTGGGTGTGGGTCTCAAAAGAGACCATGAGGAGATACAGAAATAGAGAGGAACAAGAAAGAAGCCGCCATGGAGCAGTATGCACCATGAGCACATGGCCATGAGGGTTGACCTGATGGAGCACAACTGGCCTAAAGAGGAAAATGAAAAAGAAGAGAGAGGAAGGAATTCTCCATTAGACAGGATAGACCAGGAACACATGTCCAAGAGGAGCTTGCCTTGAGGACAAGTGGAGCAGAAGCCACCCAGTAGTCACTAGGTTGGCAAGTGATGGGCATTTATATGACTTTTTATTATAATGTTTATTTATTACATCAAGTTACAGCTCCATTATCGTGCCCTCTTTCTACCTCTCCCAGTTCCACCCTCCCATCTTTTCCTCCCTCTCCCACTCATCCCACTCCTCCTATGTGGAGTGTCCCTACAAATCAGCCCCTCTCAGTGCAACAGACATATGGGGGTTAAGAGCTTCCTCTTGCACTGGGGGCCTACATGGCAGCACCCCTAGGACAAATTGTCCCATTGATAGGTAACAAAGTCTATGTTCCTGATCTTTTTGATGTGTTGGTTGTAGGATAGTTTTCCTGTACTATATGGCTAAAATCCAATTACAAGTGAGTAGATGCTATGTGCATCTTTCTGAGTCTGGGTTAGCTCACTCATGATGACCTTTTCCAGTTCCATCCATGTGGATGCGAATTGCATGATTTGCTTGTTTCTGAGAGCTGAGTAGTATTCCATTGGGTAAATGCCCTACAAATTTATTTTTTTATACTTTTGTCAGTTGAGGAACATCTAGGTTGTTTCCAGTTTCTAGCTACTATAAATAAGGCTGCTATGAACATAGATGAGGATATGTCCTTGTGGTTTGGTGAGGAATCATTTGGGTGGATACCCAGAGGTGGTATGTCTGAGTCTTGAGTTAAGGTTATTCCAAGTTTTCTAAGATATCACCAGCCTGATTTCCATAGTGGTTGTACAAGTTTGCACTCCCACCAGCAATGGAGGAGTGTTCCCCTTTCTTCATAACCTCGCCAGCACAAATGTGCTGTCATTTGAGTCTTTGATTTTAGCCATTCTGACAAGTGTGAGATGGAATCTCAGAGTCGTCTTGAGTTGCATTTCTCTGATAATTAAGGATGTTGAGCATTTCTTCAAATGTATCACTGCCATTAGAGATTCCTCCTTTGTGAATTCTCGCTTTAGCTCTGTTTCTCATTTTCTGATTGGATTAGTAGATTTCTTGGTGTTTAATTTCTTGAATCCTTTATAAATTTTGGATATTAGCCCTCTGTCTGAAGTGGGGTTGGTAAAGATCTTTTCCCAATATGTAGGTTGCCATTTTGTTCTAGTGACAGTGCCCTTTGCCTTATAGAAGCTTTTCAGGTTCATGAGGTCCCATTTATTGGTTGGTATTAGAGCCTGAGCTATTGATGTTCTGTTCAGGAAGTTGTCACCTGTGCCAATAAGTTCCAGGCTTTTCTCCACTTTCTCTTTTATTAGATTGAGTGTGTCAGGCTTTATGTTAAGGTCTTTGATCCACTTAGACTTAGGTTTTGTGCAAGGTGATAAGTATGGGTATAATTTCATTCTTTTACATGTTGACATCCAGTTAGACCAGCACCATTTGTTGAAGATGTTGTCCTTTTTCCATTGTACAGTTGTGGCGCCTTTGTTAAAAATTAAGTGACCATAAGTGTATGCGTTCATTTCTGGATCTTCAATTCGATTCCATTGATCCACTGGTCTGATTCTATACCAGTACCATGCTGTTTTTATTACTATTGCTCTGTATTATAGCCTGAAATCTGGGATGGTGATACCTCCAGATTTTTTTTTTTTATTATACAGGATTGATTTAGCTATTCTGGTTTTTTTTGTTATTGCATATGAAGTTGAGAGTTGTTTTTTCCAGGTCTATAAAGAATTGTGTTGGCATTTTAATAGGAATTGCATTGAATCTGTATATAACTTTTGGTAGAATGGCCATTTTCATTATGTTGATCCTACCTATCCATGAGCATGGGATATCTTTCCATCTTCTGATGTCCTCTTCAATTTCTTTCTTCAAGGACTTGAAGTTCTTGTTATACAGGTCTTTCACTTGCATGGTTAGAGTTACCCCCAGGTATTTTATATTGTTTGTGGCTATTGTGAAAGGTGTTGTTTCCCTAATTTCTTTCTCAGTCCATTTATCTTTTGAATAAAAAAGGGCTTCTGATTTTTTAAAATTAATTTTGTTTCCAGGCCCTTGCTAAAGGTGTTTATCAGTTGTAGGAGTTCTCTGGTGGAGTTTTTGGGGTCACTTATGTATTCTATCATATCATCTGCAAATATGGTTAATTTGACTTCTTCCTTTCCACTTTGTATCTCATTGATGTCCTTCAGTTGTCTTATTGCTCTAGCAAGAACTTCCAGTACTGTGTTGAAGAGATATGATGAAAGTGGGCATCCTTGCTTGTCCTTGAGTTTAGATGAAATACTTTAAGTTTCTCTCCATTTAATTTGATTTTGGCTACTGGCAGATGAAGACAACTAAATTGTAGCAGGAAACTTATAAAATGTGTAAAACCGTTCAAGACTTGAAATTGGAAATGGAAGCAATAAAGAAAATACAGGTAGAAGTAATCCTGGAGGTGGAAAACCAAGGGAAGAGAACAGGATCTACAGACATGAATATCAAATATAGGATACAAGAGATGGAAGACAGAATATCAGGTGTGGAAGATTCAATGGAAGAACTCAGTACAAAAACCAAAGAAAATGAGAAATCTAAAAAAGTTCTCACCCATAACATCCAACAAATCAAGGACTCAATGAAAAGATAGAACCTAAGAATTATAGGCATAGAGGAAAGAGAAGACACCCAACTTCAAAGTCCAGGAAACATCTTCAACAAAAATCATAGAAGAGAATTCAAACCAAAAGAAAGAGATGCTGGCAAAATTCCAAGAGGCATACAGAACACAAAACAAATTAGACCAGAAAAGAAATTCCTCTTGTCACATAATAATTGAAACTCCAAATGTACAGAAGAATATTAAAAGCCCTAAGAGAAAAACGTCAAGTAACATATAATGACAGACCCATCAGAATTAAACCTGACTTCTCCTCAGAAACTTTAAAAGCCAGAAAGGCAGATTTACTACAAGCCCTAAGTGAACATAGGTGCCCAGATAGACTACTATATGCAGCAAAACTCTCTATCAACATCGGTGGAGAAAACAAGATATTCCATGACAAAACCAAATTTAAAGAGTATCTCCCCACAAATCCAGCCCAAGAGAAGATTCTAGAAGGAAAATTCCAATCCAGTGAAGATAACTACACCCAAGAAAACAGAGGAAGCAAAAAACTCCACTACAACTAAAACAAAAGAAACACACAACCACCACCTACACAAAATAACAGGAAATAACAACCTTTGGTCATTAATATTCATCAACATCCATGGATTCAACCCCCCAATAGAAAGATGCAGGCTTACAGAATAGATCATTAAACAAGACCCATCATTTGCTGTATACAAGAACTGTATCTTGCTAACAAAGACAGATGCTACCTCAGAGTTAAGGGCTGGGAAAAGGTTTTCCAAGCAAATGGACACAGGAAGCAAGATGGAGTAGCCATCTTAATATCAAATAAAATAGACTTTCAACTGAAGTTAATCAAAAAAGATAGAGAAGGGCACTACATATTCATTAAAGGAAATATTCATCAAGATGACATCTCAATATTGAATATCTATGCCCCAAATACAAGGGCACCTACATTTGTAAAAGAAACTCTTCTAAAGCTTAAACACACATCAATTCCCACACATTAGTAGTGGGAGACTTCAACACCCCACTCACAACAATGGACAGGTCATCGAGACAGAAACCAAACAGAGAAATAATGAGTCTAACAGAGGTCATGAACCAAATGGACCTCACAGATATCTACAGGACGTTTCACCCAAACGCAAAAGTATATACCTTCTTCTCAGCACTGCATGGAACCTTCTCCAAAATCAACCATACAGTCAGATACAAAGCGAGTCTCAACATATACAAGAAAATATAAATAACCCCTTGTATCTTATCAGACTACCATGGAATAAAGCTGGACTTCAACAACAAAAGAAATAATAGAAAACCCACACACTCATGGAAACTGAACAACTCTTTACTGGATGACTACTGCGTTAGGGAAGAAATAAAGAAGGAAATCAAAGACTTCTTAAAATGTAACGACAATGAAGGCACAACATACCCAAACCTATAGGACACAATGAAATCAGTGCTATGAGGAAAGTTCATAGCACTAAGTGCCTTCAAAAAGAAAATTGTGACAGGTCATATTAGAAAATTAACAACAGAACTGGAAGAACTCAAAAAAAAAAAAAAGAAGCAAACACTTCCAAGAGGAGCAGAAGGCAGGAAATCATCAAACTTAAGGCTGAAATCATCAATTTAGAATCAAAAAGAACAATACAAAGAATCAATGAAACCAATAGTTGGTTTGAGTTTCTTTGAGAAAATCAACAAAATAGAGAAACCTTTAGCCAAATTAACTAAAAAGCAGAGGGAAAAACCCTAGTCAACAAAATCAGAAATGAAAAGGGAGAAATAAGAACAGACATTGAGAAAATCCAGAGAACCTTGAGGTCCTACTTTAAAAACACGTACTCCACCAAATTTGAAAACCTAAATGAAATGGACAACTTTCTTGATAGATTCCAACTACCGAAGTTAAATCATGAACATGTTAACAGATTAAACAGTCCTATAACCCTTTAGGAAATAGAAACAGCCATTAAAAGCCCAAACAAACCAAAACAAGCCCAGGGCCAGATGGTTTCAGCACAGAATTCTATCAGACCTTCAAAGAAGAGCTAGTACCAACATGCTTCAAACTCTTCCACAAAATAGAAACAGAATGAACACTACCAAACTCATTCTATGTATCTACAGTCACACTGATTCCTAAACCACACAAAGACCCAACAAAGAGAAGTTTAGACCAATTTTCCTCATGAACATAGATGCAAAAATACTCAATAAAATACTGGCAAACCAAATCCAAGAACACATCAAAAGTATCATACACCATGATCAACTAGGCTTCATCCCAGGAATACAGGGATGGTTCAACATATGAAAATCCATCAATGTAATTCACCATATAAACAAGGTGAAAGAAAAAAACCACATGATCATCTCACTAGATGCAGAAAAAGCATTTGACAAAATCCAACACCCCTCCATGCTAAAAGTCCTGGAGAGAATGGGCATACAAGGACCATACCTAGAAATAATAAAGGTGATATGCAGAAAGCCAGATGCCAGCATCAATTTAAATGGAGAGAAACTTGAAGCATTTCCTCTATACTTAGGGCTAAGAGAAGGATGTCCACTTTCACCATATCCCTTCAACATAATACTTAAAATTCTTTCTAGAGCAATAAGACAGCTAAAGTAGATCAAGGGGATACAAGTTGGAAACTAAGAAGTCAAATTATCCCTATTTGCAGACTATATGATAGCATACAAGTTGACCCCAAAAATTCCACCAGAGAACTCCTACAACTGATAAACACATTTATGTGATTTTTAAGTCTGGGAGGTTGAGAATAACTCAGAGCCTGCCCAAAATAGAGCTTATATCTTACTAATAAAATATAGTGCTTCTGTGTTATTTATTTGGGAACTAAGTGGTCTAAAGTGGGGTAGAAACCCCTAATGGATACTTAATGGAAAAAAGGTCATGGCAAACCCCCAGAATACTAATTTAACACAACATGCTGCCATCTATAACCTCAAGAAATTCCCTTTAGGCATGATTCTCTCTTAAATTTCTGATAACATGTAACATGGTCTCCATTTCTTAGCTTGATCCTTTCAAACATTAAGCACTAAATAACACCCTCCACTGTCTCTACTAATCGTTACTCTGAAGGCTATGTGTTGGATATTAGTACACTGTCCTCAAGCTATTCTGAAGAAAGGAAGAGAGAATACTTCCAAACTTTCTGTCCTAATACTGGCCTTGACAGACTTATGAGAAATAAAACCAGGATCACTATCACTGTTTAATATAAATCCAAAACTCTTCCACAAATTACTAGCAGATTGAATTCAACAACAGTTTTTTAAAAACTATAAGTTTTATCTATGATAAAGACAAAGAATTCTGTAACATTTACAAATCAATATGATACAAAATTCATAAATCATGGATTTATCTTCATAAATACAAAAGGAGCCTCTGATACAAGCACTTTTATAATTCAGTTTCTCAAACAACAAGGTTTGGAAACAATAACTTCTTTCACTATAATAAAGGAAACGTATTATCTCCTCATAAGGAAAATTACACTCAGTGGTGAAAAATTGATACCCCAACCACATAAGATCAGGGAGGAAAATGTGTCCACTTTTGATACTTTATTTCAAAATAGTGCTGGAAGTCTTAGCTTAGATAATTAGAAAAAAATGCAGTGAAAGACATCAAGCATGTCAGGAAAGGTGGATGGGTGGACTTTTTTTGAATACCTATGACAGAATTTTTAAAAATAAAAGCACAAAAATTTGTTCAAAAAATAGAAATGCATCATCAAGTTGTATGCCCTGTAAACAACCAACAAAGTTGGTTGCTTTTCTGTACAGAGACCATGAACTATTTGAAAAGAAAATTTAACAAGTAAACCCATTTCTAAGAGCATAAACAAAGTGAAGCACTCAAGAAAATATTAAAGTAACATAGAAAGGTGTTGCACTGACAGCTTCAAGAAGGTGATGAATAAAACTGGCAAAGATGTAAATAAATGGTCTGACATCTTTTGTTCATGCATTGAGAGATATAATATAGTTAAAATGTCCACAGTATCCAATATGATTATAGTATGACACAAACCCTATCAAAACCTTGAGGACATTCTTTATATAAACAGAAATATCAACTCAAAATTCATATTCACTCAAAACCACTCAAAATATTAAAAATTATCTTGAAAAACAACGTAGTTGAAGTTTTACAATTGTTATTTACAAAGTATGTTTATTTTTGTTGTGAACCTAGTCTTTAATGGCTGAGTCATCTCTCTAGCTCTCCAAAGTATGTTTCAAAGATACAATGTTGTTTAAAAAAAAACTAAAATATCCTAGTCATTTGATTTTATCAATGAAGACTCAGTAGCTAGACACTGGGGTGAAAAACCTGCTAGCTCAGAGAGACAGAGAAAGCATTCAGGTTTTCCTAGGCAGATGAAAGCCCTAGGAGAAAAAGACCAGAGCTAAAAAGCCCCTTCTTCATGCTGTCTTAAATACCCTTCAGCTCAATGACGTTCTCCTTTCTGTCTAATCCCTGTCAGCTGGTTTCTTGCTCCACCTCTTGATCTAGGGTTAACTGTATATAATCCTGTGTACAGAAAGCTCTTGTATTAAAGGTGTGTAGTAGGGCAGATACATATAATGAGTAGTTGTTTACAGTAAACCAAAAGCTCTTAGGATTAAAGGCTGAGCCATGCCATAATAGAAACATAGTTTTCAATTCACAGTCTTAAGGTTCTCAATATGATCCAATATTTTGCAATACTACAGTGATTAGAACAGTATTGTGATGGCATAAAGACAGATACATGAACTCAGTAAAGAATAAACTACAATCTCTGCAAGCCCCATGAGTCCTAGTCAGTTGATTCTGGGGCCGTATTCACATGATGTCTCTGACTCTATTGGTTTCTCTGATCTTTCCTCTCTAGCCTCAGCATGACTCCTTGAGTTCCACCTATATGTTTGGTTGTGGAACTCTTCATCTGCTCCCATAATTTGTTGGATGAAGTCTTTATGGATGATTCTGCTAGATTCTAGTCCCAAAACACTTTCTAGGTAGAATGATCTGTAAATCAAAGGCTTTATGACTGGGTTGGTGTCCCAATCCCTCCACTTGAGGCCTTTCCTGATTATAGAAGATGGTCTTTTCATGCTCTGTGTACTCTATTACTAGGAGTCTTTGCTAGGGTCACTCTTGTAGATTCCATTGCACTAGATTTCCACCTTGCCACTGAAATGCTTTCCCCAATTCCAGTCATTTCTCTCAATATCATTCCCTTCCCCCTAATATGATCTGTCTGTTCCCACACCTGCCTCTCCCCAGTCTACCTTTGAAAGAGATCAAGGAGCCTTTAGGGATCTGACCTAGGTCCTTTCATATATGTTATGGCTGAGTAGCTTGTTGTCCTTGTGGGATCCTGACAGTGGGAGAGGGGCTGTTTCTGACTCTCTTGCCTACTTGTGGGACTCTTCCTCCTTCTGGTTTGCCTCATCTAGCCTTAATGTGATGATATACTCCTGATCTTATTCTAGCTTGGTATGCACTGTTTGGTTGATATCCCTGGGAGGCCTACTCTTTTCTGAGGGAAGTTGATGTGTGTGTGGGGGGGGTGGGGGGTGGGATGGGGGGTAAGGTGGATCTGGAAGAGAGGGTAGGTGGAGCCGAGAGATTTGGAGGGATGAGGGGAAATTGCATTCAGGATGTAATATATGAGAAAAAAAATAATAATGAATAAGGTAAGAATCTCAGACAGAAGCTCTCAGCTATATTCTGAATAATCTTTGAAGACTGTGCTTTTATTACACAGCAGATAATGGAATTTCTCATTTACAAATGGCTGAGAAAACTAAATAACTAAATGTAAAAATGAAATCCAACTTCAGTCTTACACCATATTAAAAAAATTGAAATGGATTGATGTCAGACCTTAAACTATAAATATTCTAGAATCGTACATGGGAGACTGATCCATGACATTTGAATGAGCAATTATTTCTAGTATATGAAACAATGTTACAAATAACAAAAAGAAGATTTCATCAAAACAAAGCCTCCCCAGAGCAGAGAGAAGGTTCAAGAGAATGAAGAGGCAGCCCATGGATCTTGAAAATATCTGCACATCACATACCTGAAAAAGAGTTACTTTGCAAAATAAACAAAGAATTCTTTGAACTGAAAAAGTCATGATTTAAAAATGGATTGGAGCTACAGAGATGTCTCAGGAGTTAAAAGCCCTGGGTTTGATTCCTATCACCCAAGTGGCAGTTCATAATTGCCAGTTAACTCCAGTCTTGGGGGATCTGACACCTTCTTCTGGCCTCCAATTATACATCCAGGTAAAATACCCAAATACATTGAATAATAAATAAATAAATAAATAAAAATGGGCTAAGAAATTGAATAGATGTGTAAATGGCCAATGGATATATTGAAAGATGCTTAGTGTCACTAATCATAGCTAAAATTTAAATAAAACCACAATTGCATATTTCCTATAATTCTCAGGATGACTATTGCAAAAAAATAAAGAACAAGTGCTGTTTCACTAACATGGAGTATACAATCCTCTGTATTATGGATAAGAGTCTAAAACAGTACAATCTCTACAGAAATGAATATGTAGTTCTTTTTTAAAAATTGAGAATGAAACTACCATGTGAGCCAACAATCTCTCTTCTCGATATTTTATTCAAAAGAATTGAAATCTCTACTTTAAAGCACTATTAATATTTCCTACCCAAAAACTGAAAAACACCCAATGCCCATCAACAGATGAATTGATGAAGAAAATATGGTATCTTCATACAACAGGACTTCATTCAATCTTAAAACAGAAGGAAACTGCAATATGGCATAGCATGCAAAGTTCCTGGGGACACCATGCTAAGTGAAATAAACATATCATAGAAGAGCAAGTGTGACATGATTCCAAATAATATGAGTTCATTAAAATAGACAAGTTCACAAATCCACCAAGTGGAACTGTGGACCCTGAGCTTGAAGGTAGGTAAAATATTTTATTTCCCTTAATAGTCCATGGGCATATCTTTTCAGCTAGAAAGAATTAATAAATTTTACAGATCTACTGCTACATAACCTTATATCCGTAGTTAACCATGCTTTCCTTATACATCTAAAATTTGTTAGAAAACAAAACAGATGATAAACAACGATAAAGCAATGATAAATAATGATAAAACTAGAAAAAATATTTCTGAGAGTTGGTATCTGAGTATATAAAATGGAGTAGGACCAGGGGATGGCATGAGAAAAAGAGATGGGATTCATGTAGATCATGTATGATGGTCTTAGCATGATAAAATAAAATCTCTAAAATGATTTGCAATTCATTCATTTGATATTGACAGTACTATGTATGTGCACGGCAATCTGCTGTGTTCTAAGAACTAGGCAGATGAGATTTCCTCCCCTATGGTAGTTATAGAACGCTGTAAGCTTTGGTAAGTGCAAAGCATTTTTCAGAAGTCTCTGCGTGTCTTAGTCCAAGATGTCAGGAAAGTAATCGATGACAAAGTTATTTAAATCTGGGACCTAAGTTAACTGCAGTTAGTCATCTACAAGAACAGTCATGGAGAAGGACATACAGAATGATTTATAGTTGAGTAAGGATAAAGTCGTGCAAGTTTATACTACCATTTAACTATGGCACACTGACTACTATATGAAGGACTTTAAAGCAGTCTATCGTGAATTCAACAAACATATATTTAACTCTTCCTGTATTCTAGAATGGGGTCATTAAATATACATATAAAAAATCACAGATAATGAGCACACAAATCAACTAGTGTGAGCATCATGCTACTTGGAAGACAGAGACAAAACAAACTTCATTCTCCCAGATGCAGTCTGGGATATTTTAACGTAATTGTTGGCTAACTGTTTACTGTCATTCATCAGTCACTGCACTTTCTTACAAACTAAATGAGCTGTGTGTTCATAGAATAGATGAAATTGTGCAGCCTATTTCTTAGGTAGACTTGGGCCATTTGAGGTTCTATAGCCTCTGAGTGTGTGTGTGTGTCCTCAGGCTTAGTTTTGTACTAAAGAGGGATGATCACTGGGCTCCTTAAGCCCACAATGAAAAAAAAAATCCTGATTTTTAACCTAGGGAAATGAAGCTCCAATTTAAGATCATTGCAAGTGTCAGTCATTGCCAGGACCATTTGTCACTGTGCCAGTATGCATGGCAGGGTCATTAAAATGTTAGTATAAGTTTGAAATCATGTTAATAGGAAGTAGGAGGATGGGGGGAGTATCTACCCACAAGAATAGTTCATCTCTCTAGGCTTCTATAACAAACTTGAAAGATGTGGAAAATAAATATGATTTTATTATTGATAATGATATTTCAGCTCTGTTGAATGCATGACTGTAAACTAAATTGTTCTAGTAAATGCAATTCATCTCTAAGTAGGAAACATGAAACTTGGGCCACAGAATACAGCCATATTTTAGAAGTGCAACAATTAAATTACAGCTGAATGATGTCATTTCCTTATGTGAATCATTCAATTAAAAACAAATTAAACCCATGGGTAATTAAAAATATCTCATCCATACACTTGTACATAATCACATGCACATTCTATTTCTCTATCCCAATAGGTAAGTACTTGTAAGCTCTCTGTCCCACTAGATTGTCAGTACAATTTTCCAAAATAAATGAGTTAATTAACTTGTAATTTTAAGGGAAGTAAGTTATTTTGGGCTGTATCCCAAGTGATGAAAAACTCACTTAAAAGTGGCTTTGCTGTGCAGTGACAATTCCTTGGATCCTTTCCTGGGTGTTGTGGTAGATGTGACACTGTCTGGGATAATGGAATATTTAAATTTCAAGGACAACAGAATATTTAAATTTCCTAAGTGTACCTATTTGTCTTGAGGAAAGTATAGGAGATTGAGATATTTTTTGTTTATTTCTTTATAGTTTGAACAGTGCTCAACAGCCTTTATTCACACTCATAAATAAACACAGGAATCCACTGTGGTATGTATGTTCTCCTTTGTCCAGGTAGGAACAGGGGGTTAACAATTCTTGTCATGTGCTAAGAAGTTCAAATTGGTCTTCCCACTGCGTGGCTCTTCACTCCATTGTATTTCTGTATATTGCTTTGTCTTCTTGCAGTCAGCCACATCACCTTGAAAACATTTATATCTTTCATACATTTTTTAAAGGAAGTTTATTTCTGGCATGGGTCTTTCTCTAGAAGCCATAATCGGGGAATTGTGACTCAAAGTACTGGAGAAACTTTGGACGAATAGAACTTGATAAACTTGAATAAAAATACAGTTGCCAGTAGCTACATATGTGTTGCTGATAGCTATATATGTATTGTTTCTGAGACCTCAGATAGAAATTTCTGAAGAAAAAACAAACAATTCTATGGAATCTGTTGGTCTTTAGAGTTGTGGAAATGCATGAATAGGAATAACATTCTCCTTGTCTTTTGTTCATGCTCTTGAATGAAGAGCCTATTCTCCTTATGCCAGTTGAAATGCTCAATGGCCTTTTTTTCTATTATAATTTGCTAGTTTTTACAGCTTCTCATTCCATCCTGACCACTATCTCTAACTCTATGTAGGATGTACCCTTTTTCTTTCCAAACTGCTGCTTTTCAGAAATGGTGATACAAAAACTTACCTAATACATGCTCCCAGATATTTCTGATCATTTCTTTGATGCTGAGACATGGCAATACCTAGACTCTTATCACTTCCTAGAACCCCATAAGCATAAAAGGAGTAGAGAGGAGCCATGTATCATGTACAAAATGTATAGTATATTTACACCAGGGTGATAATAAAATTGTGCTGAGCCTTTCTATCTTCAACATAGACAACATCCAGCTCTTGGTACTGATTTTTTTTTAAAACTAAGAGTTTGGGTTATTTTATTCTAACATGTAATAAAAACAAGAGATGTCTAAGTTATCTGCATTGTTACTAGCCAGACAATTACACAAAAGGACACTGTATTTACTGGAGAAAAGAACACTGGGGCAGAGGCATGTTTGCAATGAGTATTAGAACATCTGGCATAAATATTTAAGTTAGCTGAAGTTTGTGGTACTAAAATAAATGTCACTATGGATCCTCATGTATATATTTCCTATACATACAGCTAATAAACTTGTTGAAACATATACAAGAAAGAACTTCATAATTGGATCCCTATTGTAATATCTTATGGAATTTTAAAATAAAATTTACAAAGCATTCTATGACTAAGATAAAACTGTCATTTTAAAATTCATTTATAAGATTATATTTAGATACATATGTTAACTGCAATGCAATTTCAGCCAGTGACTCTCATCTGGTTCTGGTTCCAGTAGGCACCACTAAGTGAATGAATGGAGACTGAAAATGACACCATGGTGAAAGAATTCATTATTTTGGGACTAACAGATAGTCCTACACTCCGTGCCATCTTATTTGTGTTTTTTCTACCAGTTTATATTGTGACTGTAGTGGGAAATATCAGTATAATTCTCTTAATTCAAAGCAGCCCACAGCTTCACACCCCCATGTACCTATTCCTCAGCCACCTAGCCTTTGTGGACATTGGGTACTCCACATCGGTCACACCCGTCATGCTCATCAGTTTCTTAAGAGAAAAAACTACTCTCCCTCTCACTGGATGTGCAGCCCAGCTCGGCTCTGATGTAGCTTTTGGAACTACAGAGTGCTTTCTGCTAGCCACCATGGCTTATGACCGCTATGTGGCCATCTGCTCACCCCTGCTCTACTCCACTCAAATGTCCCCAACGATCTGCTTGTTCTTGCTGGGGGCATCCTACTTGGGTGGATGTATGAATGCCTCATCGTTCACAGGGTGTTTTGTGAACCTAAATTTCTGTGGGCCAAACAAAATCAACCATTTTTTCTGTGACCTCTTCCCACTCGTGAAACTCTCTTGTGGCCACGCTTATATTGCTGAAATATCTCCATCCATCTCTTCTGCATCCGTCCTTGCGAGCACGCTATCTATCATCATTGTGTCTTACATTTACATCCTACACTCAGTTCTAAGGATGCGCTCTACCGAGGGAAGGAAGAAGGCCTTCTCCACCTGCACCTCCCACCTCACTGCAGTCACTTTGTTTTACGGGACAGTTTTGTTTGTGTATGTGATGCCCAAGTCTAGCTATTCAGCTGATCAAGTCAAAGTGGCCTCTGTGATCTATACAGTGGTGATCCCCATGTTGAACCCTCTCATCTATAGTCTAAGGAACAAAGAGGTGAAAGAGGCTATGAAAAAATTAATGTCTAGAACACATTTGTTCCCTTGAAATAAATCAGAGAAAACTCCGTGGCTAATAAAATGTGAGGAACACTGATGCTTGATACTTCCAAGTTATTTATCCTTAACCTGAACATTTACATAGAGAAAAGTTCCTATAAATACATAAATCTGATGTTTATTTCCAGTAAAAATATGTAAAGTATCATTTACATGGATATCTCCTGCATTCAAGTAAAATACGGAGTTTTTACAAGGTAAGAGTACTTCACAGGATAGTTTATAATTTTAAATATTCCTTATTTGGCAATTTTTGTACTGTTATTTAAATAGACATATTTCAAAGATCAAATATCCCTCAATCTCCTATTTAAAATAACCACTGGGAAAGAAATTTCCAGTAGATATGTAACAAATGGTATATCTGACAAGTTAGGGATTCATGCCACTGCCCTCTAAAGGTATTTCCCTTGCATGTCAAATAACTCTTTTAACTTCTGGAAACAGTGAGAATAGGGTCTCAGAAGAAAATTCTGTTTATTTTTCTTTAATTTGATCCAGAATAAAAAAGAAATAATGATCCCACTATTTTACCATTACAAGACCCAAATCAGATAACAGAGGAAACAATGAATCTCAGTCTATATCTGCCAACTTAGGTCTGTATAGGTATTAGGTGGTATTAGATGTAGGTATTAGAGTGGAATTCAGCAGCAGACATTGTTCTGGAGGATGACAATAGGAGGGCGAAACTGTCTTTGAACAATCACAAATAGACAAGAAGTTACAGCTCAAGAATACATTTGCCACTCACTTTCTCAAGGTAGTGTTTATGGTCATTGTTTACCCAACTCATGATCAGTCTGTCTCTGATAACTTCTCCCTATAGCTCTTCTAACAATGATTTCTGATTAACCTTTTAGTGAATGAATTTTTATTATTAACACAACTGTAATGTTGGACAAACCCTGAGAAGGTATGGAAAAATCATTTCACAAGGTGACTTCTCATTCTTGGATTGGCCACTGGTCAATGTCCTCTTCTGCTGGAAGCTGCCTTGGGATTTCTCTGCTTAGGGTTCTGAAATTTTCTCACTTATCCCTCTCTGCCTCCATCACTATGGACCTGGGCCTTCACTGATGCAAAGATTCTAGAGCAGAAGCCTCCACAGAATACATGGCCTGTGACATCCCGGGGTTTGGCTTCATCCTTGGAAAACACTGTTTTAGCATCACTGTGGTGGGAGTCTGACCTCTGCTGGCTGAAGATTTTCATTGTCTGTTTCTAGTCATCTTCATCTTTTCCTCCACACTTGGCTCTTCAGGAAGGAAATAATATCTCTGTCCCCAAATGTAATCTTCCTTAGAGGACAGACAAACTTCATTGTTATTTTCTCCAAGACTCTCAAACCCAGTGCACCTTACTGAATTGGTTGCATCTCTCCTTAATATTCATTTTCTCATATTTCTTATTGCATATAACCTCTGTAAAATGTCATCTTTTGTTTTCATTGCTGTGACCAATTACCTAAGAAGCAACTTAAGGCAGGAAAGAGTTAATTTGGTTTGCAGGTCCATCATAGTGGGAATGTATAGCCCCTAGAGTATCTGACCCGTGGTGCCTGCCAAGAGCTTATGACTCATCACAATGTGGGGAAGACAGGAAGCAGAGAGCTTGGGGGCACAAGTAGAAGCTAATATCAGCTTCAAGGCATGACCCCAACAATATCTAGGCCATAGACCTAATGATTACATAGTTTTCACCCCCAACCTCAGTTCTACCAGCTAGGGAACAAGTATTCAAAAACATAAGTTCAAAACTGGAAACAACCTAGATGTCCCTCAATCAAGGAATGGACAAAACAAACAAACAAAAAACAAAACAAAACAACAATAACAAAAAACAGTGATACATCTACACAATGGAATACTACTCAGCCATCAGAAACAATGAAACCATGCAATTTGCAGCCAAATGGATGGAACTAGAGAAGCTCATCCTGAGTGAGCTAACCCAGACTCAGAAGGATGCACATGGCATCTATTCACTTATAATCGGATTTTAGCCATATAGTACAGGATAACTATACTACAACCAATGCACCAAAGGGAACAGGAACATAGACTTTGTTACCTGTAATGAGACACTTTGCCCTAGTGGTGCTGCCTTGTAGGCCTACTACCTGCTAAGCAAGCATTTTATTCCTGAAGTATAACTTCTGCCCACAGTTCATTTTTGGCTTTGTGTAGTTTTTTTCATAATTTTCCTAAACATAAATTGTTCTCATACTTATCATGTTTGGATTTTTCAGACTTCTTAAAAATTCTAAGTTCATATTCTTTTACTAATTTGGAGAATTTTTTGATGACTTTCTTGAAATATGTTTTCTACATCATTGGTCCCCCATTATCAACTTCAATTATAACTGTATTAGATAATTTCACATCTTGTAGGAAGCTCTTGGACTATTTATATTCCATCTGATAATATTCAAATATTCATTTTCTATTGACACATCTTTCAGCTACAAATCCCTATTTTTGCTGTGATTGAGTAACACACCTATTGAATTTCTCCTTAGGTTTTACTTCTCAGACTCAACCTTACGCTTTTCCTTCCTTCTATCACCCCCTCTCTTTCCAATGCCTGAGTTATTTTCATTTGGCCCTACCTTTGTCATGCCTTGTTATTTTAAAGTTACTGAATGATGGGCAATGATGATAAACATTACAGAAATGAGATCAACATATCTTCCTCTAAAATCCATTTTATTTTGGAATCCAAGAAATTGGAGCAACAGGTTAATTCCTTTGAGGAAATGAGAATACTGTGCCAAAACAGGTCAGTCAACAGGAAAGCAACTGGTATCTTTGTATACAGTTTAACACTTAAGTTTGCATTCTAACCAACTGCTAGTAGCAATAAAGTTTTGACTATTGTTTATAGTTAAGAACCATGTCTTCCTAGATTGGCCTAAAGTCTTCCTGAGTTAAAGTATCTCAAATGAAATATTATGGCATTATAGGTTCACTCTATCCTCAGTTACTTAAAATTAATTAACTCTGACAAATGAACTACAAAAGGTTAAAATCTGAATTCAGATTTTCAGGTTATTTCTGTCCAGTCAGTTGCCGTGAATCTTGAAAAACTCAAATTTCTTAGTAGAAAATTACTCTGTGAATTTCAAACTCTATTCTCTAGCTTCTTGCACCTCTGAATCTGGGTTTCAGAGTTTTAAGGTCCAATATAATCTTTGTTTAGCATATAGACATAATTCCATTTACACAGCCTGGCCCACTACTATAAAGTTCAAGAACCTATGCTTTTGCTAGTCTATAATTATTGAAACCTAGAAAGACCTCAGTTATAGAAATGACAAAAACTCCACCAGAAAACTTTTTTGAGAAACATTTTCAGAAAAAGTAGGAGTACACAAAATTTGGTAGCCTTCGTATATACAAATGAGAAACATTATTGTTCTGCTAAAGGGATGTAATAATAAAATAACTTTTCAAAAATTATAACATTTATTTATTTGTTTGTTTTTTTTCTTTTGATTTTATTTATTTATTTTAACATTTAACATTTAACATATAAAAACATTTATTTACTTCTTCAAGTTACATCTCAATCATAATCCCCTCTTGCCCCCCTTCCCAGTCCCACCCTCCAATCCTCTTCCCCCTCACCTTCCTATCTGCTTAAAAAAAATTTAATGTGTATCTTTCTCCCCCCAACATCTCTCCCTTTTAGTCCAATAAAAGGCTCTTTTCCCTATAACAATAAATACAATACAAAACAATAAAAACAACTAGGCCACAATTATGACAATTATAGGGTATAACATACATTCCTAATGTCCAATCCATTCATATTTGGCAACTGATATTAATATTCTGTTGTCTATCTGTCTCCATGAGTTTAAAGTTCTATACCTAATTCAGTTTCCATTCTAACTTGCATTACCAACTTAAAAACATATTCTTATATGTAGAACAACCTTTAAATTCCTAAACAACTTAAAATTTAACTGTGAGACTATTATTTAGTCTTCAACTACAATCAGAGATCTGAGAAAGATACATATCTGAAAATACAGGAAATACAGAGCAAACAGCTTCCAAAATTAGGAAATGACAGACAACTGACTGCTTGGACACTCCCCAATTTCTCTCTATAACATTGGAGTATCTATCTTCAGCCTTTTGGCCCACTATCTCTGATAGATATTAATTGTAAAGCAGGAATTATGAAGGACTTGTCTACCCTCCTTGGCAGAGCTAGGCTGTCGACTTACCTGCTTCCAAGTTTTGTCCTTTTAGGACAGCAGTCTGTCTATAGTTGAAGCAAGGGCTTTCTCTTGACCAGTGACAAGCTTGCCACTAATGCAGCTATTTCCAAAAGGAGATTCTTTGATTCTCATCATCTACTTGGAATAGAATGGGGAGTGCTATCAGGAGCTGATAAAAAGATTATCTTAAGAAAACATCTTTGAATGCCATATTCTACATATCTCTTGAGGTTTTTGAAGACCACCCATCTACCTCCATACATTTGGATAAACAAATGTTGCTTGTCTCTTAGCAACTTGATTTCTGATTAACTTAGAAAACATCTGTGATACACTATGCTAGTTCCTAACAAAATGAGATGTTTGAATGACTATTAGTTTGCATTTCTAAATTATACTAAACAGTTTGTGACAGTTGCTATCAAAAGGCCAAATTTTCACATTGAATTTTAATACCTTAAAAAGAGTTAACTTAAATTTTGTATCAATATACAAAATCAATACCAATGTACCCAAATATAATCTTAATTTTGTATCAATATACAAAGATATAAGAGTATATTTAATAATGAATTCCTTTTTCTTCATCATTCCTATATTATGTCTATATCCCACTTTTCTCAAGTCTTTTTACCCCGAAATAGGAGAGAAAGAAGGATATAGAAAAGGAAAAGAGAGAAATCCCTGGATCTAACCTCCAAAACCTCCAAAACAAGACCATTTAACAACTTGTAGCCAATCCCCCTAAATAACAACAAACATCTATAACCTATCAAATGACAAAAGGGGGAAAAAAGAAAAACAATAACAACAAAAAGAATCACCCAGCCCACTATCTGAGAATGGGACATAACTCTCTTAAACTTGCTTCCTGCTGATTTGGGATGTAGGAAACCTGTTTGGGGGAACCAAATAATAATGGAAAAATGGTTAAGTATGTTAATAGTTAACATTTTATTTTCAGCCTTTTGGGGCTCAGCTGTTTAAATGTCCTAAGAACTACTTGTAGTCAGAAGCTGAACTTTGGGGGGTTTAAAGTTCAGGGCTTTACTGAAGTCCTGGCTGGAACAGTCTGTGAGGCTGAACCATTTTATTTAGCCATTTTGAGTTCTTCTTTCTGTAGATTTTTGAGGAAACAGCTATTGAGGTAGTCTATGAGGCTGGATCATCTGGGACACTTGTTTTCTTTGGTGTCTGGTCCCTTTTCTTCAGAAGTTTCAATTGTCCAGTTGTCCCTTAGATGAATGCTTTTATTCTCCTGGAAAGATAAGAACAGAGCCCTGCCCCAATCCTCACTCTGGGGCGCTATTTTTTTTTTTTTTTTGGCAGGTAATATCTTTCTTAGAGCAAATTGGGTTTTTGACAATATAAAAAAGTATTATTTTTCAATTAAGATTTTAAAAAATTTCTTTTGATATTTTGGAACTACTCATACCTTTAAGTGTATATATTTTGAGATCACAAAGGACAATTCACTTTGAATTTCAGCATGCCTTTTGCAAGCAGCTTTTAAATTTAAATCATTGCAAATCCTATGTGCATGCCTCTGCCTTACAAGTATTGGAATCAAAGGCATGTGCCTCCCAATTGTTGGAATTAAAGGTGAATGCCTCCCAAGTGATTGGATTGCAGGTGTGAACCATCACCACCTTGTTCACTGTAACTCTAGAATTTAAAAGACAACTAACTTTATAATGATCCTCCTGTCTCTGCTGAAATTAACAGCATGGGCTAACATTGTCCTTCTCAATTATTTTGTCTTAGCTCCAAATTACTTCAACTCTTAGAGATTTAGAGAACCAAATTGAACTGTAGTAACCCTTAATTTACTTACAACATTTTAAATCTCTTAATTGAATTTTTAATACCAAACAAAGAAAATATCCTTTATATATTAGAAAAAACTTATAAGCTGATATCCAGGAGTGTGTGACCTGTGTGGCCACCTGCAGTCTAACATTCTATCCTGAAATTAAGACTTTTTTCTTTCATGCCAGTGAGGTAAGTATGCCTTTGGTAAATTATCATTTGAAAATTTTATATTTTATTTTTATTATATTTTTATGTTTAATTATCCCCCTTTTTGAAAAATTATTTTTCAAGTTACCTCTCCAACATAGTTTCCTCCCTCCTCCCTTCCTGGTCCATCCCTCCCATCCTTTCTTTCTCCCTCCCTTCCTCCCTCTCTACCTCTGCTCCTCACTACTCCTCTTCTCCTCAGATGAGATGGGATCCCACATATCACACCACCTCAGTTCATCAGTCATGTGAGGGGCAAGAGTTTCCTCTTGTACAGGGGCTTGATATGGCACACCATCTAGGGTAAGGTGTTCCACTAACCTGTAACAGGTTCCATGCCTCACTGCTGGGTGGAGTTTTTCCTAGGATAGTTATGCTAGGTTCCTATCTGTTTGGGTCTGTGGGTTGTAGGATGATTTTCCTGTGATATATGGCTAATATCCACTTATAAGAGAATACATACCATGTTTATCTTTCAGCTCACTTAGGATGAGCTTTTCTAGATCCATATATTTGGCTGCAAAATGCATGATTTCCTTATTTCTGACAGCTATGTAGTATTCCATTGTGTGAATGTACTACAGTTTTTTTTTTTAATTCATTCTTCAGTTGATGGACATCCTGGGTTGTTTCCAGTTTCTGGCTATTACAAACAAAGCTGTTACAAACATTGTTGAAGCAATGTCCTTGTGGTTTTGTGGAGAAACTTTTGGATATGTGCCCAGGAGTAGTATGGCTAGGTCTTGAGGTAGAACTATTATGAATTTTCTAAGTTGTCTCCAGATTGATTTACAAACTGTTTGTACAAGTATGCATGACCACCAGCAATGGGAGAGTGTTACTCTTTCTCCACACCCTTGCCAGCATATGCTATCATTTGAGTTTTTGATCTTAGCCATTCTGACAGGTATGAGATGGAATCTCGGGGTTGTTTTGAATTGCATTTCCCTGATGATCAAAGATGTTGAACACTCATTCCTTCAAGTGTCTCTCAGCCTTTAGAGAATCCTCTTTTGTGAATTCTCGGTTTAGCTCTATACTCCATTTTTTGATCGGGTTATTTGATTTGTTGGTGTTTAATTTCTTGAGTTCTTTATATATTTTGGATATTAGCCCTCTGTCAGATGTCGATTGGTGAAGATCTTTGCCCAATCTGTAGGCTGCCATTTTGTTCTAATAACAGTGTCCTTTGCCTTATAGAAACTTTTCAATTTCATAAGGTCCCATTTATTGATTGTCTTAGAGACTGAGCTACTGGGGTTCTGTTCAGAAAGTTGCTACCTGGACTAATGAGTTCCAGGCTTTCCTCCACTTTCTCTTCTTTTAGATTTAGTATGTCCAGATTTATGGACAGTCTTTGATCCACTTGGACTTAAGTTTTGTGCAGGGTGATAAGTATGGGTCTATTCATATTCTTGTACATGTTGACATCTATTTAGACCAGCACCATTTATTGAAGATGCTTTCATTTTTCCATTGTATGGTTTTTGCGTCTTTGTCAAAAATTAAGTGACTGTAGGTGTGTGGATTTATTTCTGGGTCTTTGATTCAATTCCATTGATTAACCAGTCTGTTTCTATGCCAGTATCATGCTGTTTTTATAACTATTGCTCTGTAGTACAGAGTGAAATGTGGGATGGTGATACCTCCAGATGTTGTGTTATTGTACATGATTGATTTAGCTATTCTGTTTCTTTTGTTTTGTTTTGTTTTCCCATATGAAGTTGAGAATTGTTCTTTCAAGGTCTGTAAAACATTGTGTTGGTATTTTGATAGGAATTGCATTGAATCTGTATACTGCTTTTGGTAAGATGGACACTTTTATTATATAAACGTTCCTATCCATGAGCATGGGAGATCTTTCCATCTTCTGATATCTTCTTCAGGGACTTGAAGTTCTTGTCATACAAGTTTTTTATGTGCTTGGTTAGAGTTACTATTTATAGCTTATATATTTTGTATATATTTTATTTTATCTGGGGTGGCCAGATATTTTATATTATTTGTGGCTATTGTGAAGGGTATGATGCCCTAATTTATTTCTCTGCACAATTATCTTTTGTGTAAAGAACGGCTACTCATTTTACACAATTAATACTGAATTAATTTTGTATTCCATCACCTTGTTGAAGGAGTTCATCAGCTGTAGGAATTCTCTGGTGAAATTTTTGGAGTCACTTATATATATTATCATATCACCTGCAAATAAGGATTCTTTGACATCTTCCTTTCCAATTTGTATCCCCTTGATCTCCTTTAGTTGTCTTATTAGTCTAGTTAAAACTTCAAGTACTATGGAGAGAGTGGGCAGACTTGCCTTGTCCCTGATTTTAGAGGACATGCTTTCAGTTTCTCTCCATTTAGTTTGATGTTGGCTATTGGCTTGCTGAAATTGCCTTTATTATGTTTAAGTATGGTCCTTGTGTGCCTGATCTCTGCAAGAATTTTAACATGAAGGAGTGCTGAATTTTGTCAAGTGTTTTTTTAATGTCCAATGAGATGATCATGTGGTTGTTTTGTTCAGCCTGCTTATGTGGTGGATTACATTGATGGATTTTCATATGTTGAATCACCCCTGCATCCCTGGGATGAAGCCTACTTGATCATGGTGTATGATACTTTTGATGTGTTCTTGGATCTGGTTTGCAAGTATTTTATTGCGTATTTTGGCATCCATGTTCATAAGGGAAATTGATCTGAAATTTTCTTTCTCTGTTAGGTGTTTCTGTGGTTTAGGTATCAGAATGACTGCGGTCTCATAGAATGATTTTGGCAGTGTTCCTTATGTTTTTATCTTGTGGAAGAGTTTAAGCAATACTGGTATTAGCTCTTCTTTGAAGGTCTGGTAGAATTCTGTGCTGAACCCATCTGGCCCTGGGCTTTTTTTGGTTAGAATACTTGCAATGACTTCTATTTCCTTAAGAGTTATAGGACTGTATAATTTGTTTACCTGTTCTTGATTTAACCTTGGTAGGTGGAATGTATGAAGAAAATTGTGCATTGCACTTAGGTTTTCCAATTTTGTGGAGTACAGGTTTTTGAAGTAGGAAATAAAGATTCTTTGTATTTCCTCTGTGTCTGTTGTTATCTCTCCCTTTTCATTTCTTACTTTGTTGATTTGGGTATTTCCCACTGCCTTTTAGTTAGTTTGGCCAAGAGTTTGTCTATTTTGTTGATTTTTCTCAAAGAACCAACTCTTAGTTTCATTGATTCTTTGCATTGCTCTTTTTGTTTCTAAGTTATTTATTTCAGCCCTGAGTTTGATAATTTTCTGCTATCTACTCCTTTTGGGAGTGTTTGCTTCTTTTTGTTCTAGCTCTTTAAGATGTGCTTTGAGTTCACTAGTATCGGAATTCTCCAATTTCTTTTTGAAGGCAATTAGTGCTATAAACTTCCTCTTAGTACTGCTTTCAATGTGTCCCATAAGTTCAGGTTTGTGTGCTTTCATTTTCATTGAATTCTAAGAAGACTTTCTTTTCTTTTTTTTTTTGTTTTTGTTTTTTTTTCCTTTATTTTTTATTTCTTCAAGTTATGTCTCAATCGCAGTCCCCTCCCTATTCCCCCTCCAGTCCCACCCTCCCATCCTCAACCCCCCATCCTCTTCCCTTTTTTTTTCTTTTAAGTTTAAGGTATATCTTATTTCCCCCTACAGTTTCTCCTTTCAGTCCAACAAATGGCTCTTTCTCTTATAGGAGGTAATTAGGCCACAGTTATGAGGGTTATATGGCTTAACGTACATTCCCAATGACCAGTCCATATGTATTTGGTACCTGACTTTAACATTCTACTATCTAAACATCTCCATGAGTTTAAAGTTCTATATCTGACTCAACATTCATACTAATTGCAACACAATTTTAAAAGTATCTTCTTAGATGTATAACACTCTCTTGACTCCTAAACAACTCAAAATTTAATTATGAGACTTTATCTATCTGTTCTTCAATCACCTCAGAGACCTGAGAGGGATAAATATATCTGATTTTATAGGAAGTACAGGGTCTGCAGCTTCCCAAACTAAGAAATGACATACCAGTGGCTGCCTGGACAGTTCCCATTTTCTCTCCATACATTACAGCATCGCTCTTCAGTCGTTTGGCCCCGCTTCTCTGACAGACATTGATTGTAGAGCAGGGGTTATGAAGGACTTACCTACCCTGTCTTGGCAGAGCTAGGCTGTCGACTTACCTGCTTCCAGGTTTTGTCCTTTTTGGATTTTTTATTTCTTCCCTGACCCAGAGGTCATTGAGTAGAGAGTTGTTCAGTTTCCTTGAGTTTGCAGGCTTTCTCTTATTTTTGTTATTGTTGAAGTCTAGCTTTATTCCATAACATTGTGATAAATTAGAGGGGGAATGTCAGTTTTTCTGTATCTGTTGAGGCTTGCTTTGTGACTAACTCTATGGTCGATTTTAGAGAAGGTTCCATGAGGTACTGAGAAGAAAGTATATTCTTTTGTTTTTGGGTGAAATCTTCTGTAGATATTAGTTAGATCCTTTTGATTCATGGAATCTGTAAGATTCATTATTTCTCTGTTTGTTTTCTGCATCATTGATGTGTCCAGTGGTGAGAATAGTGTGCTGAAATCTCCCCCTATTAATGTGTGGGGTTCAATGTGGGATTTGAGTTTTAGTAGTGTTTCTTTAACAAATGTGGGTGCCCTTACATTTGGGCCATAGATGTTCAGTATAGAGATGTAATCTTGGTGGATTTTTCCTTTGATGAGTATGAAATATCCTTCCTCATCTCCTTTGATTAATGTTGGTTGAAAGTCTAATTTATTGGATACTAGAATGGCCACTCCAACTTTCTTCTTGGGTCCATTTCCATGGCATATCTTTTTCCAACCCTTTACTTTGAGATAATGCCTATCTTTTTTTCACTGAGGTGTGTTTCTTGTAAGCAACAGAATGCAGGATTACGTTTATGCATCAATTCTGCTAGCCTGTGTCTTTTCTTGGGGAATTGAGTCCACTGATATTGAGCAATATTAAAGACCAGTGATTGTTACTTTCTGCCATCTTGTTGTGGGCGGAAATAGTGTATGAGTGAGCTTCTCTTCTTTTGGTTTTGCTGTCATTGGGATATTTGCTTCCTGTGTTTTCTTGTGTGTAGTTAACCACAATGGGATGGTGTTTTCTTTCTAACATCTTCTATAGAGCTGGATTTGTGCATAGATATTGTTTGAATTTAGTATTGTCCTGGACTACCTTGTTTTCTCCATCTATGTTGATTGACAATTTTGCTGGAAATAGTAGTTTGGCCTGGCATTTGTGTGTGTGTGTGTGTGGTTTTTTTTAACCATGACACTGTAATATTTATTTAAATGAATATTCACATGAATAGATTATTTAGAGACTATAGAAGGTTGTTTGAATTTCTCTTTTATGTTATCCACCATTTACTTGTTTTTAAATTAACTATTTCTTTGTGTGATTTTAAATCGCTTATTAAAGGAGTAGTTCTTTTCAGTTTTCAAATTATACAAAATTTAGAAATAATAAGAACCAAAGATACAATTTTAAGAAATGTTTACAACTGGCATATGAGGAGACGGAACAATAGGTAAAATGTCCACAGCAGAACATGATGTACTGAGTCTGCATCCACAGTATCCTTATAAAATGTTGGCCATGGTGGCACACATTTATAATCCCAGTCCAGTAGATCTCAGGGGCTTTCTGGCCAAGCAACTTAGTAACAATAGGAAGCCCTGAGTTCACTAAGACATCCTCTTTAATCAATCAATCAATCAATCAATCAATTAATTAATTAATTGATTAGTTAATTAATTATTTTTATGTTTATTACTTCAAGTTAAATCTCCATCACAGTGCCCTCTTTCCACCCCTCCCCGTTCCACCCTCCTACCCTCTCCTCCCTCTCCCACCCATCCCACTCCTCCAGAGTGGGGTGTCCCTATATTTCAGCCCCTCTCAGTTCAGCCCTCATTTGTAATAGCTAGAAACTGGAAACTACCCACATGTCCCTCAACTGATGAATGAATAAAAAAAAAAAAGTGGTACATTTACACAATGGAATACTGCTCAGCTATCAGAAACAAGGAAATCCTGCAATTCACAGCCAAATGGATGGAACTAGTAAAGCTCATCCTGAGTGTTCTAACCCAGACTCAGAAAGATGCGCATAGCATCTACTCACTTATAATTGGATTTTAGTCATATAGTATTGGATAACTATCCTACAACAGACTAAAAGGAACAGGAGCATAGACTTTGTTACGTGGTAGTAGGACAATTTGCCCTAGGGGTACTTCCATGTAGTCCCACAGTGCAAGAGGAAGCTCTTAGTATTTGTGGTTTTTTAGGGTCTGCAATATGTCTGTCCAGGTCCTTCTGTGTTTTAGTGTCTCTGATGAAAAGTCAGATGTGGTTATGATAGGTTTGCCATTATATGTTACTTGACTCTTTTCCCTAGCAGCTTTTAATATTCTTTATATTTTTTCTGTTCATTTAGTGTTTTGAATATTATGTGGTGGGAGGATTTTCTTTTCTGGTTTAATCTATTTTGAGTTCTGTTGGCTTCTTATACAGTTATAGCCATGTCTTTCTTTAGGTTTGGGACATTCTCTTCTATCATTTAGTTGAAAATATTATCTGGTCCTCGGAGCTGGGAGTATTCTCTTTCTTCTATTCCTATTATTCTGAGATTTCATCTTTTCATAATGTCCTTGATTTCCTGAAGGTTTTGTGTCAGGATTTTTTTGGATTTTACATTTTCTTTGACAGTTGTATCAATTTCTTCAATTTTATCTTCTCTGCCTGAGATTCTTTCTTCCATCTCTTATATTCTGTGGTGATGCTTGTGTCTGTAGTTCCTTTCTTTTCCTAAGGTTTTCCAGTTCCATGGCTGTCTCAGCTTATGCTTTCTTTATTGCTTCAACTTCCCTTTTCAGGTCTTCCATTCCTCTAAGAGCTTTATTCATTTCCAGCACCTCTTTTGTTGTATTTTGTTGTTGTTCTCTGAGGTATTTGAATTTCTCCCTTAAGCCTTCTATTATTAAAATAAGCCTAGGATTAAGGTTGTTTTCATTTGTTTCAGTTGTGTTAGGATTTCCAGGGTTTTCTGTAGCATTATAGCTAGGTTCTGGAGAAGTCATATTGCTTTGTTTTTTTATTTTTTGTTGTTGTTGTTTTGTTTTTTTTAATCGTGTTCTTGTACTGGCCTTTAGTCATCTGGTTGACACTTGTATTGTCTGGTTATTTCTGCTGCCAGTTGGCTTTGGTGTTCAGGAAACCCCCTGTTCTGGAGGCTGGGTTATCCTGAGATCCTGGTGTCCACCTCTGGATGATGGCTAGGTTCCTGTATTAGACTGGAATCTTGGAGAGAGCCTGCAACTCTCCTTAGCTTGTTGTGACCCAATTGGACCTGTATACAGAGGAAAGGAGTGGGGATGCAGATATCCTGTGAGGTCTTGAGAGCTTGGGGATCTCCTCAGGAAGGCAGGTCAAGCTGTAGACCAGAGGTTGGACCTGTGTGCCACTTGAGCCTGTGTTCTCCCCTCACTGACAATCATTCTGGTCCAGCAGCTAGGGTGACCATACCATACAGGCAGGGAGCTCCACCCAAGACCGGTGCTTGCATTGATGTGCCTGTTACTGACTGCCTCAAAAGCTCCGGTGATTGGATGAGTGGCCTGCCCCAATATTTGTGGGGATCATACTGTTGCTGGCTCTGTTTGTAGTCAATCTCAGCTCCTGATTGCTTTGTTGTGGCTGGGTATGGTCTCTGTCACTCCACTAAAGTGCGCACTGTGACACTATGTTGGGAACTCCAGAAAGAAAATCCCATTTACTTTTATTCTTGTGGTCTGGTTGTTTTTCCCAGTTGGGTGTACAGGTCTGCTTGGAGGCTGGATCTCAGGAAGACAGGCAGGGCTAACATTTATTTATTAATTCAAATTACATTGCAGTCTCAGCACCCACCCTCCTCCCCTCCTGATCCCACTCTCTCACCCTCCACTCCCACTCCCATCTATCTTTCTCCTCTAGTGTGAAAGCCCCTACATATCAGCCCCCTTCAGTTCATTAGTCACTTGAGAGCTAAAAGCTTCCTCTTCTTCTGGGTTCCAACATGGTAGTTCATTCAAGGTAAAGTATTCTACAAATAGGTAATAAAGACCATTACTGTGCATTTCTTCAAGTGTCACTCAGTCATTAGAGATTCCTCTTTTGTGAATTCTTGGTTTAGCTCTGTTCCTCATTTTTTGATTGGATTATTTGGTTTCTTTATGTTCAATTTCTCGAGTTCTTTATAAATTTTGGATATTAGCCCTCTGTTGGATGTGGGGTTGGTAAAGATTTTTTCCCAATCTGTAGGTTACCATTTTGTTCTAATGACAGTGTCCTTTGCCTTAAGAAGCTTTTCAGTTTCATGAGGTTCCTCTTTATTGATTGTTGGTCTTAACCAGACCCAGAAAGATGCATATTCACTTATAACTGGATTTTAGCCATAAAGTACAGGATAACTCTCCTACAACCAACAGACTGAAAGGAACAGGAACATAGACTTTGTTACCTGTTAGCGGGACACTTTGCCCTAGTGGAGCTGCCATGTAGGCCCCTAGTGCAAGAGGAAGTTCTTATCCTTCATATGACTGCTGAACTGAGGGGACTGATATGTAGGGGCACCACACACTGGAGGAGTAGGATAGCTGGGAGAAGGGGAGAGGGTGGGAGGGTGGAACTGGGAGGGGTGGAGGGAGGGGACTGTGATAGAGACATAACTTGCCTTAAACATTAAAAAAGACCACCACTGAGACTGCCTCCCACCTTAAGGGATTTGTATGATGACAAAGTTGTCTATCATGTACATTTGTATAAGGGGCTCTGAAACTGCAATTTAATTATCAATTGTAGTTATTAGTAAGTATAAACTGTAAGATTAGGCCAGTGGAGCAGCAGGCATCTTGTCAGAGCAGTGGGCGGCCTGGCAGGATATCAGCTGATGGGCCTGGTCTGCCTTAACTGGCAGCCTGATCTTACAGTTTATATTTACCATTGACTACAATTGATAATTAAATTGCAGTTTAAGGTTGTGTCCAACATGGGGCAGGCTTTATGGGTAATTTGATTTTCAAAACTATAGAGAAAACTTTAGATTTTGAAACTATGACACGATTGTTGACAATATGGCAATGTTTGTTGCTGACCTTTATATTGTTTTTCAATCAGACTGAAAGTTTTATGCTGTTCACTTTTTTTTTCTTTAATTGGTTTGTCATAAGGAAGAAGTTTGTTACACAATTAAAAAGTATGCAAATGCAAATTGAGGATCTGAAGAAAAATCTGCCAGGGCAGGTGACTGGAACTGAGAAAATGCCAAGTTCTTTTCTAGCTAGGTCTACACAACCACTGAGTATACCAGTAGAAGACCAGATAGGTAATGGTGTTAATGTGGAACCAAGTGTGCCCCCAGAGGAGATGTGTGGTACTACATAATGACCATTAGCTTTTCCAGTTATGTTTCAATTTAGGCCTGATAATAATAACTGTCAACTCAATCAGTAGTTAACATGGCATCCAAAAGACATTTTGGATTTAGAAAGATTTAAGGAGTTCATTGTCTCTTAAGGAATGCATTCATCATTCATTAAGCAAATGTTAAATAATTGGGCTATACAAAATAGAATCACTCCCCAAGACTGGAATGGAATAATATCAGCTGTGCTAGAAGGTAGCCAGCAATTACAATGGTTGTCATGGTGGATACATGAAACCACAAAATTAGAGTAACAAAATATGGCAAGGGGAATAAATGTCACAACCCACAAAATGCTTGATGAGGGACCTTATGCTGACATATGGTTACAGACTCAATTTGAAGATGTTGTGATAGAACAATGTTGTGTTAAAGCTGTGAGAGCTTGGGATATGGCTGCTGAGGCTGGGAAAATATTTACTTCATTTACTAAGATAATACAAGGTCCTCAGGAAAGCTTTTCAGACTTTTTAGGGAGATTGACTTCATCTGTGGAGAGAGATATAGATAACCCTGATACCAGACAGGACTTGATAAATGCCTTGGCATATGAAAATGCAAATGCTAAATGTCAAAGGGTAATTAGACCATTGAAAACTCAAGGAGCCCCACTAGATAAATGGATAAGAGAAACAACTGATATTGGTTTTCAGGCGCCTCAGACTAATAGCATAGCTCAAGCTGTTGCTAGGGGTCTTAATGAGTGCTTTAAAAAAATGGTGAACTGGGTAATTTCCAAAGATATTGTAAAGCTGAAACCTCCAGAACTTGAAATGATAAGTGCTTGGACTCTGCAGAACATGGTTGTAAAAGGGAACAAATGGCTTTTAATAACAAGGAAAGATTAAGGTCTCCAGGATTTTATACTCATTGTGGTAAAGGTAAACACTGGTCTCAGGATTGTAGAGCTAAAAGGGATGTCAGAGGTAATCCCTTGCAAGGAAACGAGGAGAGGGGCCTAACAGTTCAAGGCCCTGCAGCAAAACCCATGAACCAAATGGTCCATCAGTCAGTCAGAGAGAAATGAGCAGTCAGGAGGAAGAAAAAAATTAACTATTGTGGATATTTTGCACGCTATTGAAGGCAGTGCAGCTTTAGATCTGGCCACAGATGAGTCTATTACATTATCCAAAATGCATGTTATTAGATAGCCACTGGTGTTTATGGTCCTTTACCATCAGGGACAGTAGGATTAATCTTTGGAAGAAGTGGATTAACTTCTCAAGGATTTAATGTGCATCCAGGCATTATAGTTGGAGATTGCAAGGAAGAAATTAAAATTATGGTATTAGTAAAGAAAGAGATGAAAATTAATGCAGGGGATAGAATTGCTCAGTTGCCGTTGTTACCTTATATCAAGGGCAAGGCTTCTCCAATAGAAAGAACAGGAGCATTCAGGAGTACACAGGCCATGGGTTAAAGAAAAGGTCATTCCATATGACCTGGAACATCAAATAGCGTGAAGAATAGCAGTCCAAAGAGACATATGTATATATAGGGTCATATTGAGTAATAGAATTATGAGCTAGCTGAGATGGGCTAGGATTGCACAATTCAGACCAAGACTTGTTAAAATGCATGTGGTGTCTGTGTGCTCATTTATATTGGTGGGCTAAGAATTACCACCTCTGATCAATTAAATATAATGTAATACTAGTAAATAATTTAATTAACTTTTTCTACAGAGGTCTAGATCTAGTCTGAGCTTTTTCTTCTTCTTCTTTTTGGTTAGCATTTCAGTCTCTGTAAGCCTCTAGGGGCATAGATTGGTTGGTTTTGTTGATCTTCATGGATTGATCTTGACCCCACCAGGTCTTTCTATTCCTCCTCCCTCTCTTATATAGGGCTCTCAGAGCTTCACCTAATGTTTGACTGTGTGTCTCAGCCTTTGCTTTGTTCTGCTGCTTGGTGGAATTTCTCATAGGATAGTTATGCTAGGTTCCTGTTCCTTTGGGTCTGTCTGTTGGTTGTAGGATCGTTATCCTGTACTATATGCCTAAAATCCAGTTATGAGTGAATGAATGCATGCCATTTGTATCTTTTTGAGTTTGAGTTAGTTCCATCCATTTGGTTGCAAATTGCAAGATTTCCTTGTTTCTGATAGCTGAATAGTATTCCATTGTGTAAATGTACCACAGTTTTTTCTATTTATTCTTTGGTTGAAAGCCATCTGGGTTGTTTCCATTTTCTAGCTACTACACATAAAGCTGGTATGCACATATTTGAGCCGATGTCCTTGTAGTTCGGTGAAGAGTCTTTTGGACATAGCCTCAGGAGTGGTATGGCTGGGTCTTGAGATAGAAATATTCATATAACAACTCTTAACAACATTCTCCTATATTCATAGACCAGTGTCTCACTCACTCATCATCAGAGAAGCTTCCTCCTGAGGTAGAGGGAACCCAGAAGTGAACAATGTAGAGATAGTCATAGACCTTAGAGCATTCAGTCTTAATGGAATGCCTTTTTCAAATCCCTCCCCTTAGGTAAAAGAGGAGGCCGTAGGAGTATAAGAGCCAGAGGTGATCAATAATACCAAGGAAGCAATGTCTTCCAGACACAACAGGACTAATGTATATATGAATTCACAGAGACTGTGGAGCATACTCAGAGTTCACAAAGGTCCAAAACAGATAGGATCCCAGTCTAAGTTAGGAAAGTAGACATGAGCTCCCATCTCTACCAAGAAGCTATCTCAAATTAACAACCATTCACAAAGTAAAAACTAGTTTCTTCATGGGAGTCTCACTGGGTATACAAACTAAACTTAATGCCAGATCCCATGTGCAACCATAAATGACCAAAACAACACAAGCTCAAAGGTATTTTGGAAAAATTTTTAATATGATTCTGATTTATTTTTTGGCATTTTAAAAACTGGACATATATATATATATATATATATATATACACACATAATGTTTTTCAATTTTTTGCTTGTTTTTTCTTTTGTTTTGTTCTTGGTTTTCTTATTCTCTTGCTTGTTTTCTTAAGAAAGGACAGCATGAAGTTGGCAGAGTTGGGTGGTGGGAAGGAACTGAGAGGAAACCATGATCAGAACATATTGTATAAAAATAACTTTATTTTCAATAAAATTGAAATGAAATAAAAAGACATAAAAGAAAGTAGGGGTGAATTGATAACCTTGTATTTATGCTTTAGCCTACTCTAACCTGAACTATAAAATAAACTTAAAGCCATACTCATTCAATATAATTTTAGCTAGAGCAATATGAAAACTGAAGGAAATCAAATGAATATAGATGAGAAAGGAGGAACTCAAAGTATCTTTATTTGAAGATGATATGACAGTGTATATAAATTACCCAATAAAGTCCACAAGGAACCTCTTATAGTTCCTCAGAATATTTGGAATTAATCTATCACAAGACCCAGCTAAACCGCTCTTGGGCATATACCCAGAGGATGCTTCATCCTATCACTTTCTCAATCATGTTCAGTGCTGCTCTATTCATAGATAGAAACTGGAAACAACTTAAATTTACTTTAACAGATGAATGGATAAAGAATGTGTGGTAATTTACACAATGGAATATTATTCATCTGTTAAAAATGGCAACATTAAATTTTCAGGAAAATGAATGGAACTAGAAAAAATTATCCTGAGTGAGGTATCCCAGATGGAGAAAGATGATTATGGTATGTATTTTCTTACATGTGGATATTAGTTGTGAAGTCAATGATAAACCAAGGTACAATCCACAGAACCACAGAGAGTAGGTTTAGAGTAAGGGACTAGAGGGATCAGATATATCTTTATAGGAAAGAGAAATAGAAAGGATAGTTATGGATGAATGGGAGTAAAATTGGAAGGATAACTTGGGGCAGGGTAGGGCAGAGAGAGTTATGGGGGGAAATATATAGGAGTGACAGGTTAAATTAAGGAGCATTTGAAAGGTAACTTGGAAACTTAAAACAGTAGAAATAATAAGAGAGAGAGAGAGAGAGAGAGAGAGAGAGAGAGAGAGAGAGACCCAACTGGCTCTCTTATACCTTGTCACTAGAAGATGCTTCCAGTATTGCAATTGAGTTGCATCTAATTAGCTTGTTGGACAAAGGAGCCTCATAGGAATCCCCAAATAACCTAAGACTCTAGGTTGTTCTCTACAAACTGACAACAAAGCCCTATTTCTGAAGACAACACCTACACAACTCATTGAATATGGAGATGTTGAGTCAGTGCCAACATAGAACCTTCACTCCTCTGTTCCAGCATCTTTGGTAAAGGAAAATACTCTAAGTGCTCTCAAAGGAAAATGTAAATACCAACTCACAAAACCTTTATCTACAATGGTGTAGTACCTGCAAGATATGCTAGAGCAATATTGGCACAAAGCTTGCAGGAGTAACCAGCCAATAACTAATTTGACATAAGGCCCACTCCAAGATAAGGATCCCACATCCAACATTGCCAGGGTGACCACGAACCTGAGACTAGATAGCCCAGGGACCTAGGGGAAAACCAAAAGGTTCTGGTTTTAGAAAAGAAAGAAAATGTAGTGATAAAATGATTCCTAATGATACTCTGCTATACTCATAGATCAATCAATGCCTTGTTCAGATATCGTAAGAGAAGCTTCTTCCTGAAACGTATGGGAAAAATATAAAACACATATCCAGACATTATGCAGAAGTGAGAGAACTTGAACATTCAGCCCTAAAAAGGATATGTCCATGAACTCTCTCTTTTCAGAATGCTGCAGAAGAGGAACAGAAAGATTGTAAGAGCCAGAGGGGATGGAGAACACCAAGACAACAAGGGTCTCTTAATTAACATAAGCAGAGCTCATGTGAACTCACAGAGACTGAAGCAGCATGCACAGAACCTGCAATGTCTGTATTGGGTCCTCTGTTTTTATATTATGGATTCCACTTCAGTGTTTTTGTGAGATTTCTCAGTATGAGAAGGAGTGGGTCTCTGATTCTTGTCCCTTCTCTTGGACTCTTTTTTTCTGGTTTGTTTTGTCCAACTCCAAAGTGATAGTTTTTGTGTTATCTCCTTATATTTCATTTTGTTATATTTTAAAACATGAGGGAATGAATGGGTGAAAAACTAGCCATGAGCTTTTCTCCAACAGAGTGACACTGGGTATACAAACCACTTCAGGACAGGCTTCATGTTCAGGAGCAGCTGATCAACATAAAATGGATTACACAGTTCTTTAGTTTACTTTATTTGGTTATAGTTTGGTGTTTAGTTTGTATTCTCTTTGAGTGTGGTTTTATGTTGTTTTCTTGGTTTGGGGAGGTATTTGTTTTTGTGTTGTGTTTTGTTTTTTGAGAAAGAACATAAAATTTTGTGCATAGGGAGGGTGAGAGGATTTGGAGAGGGAAAGAATATGTTCAAAATATAATAAAATTTAAAAATTGTTTTAAGTAATAAAATAAAGTAAAAATCTTGCATAGATTTAGAATACAATACAATCGATAAATGTACAAAATTCAATGTGAAAAAATATAATGGTATTCACTGTCTTTCAAAAATCTATTCACCTGAGATAATTTTTATCATTTGCTTTGAGTAACTATCAGGTGGAAGTATATTAATTCTTACATAAAAAGAAAATACCACCTAAGATTGACAGAATCCTTGAAAATTAATTGTGTGTGTGTGTGTGTGTGTGTGTGTGTGTGTGTGTGTGTGTGTGTGAAATGAACTGCTTAGTACTCACTGGGAATGAGTTAATAATCCCTGATTATTTGAATTCACACTGGAATCCAGAGCTTCTTCAGGGACATATCCTCACTGACAAACAATTACAGTGGAGACAGATTTGCAGCTATAAAATAATGACTTTGAACTTTTTACTTGGAGATGAATTCCGGTTTCAAGAGGTAAGCTTTGAGACTTGTGGGTAAATCTGTTTACTGATTTTACCTTTATCATTGGATACTTTATTTTTTATACATTTATTTATTTTACAGCTAATTCTTTTTTTAATTTATTTTTTATTTCTTCAAGTTACATCTCAATCACAATCCCTTACCTACTCCCCGCTCTGGTCCCACCCTCCACCTCTTCCCCCTCAACCCCACCATCGCCTTCCCTTTTTTTTAAGTTTAAGGTATATCTTTTTCCTCCCAACAGCTCCCCCTTTCAGTCCAACAAATGGTTCTTTCTCTTACAACAATCAATACAACACAAAACAACAGAAATAAATAGGCCACAATTATGAGAGTTATATGGGTTTGCATATATTCCCAATGTCCAGTCCATATGTATTTGGCACCTGACTTTAACATTCTACTATCTAACCATCTCCATGAGTTTAAAGTTCTATATCTAACTCAGCTTTCATACTAACTTGCATCACAATTTTAAAAGCATCTTCTTAGATCCAGAACACCCTCTTGATTCCTAAACAACTCAAAATTTAACTATGAGACTTTAGCTATCTATTCTTCAACCACCTCAGAGACCTGAGAGGAATAAATACATCTGATTATATAGAAAGTGCAGGGCCTGCAGCTTCCAAAACTAAGAAATGACATACCAGTGGCTACCTGGACAGTTCCCATTTTCTCTCCATACATTACAGCATCAATCTTCAGACATTTGGCCCCGTTTCTCTGACAGACATTGACTATAGAGCAGGAATTATGAAGGACTTGTCTACCCTGTCTTGGCAGAGCTAGGCTGTTGACTTACCTGCTTCCAAGTTTTGTCCTTTTTAGACAGCAGTCTGTCTACAGTTGAAGCAAGGGCTTTCTCTTGCCAAGTGATAGGTTGCCACTAATTCAACAATCTCCAATTGGAGATTCTTTGATGCTCATTTTTCTACTTAGAGTAGAATAGGGGGTGCTGTCAGGAGCTGACATGTCTCCATATCAAAAAATCTTAAGTTAAGAAAACAACTTAGAATGCCATATTCTGCAGGTCTTGAGGTTTTTGAAGACCACCTATCTATCTCTTATATTTGGATAAGCGAATGTTGCCTGTCTCTTAGCAACTTGATTTCTGATTAGCTTAGGAAATAAATGTGATAGATTGTCCTAGTACCTAACAAAATGACATGCTTGAATGACTATTAGTTTGCATTTCTTAATTATCCTAAACAGTTTATGACAGTTGGTAACAAAAGGCCAAAACTTCACATTTCATTTTTAACCATTACCTAGGTATGTTGCCTTAAAAACAGTTAACCCTAATTTTGCATCAATATACAAAGATCAATACCAATTTAGCCAAATATAATCTTAATTTTGTATCAATATACAAAGGTATAAGGGCATAGTCAATAATCTGTCCTTTTTTCTTTATCTATGTCTATGTCCCACTTTTTCTCAAGTCTATTCACCCCTACATAGGAGAGAAAGAAGGATACAGAAAAGAAAAAGAGAGAAGTCCCTGGGTCTAACCTCCAAAACCTGTTTAACAAGACCATTTAACAGTTCGGTACAACTAATTCTTAAATGTAGATAGATCATCCCTCAGTTCACCCAGGGAAAACCCACACTGAAAGTCACCATTCATGGGCCGAGAGATGTCCACCTCCTTGGTGGGACTGCAGTCCTCTCTTGAAAGGTGCACAGAAGTGAGACTCGGGATCTCTCAATTGACAAACATCTTTTCATGTGAAATCACAACTCCTTTCCCTTGCTAGACTAAGTTGCTTCAGCTCGCAGAAGTGTCCCTTCTGCGGGACAGGAAGAGGAACTAATCTATAAATGTCGAGACTCCACTCTGGATGCCAAGCCCAGGAATCACACTGTGCAAGGGGACTTCATGAATAATTCCTGGACTATGACCTGACATTAATCTGGATATTTCATACAGAGCTGGGAAATTGCCGGGGGTGAGGGGGTGTGTGATGCTGACTGATTTCTCCATAATGGGGCACTTTTAGATTGAGGACACAGCCTCTTCTCTAAGCTACACTTTCAATCCATGTTGAGAGTTAGCTATCATCTTTACATCTTGTGTTTCCATTTTAAGTTGGATGCCTAAGTACTGCCAGCAAGGTATTGTTAGAAAGAATGCTCCAACCAGGCAAAACAGCTTTGAATTATTCACCTACAACTCGTGCACATATTTTAAATGGCATCAGCATCATGTAAATGGACTACATGTGTCCCTGCATACCATGTAAGAGCCTGGTACCTGCAGAGACCAGAAGAGGGTATTGGATTCCCCTGGAACTGGGGTTATAGATAGTTTTGTTTTCTTTTTTTTTCCATTATTTTTTATTTCTTCAAGTTGCATCTCAATCGCAGTCCCCTCCCTATTCCCCCTCCAGTCCCACCCTCCCACACTCAACCCCCCATCCTCTTCCCTTTTTTTTTTTCTTTTAAGGTTAAGGTATATCTTATTTCCCCCTACAGTTTCCCCTTTCAGTTCAACAAATGGCTCTTTCTCTTATAATAATGAATACAATACAAAACAACAGAGGTAATTAGGCCACAGTTATGAGGGTTATATGGCTTAGCATACATTCCCAATGTCCAGTCCATATGTATTTGGTACTTGACTTTAACATTCTACTATCTAACCATCTCCATGAGTTTAAAGTTCTGTATCTGACTCAACAGTCATACTAACTTGCAACACAATTTTAAAAGTATATTCTTAGATCTATAACACTCTCTTGACTCTAGCTATCTGTACTTCAACCACCTCAGAGACCTGAGAGGGATAAATATATCTGATTTTATAGGAAGTACAGGGCCTGCAGCTTCCAAAACTAAAAAATGACATACCAGTGGCTTCCTGGACAGTTCCCATCTTCTCGCCTTACATTACAGCATCCATCTTCAGTCATTTGGCCCCATTTCTCTGACAGACATTGATTGTAGAGCAGGGGTTATGAAGGACTTGCCTACCCTGTCTTGGCAGAGCTAGGCTGTCGACTTACCTGCTTTCAGGTTTTGTCCTTTTTGGACAGCAGTCTGTCTACAGTTGGAGCAAGGGGCTTTTCCTACCAAGAGATAGGATTGCGACTAATTCAATCATCTCCCACTGGAGATTCTTTGATGCTCATCTTCTACTTGGAGGAGAATAGCGGGTGCTGTCAGGAGTTGATATGTCTTGATATAAAAAAATCTAAAGTTACGAAAACATCTTTGAATGCCATATTCTGCAGATCTCTTGAGGTTTTTGAAGAGGCCCTATCTAGCTCTTCTGAATTTTTTATTATTCCATATGAATTTGAGAGTTGTTCTTTCAAGGTCTTTAGAGAATGTGTTTTTTGTGTTTAAAGAATTTGGTATTTTGATGATCATTGCATTGAATCTGTATATTGCTTTTGGTAGAATGGTCATTTTTATTGATTGATAGGTTGATCCTATCAAGAGCATGGGAGATCATTCCATTTTCTGATATCTTCTTTAATTTCTTTCCTGAAGGGACTTGAAGTTCTTGCCATACAGGTCTTTTACTTGCTTTGTTAGAGTTACCCCCAGGTATTTTATATTGTTTGTGGCTATTGTGAATGGTGTTGTTTCCCCAATTTATTTCTCGGCCCATTATCTTTTATGTAAAGAAGGGCTACCAATTTTTTTGAATTAATTTTGTATCCATCCACCTTGCTGAAAGAGTCTATCTGCTGTAGGAGTGAGTTCTCTGGTGGAATTTTAGAGGTCACTTATGTATATTATCATATCATCTGTGAATAGGGATACTTTTACTTCTTCCTTTCCAATTTGTATCCCCTTGATCTCTTTTAGTTGTCTTACTGCTCTGGATAGAACTTCAAGTACTATCTTGAAGAGATATGGAGAAAGTGGGTATCTTTGCCTTGTCCCTGATTTTAGGGGAAATGCTTTAAATTTCTTTCCACTTAATTTGATATTGGCTACTAGCTTGCTGTATGTCTTATCTCTCCAAGACTTTTAGCATGAAGGGGTATTGGATTCTGTCAAATGATTTTTTTTTTTTTTTAGCATCTAGTGAGATGATCATGTGTTTTTTTTCTTTCAGCTTGTTTATATGGTAGATTACATTGATGGATTTTTGTATGTTGAACCACCCCTTCATCCCTGGGATGAAGCATACTTGATCATGGTGTATGATACTTTTGATATTCTTAAATTTGATTTGCAAGTATTTTATTGAATATTTTTGCATCTATGTTCCTGAGGTAAATTGGTCTGAAATTCTCACTCTTTGTTGGATTTTTGTGTGATTTATGTATCAGGGTAACTGTAGCCTCATAGAATGAGTTTGGCAATGTTTCTTCTGTTATTATTTTGTGGAAGAGTTTGAGGAGTACTCATATTAGCTCTTCTTTTAAGGTCTGTCATATTTTGTGTTGAAATTATCTGACCCTGGGCTATTTTTTTTTTTTTTTTTTTTTTTTTGGTTAGGAGGCTTTTAATGACTGCTTCTATTTCCTTAGGGAAATAGTCATAGAACTGTTCAATTTGTTTACTTGATCTTAATTTAACTTTGGTATGTGGAATCTATAAAAAATTATATAATTGCCCATTTCACTTGGGTTTTACAATTTTGTGGAGTATAGGTTTTTGAAGTAAGACCTAAAATTCTTTGGATTTTTCTCAGTGTCTGTTGTTATTTCCCCTTTTTCATTTCTGATTTTGTTGATTTGGATATTTTCCTTCTGTCTTTTAGTTAGTTTGGCTAAGGGTTTGTCTGTTTTGTTGATTTCTCAAAGAACCAACTCTTGGTTTTGTCAGTTCTTTGTATTATTCTTTTTGATTCTAAGTTATTGATTTCAGACCTGAGTTTGATGATTTCCTGCTATCTGCTCCTCTTGGGAGTGCTTGCTTCCTTTTGTTCTAGAGCTGTCAGTTGTGGTGTTAAGTTGCTAATATGAGCTGTCTCTACTTTTCGAAGGCATGTAGTGCTATGAACTTTTATCTTACACTGCTTTCATTGTGTCCCATCGGTTTGAATATGTTGTGTCTTCGTTTTCATTGAATTTTAGGAAGTCTTTGATTTCCTTCATTATTTTTTCCCTGACCCAATGGTCATCGAGTAGAGAGTTTTTCCATTTCCATGAATGTGTAGATTTTTTTTGTTACTTTGTTGTTGTTGAAGTCCAATTTTAGTCCATTTTTAAAACAACGTATCTAAATTTGTAAATTTTAGTGGACAAACAAGTCAAGTGAAATAAGGTAATAAACTAGACCAAAAACTAGCTGAATCAACTTCTATTTTCATATTCAAACTCCTATGAATACCCAGATAAGCTTCATTGTTATAGGTTTCTTATTTATCTAGCAACTGATGAATCCAGAATCCAGAATGACCTATAACATTATAGGAACTTACTACTCAGGCCAATGAAGTCACTATCTTTGAAATGCCTTGATGGTGTTCTGTTGGTAATATCTTGGGGGCAATGCTTGCTTTGCTTATAGAATGAATGTTCCAGTAACATAGGCATCAGACATTTTGCACAAACAAAAGATATAATATTAAAAATTTTGAAGTAAGAGTGCATGTAGTCCTGAGCAGAATGAACCTAGGCAAACTTCTTAACTTTTTAGACTGAGTATTTACTCACCATTGGACTGTGTAGAAAACCATGTGATTTCATTCCATCATACTCTGGTTAGAAAATACTGATTTTTTTCTATTTTTACAAGTTCTAATAAGAAAATTTATCTTGATGTGGCCTTGCTTCTCTAACAGACAGTATGAACTGAATCCTAAGGAAGCTCATCTTTTGTGTATTAACCACACAACTGCAAAACAACCCTGCTATATATCCCAAATTTGTTTGTGCTCTGAACTTCAATGTGACTCTGTCATAAATAGTGTTTATTTAAAGGTTAGATGAAGTTCAGCCTCCTGGAGGTTCATATCCCCTTTCTAGACTTCTTATGTAGTCATCAGATATTTGCCATTAATAAAACTAACATTCTCGCTATTACAAATAAGGCTGCTATGAACATAGACGAGATAACTTCCTTGTGATTTGGTGAGGAATCATTTGGATGTATACACAGAAGTGGTATGGCTGAGTCCCAAGGCAGAGCTATTCCAAGTTTTCTAAGATATCGCCAGAGTGACCTCCATAGTGGCTGCACAAGCATGCATTCAAACCAGTAATAAAGGAGAGTTCCCCTTTCTCCACACGCTCGCCAGCATGTGCTGTCATTTGAGCTTTTGATCTTAGCCATTCAACCCAGATGTTACTCATCCAAAGAATGGATTTAAAAACTGTGGTACATCTACACAATGGAATACTACTTACCTATCAGAGACAACAAAATCATGCACTTTGCAGCCAAATGGATGGAACTCACTCATCCTGAGTGAGCTAACCCAGGCTCAGAAGGATGCACATGGCATCTATTCACTTATAGTTGGATTTTAGCCATATAGTACAGGATAACTATACTACAACCAATGCACCAAAGGGAACAGGAACATAGACTTTGTTTCTTGTCAGTGAAACACTTTGTCCTAGTGGTGCTGCCTTGTAGGCCCCAGTGTATGAGGAGGCTCTTGGCCCTCATATGACTGCTGAACTGGGGTGGGGACTGACATGTAGGGACACATCACTCCAGAGGAGTGGGATGGAAGCCATAGGGGGTAGAGGGTAGGAGGGTGGGACTGGGAGGGGTGGAAAGAGGACACTGTGATGGAGATGTAACCTGAAGTAATAAATAAATATTAAAAATCTAAAATTCTCAATGAAATAAAAATAATAAAATATTTAATACTACCTCTTGGAAATGAAAGAACTATACTTAAATTCTACATCTTGTCCTGGTTCTTAGTGAAAAATCAGTAAAAGTTAACCATTATTTAAGTTTTCTTCATACCATTCTGTGGTTTCATATTTTACCACTTGTGGTATTTAAAACTTCTGACATTTACATGTCTCATATTTTAAAACTTTAGATATAAGACCAAATAGTATATTTTATTGTATATAAATTTAAAAGTAAAAGATATATAATTTGATGGAAGTTTTCTAGCAAATATGTTTAAAATTCTAAGTACCATTAATTGAGCCTGAATGTAAGTACACCAAGAATCCTGACTAAATATTGTCAGATTAAACTGCCAAATTCTGTTTGAATGATATAATTATTTGTGATAAAATCATGTTTGAGTTAACTAAAATGAGGCATTTATTTATAAATCTTTTTCTGTAATGTCTCCACCCCAGCCTTGACCAGGCAGCACTATCTACCCATGGCTTTCCTGAATGGGAACCACACTGCAGTGACAGAGTTCATTTTGTTGGGCTTAACAGATGACCCAGTCCTTAGAGTCGTCCTCTTCACCATCATCCTGTGCATCTACCTGGTGACTGTGTCTGGGAACCTCAGCACCATCCTTCTTATCAGAGTCTCTTCCCAGCTCCATCACCCCATGTACTTTTTTCTCAGCCATTTGGCTTTTGCTGACATAGGCTATTCATCTTCTGTCACACCCAATATGCTTGTCAACTTTGTGGTGGAGAGAAAAACAATCTCCTACAATGGATGTGGCATCCAGCTTGGCTTGGCTGCTTTCTTTGGGGGACTTGAATGCTTCCTTCTGGCTGCCATGGCTTATGATCGCTTTGTGGCAATCTGTAACCCATTGCTCTATTCCACCAAAATGTCCACTCAGGTCTATTTCCAGTTGCTCCTGGTGGCTTACGTAGGTGGTTTTCTCGACAGTTGTTCTTTTGCTGTATGCTTCTATTCATTAGTCTTCTGTGGACCCAATGGAATCAATCACTTTTTCTGTGATTTGGCTCCATTATTAAAATTATCCTGTTCTAATGTCAGTATCATTGCAGTGGTTCTCTCATTTACAGTTGGATTCGTTATTGTGATCACAGTGTTTGTCATAGCTGTCTCCTACACCTACATCCTCATCACCATCCTGAAGATGCGCTCCACTGAGGGCCGCCACAAGGCCTTCTCCACCTGCACCTCCCACCTCACTGCAGTCACTCTGTTCTATGGGACCATCACATTCATTTATGTGATGCCCAAGTCCAACTACTCCACTGATCAGAACAAGGTGATGTCTGTGTTCTACATGGTGGTGGTGCCAATGTTGAATCCCCTCATCTACAGCCTCAGGAATAATGAGATTAAGGGTGTTTTGAAGAGACAATTTGGTGGCAAAATATTTCTTTGGAGACATCTGTTATGTTGTAGCAGTTGATATAGCAATAATGCCTCATACATATAATGATAAAAAGAAGTTGAATGTCTGTGATTGAAAATATCTTTTGATATATTACTAGTGAATGAGGAACATATATATGGTACGTATGTATATCAGAATTTAGTGTACATATTGCAGAAGGAATAATAGGGTCATAGTAAGTTCTTTCCAATTATAACAAAGATTTAATTAACAGCATAAAATGAATCATAAAACATTATCTGCTGAAATAGTTTAAAATTGTTTTCATATTATTTAAAATACTTCATAGTTAACTTTGTTACAGATTGTATCTTAACTGTCCACAAAGTCTCATGTGTTTATTAATGTCTGTTCCCTAGTACTGTTGGGAGAGGCTAGAATCAGAGAGCTTGAGCCTAGTGTATAATCTTTAGTTTACTAGAGACATGACTTAAAGTAGAGAGTGGCAATTAGAATATTCTTTGTCTTTTTATTGATCATAAAGTGAATTGTTTTGCTCCACCATGTGTTCCTTTGGTGATGGACAATCACAGATACACATCAACAGATGCTGGGGCCTCAAAACCTTTATCTTTGGTTGCAGTTGATTAGCTCACCTACTTGTTTTAGCAACAGAAAGCTTACTAACATCTATCACGGTTCTTTAGGGTGTCTGGTTCAACACCAGTTTATTTTGAGATAAATTTGATGACTATAGTTATTTCTGCACACTGTAAAAGAAATGATAGTGATTAGGGGGTAAAGTTGGTGAAAATATTCTTTTTATAGAAACGTTGCCAATGAGTTATAAATTTTTGTGCCCATAAAACTGATGTGTGGTGTAAGCCTCTGACATAAGCCTAATGTGGGTTCCATAGAAAATAACAGGAAACCCAGCACTCATCAATCTGATTTCCTACTAGGAGCAAAAGTTCAGTTTCCTATGTTAGATTGAGTCAGATTCTTGAGCTTGCAAGGACCAAGGGAAGTAAGGAAGCAAACAACAACATAAATGATTTCCTAGAATAGAGTCATGTTTGTAAGTTCAACAGTGAGGCTGTGAAGAGGACACTTTTAGAAAAACTTCATGGATATCCTCACATCCTCCTGTGCACAAAGGAACACCTGGGTGTGTCTCATCTGAAATATGACTGTCTTTAGGAGAGATGCAGTCAACCTTCACATGTGGTGATCATCACATTTTCTCCCCTTTCATCCACACTTTAGTGTTTCAGAAATAGATTCCATCTTCTTGCTGATAGTACCAAAGGCATTGACGTTTTAATTCATTTATTTACATTTTCATACATTGCAGAATTATGGCAGTGATCTCACATTTCAAATGTTAGTCTAGCTCAGTGGAAAGGGTTATAAATGAAAACTGATAAGGGTGGAACTTATTCTCTAATATAGGATCTTGACAATAAATATAATGTAAAGTTATTTAGACTATAAGAAGATGGTCTGTACTGTTGGCAAAACAAAAATCAGCAATAGAAACCAAAGTCATTGGGTGAGAAGTTGGCATGGCACAAACAGGATGATGCTACAGGTCTCACTGAGAACCTAATACCCAACAAAAGTTTGATTGCAGGATGTAAGAACATTCAAGTGAAATAAGGAACTATCTATGTGAGTTAGTTGTATGGATGTAATATTACATTTTTGTTCATATTTTATACTGTTGAAATTTCTGTTGAAACAATGACAAAGCTGTTCTTTTTTGTTTGTTTTATTTTTTGTTTTAATTTTCAGCATTCAAAACTAAACTAATAAAACCTTTTCTCTTTGTTTTTTCTTTTCCAATGCATTTTTCTGTTTAAGATTTTTTTTGTTTATTTTACTTTCCAATCCCCATCTCCCTCTTCTTCTCCACCCAGTCCTAACCTCCCTCCCACTTCTCCCATACCCTCTGCACCACCCAGTACCAAACCACTCTGGCACATCAAAGTGCACCAGGATTAAGTGCCACCTCTTTCAATGAGGTAAGATAAGGCATCTATGCTAGGAAAATGAGCTCCAGAGTGAGACAAACATTGACTAAGTCCAGTATAGACCCTGTTCCAATTGTTAGGGGATCCACTTGAGGACCAACCAGCCCATCAGCTTCATACATGTAATGGGTATAGGACCAGTCCTTGCAAGCTCTTTGCTTGGCAGTTCATCTCTTTGAGGCCCCTTGTGGCTGAGTTAATTGACTCTGTGGGTCTTCTTGTGGTATCCTTGATCCCTCCAGCTCCCTCAAATCTTCCCCTTAGTTCTCCTCAAGACTCCCTGATTTTTGCCTAATGCTTGACTGTGGCCTTATGCATCTGTTTTCTTTATCTGCTAGATAAGCTTTTCTTATGTTGGGTTTTTGTCCAGATCCCTCTCTCCCTCCACATTTCGACATCTATTTTATCTCCCCTACTTAGAGGGATTCAAACATCATCCCTTGAGTCCTCTTTGATACTTTATTTCTTTGGGTCTGTGGATTGTAGCATGGTGATCCTGTACATATTGGCTAATATATGCTTATGAGTAAATACCCTGTGTGTCTTTTTGGATCTGCATTAGCTCACTCAGGATGATCTCTTCTGGTTCTAGCCATTTGCCTGCAAATTTCATGATATACTTGTTTCTGAGAGCGGAGTAGTATTCCATTGTGTAGATATATGACAATTTCTTTTTCTAGTCCTTGGTTGAGGGACATCTGGATAGTTTCCAGTTTCTGGCTATTATGAATAAAGCTGCTATGAACATAGTTGAGTAAATGTCTTTGTGATTTGGTGGTGCATATTTTAATTAGCACTGTGTTGCACACAACATGAACAAATTATAAAATGTATATCTTCAACATAATATGATAACTGACAGGACAAAAATTATATATAAGCACACATAAGTTAATATATATGGATTTCATGTCAGTAAGACTTGTGTTAGCAGGTTAAAAGCCTTACCACATAAGCCTGATGATAACTTGAGTTCATTTCCTGGAACCCACACAAGAAATGTAGAATTGTAGAAATCCTTATTCATACACAAACAGTAAGACATATACTTATTTTAATGAGAGAATTTGAAATTTGGAAGAAAATGATACAAATTTAAATTAAACTTAATATGAGCTAGGGGATGACAGGGGCAAGTGTCATAAACTCAGTCATGTCCTTTAGAGAGATATGATCAATAGACATCACATATATTCTCAGAATAAAGGGAAAACACAGACAAACAAGCCTTGTACATATTGCTGCTACAGTGGGGAAGGGAAGCTCAGTCCTTGAACTTGGGTGTTATACACTCAAGAACAAGTGATATATCAAGACTAATTGAGTAAATGACTAGACAAGTCTCAATTATCTTTGTCAAATGCAGAAAAAAATTAACCTGATGACAGAAACCCAGGATACTAAACAGATTAATTGATGGCAGTGTATAAGAGAAACAAAACCACTATGACTCAAAATCTATATCAACATACCTAATAGTATTACATTCACTGAAAGGTAATGGGTAGTTGAAATGTGTGTACTTATAGAAAATGAAATCTTATAGAACTTCATAATTGAAAAATTTATGATGCCAGCACATACAACAGACACTTCTCTTTGAAGAGCCTTTCCTCTTTTGTTTGTAGATTGAATTTCCGGTAGCAGTACAAACAGAGAAGCAGCCTGCCTAAGAGCTCATGACTCTCTAGATGAAGGATGTGTTAAATTATTATCAGATATTTTCTCATGATCCATGCAAGGGTTCTTTAGACTTTTATGAATCACTGTAGTTAAGTAATCAGATAAGGTAAACTAGATCTTGGCCAAAGGGAATTTGAAAGTTGGCTAGTGCTCAGTGGTCAACCACTTACATCAAGGGGTCATCAAAGATAGAGTGAATGACCCATAAAAATTAAGATTAGTAGACATTGGACTGGATCTTTGAATTGAAGAACACTATTTCTACCATCCTCCATCATAAAATAAAATAAACCCATTTGTAGTATGAATTGTGAGGTACCAATTCTTATTTGAGGGCCAGCCCTGAGTTTTGTTGCTGTTGTTTGCATATTTGTTTTTCTACTCACAGTTTTCTTATAAAATTATTTTATACCTTTTTACATCTATAAATATAAGGGTTGCATTTGTCTTGCATAACTATTATTTTAAAAATCATTTTTTAATTTTCTCAATCCTCATATTCCTCAAGGTACCTAATGAAGTGTATTACATGAATCATTACAAAATACTTATGCAATTGAAAAGATATTGAGTGAAAGAAGTTGATGTTATCTATTTCAATTAATTGATATTAACTCAATATTCCTTAAAATGAAATATAAAATGGACCTAGAAACCAACATTTACCTGAGATTATTTGTTATCATATACTTCTAATACTTATCAAATGAAGGTATATCAGTTCTCACCAAAAAAGAGAAAAATCAGATTGATTTCTTGAAAATTATGTTCAAGTGAAATGAACAAGTTTTACCTGAGATAATGGTCTTTGCGGATTTGAATTCATGGTTGAATCCAGACACTCTTTAGAGACTTATTCTCAGTGGTAAACATTGATTGTGGGAGACAGCTAGGAGGCTATAAAACAATCTTATAATTATCTTCATTCCTACTTTAAAATGAATCCTCATTTCAAAAGGTGAGTGTCCTGACTTCTCTCTATCATTGAAAGGTGCTTTTTTTTTGAAAAAAATATCCATGTGCTGTAGTTGAGAAACAAAGAAATAAGTCAGCTGCAATCAAGAAAAAAACTTACTGAAACAAGTTATATTATAAGTCAAATTCCTGTGAATAATTAGGCATAGAACTTAGCTCCCAAAGATTTCTTATTTATCCAAACACTTGGTCTCTAATGGCATGTAAGCTTAGCACTCAAGAAAAAAAGTGCTGACAAAGTCACTAGCTTTGAAATAAGTTGGTGATTTCATGACAAATATGTTGTGATAATATACCTTTGTTTACTGACTAGAGACTCTAACATCACAGACTCCAGGCACTATGAACACAAACAAGAATATAGGGCTGAAAATCTCAAGACACGAGAAGAAGCCCTCTCCTCTGGGTGAAACTGGGTAAATGTAACATTACAGATTGGATATTTACCCATAAACTCTGTTGATAATCACATTATTTCACTTAATTGTACTCCAGTTAGAAAACATCATATGTCAGGAGAAGATGATGGAGAACATTTTAATATATTAGAAATAATATCCACATATTGGTAGTGCAAATGACTTGATAAAAGAGTGGTTTAATTGGTAAGTGTTTAAAGTATTTAATAAATTTATAGGAGGTCCTCCCATTTATAATTTTAGACTCAGTTCTTTTTTTATTTCTTGTCAGTCCTTGTCATACAAATTGGCCTTATGGCAATCAGGTAGCTCATAGACTTGAGCCACATCCCTCACCAAGGATCTCCTTTTTTTTTTAACAGGAAAATGAATACATTTTAATATAGTCATAAAAGGCATTTGTACCAAAAATGAACAAATATTAATTACATTCAAGATTAACCTTATAAAAATCCTACTGACAAATACAAGATATTATATAATGCAGATAGTATGATTCAAAACCAGATGAGAAGGATCTCTTGTTTGTACTGATGAGCTGACCTGTTGCCTCTCCCAAATTATCACATGCTCTTCATTTTATTGCCACTCTTCATTCTCAGTGAACTAAGAGTACACTGAGTTCACGCTACCTGGGGTTTGTGTTCTCATCTTAGTGCTTCTTGTGCAAATTAGGTTACTGAACATTTTCAAATCACACATATTATCAATCATAAAACTGAATATATAAGAGTCCTAATATTATTATGGAAATGGCAGTAGAGTACCATTTAACATATTAAATCCAGTACAGGTAATTTGGAAGGAATTCCTAAAGATCTGAAACTACTTAAGAGAACATTACAAACTTTAACTTTATTAATTAAAAATGATTTATGAAATTATTTTTTCTTGTACATATGATAACCATTTTGGGATTTTCAGAAGTCTCACACTAGCATACTTAGTTTCAAATCCATAGATATATTTTATTTCATGAATAAATGTAAATTAAAATTGCATTATTTATTTTTGGTTGCAAGCCTAGATTTTCATGGCTGAGCCAACTGTCCAGGCCAAAAGTACAATATTTAATAAAAATTCTAAAATTTTGATTTGAAATTTGCAGAAGATTCAATACACATTTATATACAAACATTGAGAGTCCAATGTAATACCCCAATTATATGTTTTGAATTACTTTTTGCAATAACTTCTATCTATGTGTTAATAAAAATGCAGCCTCATATTCATAAATCCCTTCCTATAATTTCTCCATCACAGCGTTGATCTGGCAGCAGCTACACTGTCCCACGGCTTTCTTGGAGGATGGCAATCACACTGCAGTGACAGAGTTCATTTTATTTGGCTTAACAGATGACCCAGTCCTTAAAGATGTCCTCTTCACCATCATCTTGTGCATCTACCTGGTGACTGTTTTCGGGAACCTCAGCACCATCCTTCTCATCAGAGTGTCTTCCCAACTCCATCACCCCATGTCCTTTTTTCTTCCATGTGGCTTTTGTTGACATAGGCATCTCATCTTCTTTCACACCCAATATGCTTGTCAATTTCCTAATGGAAAGATATACTATTTCCTATATTGGGCATGGGATCCCGTTTGTCCCAGTTGCTTTCTTTGGGGCAGTTGAGTGTTTCCTTCTTGATATCATGGCTTATGATCACTTCATGGCTATCTGCAAACCACTCCTTTATTCTACCAAAATGCAACACAAGTCTGCATCCAATTGGTTGTAGGATCTTATGTAGGGGGTTTTCTTAATGTTTCCCTCATCATGGTTTACTTTTTCTCTTTTCTCTTTTGTGGACCAAATAGAATCAATCACTTTTTCTGTGATCTTGCTACTTTGATGGAACTCTTCTGTTCTAATGTCAGTATCTCTGCAGTTGTTATCTCATTTTCTGTTGGTTCAGTCACTACCATCACATTGTTTGTCATAGTCATATCTTATTTTTATATCTTCATCACCATCCTGAAGATGTGCTCCACTGAGGGCTGCCAGAAAGCCTTCTCCACCTGTACCTCCCTCATCACTGCGGTCATTCTCTACTATGGAACCATCATATTCACTTATTTGATGTCCAAGTCTATCTACTCCACTGACCAGAACAAGGTGGTTTCTGTATTCTACATGGTTGTGGTTCCCATGTTGAACTCCCTCATTTATAGCCTCAAGAATAATGAGATTAAGAGTGTTCTGAAGAAACAGTTTATTAAAAGCACATATACTTAGGATATCTGCTAAATCAATATTTTGTCCCATGCTGTATAGTAATGACATACAATTTAATAATACATATTATTAAAAGAAATACATGTTATTAAATATATTTATCCACACTTGAAGTTTGGTAATATTTGTACAGGGTGAGTATTAAGACATCCTAAATTAAATCATATGTTCATAGCAAGTTGCACTTAATAAATTTCATGTGTAACTAAAAATTTTTCCACTCAAAATCAGAATCTGAAAATTAATTTAAGTCATATTAATATTTTAAAGTAATATTCTAATGTGTAGAAACTATTGAGTGGATAGTTCTTAAGTCTGTGCCTAGATATTCTAATAGCTGCCCTCAAGTGTAAATAGTAATTATAGTTGAAACCAGGAATATTTAGAGAAAAATGACAAGGTAGAAAAGACAATAAAATTATTGGAGATATTTTTATTGCAGTAGGATCATCTATTTGGATGGGTCTTTCACACTTAGAGTCATCAGATCTTTATTCCTATCTTTGATCCTAATATTGGCTGTTTGTAGGAAGGGGGTCCCTTGTCGGGGGGGGAATGAGATAGTGCTGGATAATATACTCCCCTAGGATATATTTTCTTTTTAATTATGAGAGTAGAATCCAGAGCCTGTAGAATTTAATGTTCCCTACCTATAAGCAAGAGCCTTAGCTTTCCCCCAAAATCTTTATTAATCTCTATATAACAATGACTACCATATTTATTTATCTTTCTCTCCTAACATATTTTATTACACTTAGGAAACACATCATTAGATCAGTTTATGGACAGAGGAACATAAGAGTATTTTCTCTTTCCCCTCTCTGTGGTTCTATTTGGTCAGAAAGTTTGTAGATTTGAGACCAACATTGATCTACTGTTGTTCATTGCCCATGTCTCTACTTCAGGATGATCTCTTTCACAATAAATAATGCCAGTAAAATGGTTAATTTAATATATCAACTTGACTACAATGTTGTTCTCAGATGTATGATGCAATACCAGTGGAAGTAAGCCTTGGATGATGTGGCAAGGTAATTAGCAACTACTACCCATGGAACCAAGACAGGTTATCTTGCAGTGTGAAGACATTTTTCTGCTCAGCTCAAAGCATTAAATATTAGGGCCTCTAAAAAGTCTTCTGCATCCAGAATGCCTTTGGAATCCAACCTGTAGCATCAACTGCTGGTATATTCACATTCTTCATCTGCACTGTGGATTTTAAACTAACTGGTCATACAATGCCATGAGAAAATACCATATATAATACACATATAAACTTATATACACTAATATATATAATTGCATATCAATTTATATATTTACATACATAATTTAATATATTCATCTCCCTTTCCTTCTCTCTTCTTTTTCTTGTGAATTTTATGAGGCAGAGACACAAAAAGAGAGATTGGATGTATGATTATGTTTCTGTGTATACATGTATATGTGTTTATATGTGGGGATAGGCTTGTTTTTCTGATGCAGCCTAATACTATGGCACAACGGCTTTCCATTTTTATGCCTCAAACTCTAATTCAGTCTATGTATATCATTCACATCCCATGAATTTAAGTAAATTTTGTTATTTTCTAAGCTCCCAAATTTTGGTGATTGATTTGATTTTTTGATTATTGTTTTCTAAATTCTTTGTATGTCATAGTCATTAATAATCTATCAAATGTATAGTTGAAAAAGATGGTATCTTTTGATACGCAGAATCATTTGAGCTTTATGAAGGCTCACTTGTCAATTATTGGCATTAACTTATGGACAAATGGAGTCTTATCCTGAAAGTATTTTCCTATATCTATGTCTTGAAGAAGACTGTCCACATTTTCTTCTAGCAGATTCAGAGTTTTAGGTTTCACATTGAGGGTTTAGGTCCTTTTGGAGTTGGTTTTTGCACAGATGGTAGATGTGGGTCTAATTTCTTTCTTCCACCTATTCTTACATTCCATTTTCTTAACACCAATCTTTGAAGATGCTGTCTTTTCTGCAGTGTTGTTACAGCATCTTTGTCAAAGATCTACATTTATTATGATGTCTGTCAGGTTGCTTTTCATCTCTCATGACGTTTTTCTTAGTTCACAAGCACATTAACTTCAGAAAACAACCATTTACTATTATTTCACAACCTTAACCTTGTCCACATTCTTTGCTACCTCAAGACACTCTCACATGCAGTACCACTACCCACAATGCACTGTTCCCTTCGTGAGGGCAATATTCTGAGTAGTCTCTAACTACCAATGAGTACATTGTTGGGTGTTTGGGAAAGACTTCTTTAAACTCCACACTAAAGATTACGAGGACTGCATGTCAAATAATGGAATCCTTAGTTTAGTGTGGAGTTTAAAGAAGTCTTTCCCAAACACCCAACAATGTACTCATTGGTAGTTAGAGACTACTCAGAATATTGCCCTCACGAAGGGAACAGTGCATTGTGGGTGTTTGGGAAAGACTTCTTTAAACTCCACACTAAACTAAGGATTCCATTATTTGACATGCAGTCCTCGTAATCTTTAGTGTGCTTTTTGTTGCATATCATGACTTGTTTTTGCACAGTGCTCAAAATTTGACATTGATAGTTAAAATAATGCCCTCTTCCCCATTCTCTCTCATTTTCAGTTTGAAGATCCTAATAGACTTTAGTGAACACTGAGTTTAAATAAATGAAAAAGTAAATATTTAAATGGCTAAGTGAAAATTTTCTCTGTCTAAAGCATTGATTCAGTAGGCTCTGGATACTTTATAGAGGATGAAAAGAGGAATTGCAGTGTAAGAAAAAGGTCAAGCTCAAAGATATCCTCCTATTATCTGCTATCTGTAAGCCACATTCCTAAAAGACAAGTAGAAAGACTAAATAATTTAGAGATTTTTGCCACTAGGGTATTTGGTTTCTAATATTTCTTTCCATTAAATCTCTGTTTCAAGCAAAATGGATCTCTTCACCATTACACCTGGCATGCTGGTTGTATTAGACTGATATGAGTCAAAAGGAAAGAGGCAGAATATAGATTTTTATGAAATGTAAAAAGAAATTGCTTGAGAAATTTTATTGGAGAAAACCATCTCTTGGAAGGGACTTTGCACACCCATAATGGTTAGATTAGTGCTCTGTTTTCTGACTCTAATTGGGGTGTTCCACATTGAGATTTTCCTGAGGTCTGTGATGCCTCAGGGAAACAGAAAAACATGTTTTAATGGTGCAAATTGAGCCTAGGCTGTGTTGGGTGCCAGTGTTGTACACTTTCCTACAAAATGTTAATTTATGTATAAATGCTAATAATTAACATTATTTATACTTTTGTACACTCTCTTTTACTCCCAAATTATTCCTTTCCAATAACAAACCATATTATCTAATCAGTGTGTTGATTCAGAAGCCTGAAGGTAATTTATCTATTTCTTCTGTCCTCACTCTTACAGTAGAATAAAAGCTTTGCACCTTGTGGTCAGCATAAATCTCCCACTTCTCTCTATCTTCATTGACAACAAGGATTGAAGATGACTTTTGTCACATTTCTTTTACAACAAAGCAACCATTAAGATGTTTAATTTTATGTGTGTATCTGACTATGATATGGTGACCACCATAATTGGTTCAACATGAGCTTCTGATGGTATTTTTAGATGTGATTAACATTTAGTAGACATTGACTAAAACATACAGTTAGTCATAATCTGAGTGGTCATTATCCAAATAACTAAATGTTTTTATGACTGAGTTCTTCAGAAGAGGAAGCACTTTTGACTCCATTCTGTTTAGCCTCTAACAATCTCTCTCTCTCTCTCTCTCTCTGCTCTCTCTCTCTCTGTGTTTGTCTCTGTCTCTCTGTCTTTCTGTGTATGTCTCTCTCCCTGTGTGTGTTTCTTTCCTGACATTTCTCTCCAACTCCTCTTCTACATCCATTTATTCCTCCTTGTATGTAAATTCAGAGAACAATTATTTCAAATCTCTCTTGAGACATGAATTTAAATATGCTTATATGTGTTCACATGTATGTATATTCTGTCTATATGGCCAAACTTTCTACAACCCCTAAAAATCTTCTGTTCTTATTCTCTTCTCATTTATTCATCATGCATCAACCATAGCAATAAATCTAAAGAACTTATTTTCTTTCTCAAAGCCAGAAATCTACATTATTTAGCATGTCTTAGCAATTTCTCAAATGTCATCATGGTGGTTCATACCAATCATTATCTAGACAGGATCTAGAGTCATCTATGAAGTAAACTTCTAGCCATGTCTGGTCATGCACAATTAAAAAATGCAAACAAAGAAGTAACACCCTGTAACTCACCCAATTTCAGAGGCTCAATGGGTTGGGAGGGGTGACTCACTTTATCTTCCTTTCTGTTCTCTCTGCCAGGACTAGCAATTATGCTGGGTAAATGAAACACACCCTTTCCTGTAATCCTGAAGTGAGATGATATATTGGTTAGATTTTTTTTTTTTACTTGAACCCAGTGAGAGTTATCTGGGAAAGGGGAACAGAAGTTGAAAAAATGTCTGCTTCAGAATGGCCAATGGGCTCTTCTATGAGGCATTTCTTTTAATGATTGATATGGGAAGAGCCAGCTCACTATGCGTGATGCCTCTCCTGGGCAAGAGACCTCTTTTTGTTTTTGTTTTTTTTTTCATGTTTATTTATTACTTCAGGTTACATCTCCACCACATTGCCCTCTTTCCACCCCTCCGACTCCCTCCCTCCCACCCTCTACCCCTCATCCCTTCCAACCCACTCTTCTGGAGTGGAGAGTTCCTACATATCAGTCCCCTGCTCCAGCAGTAATATGATGGCCAAGAGCCTCCTCATTCACTGGGGCCTACAAGGCAGCACCACTAGGGCAAAGTGTCTCATTGACAGGTAACAAAGTCTATGTTCCTGTTCCCTTTGATGCATTGGTTGTAGTATAGTTATCCTGTACTATATGGCTAAAATCCAATTATAAGTGAATAGATGCCATGTGCATCCTTCTGAGTCTGGGTTAGCTCACTCAGGATGACCTTCTCTAGTTCCATCCATTTGGCTGCAAATTGCATGATTTAGTTGTTTCTGATGGCTTAGTAGTATTCCATTGTGTAGATGTAACACAGTTTTTTTATCCATTCATCAGCTGAGTGACATCTGGGTTGTTTCCAGTTTCTAGGTATTACAAATAAGGCTGCTATGAACATAGATGAGGAAACGTCCTTGTGGTTTGGCAAGGAATCATTTGGATGTATACCCAGAAGTGGTGTGGCTGGGTCTTGAGGTAGAGCTATTCCAAGCTTTCTAAGATATTGCCAGACTGATTTCCATCTTATGTTTTATAGAAAGCAAGCTGAGCAAGCTTTGGAGAACAATCCATTAAGCACTGTTCATGAAAGGTCTCTATTTCAGTTTCTGCCTCCAGGTTTCATTTTTGAATTTCTACCTCAATGATGGAGCATGCCATTGATGTATAAGTTGAATCAATGCCTTCATTTCAATTTGGTTTTGGTCAGTGTCTTACAGTAGTAAGAGTTGCTCCAGAAAGAGAGAAAAATGTCAGTGCAATTATGAGCCAATGGCCAAAGAAATATTGTGTGAAATATCCAACATTGGGAAAATAATGTAAAGCAATGTCCAGGGACACAAGGGACAGCAGGAACAATACAGTTAATAATTTGCTATTGCAAACTAAGAGAAAATAGAGCCCAACCCTGAGATGAAAGTCCAGGTTCTTGTAGTTACAGATTCAGTTAGCTGTGTACAATCTTTTATTAAATATACCCAGAGCAATTCATATCTGGATTAAACTTTTAAAGTTAAAGATAGAAATACATTTAAAGTATTCAAAGACAAAGGTCTCATCATTTAGAGAGCAAATTTGGTCTATAAGATGGTTTCTCATCTGATAACCATGAAGTAAAAATGAGGGTTCTTATTTTCCTTTCCTTTATTACTCTGTTGTTTTGTTCTATTTGTGTGTGTGTGTGTGTGTGTGTGTGTGTGTGTGTGTGTGTGTGTGTCTAGGTTTGAATGTTTTGCAGAGCACATGTATAGGTCATATGACAACATCCCAGAATCTGATATCTCCTTTTAACTTATTTGAAGGCACAGTTTCATTTATTTCTGTTCTACTGTGCACTCCAGGTTAGTTGAAATCAAACTTCCAGAAGACTCTTTTGTCTCTTCTCTCATCTCAAAATAGAAGCACTGGGAATACAGATGTGCACTTTCCTAGCAAGCCTTTGATGTGGGTTTGGGGGAGTAAAATTAGGTTGTAGTTCGAGTGGCCAGCTCTTTTACCTACTAAGCCATCTAATAAGCCATGATCTCTTCAATCTCTTCATGGTGTGGCTAGTAAAAAATTGTCTAGTCACACTATGAATTTTCTCTCCAGGGTAAGCTTTCCTAAAGTAGAATCTCCTCATTTAATATCTTTTCTTCCCATCCTTTCTAACCCAGTATGAGGGGATGGAGAGATGGCTCAGTTAGTAGATTTGAGAATTTCACATCCTGAACCCTGAGTACACTCACTTCCTCGTTCTCCCAGGTATGCCCCCATTACTCTTGTGACTTCCTCCAATAATAATTAATAATTAATAATAATAATAATAAAATAAGTCCAATTTGTGTTGCCCATGTATTCACTGGAGCCAGCCCCTTAAAGAAAACTGAATCCTCATACCTCAGGATGGTCTCCCATGGCAGTAAAGACTATGGATATCAACATGGCCCTCTGATGCTGCATGGGCCTCAGATGCCATCATAGCCTACAGCTACCACCACAGCGTACACACATCAACATGGCTTCAGGCTGAAGTCCAGCCCATAGATACCATCATGACTTCAGTATGACTATGGAACCTGACCTTAAGAGGCAGCATAGACCACAGACATCAACATAGCCTCAAGTTATATTAATTTGGGCCATGGACATAAACATGGCTTCCAACTGGGGGACTACTGTTACTGTAGGACTATAAACCTTGGGTTTCAACTTGGCCTCAGGCAGCAGACCATGGATACCAAAGTGGGGTCCAGGGCAACATGAATAATAGAGTTCTTTTGAGGAGGTAAAATCCAGAAAATGAACCATTCTTCATCTTGGACACCCTCTTGTTGCTCAGAACCTGGGCAATTGTGTGCCTGGGTACTGTGTTTGGGGACTGAGTCAGTGAAACCTCCAGGCTACTGCATACCACTCTGCCACCCTAACTTGATGATGTTAACATGGTCCCCCATTTACTGCAGCCTTTCCCACACCTATTACCACCTTAGCACCTCTAGTTCCATCTATCTCCACAGTGCACTCATTGTTCCATTCCTCTATATTTGCCACCTCTCCATCAAATATTCATTCATCATAGTGGCACTGGAAACTGCAATGTGACACATAGTACATATTTTTCCCCTAAACAATTTTACATGTAAATATTCATTGCAATGAGTCATTGGTCTGGTTCAAATTTGAGGAGGTAAAATCCACAAAATGAACCATTCATCTTGGACATCCTCTTGTTGCTCAGAACCTGGGTGATTGTGTGGCTGGGTACTATGTTTGAGGACTCAGTCAGTGAAAACTCCAGGCTACTGTATATCACCTTTTCTGGTTTCTAAAGCACTATAAATACTGGACCATTGCCAAGATTAATCTTGGATATCCTGATGTTGCCCAGAGTTAGGATGATTTCACAGCTAGATGGGGCTTCTGGAGGAATGCTGTGTGTGAACTCCTGGCTGGCACACATTGTCCAACTCTCAACCTCTGCCACCTCAAGGTTCACCAGGCTTGACATTTATACTTGCATCCTGAGGGCAATACTGGTGCCTCCTCATGCTCTTTGTCTCCCAGGAGGACAAACAGCACAGACTACAGCTATGGTGGCTCCACGTTTAGGGTCAGCAGGCTGTAAGGCGTAGGGCCAGCCCTATTCAGCAAATTCCTGTTTCTGAGAGCTCCAGGCCACCTCACATCTCCCTGTCATCAGTGCTGGCAGACCCATGGCTCAACATGTATGGCTTTTGTGCATGCAGCCTACTAGCTGAAACATGATGGTAAAGCGCATAGATTTGTCGTTTTCCACTGAGAATGGCTGTGTTCTCCATCTTTCCTTCCAATTTTGTAAGCTCACTTTTAAAAAGCATCTTCCCATAAGATATTTCTTTTTTCTTAGTTGTTCTGGAACTTCTGCAGGCTCTGCACTGTCATAGTTTCCATGGGTCTCTCAGACTCCTTGGAGCTCCATGGCAGGTGCTGGTGCACCATCTTTATTTTTTTTCTAAACTGATATTTTTTTAAATAAAGTGAAAATGTAATGCTGTAGATTATTGAGCACATGGTTTTCATGGCTCAGGTTTGCGTGTGTGTGTGTGTGTATGTGTGTGTGTGTGTGTGTGTGTGTGTGCATATGGGCACACACTCATGTGTGCATGGGTGTACTCACAATCTCCTTGACACTGATTTCTTGAAAAAATTGTTCTATTTCAGTTGTTCTTTATTCCTTACTGGAATGTAAACTAACAACATGAGGGACAAATTATATGGGTTAAACTAAATACAAACTAGTAATTTTCACTGGTCATGTTTCAGTTGATATTTATCATTTTAGTATTTATGTGAGGTAGTGCATGAAAAATTTATCCTGAAAGTTTTCCATTTTATCTGTATTTCTGTCATTTATATTACACAGCTACTGTGAAACAGTAGGTTATGATACTATATTCTGTTCTAATCTGTGTCTACTTTTCTTGCAAGACTTCATTCTTGAGATAGATGGGACCTGGAAAACACATAGCAGGTTCATTCTTTTGTGGTTAACACATGATGCTACAATCTATGCTATTTTATTTCCTGTGTTTCTAATAATCTAGTCTGTCACTTTAATGAGCAATGTGGGCATAATATGCTCATCAGAAGCATCCCTCACCTTTGTATTCCCATGTACATTTTTCTCAGTCATTTGGCTTTTGTAGACATAGAGTACTCTTCCTCAGTCATACATATCATGCTCTTGGGCTTTCTTGGGAAGGAAACATATATCCTTGTGGCTGGTTTTGTTGCTCAACTCTGTTCTGTAGTGACATTTTGAGTCATGTACTTCAAGATGGCCTATGACCTCTATGTGGCCAACTGTTCACCTCTGCTCTAATTCATGCAGATGTCCACTGTAGCTTCCAACCTCCTAGTAGGAACTTCCCACCTATGTGGGTGTGTGAATGCTTGGAAAATTATTGTTTTTTTTTTAATTAAATCTGCCCTACTGTGAACCAAATAAAGTTAGTCACCTTTTCTGTGACTAAGTTTAGGAGCTTTTTTGATCTCATGATTTTTCTTCAGAAGTCATTCTAGCAATCTCTTTGGGCTCCATCATTGTTTGTCACTGTGTTTATCATATCTCCATCTTATGTGTACATTCTTGTGCCAGTCCTGAAGGTGTGTTCTACCAAACGTTGCCAGAAGGCTTTTCTACCTGCACCTCCCACCTCACTGCAGCCAATCTCTACTATGATACTATCATATTCATTTATGTGATGACCAAATCCAGATACTCCACAGACCAGAACATGGTGGTGTCTATGTTCCATACAGTGGTGATCTCCATGTTGAAGAGCCTCATTTACAATCTCAAAAACAAGCATGTTAAAAAAAGTCATGAGAGAATCAATGACTAATGATCACTGGTAGCCATAAATATCTGAACTTTTGAAAACAGTCTGATGAGCTCTAATCTTCCAAGTGAATGGACAGTATACCATGGAAATTTATAATTACATTGATGATATTTTAGATCTAAATTGTATATATTATTATCAAAAACATTTTAACCATAAAGGCAATATAGTTAACTAATTTAGCAACACTTAAAATTTTTCTTTGTTCTATCACTTCATTCATTTTTTACATCTATGAACATAATTTCTGTGTTCTTTGATGCAGCCTTTAGAAAAGAAACTTTAGAATTGAAACATTAGAATCATCTGGAATCATTTGAATAAATATAATATTGTCATCCATGATCTTAACCTGAGAGAAATGACCTTCTGCTATATAAAATCTAAGGCTTGAAAACAAAGGAGTGTGTGGTTGGAAAGTTGTTTTATCAACTGGATTCCTCTTGTCGTATCTTATCCAGTCAACAGAAGAGATCACTCAAAATATCTGTTTTCTATCCTCCCTTTATTTTTAGCAATCTGTTGAGCTCAATGCCTTAATGAGGTCCTTAAGGACATCCTACTGGAGAAAATTGGGGTGATCTCACTCCTGTGGAGATAAAGATGTAGAGGTTCAGTTTTCTTGGGTTGTTTCAGTCATGGAGATTACTGTGTACTTCTGCTGTGTCTTTTGAACAATTTATTTCTTTGGTGCCTCTGAAACTGTAATTTCTTTTTCCCTTGTTATTAAAAATAGATTATTTTCTCATACAATATATTCTGATTACATTTTTTATTCCCTCTACTCCTCCCAGTTCCTTCCACCTCCTCTCCTATACAGGTCCACTCTTTTTATGTCTCCCATTAGAAATGAATAGGTTTCTAAGAGAGAACAAACATAACAAAATAAAATATAATAAGATAAAACAAAATCCATCACATTGATGTTGAACAACACAAACCAATGGAAGGAGAAGAGCTCCAAGAGAAGGCACAAGAATCAGAGACTCATTAACATACTCAGAAGTCCCATTAAAATACTAACCTGAATTCTATAATATTTATGCAGAGAACCTGTTTCACACCCAGGCCGGACCTGTGTTTATTGCTACAGTGAGTTCATATGAGCTTTGTTCAATTGGTTTGGAGGGCCTTGTTCTCCTGGGGTCCTCCATACCATCTAACTCCAACACTCCTGTATCTTCTCCTATGGAGTTTTCTTAGCTTTGTTGGGGGGATTAGATGGAGACCTTCCATTTAGACCTGTGTGCTACAAGGTCTTTCTCTGTGTATTGTATAGCTTTTGGTGGCTGTATTTGTTCTCCTCTCCTGCAGGAGGAAGCCTCTCTGCTGATAGCTGAATAAGGCACTGATCTATGAGTATAGCAGGATATCATTAGTAGCCATTTTATCATTTCTTTTGTTGTTGTTATTTTTACAACAGTAATACTTTGTTTTATCCTAGGTCTCTGGGCTATGTAGTCACAGTATTTGTTTTATCTTATTATATTATATTTATATTCTGGTTCTTGGTCACCCAAGTAGTGTCATATATGGGTTCCATGTCATGGAGTGGGCCTTAAATCAAATCAGACATTTGTTGGTTACTCCCCTAAGCTTTGTGCCATAGTTGTACTACCATATTGTACAGGCATGACAGATTATAGAACAAAAAGTTTTGGCTGAGTTAGTGTGTATGTTTCTCTTTTGGTAGCCTACAGAATCCCTTCTTATACTAAAGAAACTTGACCAAAGCAGTGAAGGTTGTATGTAGAAACCAGTTCAATTTTTACATGTTCAATGAGTTGTGTGGTCTATCAGTTTGTAAAGAGCAAATTATTGTCTTTGCAAGAGCCTCAGTTGATTGGGATTTCCATGGGACCCCTTTGGCAAAAATAAATAAATAAATAAATAAATAAATAAATAAATAAATAAATAAATAAAAACCCTCAATTGGATGTAACACAGTCCTTGTAATAGAAGATTTGTTTGGCCAGTTGTGTCTCAGCCTCCTCCATTATTTGGAGGCTTCATTAGGATAGCCTTCATGTTGTATTTTAGGAGATTTCTACTGGAATAGGCTTCCATACTACCCTCAAATACCCCACAATTCTAGCTATATTTCCCACATTCACTCACTAGAACTTATTGACCTTATCTTTTCTTTTCTTCCCTACCTAATCCTATTTTTCCTGTCTCTAGTCCACTCAAAAATCTATTTTCCTTTCCTAGGCAGAACTGTGTATACCCCATCATCCCTTCTCCTATACCTAAACTCTCTGGGTCTATAGGATATAGTTTGGTTATCATTTACTTAATGACTAATATGCACACACAAGAGAATATGTACCTATTTTTTCTCCATCTGGGTTGTCTCACTTGGTGTGATTTGTTCTACTTCCATTCATTTGTTGGCAAGTTTCCTGATGTCATTTTTTAAAAACCTGAGTATTAGTCCTTTGTGTACTACATTTTCTTTATTCATTCTTCTATTGAGGGGCATCTATATTGTTTACAATTTCTGGCCATTATGGACAGAGCAGCAATGAACATATTTAATCAAATGTCCTTGATGTAGGCATAATTGTCACTTGGGTATATGCCCAAGAGTAGTATAGCCAGATCTTGAGGGAGACTGATTCCTATATTTCTGAGTAATTGTCATACTGATTTCTATAGTGATTATACTGGTTTGCACATCACCCAGCAATGAACGAGTGTTCTCTTTATCCCACATCCTTGCTGGCATAAGTTGTCTCTACTGTTATTGACATTAGCCATTCTGACATGTGTAAGATGGAATCTCAAGGTAGTTTTGATTCATAGTTCCCTGATTACTAAAGATGTTGAACATTTCTTTAAGTGTGTCTCAGCCATTTGAGTTTCCTCTATTAAGAATTTTCTGTTTATATCTGTATACCATTTTTAATTGGATTATTTGTTTTTTTTTTGATATCTAGTTTCTTGAGTTCTTTAGGATATTAGTCTTCTATCTGATGTGGAGTAGGTAAAAAACTTTTCCCAATATCTAAGCCACCTCTTTGTCTGAATAGCAGTGACCTTGCTTTACAGAAGCGTTAAGTTTTGTGAGGTCCCATTTTTGGTCCCAAAATTGTTGATTTTTAAAAATATTTATTTATTACTTCAGGTTACATCTCCATCACAGTGTCCTCTTTCCACCCCTCCCAGTACCACCCTCCCACCCTCTACCCCTTATCCCTTCCATCACATTCCTCTGGAGTTGAGTGTCCCTACATAACAGTCCCCCACCCCAGTTCAGCAGTCACATGAGGGCCAAGAGCCTCCTCATACACTGGGGGCCTACAAGGCAGCACCACTAGGGACAAGTGTCTCATTGATAGGAAAAAAGTCTATGTTCATGTTTCCTTTGGTGCATTGGTTGTAGTATAGTTATCCTGTATTATATGGCTAAAATCCAATTATAAGTGAATAGATACCATGTGCATCCTTCTGAGTCTGGGTTAGCTCACTCAGGATGAGCTTCTCTAGTTCCATACATTTGACTGCAAATTGCATGATTTCGTTGTTTCTGATAGCTGAGTAGTATTCCATCATGTAGATGTACCACAGTTTTTTAATCCATTCTTAGGTTGAGGGACATCTGGTTGTTTCCAGTTTCTAGCTATTACAAATAAGGCTGCTATGACCATAGATGAGGAAACATCTTTGTGATTTGGATATATACCCAGAAGTGGTATGGCTGGATCCCAAGGCAGAGCTATTCCAAGTTTTCTAAGATATCACCAGAGTGACCTCCATAGTGGTTGCACAAGCCCACACTCCCACCAACAATGGAGGAGAGTTCCCCTTTCTCCACACCCTCACCAGCATGTGCTGTCATTTGAGCTTTTGATCTTAGCCATTCTGAATTGTTGATCTTAATGCCTGTGATAATGATGTTCTGTTCGGAAGATGTTTTCCTGTGCTAATGAGTTTAAAGCTATTTCTCACTTTCTCTTCTATCAGGTTCAATGTGTCTGGCTTTATATTGAGTTCTTTAATCCCTTTGGAACTGAATTTTGTTCAGGGCTATTGGTATAGATCTTTTTGCATTGTTCTGAATGCATACATCCCAAAACTGGAAATTCTTGGCATCTTACACACAATTCCATTATTTTCACCATATTAGAAATGTTTTTCCTGAACCACACTCATTTTTAATTTTATAATTTAATATTTGATGTTTACCTATCAATTGCATTTTGTGTAAATACTTTTTTATCAGAAAATATAAAAAAATTCAAAAATGATTTTTATCCTTAATAAAAATGTTTGTATCAGATTAAGCCTAATACATGTTATGTTATAAGCTGTTTTCTATTTCAGCTGGGAAGCACAGATGCCATACATGAGCTTAGCCCAAAGGCTAAGCCCTGATGATGATTTTTACTTAATTCCCAGAAGTGTTTCTTTATTCTTCAAGATCAAGTTTGAATTCTTGAAACATTAGAAGAAAGAGTGCTCACATTTCTGGAACTCTGTAGCAGTCAAGTTTTGTAATTCAGAGTTTGGTTTAAATCTCTTAAATTCTAGTTCTCTAGGATTTTACAATAATATTACATTATCAAATTACATGAATCAAATTATTTTATGTCTAAAAAAATGAAGAGCTGTGAGCCTTTACTTAAATAACCCATGAGTGAAGCATGTGAGATACTTATTGAGGACTAAACACTACACACATAATTATATGATTTGGTCAGAGGAGCATCTTACTGTATTAAGAAAAGGAAAGCTGCCATATGTGGCTAGGAATTTGTGTAGTAGTGAAGAAAAATTACTGACTTCCTTTTATGTGTTGCACATCATATATCTTTATTTACTTCGAGTTTAATGACCAAGAAGAAAGAAAGAAAATAAATTTAAATGTTTAGTTTTGTGGTATGACATAAATGTGTTCAGAAATGGATATATTCTATATGTGGATTTTCCAGAATTTATCTTCAGTTGAATGTCCTTAGTATAAAGTTTCCACCCTCCATCTTCCTGTCATCCAAAACACAGTGAAATAAAAAGAAACCTAATGTAGCTTTCATGTAGTAATTTGAAGTTGAAAGAATGTAATAAATTAAATTAAGTGTATTTTATATCCAGCCCATAAAATTATGACATTTTCTCCATCATCTCTCAAAATTTTTATTTTATTCCTTAGCAACCTCACCTCTTCTTAAGTTTCTCAGTTGGAATTGGGTAAGCCCATTTAGTGTGGTTGTGTATTATTCTCTTCATATGTTATTGATTACCTGGTTTTAGAGAAGTCAGAAAGATATACACATCTGTGATTATAGTTTACCAGCAGAAGAGGATAAAAGGATAGTTCAGATATTTAGGAGTATGTATAAAGGAATGGTCATTGTGGTGAAGTATGGATTTAATCTCATATGAATGACATGGGAAGATGAGAGGAGTGGCTAATCCACTATAAGCTCAAAAAATATCCCAGTGTGATAAATTATTTTTTGACTGTGATAACTAGAACTGTGAACTCAGGTTTCTAGAGAATCCTCAAATTGTGTGTCATGATGTCCATTTCCTATACAAGCTTTCTGTAATATCCAACTTCTCTTAGTCTCGTGGGGTTTTAGATGTGCAGATTACTAGTGTCTATGACCCTTGTGATGGAAATGTCATGTTTACCACCCAGCAATACATCAATTTACTGACTATGCACCAAAAGATATTAATTAAGCACACAGTGCCATTAAAGTATAGATATTAAGGAAGTGAATGACCAGCCTTGTTCCTCACGTTGAGAGCCAGAGTTAGGATAGATAGACTTAAAGAATTAAAACTTAGATTAACAGATGCAAATGTTTAGAATATGCTACATAGTCAAAAATGAGTAACGGACTTTTCTGGAAATGCAATATTCTACAGAGGTTGTGAGTAGAGTATTTACTGGACGTCTCCAGACTAACTTTTCTCTAGACTTGTTTTCACAAAAAATTGCTCTGAATACCATCATAAAATTTCAGTTACACTCCAGCCTAGAACAAATGACCACTTGGTTATCAGTCGGCAAGCTGACCCAGCCTGAGGAAAGTTACATCATAATATAAACCTGAATTGTTTATATTTTGTTCTTAAAACAAAGCAAGCAGAGTAGAAAATAGTTTTTTTTAACAATAGTTAAAATTCAGTAGAGAAAAATCAACAAAAGCTCAAATAATAAGATTGACCAATACAGAGTATCAGAAATGAAAATGATGCGAATGAGATTGGCCAGAAAAATAGCTAGACATGGGTAAATCAAGAAGAGTTTTTCTGTATCTCATAACAACTAAATCTGCATTATTAAGGCTGAACATCTTTGAAGCCATCATTTGTTTCTTCCAGCTATATCAGAAACAAAGGCCTGTCCTTAAGTAAGGATGTCTATTTAGTCATAACACATGCGTATTTTGAAAGAACTATGTCCTCAAAAGACTCAAGATGATATGATATGATTTAGAAGTCAAATGGGGTTACAGAACTGTCTTGAATATGCCATCCACTTTGTGAATGTTCACAAAAACATCTTAGAAAAGTGTCAAATCTTGAGAATTCAAAGTCTGTTTAGCCTGTTCCTGCAGCTTTAAAATATACTTTATTCTCTACATTTCATTTCAGCAAATACCCATTTCAGTCTTCATCCTTCATCAGAAAAATGGTTCTAAGTGGGGTGCCTGTATCTTGGACAATTTCATCCAAGGACTAATGTATTTTCTAGTCCTCTGAGGACAGTCTTGTTGCCCACTTTTTAATCTGCTGACTCCAGTGCCTATGGAATTTGTTTTCACTTTCCCACACTGTAGTGAATCTCTGGAGTAAACTTTTACTTTTTGTTGCTGCACTAATTCTTGACTTTTGTGGTCTTTAAATTGAGTGTAGAATTCTTTCCTTGACAGACCAAGAGCGTCCTGAACCCCTTGGCAGAGCCTGCTGGTAGGACCGTGGGATGTCAACCAAGGGTGTGAGGACTGAGAAGAATTAAGAAACAAAAGATGGAGTTGGATGAACTGCCAGTTAACACTGCATCCCAGATTTTATTTAGCAGCTCCTTTTTATAAGTCCAGAAAATAGGTTATGTTTAGTACAAGGAAATTTAATTTAGTTTCCATGAAATGAAGTAAAAAAGGCAGAGCAGTCTGATCTTTTGTGTACAGGTAGCAACAGTCTAATCATATATTTTAATATCCTTCCTTCTGTTACTAGAAAACTCAGTAACCTAAGATAAAATGGAAACAAGGAACTTGACAAGCTAAATGCACTCAAAGAAAAGGTCTCAAGGAAGCATATTGGGAAAACATACTGTTATTGTAAAGAGAATGTGAAGCTAGCCATGTAAGTCAGTCATCACCAAGCTGGGGAAAAGTTCTCCCTAGTCAGCCCTTCTTATATGACACAGCTCTCCACAACCCCTATATCTAAAGACATGATCAATGAGTTTGTTAAAATGAGAAATTATAAAAATAGTTTGTAAGTGTAACCATTCAATGTGTGATTTGACTTAAGACCCATTCCATGAGATGGAACACATACCTGACAATACTTCCATGACCAAGAACATGAAACTAGATAACTTGGAGACTTTGGGTAAAATCAAATATTACTGGTCTAAAAAAGTAGTAATCAAATGATTTCTAGTGATATTCTTTATACTCAGATCAATGCCAATTCAGCCATCATCAGAGAAACTTCCTCCTGCAAGTTTCCAAGCAAAGGGGAACAGATATATACACCCATAGCCAGACATTATTCAGAGAGAGAGAGAGAGAGAGAGAGAGAGAGAGAGAGAGAGAGAGAGAGAGGAGAGAGAGATCGATCTATCTTGGAATACACAGTTCAAAATGTGATGTCTCCATCAAATCTCCCTATTCAGAGCTCAGGGAAGCCCATGGAAGAGGAGGTGGAAAGAGCTTAAGAATCAGAGTTGGATGGAGAACACAGAAAAATAAGGGTTACTAAATCAACCAAAACCTAGGATGGTTCCACCTTGTCAGAACCCAATCTCCTGCTGCTGCTGCCTGGGTACCTGGCCCAGGGACACAGAATACTCAAAGGGCGGGGGGACAGAGATGGAGTCTATGTCTCCCAGTGAATGGTGCTGCAACTGCAAACCAACTTAGCTCGACCTCCTGCTGATCAGTTACTGGGCAAGCTGGTTGTCACCATGTTGAAATCTTTGGAAAGAATCTCCCACAGATCTTATCACTCCTGTGGACATGCTGGTCCTCTTGTGGGGGCAGGAATGGCTGAGTGAAAAGTTGGACTGAGGAAGCCAGGGAGGGCAGTTGTCCAGAGGCTGAGCCAGGAGCTGGGGCCGCATTTCACTCAGACACAAGAGGGCCTCCTAAAACAGAGAGCAGGGCTCATGTTCTTGTGGCTGGTTGTTCCTGATGCCTAGATGCCTGGCACGGGGACTTGGCTAGCCTCAGGTTTTGCCAAGTGAATCCAGATGAGGCTTGAATCTCTCAGATAGATGCACAGCACCAGTACAGCTCTGCAGTGACTGAG